>CM059579.1:59115603-60315603 GCA_030386875.1 Morinoia aosen | reverse complement strand
ACAGTAACATTGAGAGGTAAAAGATTGCTGATTGCGTTGTTTCAAAAGTTCTCACACAGCTGTCATAAATATTTACAAACACATCTGTTATACATTTGTATAGATTCAGGTTAGACTAACATCAAGTTGAGGTTAAACTGACATGATACCAAATTGAGGTTAAACTAACACGGAATTGACATATCTAATTTAGGGGATCACCTAGTCTAGTCACCCATGATCTGCTTCGATGACATATTGAGTTGTTGCATCAGGTATTGCTCGAGGTCATCTGGCGTGTTGATCTCGCGGCGTCTTGAATCTGGGTTTCCGGGGTTAAATATGAAGATGTTTCCATCCTGTGTTCTTGGCATTCCAAATTTATCCGGGAATTTCATTTTGGCCATCCTCAGAATGTACATGGCGTTAGCTCGTGAAGGTATGAGGTATTCATTTATGAAGAAGAACTTTGGTTTCTTTTCTCGGCAGGCGTTGAAAATTTCACGTTTTTTGTTATAATGTTTTAGTTCATATGCAATGTTTCTTTGATCTACGTTCCCAATTACTGTTTTTTCCCCATTCTTCTAGCTGACGTGATGTCAGTGTCGCAGAGGTCAATGTTGATCTTGTCCTTCAGGAGATGGCAGACGGTTTCCTTGCAGATTTCGTTCGAGTGTGATTGTGGTAGATCTTTCCCAGAAATGACGAGAGTACATTTTTTGTCTTCAATGGCTCGGCGCTGATCACTTTTTTCCAACTGGTCGAGACGGAGGGCTAAGCTATCCATTTTCTCATTCTGTTCTTCGAGAGTTTTCTTGTGCTCTGCTTCTTTTCCCGCTACTGTTTCAACTAGTGTATTAAGGTGACTTATTTCAATTTTCATATTATCAATGTCACTCTTAAAATTTGTCATCACTGAGTCGAAGTATTTTATAAGGACAGAAACCACTTCTTTGCCATCTTTCGTTAGGTTAGACACATCAGGATATTGACCAAACTTCGGCTGATACTCGTCGCTGTTATTGTTGCCGCAGCTGTTGTTATTGCGTTGCTTCTTGGGTACCATCTTGGAGATTGAGAGAGTTCGTTTCCTCGTGTACGCGAGGAATGAGCACTTTCACACTTTTTGAGGGAATATTTTTACACTTAGTTTGATGGTTTTTTATTTGTTTAAGTCACATTTGAATCCTCATGGCGAGAGTGTGTACCCATTCAGGTTAGGAGTACATTCTTTCTAGCGTTAGGCACTTTGTTTTGGAGCGAGCGCAGCACACGTCCGTACCACACGGAGTCTCTCAGGACACGTTATACTTCGGTATAACGAGGACAGAATCGGGACCCGCACTTACGTGCTTGGTCACCAAACTTGTGGTGGTACCAACATAGGTTACTATTAGCATTGCGAGAGCGCGATCTAAAGTGGCGGTTTTGATTTGACCTATCATAAGATCTACCTCTATCGAAACGTTGAGGGGGAGGATAGTCATAGGGATAGTCGTAGGCATGGTAACGTGAGACATTCCTTGGGCCTTGCTGGATATGAGCTACACTCTGACCTAACTGGCAATTCTGGACAGCTTGTTTAAGTTCGGCGATTTCTCGTTGCATTGTAACTATTGCTACTGAGGATTGATTATTAGCAGTATTTGACGGGCTAAAATTCGCAGCTGATGCGTTCAAGGAAGCTACCTGCGGTGCTTGTGACATGTTTAGATGGCGCATCACTGTCTCCGTGGCCTGAGCCAGGGTCTCTAGACTTTCGTTCGGACCTATCATTGATAAGAAGGGTCTCACATTAGTAGGTAATTTGCTCAGGTACACTTCTCTGAGAAATCCCTCAGCTACGCCAACACCGGCTGCAAGTTTTCGCAACTCCTTAACTAACGAAGTAGGAGAGAAAATGACAGAGACAGGTGGAATTGCCGAGGCATCCACAAGAGACCTAAACTTGTCCGCGTCGGACAACTGTAATTTTTCGAGGATTTTACTTTTTAAGATCCCGTAAGGATTTATAGCAGGCTAATTCACAATCAAATCATTTGAGTCACTTAACATCTGCGTGGGCACAGCAGCTATTAATGCATGGAACATGTCTGATGAGTTTGTAATTTTATTATACCGAAAGATAGCCTCAACTTGGTTGAACCAAGTTTGGCTTTCTGCTGGTATGAAAGGAGGAAGAGTTATAGGCTTAGTGCGCGCTGGAACTGCCTCAGTCTCTGTGTCAGACATACTGGCAATTTTTTTTTCTTTTGAATGCGAAATTAAGCTATAACGGCACGGAATTTACGTAATCAACACCTAACAACATTGGTATTAAAGTGTCAAAGGTTTGCGTTTAGTTACCTATTCAATCATTCAAACAAAGTTGAAAAGGAAAGAAAGAGAAAAATGGAAACGAAAATTTTTACGGTAGTCAGAAATAAGCGTAGAGCACGGAATTAAGGAAAAAAAAATTTTCCTACCTACTGTGGCACATGAAAACAAAAGACAGGAAACAGCATGAGAGAAAAAAAATTTTTAGAGCTGCTCAGAGAACGTTAGCACAGTACATCCATGGAAAATTCTCAAAGCATACTACACAATGGGAAACTTATCATTACAATGATGTGCCAAAATTATCCTCTCTCACGTTTTTCTCAAACACTTATCGAGTTGAATAGTTTTGTTTTAAGCTCGAAAGCTGGGGTCACCAGTGTTAAGATTGGCGGGCATGATAGTTATTAACTTCCAACCTTAATCGTTTTGTTCGATAGTGTTTTTCGAAATTGTAAGAGAGGGATAATAAAGACACGTCAGGGGGGTAACTCAGCTCGAAATTCTTTATTGGAGGAAGCCGAGATGACCGATGACGTGCTTGACTTCAGAAGATCTTCTCTTAGATGGGCAACTCCGTGCAGGCGAGGTCCGGCGAGCGATGACGTTGACCAGGTGAAAGTGAGTGTGTTTGTGGAGGTTCGAGGTCTGTTTAATGTTAGCGACTGACTTTAGAATAATTCCACGTTATGTAAAGCAAGTTGTCGTGGTTGAGCGTATAGATTAATTTGCCGTTAGTAGTAATATACTAGGCTCTACTAGCTCCGACAAGTGATTGCAAAGTGGATAGATGACAAACAGGTCAGAACGTCTCACGTCACAAATAGGCAATTACGTTGTATGACTCGATGGCTTATTGAGATAATATGCCACGTATTTACAACTTGTACAGTTAAGATACAAGGAATGTGTGTTGTGGCGTTTGGTGCCGTCGAGGATCTGCAATAGTCGAAGACGCTGAATGAGAAGGTTCTCGAAAAAGCATCAAGGAGACATTCCACAACAGAATATCCCTACACTGCAATGGTAATTTCCCATCACGGAGTAAACCCTGAACTTCTTCCATAGATTTTAACTCAAGCTATTAATTTCTTTTCAGGCTCAGGAAGAAGATAGAAAGGTTACCAGCCGGCAATGGCTTTTTTTATGCTTGAATTACAGTATAAGCTTTACAGTAAGACTTGTGATTTTTAGAGCAGTAATAATCTGTTATGCCATTTTGTGGAATTATGGGAAAATACATGTGATTTAAGCACCATGATTCGTGAACTTAACTGAAATACGAAACAGCTAAAAAATGCAAGAATATGAATGAATAAATTTCGTACTTTATAATATCTCTATAACCGTACGAGAAATAAAAGAAAACAGTCCTAAATTCATTAGATGTCAATCATACTGAAAACACTGCAAGTATATCTTGTAGTAAAAAAATAATATCTACACTGAGAAAAGAAACACTAAACGTATCTCTTGCAGCAAAGGAAAATATTCAAAACGTAATACAGTGAACATAAAAATGAAATGACACAGCAGTTTTTATGCTCCGCCATTTTTCACAAGAACGCCGGCAATCCACCGTACGCTCTCACGAAGTAATTTGATGAACGAATTTCAATATCCTAATGACAGCTGCAAGTATATAATTTTGTAGTAAGGAAGGACGTAGTTGAATATCTAATATAAAATCTTGGCACAAGAAATGCACATGACACGCAAAATTTACGCTACGTCATGTTGAGATAGCACTTGGGATGAGCCATGCTACGAACTCTACGATCACTTACATGTTTATTTATATATATAACACTGACCAAATCCTTAAAACTTAAATACAATGCACAATGAGAGATGAACACAATATACTTTACCAGATTTGCTCTATTTAAACACTTAATTTCTTTCACTTACAAGACTGTGTATGCACAAGCTAGAGAGGCACGAGAGAGTGGCGCGGCAAACCAAGCGTCCCGCGCAGTATTGCCAACTCAGAGAGGCTCTAGACTCGAGAATGTCGATCGTTATTTTATCTCTCATGAATTTACACAAAAACTTCAAGGATTACTAGTTACAAGTAGAAAATTATTAATAATAATTTAGAGTAAGATTTTTAGTGTCAATAATTATGCTATTTAAGTGCGAATGAGGAATTTTATAATTTTACACTTTTGTAGCTGATGCTACAGCTCTCTCCTTTTTCGGAAAGCGGAAAAATTTATGCTATAAATCAAAATCTTGATCGTAGTTTAAACTTAGAATTGATGCTTATTCGATGCTTTTAGGTGTGCAACAATGTAAAAGCAAGAACGTAGTCCAATTCAGGGCTTTTACGTATTCGTTTGATTACTGGGATGTTAAGTTAAGACGGCATCACCTTCCCCTCATCCAGATAATGAGAAAAACATGCGCCATGCAAACATACTCGTGCAATGAACATGGCTTGTGCTTTAAATTGATAAATGGGTATTTGCTTCCTCTCCCTATCAGAGTAAAAATCTTGTGTAATACGTAAATGAATTTAACTTTTCTTAGAACCATATAATCATAAAATTGATACACACATCGGCAAAAGTGAAAAAATTACCTATATAAATCCAAGAAAAAGTGAGTAGTTTTTGGAGTGGTCTGAAAACGAAACTTTCGTGATTATATATTAATACTTTAGTAATTGATCTAATTCGTAAGACAACTCTGAAAAAGATTCATTTGAGCTTGTACGTCCGCCATTCAGAAATAAGTTTAGGACGTAAGAACATTCTGAGTCTAGTTGTTGAAAGCACGTGTAGCAGGCGATCTTCGTTCTGTAAATTTCTAACGAGAGTTTTATGTGTAAAGATATTTTCTAACCTGTCCTAATTGTATCATCGTGTGTGCATCAAAATTTGAACTTCTATTCCCTAGGAGTTTCCTACTTAGAAACCCAGTAGCTTGAAAAAGAGTTCCAAAAATTTTGTAACTCAACCTGGATGATACGAAACCTAAATCATCTCACATTTATCCACCAGGATTCATGTTCAATGCTAAGAACTTTCCGACTTAGGCTGGTCCTTCCTTTTGTGTTCATGATCAACGCTCTCTCTTCTAGTGTGTTACTTTACTAAACTAACTGTATCACAATTTTATTTCATTCGACATGTATAATCTGCTGTGAATTCCCCCATTTTTTAGAGGATAAATGGAATTTACTAACCTACAGGGCTGTTAAATGGTAGCCACAGTAAGAAAGACCACCATATAACTAACTAGTATGATTTTGGTGGAGTACATTTTTTGTGTAGACCTAAAAAAGTGATTTGTTCATTTAGGCCTAACTACCCATGTATTTTTTCCTACCATTATAAACATTGTAAATTAATGATGTAGGATTTATATTGTAGAATGTACTGTTTAAGTGATAAAAAAATTAAATTAATTTTACCTTGCTTTTTCAGACACCTTATTTGAACTTGATTTTTTAATACTGCGGTACAATGACCATCCCTATTTCCAATTCTATTGTTATCTCAAACCTACCACAAAATGTCACTACTTATGAGTTAGCTTTTCAATTTGGAGAAGTTGGTCTCATCAAAAGAAATTATTTGGAAAAAAATGGTAAGTGCAAACACTTGAATGTTGAGTGTTTATATTGAAAAATATTCATTGCCTATCTTGATTGTGAGTGCTAGAAGATAATCACCAGCAAGAATGCATTCATAACTGCTCATGAAATTTTAGATATTCTGCATGTATTTCAGTTACTTCATGATTTTGAGGTCAAATGCTTGGAAGATATTCACCAAACTGGCACAATATTTTGTATGCCTTCTTAATTTTACTGTTTTGTTGCTAATAAGAGAATGAGATTTTGCCTGCTGATGCATAATTCCTGAGATAACAATAATTACGTTCAGGTAGGAATAACATTATATGGTTGTTTGCGCAATCACCGCATTGTTAGAATACACCCACTTTTTTGGTGGGCAAAAAATTTGCATCAATTTGGGCAAGTTGAAGATAATGGTCAATATGGAGTTTAACCCTTTCTTGGAAATTAAAAAGGTAAATGTTAAGGACTTGATCATAATTGATTTTTGAATTTTCGATGCCTAAATATTGTTAATGAGATCAAAAGAAACAAGTTTTCTTCAATGCACTTTCCGTTGGAAACTAGTATTTTAAAAGTTATAGCGGTAAATGAGTTACCGGAACTCCAGTGGGTCAATGTGAAGTTTCATGCAATCACGGAAAATAAAAATGCCGATCCCAGGAATCACTAAAGGAACACATTTCAGAACGTTTTACACGAATGACATTCTGCTCGCTGATGCGTTATTTTCGAATAATTGAACTTTGAAGTTGGCCTTGGCGCCAAAGGAAGCGAGCGCGTGAAACGGAATTTAATTAATAACGGAAGCTATTACAAACGTAAAGAGGTTGGGTCGTAAGGGGGAGGCACAGTTCTTCTAGTGAAAATTATAAATAAAGCTTCTAACCCACCCATTAGGGTGACGACCGCAATCTTGTTGACATCGGGTCCAAAATGGCGGCGCCCATGGTGGTCGCCATGTTAGACCCGATGTAAACAAGATTGCGGTCGTCACCCTAATGGGTGGTTTAGAAGCTTTATTTATACTTTTCACTAAAAGAACTGTGGCTAACCCTCACGACCCAACCTCTTTACGTTTGTATTAGGGGGTTAGCTTCCGATTTTAATTAGATTACGCTCGCTTCCTTGGGCGCGCGACGGCCAACTTCAAAGTTCAATAATTCGAAAATAACGCATCAGCGAGCAGAATGTCGTTCATGAAAAACGTTCTTAAATGGGTTCCTTTAGTGATTGCTTGGAATATAATTATCAATTTCCGTGATTGCATGAAACTTCACATTGACCCTCCAGTGTTTGAGGCGGGAATAAATAAATAAGGGAAGCATCACCCTATTACAAACGTAAAGAGGTTGGGTTGTGAGGGGATAGCCACAGTTCTTTTAGTGAAAATTATAAATAAGGTGAAATTCTGGTATGCAAGAACATAGATAATGAGATGACAAGTTATATTGTTGATCCGAACGACTTAATTCGAATGTTCTCAGATACGTCGAACCCACAACATACCGAGGTTGAAGTTACGGACCTGCGGTCATCTCAAGGCTGCCAGTTACATCGAAGAAACGGTCATGGCTACATGTGTTTTGTGTGAATCTGATTACTTTATTTATCATTTTAATTAGAAGAATTGTGGCTACCCCTCACGACCCAACCTCTTTACGTTTGTTATAGGGGGTTTGCTTCTCCTATTTATTTTTCCCGCCTCAAACAGTGGAGTTATGGCAAAGTTGGCTTGGTTGGCACGCAGCAACGCCTGTTTACTTTCACGTCCGACCGCACGGTATATTTTTTCCCGCCTCAAACACTGGAGTTCTGGTAACTCATTTACCGCTATAACTTGTAAAATACTCATTTCCGACAGAAACTGCATTGAAGAAAACTTATTTATTTTGATCTCATTAACAATACCAAAGAATCACTAAGGAAACACATTTGAAAATGTTTTACAGGAATGACATTCTGCTTGCTGAAGCATTATTTTTGAGTTATTCAACTTTGAAATTTTCATTCTCCATAACAGTTTCTGTAAGTTGGCCCTTGAGCGGGAGCTGTTAGAGTACCTTTGGGTACTTTGTAATTTATTATTTGTCTAACCCCGCGGAGCCTGAACCCACTTCTCGGATATTTTAGTTTAATAACGCAATTGGGTATTTCATCAAATGTTGAACAGAAACCACGTGTGTCTAGAAACAACCTTCATAAATCGGTGACTTTTGCTCTGAATAACTGTTGCGGGCCTCAAGATTATTCTAGAACAGTTGCTTTCTTGTTCTGTGATGTTGCTTTAAAGACAACATAAATTGTTGGAATTTATTTATTGTTCTAAAAATGGAACACTTTAATAACATAATTTCACCACTATCAAACATGAATCGAACTAGAATTTTGATCCGAACAGGTTTTTTGTTCGAATTTTGAATCCGAACACAACTTACTAAAAACTATATATGGCAATATATACGGACGTATTTAATATTACAAAGTGTATTATACGAGTCAAAGGTTAATAAAAAGTCAGTTTAATTACTGAAGAATATATTTGTTACAAAAATAAGTAAAATATAATAATATCTCCGTCTTAACTGTATACAAGCTCAGTCTACCTTCCCAGACGATATACGTTGCAGTACTTAGCCATAATCGTAAATCTAAGATCTAGAGAATGTATTGTAGTATAAAGAAGAAGGCGCTCCTTAAATATATTGATGTATCTCACAGCCTTTATATTGATATATATATATATCAATATAAATATTTATATTGATATATCTCACATATTATATTTATATTGATATATCTCACAGCAAACACCTTTGTTCACTATTTAATACTGACATGAAATAGGAACTGAATATCAAACATGGAATAATTATCAAGGTTTTAGCAGCGGGAAAGAAAAAATACAGCGACAGAATATCATATGGCAACACTACTCTCTAGTTATGACGGGAGGTTGACGGTGGCACAAGAACAGTTAAACTTTCGCAATTTTACCGAGAATTTTTCAAGTGAAAAAATATGATCAATTTGTAAGGGTCGTTCAGAAAATGCGTTCGCAACAGTTGGTAGCAGTTTGCAGCTCACAGAAATGAGTTTTTATCACTAAAATAGGAGTTTTAGATGTAAGATCACTGGCACTGAGCAAGTTTGGATGCTTACTAAATTTATTACGCGCATATTTTCAAAGTTGTTCGATAATCAGTTCAGTTCAATATTTGATGAATTACCATATAGGTTATTACTCAAAAATATTACTGCTTGCTGATGCATAATTTTCAAATTATTCAACTTTGAATTTATAGGAATGTCAGATATAAAAGTGAAGGAACAGGCATGTAAATATGCTGTAATACGGTGTTGACAAAACGATGGGTTAAGTTAGGTAATGTTTCCTTGAACTTGAACGCCAGCAGCGTCGGGGCCTTTGTAACGGCCTAAAATTCCCTCCACAATTTTCACACAAAGAGTTCAGCGCCTGAAAGAGTTCAGCGCCTGAAAGAGTACAGCGCCTGAAAGAGTTCAGCGCCTGGTACCAGACTTGTCCACTAAACACTAAACTCCACTAAACTTGTCCAATCCTTGTCACAAGCTGTCATTGGATGGCATCACTGGGATACCCAGTATGTCAAAACACCATCCCCAGGCATATTGGGTCATTACAGCCCATTCTACTTGACTGGCTCATTCCAGTCACTGTCTCTTATTCCAGGCACACACAAGAAACATTTTCATAGCTTCAATGATATTCAAATTACACTCTTGATCCAAGACAGCTCATACCATAATCATCTTCAGCACATCTGGCATACCACTCATTCTCTCCATACTGCTCAAACACCACGTTCATGAAACTCTCTCTCTCTTGCTCATACTTATTACATTCCAGCACAAAATGCTCAATTGTTTCCTCCACTCCACTATTACATTGCCAACATAATTTGTTATTATTCTCATTCCACCTCCATATACGTCTGTTCTCACTCAATGACTTACATCTCACAGCAAATGAGAGTTGACTTCCAAAACTACCATCATAGAACATCTCAAACTTAGGTGCTTCCTTTTACATATACCAGTTGAGTGTAGGCTTCCGCATCATGCTAAGCTTCCACTTATTCAATCCACATGCTTTTGTTTGCCTCTCAATCTCTTTTTTCCACCTCTTGCAGTTCCACTCAGGTCCTACACCTCCAACATTTATTAAGCTCCAGTCATCCACAGGTCTCCCAATTCTGACATGAATAATCTTTTGCATACTAAGTTTCCTTACATGCTCCCAACATACTTTCTCCCAATAGCTTACACTCAGATTCCATTCAAAAATTTGCATTACCCACCTGCTGTTCTGCATGCTTTCAATTCTCACCTTATAATTCAGCACCGCTTTCATCATTCTTTCTGAAAATATGCTCCACCCTAGGTCACCTCTAATAGCTTCTGTAGCTGTCCATTTTGAAGCACCCACTGCTAAACGTCCTACTTTGTTTCATAGTACGTCCAGCTTTTCAAGATCACTTCCATGCCATGCAAGAGCACTCATACCATACATGACACTAGGTACAGCAACATATTTCCACATTCCTCTCACATATTCATACTTGTTTGCTCTGTATCTGGCCACACTACTTAACCGTCCACTCCATTGCATTGCTTTTGCCACTTTCTCACCCTTGGTTCTAGTGCATCCATCTTCACTTATCATACAACCTAGATATTTGTATTCTTTTGTTCCTTCTATTCTGATTTCTCCAATATTCCACAGTCTGTCTCTATCAGTCTCGTCACTATTTATAACCATAACTTTACTTTTGTCAGCCCCAAATTTCATCTTGAAGTCTGTACTATATCCATTCACAATGTCGAGCATCATTTGTAGTTCATGTCCACATTCACTAACCACAACCACATCATCAGCATACAACAAACCGCTCAGTCTCTCATTACCAACTTTCAGTCCTAAGCCACTCATTCTCAGTCGAATTGCTAATTCTTCTGTGTACAATCCAAACAACAGGGGAGACTGAGTACAGCCCTGTCTCACTCCTCTAACACTCCTCACTTGCCCTGTTTCCAAATCTCCTAACCTGTAGATAGCGCTTGTGTTCTCATACAGACTTTGTACAATTTTTACTATTTTTCTGCTAAACCCAACTTTTCTCAAAACTTCAAAGAGCCTAACCCGATCCCCTAACAATCTTTTTCAATATCCAGGAATGCTAAATACACCTTCTTATCATCCTTCCTCATTCGCTCAATTATTTCACTCACTACAAACAGATTATCTTCCCCACGTCTATCCTGCCTAAAACCATTCTGTTCTTCACCTAGGACTCCTAATTCCTCAACTAAATTTTTCATTCTCTCATTCAAAATACCATAAAAGATCTTACATACAGTGTCGCCCAGTGCAATTGGTCTGTAATTTTCAAGTTCTTTCATACTCTTATGTCCACCCTTATGCAACAGAACTACATTTCACTTGTTTCAGTCATCCGGTACTTTTTCACTCTTCTATATCTCATCGAATAAACATTTCAACATACTGACTACACTCTCTCCTCCACATTTATAGAACTCATATGGGATTTTATCAGGGCCACATGCCTTTCCATTTTTCACTTTCTTCAAAAACTTACAATCTCTTCATAAGTGATTTCATCTTCCATTTGCAGTTCATGTTCCTCATACAGAAAATTTACGTGTTCATCATCTGTAACCTGCTCATTCATTCCACCAATGTCCTCCCAGTATTCTTCAACTGCTTTTACCATTTGCACCCTATCTCGCATACTGCAACCATTGACTACTAATTCGTCGACTTGAACTTCACTACCTCTATCATTACCTTGTATAAACTTATACCATTCTTTTATTCCATCTGGACCTTATTTTCTTAGATTTTCAACTTGTTGTCTCTCTTCTTTAACTCTAACTTTGTTGAATAAACTAACCTAAAATAGCTTACCTTAAGGGGACGGTTCGGGCTAAAAAAAAAGTCTGTCAAGTTCTCGGTGGATTTTTCTGAGATATCTACCGTCGATATAAACTGTTATTAATAACTTTTCTTATTTGTGCGAATTTTTCGTAACCATACGTGAATAAGTTTTTTTTTTAAAAACATGAAAAAACATGTGTTGCGGAAAATCCTACTACTCCTACAATTTTCAACTTACAGAACTCAGAAAATATTCTCTAGATAGCAAATTGTCTTGTCTAGAGATCCGGTGCAAAAGTTTTTTGATTACTTGTCTTTTTGAATTTTGAGAACTTTTTCCCCAAAAATGACCTCTTTTTCCACTTTTTTGAATAATTTGCTTCTAATTTTCAAGGTGAATTGAAATTTAAAAAAACTTTTGCACCGGATCTATTTTCCTTTTCAATCGCTATTGATTGGTATGCTCGCCATCTCTGTACCTTCAAAACTGTGGGAGGAGTAGGTTTTCAAAAATCAAGAAGGTGAGTATTCAGAAAAGCCATTTTTCCAAAAAAAAAATTTTCGTTCTGTACTAATTTTTTAATTGAGTCTTATCAGTGATTCTGTTCCTTCTTATGTACCTTCAAAACAGTGGGTAAGGATCCATATCAAAAGTCGATAAATATAAGTTTCAGAACAGGGTTAATTTTTTAACATTTTTTTTTTTCAATGCTTACTAAATTTTTTTTCAAAAACCTGTATTGCTTTGTAGTTCTTCTTAAGCCCTTTCGATTGATATAATTGCCATTCCTGTAGCTTCAAAACTCCGGGAGGTGTTTATGTTTACATAGCCAGCTAATTAGCTGATGACTCAGCAGCAGAACTCAAAACAAACACTCAATTACACCATCATAATTTATCACTGAGTAATAGGATGTTTCGTTTGAGTATGAAAGCATTTCAAGTTAGGCCATGAATGAACTCTCTTGCTATTCCAGTAGAGAAACACTCAATACTGGCTCGTAATGGGGGGGGGAAGAGGAAGGTCACCCATCCATTGGCGCACCCCAAGGTCACACTAGTGCGCCTCTTTTACCCCGTCCAGAAGACTAACCAATTGACGTACTTGAAAGCCAATTATATCGTTGGATGCGCAAGAAAAATCTCTATAAGATGAGTTTATAAACTGAAAAATGACCATAATCTGAAAATAGACCCGAACCGTGCCCTTAACTCACCAAACTGACGCTGTTTTCTCCCACCAAAAAAGTGGACGTGACCATCGATAGAGCGAGTAAGCAACCAACTATAATGTTATTCCTATCTAAACTTAATTATTGTCATATTGCAAAAATAATACATCAGCAGGGAGAATGTCATTTTTGTAAAACGTTTTTAAACGTATTCCTTTAGTGATTCTTTGGAACCAAATTTTTCATTTCCATGAGTGCATTAAACTCATTAATGACCCAAATTTTTAATTTCTGTGAGCGCATTGAAATCAATCTCGTCCATTGCTTTTTCAATTTGTTGGCAAAACTATGATAGATCAGTCATTATGAAGAAATGTGTGCAGGTATGAGGTTTTATTGAATTAACTCAACAGTTTTAGATTTCTATTCAAGTTTTTTATTGATTCAGTTTTTTTCTAAATATATAGTTTCCTTTGTTTTGTCAATTGTAGGGAAATTGGAAATAAATCATTTTGGAGTTACAATAAATTTATTATATACAATTTTTAGTGTATGACAACAAATTTATTATATACAATTTTTAGTATATGAAAGGTTTAGGCAGGTAATTTTCAATGAAAAAAATAAAAATTAGATAACATCATACTAAAAAACAACAAATACAACCAAAACCAGCTGAAGGGGGAATGCAGACTGACTATCATTCAAAACCGGTTTTTCCTTTAAAATATACAATATAGAATCTTTGTATATTTTAACGGAAAAACTGGTTTTGAATGATTGTCAGTCTGCATTCCCCCTTCAGCTAGTTTTGGTTGTATTTGTTGTTTTTTAGTATGATGTTATTTTACTTCTATTTTTTCTCATTGTCTGCAATTTTACTTGAAATTTTATTGGATCTTGTGATTTTCTATCGACAGAAGTTGAAAATGACCTAACAGGTCGAAACGTTCTTCTTTTAGTATTAGACTATAATAATAAGAATGTTGAATTTAAAAGCAACTTTCTTTGCTCTTTTGTTTATAATTAGGATTTGCAAGAAGCAAAACATGAATATTTATTCAAACTTACAATTTATGTGGTTTCTTTTGTCTTGGTTTACTTGTTATTGCAGGTCTAATGAGAGATATGTATGTTTTTAGAATATTGCAGCACTTCTTCCATTTACAGAAAGTATTTATTGCATAACTTCAAAGCACACCTATTTTCTATCATCTGCTTTGAGGGTTTTTGATATATGCATTGGTATAATATTTTTACCTCAAGACACTATTAACACTGATCTTTTTACAGAAGCAAAGCAGTTCACCGGCACTGCACACATTACCTACTTCGATCCAGCTCATGCTGCCGAGGCTGCTCAAAAATTCAATAACTTAGATTTCAAGTCTCAAAAATTATCAGTCAAAGTTGATGCACCTAGACTTCAGAATGAAGCTGCCAATTCAAATTCACCACAGCGAGGACTGAAAAGAAAAATAGCTGGAACAGAGAAAGTTAAAAATGCTGAGCCAAGTCTGAAGAAGAAGAAAGATAATCAAAACAGAGGTGAAGCCAAGGTTCCTGCTGAGTCTGGGGAACCCAAATCTTCTAAAAAGAAGTCCAAGAAAAAGACCCAAAATGAAAATAAACCTAAAGAGAAATCAGATGTACCAAAAAATACGGTTGAAAAGAGGTACAACAAAGAACAACCTGGTAGATTAATTGTCAGAAATATTTCATTCAAGGTAAGAGTAATGTTGTGGGTTTCACAAGATATTTGTGTGTTTTGTGGAGATTCTGTGAATGGTGTGATCTACTTTAGAATTGTATATTATTATAAGGAGAGTAACTCAAATTGCATAATAATTATACACTTGTGTTGGGATTTAGTTGGCTCAAAGTTATGTTTTCAACCTTGTTAATTTGATTACCTTTTTTATTTTTGTGTCTTTTGAACACCAAATTTTACAACTATGTAAAAAAGACATGTGTAGAAGAATGGGTAATTTGTTGAAAATTTTATGTTTTTCAATGAAACCAATTGTTTTTTCCTCAATATACTCGTATAGCACTGGTTTATTACAAGAAACTGTACACATAGTTTGTGTTTGTATAGAATTCTAGTTGTACCCATACTTTAAATGGGCAGTAGTGCAGTGCTTTTAGATTGACAGTTCTATGTTGAAATTCAGGAAATTTTCTGAAATTTCTCAATTTGTTTTATGCAACTAGGACTAGATTAAGTTAATATTAGTGTGATACAGTGAATTATTTTAGTAAGCTCATTCAAGCATGATGTACTGAACAACCATGCAGCTAAGTTGCTTGTAACTAATGGATCCAGTTAATCATTATTCCTCATTTACCCAAAATCTACATCCACCTGTTATGTCTACTGTTAGCACACATTACCAGGTGACTAAGCACTTGGTAAATTTACTTTCAAGTTTTGGAAGTTTTGTTCATTCATTTAGGGACTCTTCTGCTCTTACCAATGAAGTACGACTTGTAAAATTATATAATTACAAATTATATTAAATTAAAATAGCTCTCATCTAGGAGGAATAGCCCTCATCCAAAAAGAATAGCCTTCACCAAAAACTTTATAGCTTTCATTCAGAAGTGGTTATGTCTTCATCAAAAAGTAATTATAGTCCTCATCAGGGAGTCGTAATAGCCCTCATCAATGAGTAATGATAGCCCTCATCAATGAGTAATGATAGCCCTCATCAATGAGTAATGATAGCCCTCATTAAGGAGTAATAATAGCTCTCATTTAGGAGTAATAATTGCCTTCATTTGGGAGTAGTAATAGTAATAGTGTTATGGATTTATTTTTGGAGCCCATATCTGTTTAATGATTAGTGTACCATTTGCTCCCTTTTTTGTGTCAACATTCATGTGATCAATTCTTGTCAGTGGCTGAAATTTTGCTTCATTGCTATTTCAAATTATTGTTTCAGTGAAATAAAGTATTCATGTTTTTTTTCTATTACAGGCTACAGAAAAGGACTTGACTCAACTATTCAAGCCCCACGGGAAAGTTACAGAAGTGAAGTTACTGACACACCCGAACCCAAAGATTGCACACAAGGGGCTCGGGTTTGTTCAGTTCTCCACCCACGAAGAGGCGGTGGAAGCCATAAAGCAGTGCAACCGCTACAAACTGAAAGGTTGGCATTTTTGTTTTTGTACTTGTGCCACAATCTAGCAAATGTACCATTAGGTTGTCTTTCTAGAATATTCTTTCAGGAAAATAGCCCATCTCATGTTTTAGTTCTATTGTGCAGTTCTTAATACAGATATTATTACTTGACCGTTTCTTCAATGGCTAATCTTTATCTGAATATTCTGAATACTTTACCATGTAGAAATTAATTACTTATGTTTTCTTTTTCCCTGAACTGTATTTTCATGTGGACTTATTGAATGAAAATGAAATTTTTGTTAAATTGCTCGTTTTGTTATCTCGACACAAATGTTTACTTTAGTGAATTACGATGTTGTTAAGTGTTATTGATTTTCTACTCTGAAAATATTCTATTTTTGATGCCAACTTACCCATATAGCAATGGTATGCAAATAGGTTTCGTTTCCCTTTCAGCCCAATTTAAACCTCAACAAAACAAATTTGCTGGCAAAGAAAAAATAATACTGTGGTTCAAATTTGTGATATTTCGCTATAATAGTCTATTTCATTTTCTGAGTTTTTTCCATATTTTCTTCTTATATTGCTTACTTTACTTGCATTATTGATAGTTTTTATTTTTATTGTATATTTCACCATTTCTCACGTTTTTATCTTATATCTAATAATTTTGTTCATTTTCTGACATTCTCTTTCCTTTCCATTTCATATTTGTCTTCCTTCTTACACTTTTTTCTTCCAGTTTTCACATTTTCCATTTTTAGTGTTTGCAATTTCTTGCTGTTCTCACTCACAGACCGCCAAATAGCCGTTGATCATGCCGTCCCAAAGGCAAAGTTCCAGCACAAACCCAAGGTGGAGCTGAAAGTTGAACCCAAACAGGAGCAGAAGAGCAAAGAAGCATTAGCTGTGCCTGATGAAGACGGGCACATCACACAACCAAAGAAGGAAGCTTTGGATCTCAGTCTAGTGAAGCAAGAGGAAGAGTCTGTTTGTGGTGATGCTGGTGATCACTTCAGTAATTTCTGGCCATCAAAAATTAAAAATGGTGGGAATTGGTTGAGCTTCAGTAATTTCTGACCATTAAAAATTTAAATAGTTTAAATAGGTTGCACGTCTGGTATTTCAGGCTTATAAAAATTGAAAATGGGATGAACCAGCTGTAAGTGTAATTTTTATTTGTTATTCTCCTGTCTATTTTGTTTTGTTGAATTCCAGCTTTTTGCATGAGTTTGTAGTATTTGTTATTTGGTTAGCCTGAGGTTGTTCTAAGTTGTTAATGTAGTTAACTAATAATTTTTTCAGGCTTGTAGTGTCTGCTTGAGGAGTTGAGATAACATTCACTGTTCATGTTAGCCCTGAAGTCCAAATACTCCAATGAGAAAGTATGTTGTAATGTGTGTCTAGAACAGGTCATGAAATACGTTTTAATATGAGCACCAGTTTTATTGAAAATTAGTATTATTAAGTTGGTTGAATGAACAGTTGCACTGCAAAAGTTATACCGTCGAAAGACCTACTGAACACATTGTAGCAGTGTCCTCAAGATGCTTGTGCAATCTGTTATTCTTCTGCAGGTGAGATGGACACAGATGACTGTTCCATATTAGAAGAAAAGCCGCAAAATTTGTCCATGGAGACAGAGAAAGAGTCAAGGCGTGTCCCCATCAAGCCTGTGAGCCGTGACGTGGAGGAAGGCCGCAGCGTGTTTGTGTCAAAGCTCAGCCTGGACACCACCACTTTTGGGCTGGAGGCCGCCATGGCCAAGTTTGGGGAGGTCAAGAAGACGATGCTGGTGATGGACAAGCTCACTGAGCAGTCGAGGGGCTGTGCCTTTGTGCAGTTCAAGGTTTGTGTTTTAGTGGGTGGTTTTAAAGTTGGTGGAGAGTGTGATGGTGGGCTCTAGTGTAGAGGGTGACAGTGGGGTTGTGAATTCAAATGTTGGTGCATAATGCTCTCAGGTGTATTAAAAAGCAGTTCATCTCTTTAGCAAGAATAGGTGCTCTCTTTGACAAGAATAGGTGCTTCATGGAGTTGGCGATTAACTTTCAATGGTTGTGACTTGCAGAATTGTTTGATGCAGCTGAAGAAGTTTACAGATTATGGTCTTTTATCTGCAATATATTTGCTTGATTAAACCTGCCAGGTATGAGATTTTACTTATACATCCGATGGTACTTCTGTGTTTCCTGTGAGCATTGAATGTCAGAAAGATGCTCTGCACCATCTGGATTATTGGCTTTATTGTCACAGCCAGAGAAACAGTTCATTTGAATCCCATGAAAGCTTTACTCTGTTGTCACTGCCTGAGAATGAAACAGTTCACTAGAGCCCCATGAAAGCATTACTCTGTTGTCCTGACCAGAGCTCCGAGGCAGCACAGGCGTGTCTGGAAGCTGCTGAGGACCCTAGCAGGAAGGCAGAGCTCACGGTGGACGGGCGCGTGGTGATGGTGCGTCTCTCCGTCCCCAGGGACGCGCTCCATGGCGACAGAAACAAGGAGCAGCCTAAGGGCAAAGACAACAGGAATCTTTACCTCGCTCGTGAAGGATGTAAGTTACAAACATGATGAAAAATTTCTCATCTCCCCTGGATGTTTATATTTTCCAATAGATGTATTTGTGTTTTGCTTTCAATTGCTTTTTTTAAGGTTTTACTGGATAAAACTAGAGGTTCCTCTTGAAGTTCAGTGCACAAGTATAATTTCGGCTGGCATAAATTGTTGCTCAATATATTCATTCGTACATTTTTTCATATTTTCTCGTTTGAGTGCATGCGTCATGATTTTAATGTTGAAAAAGGCTGGTAAAAGTGTCTTTTCAATAAGTATCTCTTTAAATTAGCATATTGTAATTTTATCCCTCAATCATTATGTATATTTGTAGCTCAATGTTGAATTTAAATGTTCTTTGAACATTGCTCATACGAAACTATGCAATAGATTTGGATATTTTGAAAAACTCTGAGAATGGTGCCACAGCTATGAACATCTCGTTTAATTAGCAGATCGCTATTTAAAGATTTTAATTCTAAAATGAAGTCTATCTGAAAAACTTGGATAAAAAAATTAAAAGATCTAAAACATCATACGTCATGTCACAACGTCCAACGCTCTACCCTTGAACGAATCTTGAAGACATTTAGGAAGATAAAGCTACCTAAAACCTGCTACTGCATGTCACTGTACGGAACCATTGTGGGCAGTCATCCGAGAGGGCACGGTCGCGGCGAAGGGCGTGAGCGCTGCGGACCTGGAGCTGCGACGGGCGCGGGAGCAGGCGAAGGAGCGGCTGCTGTCCAACCTGCACATGTTCGTGTCGCCGCTGCGCCTCGTCGTCCACAACCTACCCCTCGACCTCAACGACGCGCAGCTCAGGCAGATTTTCGTTAAACATGCGCCGCCCAAGGCTAAGGTCGTCGAGGTCAGTACCATTGTGAGGTGTCAGACGCTGTTTTGCTGTTAATTTTGAGGTATGGGTATGCGCTGCCCAAAGCAAAGACGATTGAGGTCAGTGTCATTTTCAGGTCCCAATCTATGTTGCTGGCAAATTTAAGGCAGCAGTCGCTAGGGTACTGTTAATTTTGAGGTATCAGCCGCTGTTTTATTGTTAATTTTGAGGTCTCGGTTGCTGTGTGGCTGTTAATTTTGAGGTCTCAGATGCTGTGTTGCAGTTAATTTTGAGGTCTCGGTTGCTGTGTGGCTGTTAATTTTGAGGTCTCAGATGCTGTGTTGCAGTTAATTTTGAGGTCTCAGATGCTGTGTTGCAGTTACTTTCGAGGTCTCGGGCGCTGTATTGCTGTTAATTTTGAGGTCGTAGTCGCCGTTTTAGTGTTAATTTTGAGGTCTCAGACGCTGGGTTTTTCAATTTTGAGGTCACAGTCGCTGGGTTGCGTATAAGTTTTAAGTCAGTAGTTGCTGTCGATTTTGAGGTGTTAATTACTGTGTTGCTTTCGATTTTGAAGTATGAATCGTTGTAGTCTTAAACGCGTTTTCTAGCATCTAGTCTAAATGTTTACATAGGTAGGTAGTCGTACATTTTGAGTTATTAGTTTTTTGTGCTTTAGAATTTGGACAAGTGACTGCCATGTCCGTGTTTGCTTTTCGGATTATGGTATGAAAGATCCACATTTCAAACAATATGAATAGACTCGTACTTCTGAGCAGAACTTTTCCATTTGACTATTGGGAGCGCACTTCCTGTCGACAAAACTTAAGTCTCGATTGTTTTTCAAGATTGAAGTAAAGCTTTTCTTGCTGCAAAAAATATTGTTAAGTTTTATTAATATATTTCCAAAGTGTGGGATTGTGCCATTTACCTGAAACAAAGTGCTTTCGGACTCGGCTATTCTGTTTCTCGTAAAGATTCGTATTCTGAATGAGGAAATTCTGAGTGTTTTACAGCTAGTCAATTCAACACATAGAGAAGCTATCCTATATCGATGTGTCTCTCCGGTACGTAATAATTGAAAATATGAGGGTTTAATGTCTACTGCTGCGAATGCTCCTATTTCAAAGTTCTATGTTTTGACACTTTTGTGTATGGCACTTTTATCTTAAAATTGTTGCTGAAGTTAGCTGTAGCATTTCAACAATTTTACATTAGCACGCATCCTCACGTAATTCTTCATTCACATCAAGGTAAAATGAAGCGTTTTATATGTTCTAGATAGGATATGTTAGATAGATAAATTCCTGTGCCTCATCGTTTTAGACAAAAAAATATAACTATGAGTGGCTGCTAAATTTTATTTCCTTGCCTGACCACATTGAAGACACCTCAGACAGCAATTAACGCTTATGCTGGTCTGCCTCTGTGCCCACATTGTGTCAAGTGTTGCTCGTTGCACATCACAGACCCCTCAAGAGGATAACTCTATTGTATTCACGGGAATTAGCACTCACAGAGGGAATATTTGAAGTCCTGTGGTAAAATTTTGGGAGGCCTTCCTTATGTTGAAATAGAACAGTTTTTTGTTACGACCAATGTTTTTTTTTTGTTCACTCATGTCCTGTTCTTATTCAGGGCCTACTACTTTTTTCCTCGACTTTTATATTGTTTCATGAACTTCTTTTCCAACTTAGTGCTTACATGCACCTCATGCATAGATTCCGTGTTCCTTCAAGTCCACACTGAATAATAGCTTCCTTTTTCCCGTCTTTGGAACGTCTATGTTGAAGTGAAGCGGCCTTAAACTACCATCTAACGTTATTTGCTCACCACAGAGCCGCGTGATGCGAGACCTGAAGACGGTAGAGGAGGGCGGCATCGCGAGGAGCCGCGGCTACGCCTTCGTGGCGTTCACGCGACACGAGGACGCGCTGGCTGCCCTCAGGGCCATCAACAACAACCCTGAAGTCTTCACCGCCAGCCGCGTGAGTGTTCCAAGAACAGGTGGTCGTACTCGTACTGGCCACGCCGTCTTAGTTCTGAATTACACATCGAGTTTGTGGAAGTTTGTGCCAGTCCAGGGAATATTGGCTCTGTACTGCTGATTACATTTTCTTGAAAATTTCAAGTGATATTTCGTGTGCAACAGGCGGACGTTAGAAACTCGGAGGATGTTGATTCGATTTCCACTGCAGTTGATAGTGATATTTTTGCGTTTTGCCAATGCAGGTAGTGTTGTAGTGTTGGCAAAGTTACGGTTTGACTAGGTTTTTAACCTCAGTTGTAAATAGGTTGTAAATGGAGATAAAACTATTATTTTATTATTGTTTTATAATAGGTATAAGTGAATGTTATCAAACTGTTGAATTAGTATGTAAAGCAGTGAATTGTCAGACTGAATGTATCAATGACATGTCGTTCTGGTAGTGGGACTTGCTTATGTAATTCTACCTCGCTAAACAATTTGTGGGCAACCGACACGCCGCCAAACTTACAAGGAAAGGAGTACCTAATATTTTAGTGATCATATTATAGATACATTTATATTTTCCTTCATGAATTGAGGGCTCATCGAGCTTCTTATCCCGTGAGGGGGATACAGCTTGTGTACAGGGTGTTTTTTTTAATACGAGACCCGAAAAAATCTTTAATTACTCGTGAGACAATGAACGGTTTTATTTTGGAAAACAGAGCGGCAGTAGAATCCTGAAGAAAATATTTTTTCGGGTTGTGTTTTTAAAAACTCTGTATTTGTAGAAATTAGTGCTCCCAGGGTTAATTGTAAGGGCCTAAGCTGAGGGCTAGATTGGCCTTATTTTTTGTTGAAATAGAATCGGTTTTTGGTTTGCTGAAACCCTCTTTTCTCGGTTTATGCTGTCCTGTTTTGCAGCACGGATTTCTTTCTTCAACTTGATATCCTATTTCATTTCATATACTTCCTTCTCAACTTTTTGTTTAGTTGAGCAGGGGATATTGTGTGAGAATACACTTCGTGCATAGATTCCGCATTCCTTTATCTCCATACTAACTGGTTACTTCATCCTTCCTCTCTTTGAACATCTTGTTGGGGTTAGAGAGGCTGGAACGATCTTATAATTTTAATTTAATCTGCTAAATTAGTACACAAAACTATAATTAATAAATCATTTCAGCAATGCAAGCTTACAAATTGTTTTCTAACATAAGCCGGTAATTTACACTAGAAAAAATTCGTTTCTTTCGTTAGGTGTGCATTTTTCTTTATTTTGATGGATTAATTATCAGGTATAGGAATTCTTTTGAAATGAACTAAATTTTGTAACATTTTCTAATGAACAAAATTTATCCACAGCGTCCAGTCGTCGAGTTTTCGATAGAAAATTTGAATGTGCTGAAATCGAAGCTTAAACAAACTGAAAAGTCAACTGGAACTTCCAAGCCTGGCAAGTCTTCTGCAGGTAATATTTGTATTCTTTTAGTTCTATTTATAAGCTTTTTGCTTCTTGCGGAATTTTAATGCTTATATGTGACTAAGTATGATCTCATTAAGATCCCTTTGTTACTTTGATTTTTCTTAGCCTGGGCACTGACATCTGTCCTGTGAGAAGTTTTGCATACAAGTTGTGTAATGTCAGAAACTCGCATGTGTGCGACGATATCCCGGTGGTTCCCTGATGGAATAATCTGACGCGCCTTCTCTTATGCTTTTGTTGTGAAGAAGTAGTGTCCAGGCTTGTTATTATCATCTAGAATTCATAATTCCTCATGGATTAGTTTTCATTTATAGAAGTAGCGGCATAGAAGAATGAGCGGTTAGGATGTAGAATGTGTATTCTTCAGTAAAGCGTTGGCCTGTATCGACGGATAATCATCTTACCTCTAATCTTCATGAATCAACTTATGTCCTTGCATCAGAAAAAATGTAGAAAGCTTAGTTTTGTGTTATGTGGAGGTAAGCGATGTTTAATAAGTGCAAATGACATGGTGTTTCAGACGTAAAAAATCAAAGGAGGTTCGTTGAGCCTGACATTAAGGGCACGGTTCGGGTCTATTTCCAGATTATGGTCATTTTTCGGTTTATAAACTCATCTTATAGAGATTTTTCTTGCGCATCCAACGATATCATTGGCTTACAAGTACGTCAATTGGTTAGTCTTCTGGACGGGTAAAAGACGCGCACTAGTGTGACCTTGGGGTGCGCCAATGGATGGGTGACCTCCCTCTTCCCCCCCCATTACGAACCAGTATTTAGTGTTTCTCTACGGGAATAGCATGAGAGTTCATTCATGGCCTTACTTGAAATGCTTTCGTACTCAAACGAAACATTCTATTACTCGGTGATAAATTATGATGGTGTAATTGAGTGTTTATTTTGGGTCAGGCTGCTGATTCATCAGCTAATTAGCTGGCTATGTAAACATAAACGCCTCCCGGAGTTTAAAGCTACAGGAATGGCAATTATATCAATTGAAAGGGCTTAAAAAGAGCTATAAAGCAATACAGGTAATTGAAAAAAAATTTGCCAGCTTTGAAAAAAAATTGTTGAAAAAAACCCTGTTCTGAAACTTGTATTTATTGACTTTTGATATGGATCCTTTTCCACCGTTTTGATGGTACATATGAAGGTACAGAATCGCTGATAAGACTCGATTCAAAAATTAGTAAAGAACGGGAATTTTTTTTTTAAAAATGGCTTTTCTGAAAACTCACTTTTCGATTTTCGAAAACCTACTCCTCCCACAGTTTTGAAGGTACAGAGATGGCAAGCATACCAATCAATAGCCATTGAAAATGAAAATAGATCCGGTGCAAAAGTTTTTTTAATTTCAATTCACCTCGAAAATTAGAAGCAAATTATTCAAAAAAGTGGAAGAAGAGGTCATTTTTAGGGTAAAAAGTTCTCAAAACTCAAAAAATCAAATAATCGAAAAACTTTTGCACCGGATCTCTGGACACAACAATTTGCTATCTAGAAAATATTTTCTCAGTTCTGTGAGTTCAAAATTGTAAGACGAGTAGGATTTTCCGCAACACATGTTTTTTCATGTTTTTTAAAAATAATCTTATTCATGTCTGGTTACGAAAGATACGCACAAATAAAAAAATATTCAAAATAATTTACACCTACGGTAGATACCTCAGAAAAATCCACCGAGAACTTACAGACTTTTTTTTACCCCGAACCGTCCCCTTAAGTAAGTACATATATACGTGCAGTAGACACGACTTCAGTTTAGACGAATACTTTTGTAGGACATCGACTGAAAATAAGAGACCTATTCTTTGAAGTATATTACCTACAACATGTCCAATAATTTACCTCAACTTCTGTGAGGTCAAAAGCTGGAAGTCTGAATGGCATCTTTTTATTGAAAGTGTTAAGTTCTGTTGGGGACAATCTTTTTTTGGTTCGTTGATGTCCTGTTTTTTTATACCTCTAATTTTCTCCTTCAACTTTCACCTTGTTTTATTACGTTCCTTCTCAACATGCTTTTGTTGTCAGCAGGCGATCTTATGTGGGAGCACACCTTGTGATTAGATATCACTTTCTGTTAACTTATACTAAATTATGCTTTCATCTTTTTCTCTTTGGAACATCTCTATTATGGTAAGAAAGGCTCAAAATAACTTATGATATAATCTACCTCAACTGCTCCCTGCATCATTAGCAGCACATAAAATACAAGAGCAGGGTAAAATAATTGGACAAATTTGACTGCAGGCAAGAAGTTGCTGATGAAGAAGACTGTTGCGACGCCCCTGGCCACCACGGCACCTCTGCCTCCCTTCGCTGGCCTCGGCTCTCAGAAATCCGTCCTCAAGTCTGGCAAGAAACTCCACGTTCATCTCGGGCCAAAGGTAAGCGGCGATGTCTAGTTAGAACCGAGAACTTTTCTTGCATTATTTGAAACAACGATATCAGATTTTGAGTGGAGCTGTTGATTGCTGCGTTAAGGGGATCATCCGGGGGTCCTTGGGGGCCCCTGCGATGTCATGGTCATTTTGCATGTTTTTGTTGTAGAAAGACCCTTAGTTGGTGGACTATTCGTTCCTAAAATTTTATGGCGCTACGACAATAATTCCCCCCCTCCCGGGGGGGGTGAAGGGACCAAAATATTTCAATTTTCCCGATTTTGGCCCCATATAAAAAGAGAACAAATGGGGAATGGAAAAAAAAGCTGAACGTGAGTGTGTTAGAAATGTTCCAAGGATTCTAAAACTGCATTTGTTTTTGTTTTAGCATCAAAACTGAAGGAGGAGTTCCATTTTGAAATATCGATATCAATGAAAAGCACCCAAAATCTTCCAATTTTCCCGATTTTGACCCCATATAAAATGAGAACAAATGAGAAATGGAAAAAAAGCCGAATGTGAGTGTGTTAGAAATGTTTCAAGGATTCTAAAACTGCATTTGTTTTTGCTCTAGCATCAAAACTGAAAGAGGAGTCCCATTTTGAAATATCAATATTAGTGAAATATCAATTCCTAAAAACTAAAATGTCAAATTTTTGAAAAATCTTAGGCCTGAATCAAAAAAAAATAATAGAATCAATTGTGTTATTTTTCTAAGGTTACATATTATAGTCAAATTTCATAAGAATCAGACTGAAAAAAGAAAAATTATTTTTTTGATAAAAAAGGAAAAAAATTTATAATTTTTTTTTTTGAAATCACAATTCACAGTTTGAATATGAAGTTATGTATGGAAAGTATCGAAATAAAAATTAAAACTGCATTCAATTACATCAATTGTTCATTATATTACACTTCAAAACAATTTTTTTTTTTTTTGCTTATACCCAACACTTCGAATTTTCATCATTCATCCTGGGACTAGTTCTCGAGTTTTGGTGCTAGAACAAATCCAAAGACAGTTTTAGAATCCTTGGAAC
Source organism: Morinoia aosen (assembly GCA_030386875.1). NCBI lineage: Eukaryota > Metazoa > Arthropoda > Malacostraca > Amphipoda > Talitridae > Morinoia > Morinoia aosen. The sequence continues at coordinate 60,289,221 of CM059579.1, read as the reverse complement.
ATTTCTAACAAACTTTCGTTCTGTTAATTTTCAAATTCGAATTCTTTGAAGAAATATATAGCTCTAAACCCAAAAAATTGTTGCTGATTTTAGAAATTTCCAACAATTTTGAAAAAATAGAAAAAATTTGAATTTGAAAATAAACAGAACGAAAGTTTGTTAGAAATGTTCCAAGGGTTCTAAAACTGTCTTTCTTTTTGTTCTAGCATCAAAACTGAAGGAGGAGTCCCAATTTGAAAAATTTACCAAAAACACATTTTTCGTCAAAAAAACTAAGGCCTAAATCAAAAAAATGAGTTGTAAAAAAGGTTTACTTTCACAAAAGACATATACTGGCCAATTTTCAAACGAATCGGACGAAAAAAGGTCTCAAACCCGGATGATCCCCTTAGAGGGAAAGGTTTTTTCAGAAGTTTGAATAGACGCCAATTTATTAAGTCACGATAAGTTTATTCAAGATTTCGATGATGAATACAAACTGCTTTTTGTCGGCCTACTCTAAGTTATAGTTACTTATATGTTTGACTGTAGATACTGAGAGTTCAGAAGTGTTATTGAAAGGCGAAGTTAAGAAATACTTTTTCGTGAGACTCATAACCAGGTAATGAGATATACGTCTCGAAGATTTACATTTTATTAGATCACATTTGAGTGAAATTATTAGAGATAGATGAATTGGTATTGTTCCAAGTATATAAAATATCAAATTGAGAGTATACTATGCATTTGTAAGTATGCGTTTTATTTTAGCTTACACATTTTGAAACGGTTCAATTCCAGCTGAGAATCTGGGACATTTTGGTATATCTAATTCTTTTATTAGCAAAACGCCGTATATGATTCACGTATGATAGCTCAACGTTGACCATATCGAGGCCCGAGTTTGGTACATACAATTAAGAAGTATTGAAAGGTGCTAATTCCTCATTGCCATGATTACCATATCTCTTTAACTGATCAGACGTTTATGAAACGCCGAACTTCAAGATGAGCGCATTGCAATTGCTTACTAGCTCAACGTAGGCCACACCCATAGCGTCATCGACGTCTAGTAGTTTTCAAGCATTCATGAAGGTTCCAGCGGCAACTCAAGCATAGCGCAGGTTTCTGACGAGGGCTCGCACTCGTTTGTTTGGAGTCAAGTCTTTAAGTCTTGCCATGCTCGACTTGGCAAGAGACTTGACGTCGAACAGAGGAGTGAGGGGCTTTGTCACACATAGTCTCCATGCACGACCGCCTCCCAATGTAATCAGATTAAGAACCACAGATCAGTATTTATGTCATGGTAGAGAATTACGTGTGACTTCACTACAAATATTTTGCTGTTGCAGTCCCGCCACCGCGACCAGGCTCGTGGGAGCAAGAGGCAGCCTGGCAAACAGCCCGGCAAGAACTTCAGAGGCAACAACAAGAAACAGGGACGTAAACCTACGTTTAGAGGCAACAAGGTCCCGAATAAAAATCGGTCTGCTTCTAAATAAATTGGAATTATGCTTTGCTTTTTGATGTCCCTCCACTGTTTATGCTGACGAAATTTCTCACACTTTCTGACAAGATAAGAAAAAACGTTTGTTCATCAGACAACCACAGTGTGACGTCATCGGACTGCCACGTTGTGACGTCATCAGACTGCCACAGTGTGACGTCATCACACAGCCACAGTGTGACGTCATCACACAGCCACAGTGTGACGTCATCACACAGCCACAGTGTGACGTCATCACACAGCCACAGTGTGACGTCATCACACGGCCACAGTGTGACGTCATCACACAGCCACAGTGTGACATCACACAGCCACAGTGTGACGTCATCACACAGCCACAGTGTGACATCACACAGTCACAGTGTGACGTCATCACACAGCCAGTGTGACGTCATCCCACAGCCACAGTGTGACGTCATGACACAGCCACAGTGTGGCGTCATTAGACAGCCACAATGTGACGTCGTCTGTCGGCCACAGTGACGACGTTAGCTGTACTCAGTCACTATTTCGATGACAATCACAGCATTGTGATTGTCACAATTATAACACTAGCATTTGTACGGGCTGCAAAACAGTGAAATTATCTCATTTATTGAGTGGTAATAAAAGAACGAAAAATTTGAAACATGGTGATGAGTTGGTAATATTCGCTGGATTCTCGTTGCAAAGCAGAAACGAAGATAAAATAAAGCGAAGACCGTCTTCTGGAATCAGGGCGGCACTCGCACGCTGTTACTTCCCAGTGCGATGGCTCCATCTGGGTGGAAGAAATTTATGAAATGAATAAATAATTTATTTGAAAAAGTGATCTAGAATACTCTACCCTTTTTGGACTCAAAAAATGGTTAGAGTATCAGTTTGTTGGTCAGTTATCTACCACTTACAAACTTGTAAATGTATCCGTTATCTACGTCTAATTAGATATAGTTTGTCAATCAGGTATCAAACACAAGTTTGTCCATCCGATATCTACCAGTTACAAGTTTGTCCGTCAGATATCTAGCACTTACAAGTTTGTCCATTAGATATCTAGCAGTAACAAGTTCGTAAATCCGATATCTAGCACTTACAAGTTTGTCCATCAGATCCCTCCCTGTACACCCTGTCCTTGTCGTGGGGGGAGGGCTTGCACGTCCCTGTCAAGTGCAGGGCCAAACTGACCAGGTGCAACCATGTCAGGTGGGCCTGCACCGAGGGACCTGACTAACGGGGGTGGCATCGGTTGTATTGGCTTTGGTTTGGACCCCAACTGGATCTTCCTTTGACAACAACTCTGGAGGAGACTAGTCTCGGCTTCTTCAGTTTTAATTGAGTCAATTGCGGCGAGGGATAGCCGAGGGAGCCCCGGGGTCGGTTGGTGGCTGTTTAAACGTGGTAGTGCGGAGTGGCGCCCGTTCCTGCCATTAGTCCAGCGCAGCATCTGATTTAGATTCTTGGGCTTATGAAGCTATATTCTCACGAAAGAGTGGTCCCGCTGACTCTGCGTGTGCCTGGCTCCAGGGATTCCCTTGTTGGAGGCTTAACATGACGGCCTGCTTGACGTGCGAACGAAACCTAAACAAACTTTTTCATGGAACCCCCTCAAACTGCGCCACTGACGACCCGGATTCAAATGGACCTTCCTACGGGAACTCCCTCTCAAGAGCCGTTACCGCAGCTGCCATCGCAGGTTCCCCCCACGAGTGGAGGTGCTGCAGGCGGACATCAACATGCTACTGACTTCACAATTGAACCCTACCAACGCCCAACTATGAAAATGACGCAGCCGATGTTCCTGGTGGAAGATGGGGAAGTCAGGCACGCCGTGGAGGCCGCCGCAGCAGGCAACTGCACCTCATGGCTGAGGACAATCATGATCCGATTCTTCCCACGGAATACAAACGGTTTTTCAACATCAAAACTAACGATGGCTCGCCCCTGACCCATATAAATGTCATTGCAGCCCATCGTGATCTGTGCCGAGGGCTGGGAGGAAGACCGGCCAAGATCACGGAGACTCGTGGAGGTGGCCTCTTGGTGGAGGTGCGCAACCAGGATCAGAGCCGTGCCATCTTGTGCATCCGCCATTTGGCTGGCGTGAGTGTTGAGGTGACCGCACATGGCAGCCTACATGCAAAGTCACCATATGGTACGCAAACTACCCACAGTACACTGATGAGCGCCTTTTAGAAGAGTTGCAGCAGTGTGGAGTTAAGGCCCTGTACCGGATAAAAAGACTGCAAAATGGCTTATTGGTTCCTACGTCCATATACATCCTCACTTTTGACCGTTGCTCTCTCCCTCAGTCAGTGGATATTGGTTGGACGAGGTGTAGGGTACGGCAGTACGTCCCAAAGCCACGCCGTAGTTTTAAGTGACAGAAATACGGTCACGGAGCAAAGACATGCCGATCTCTGAGGAGCATATGTGCTAACTGTGAACAGAACAGCACGAGCCGCCATGCGACCGACCTCCTATGTGCTCAAACTGTGATAAGCAACACTCAGCTGGATCCCGGGACTGCTTCTATTACAAAATGGAAGAGGAGGTGCTTGCCACGCAAACGACTCAAAGGCTAAGCTATGGAGAAGCGAAACGGTTAGTAAGCAGCAGGGACATCACCGGTGGTACGTCATACGCTGAAAGAGTGCAGGCCCCTCAGAGAAGACCAAGTGTTCTGACGACTGTGCGCCCAGTGGGACCAGATGGAAACTCTGGTGCAGCTAGTCGAAAGCCCACTGCCGCTGTGGGTAGTTTGTCGTGTGCTGCGAGCCGCTCTGATATTAGATCACAGCATGGCACTAAACCAGCGCAGACTCCTAGACCCTCTTTTGCTGATGCTCTGAGCGATTTGCAGCCAGGCTTTCCGAATGTTGAACTTTCCACGGGCGCTGTTGCCCCTACTGTCTCGAGAAAACGTGTTCCGAGCGCATCGTCTCCTCCTACTGGCGCTGCCTCAGCAAAAGTGGCAAGAGCTGTGACGTGGAGAGTCTGGAATAGAGATGGACCACAGTGCAAACGAAACAACATGGAAAGCGGCAGGAGCGACGACGTGTCGCCAGTGCCTGGGGAGGACGTGCAGCCATCTAGCGGCTTGGGTTGCGCCCCGGACCTGGTGGTGGCTCTGACTGATGAGGATCTTGCAGCCCCGCGACGTTCTGATGTAAGACGCGACTCGCTGAACTGTCGCGGTGCGGATAGCTCTCGACCGAGCCGTGATGCCATCGTGAAGCGCGACTCCGTAGCGCAGCGTGTGCGTTCGCTGGATCGCGTGATCACCGTACCCGAAGCCGTTCCTTCCCACATGTTAAAAGTATATCCACCATCAAAACCTACCTCAATGCCCCCTCCCAAGGTGCCTTTGCATGTATGGGGCGACAGAACTGGCCTGCATAATCCGCCATATTTGCTAAAATTACCAGATCCCAAAAAGAAACACCCAGAAGATAAAACCTAATAGTGACATTTGATGCAAACCATTATTCAGTGGAATGTTAGGGGGTACCGGAGAAACTACGGCGACTCGCGGACCCTCTTAGAACAATACCAACCACTATACATATGTCTCCAGGAAACAATGCTGGGAGACCTAACCCCATCACCTCCTGGGGTTTACAATATAGAAACTTACTCCCATGTGCCCGACCCGGTTCCCGGATCAGGACTGACCGTCTTCATCCGGAGAGATCTGGGCTATGCAAGGCCAGAATACCCAAATCCAGGCTTTGGCGCTTCGCCTTTGGATTGGGAATAAACCTCTTACAATCTATAATACATACATCTCGCCAGCGGAGCCAGTTTTCTTGCCAGACCTGATAAACCTGTATGGTCAACTGCCTGAACCCTCCGTTTTCGTTGGGGACTTCAACGCAAAGCATCCAACGTGGGGCAATGTACAGAGTGATCCACATGGTAGAACGATGGACTCTTTTATTGTTAATTCAAACTCCTGCCTGCTGAACAACGGGGCGGCTACACACTTTCATGTCCAAACTGGTACTACGTCGGCAATAGATTTGAGCCTGTGCACCCCCGATGTCTTCCCGGACTTGCGATAGAGCGTGCTGGAGGATGCTCACGGCAGTGACCATTTCCCAATAGTCATTCATTTGGAGCAGTATGAGCCAATACCTACGGAGCCACGATATATGATGAAGCGAGCAAATTGGAAAACCTATGAGGATATGACGCAGATGGACGAGGATGCTGAGTATGGGAGTATGGATGAGCTAGTCGAACAGTTCAACGGAACCCTGAGAACAGCTGCAAACTCTGCTATCCCGGTGTCGCGCGGGGGTTTTCCTAAACACCGCGTCCCTTGGTGGACCAACAGCTGCGTCGTGGCCAATGTTGAGCGGAAGCGAGCACTGAGGCGATACCAGCGTAGCGGTGGGCTAGCGGACAAGATTGCCTATAATAGGGCCAGAGCTAGGGGGGCGCAGTATGTCAAGGATGAAGCCCGTAAAGACTCTCGGCGCAGGTATGTCACCAGTCTTAAATGCAGACACGCCCATGTCCAAGATTTGGCAACGCATCAGGAAAATGAAGGGGCATTATAGCATCAGCAAGCCTTGCCTAGAACTGAACGGTTCCCTCACGGCGGATCCGCAGCGAGTGGCAGATGCTCTGGCCGAAAATTTTTCCTCCGTAAGCAGTGACGCACACTACCCTCCTGCTTTCCGTGTGTACAAAGGGAGACAGGAACAGCTAAGACTGAACTTGACAGCTGAAGAGGGTGTCTCCTATAACGAACCATTCACCATCCTTGAAATCTATCGTGCTCTGAAGAAATGTAAAAACACCGCGCCTGGGCCTGATGGAATCCATTATAAAATGCGAAAGAAAATGCACTCCTCAGCGTTCCGTCAACTACTCTTCATCTTCAATCAAGTCTGGAGCACTCATGATTACCCGACGCTATGGCGCACTGCTACGGTTCTCGCTTTTCCAAAGCCCCAGAAACCTCCTGCTCGTACTGATAGCTACCGCCCCATCGCCCTCACAAGCTGCGTTGGGAAACTGCTAGAGAAAATTGTGAACGTACGGCTGGTCAGATGGTTGGAGGCTGAAGAAATTTTAAACCCGGTTCAATTCGGCTACTGGCAACTCCGAGGGACTACAGACGCTCTTGTACGGCTTCAGAACCATCTCGTTAGCAGCGGCACGGCCCGGAAACAGACTCTGTGTCTTTTTTGATCTTTTCAAAGCCTACGACACTGTCTGGAGGCACGGGATCCTGCAGCGTGTGCATGAATGCGGCCTCCGGGGTAATATGGCGATGTACCTACAGCAGTTCCTGAGGGAGAGAACTTTTCGTGTCAAAGTGGGTAATGTTCTATCCCCGCTGCAAATCCAACAGGAGGGCCTTCCACATGGGAGTGTGATGAGTTGTTCGCTATTCTCCATCGCACTCAACGGAATCACATCTAACTTGCCAGCTGGTGTTGCCTCGTCATTATACGTTGATGACTTTATGATATACTTCTCTTCAACTCTTTTGCCGTCGTTGACACGTCGGATACAGCTGGCAATAAACAATGTGAACTACTGGGCTGGACAGAACGGATTTAGCTTTTCTCCTACCAAAACCGCAGCTCTTCTCTTTCAAGGCCGCCGTCGACACGACCCTCCGCAGTTGTTGCTTCGTGGGGAGCCGATTAATTTCGTGCACAGTGCCAAGCTCCTCGGAATGATTTTTGACAACAAGCTATCGTGGAAGCCTCACTTGGCTTCCCTCAGGGCGGACTGTACCAGAAGGATGAACCTTCTTAAATGTGTCTCTGGTCTATCCTGGGGAGCGGATCGTGCCACGCTGCTTTGACTGTACCGAACGCTAAGTAGGAGTGAACTGGATTATGGCTGCATAATCTACCAACATGCAAGGAAAACTGCGCTAAGAACTCTGGATCCTGTACATAATGCCGCTATCAGACTCTGCACTGGTGCTTTCCGAACCTCTCCGACAGAGAGTTTGTATGTGGAGAGTGGTGAACCTCCTCTCTGGCTCCGTCGTATGCAGCTGAGCCTGCAGTATCTTGCCCGACTTGATCAGCTGCCTCTGTCTCCGACATGGGTCAGCGTACACGCACCTCTTGGACGGCACCTACCTTTCCCATATTTTCTACCTTCGTCTAGAGATTACCCGACATTGGTTGCCGCAATGCAACTGCGACCCCCGAGAGTCCTTCCAGTACTCTTTGACAACTCTCCAACATGGCGCCTACCAGTGGAGACTTTCTACTCCGGGTGCAGGATGCCTAGGAAGGAGTCGATGCCGGCCAACCTTCTCAAGCATATCTTTATGGAGCATGTACTGGAGGTGCATGCGGAGTCATTTAAGATATACACAGATGGTTCCAAGACGGGAATGGCTGTAGGTTGTGCTGCTGTTTCCGGAGAGATGGTGAGGGCTAGAAGATTGCTACCCGAGACCTCGAGCTTCACCGCGGAGCTCTATGGTGTCTTGGAGGCACTTCAGCTAGTCAAGGAACACCCGCATGATAAATTCACTGTTTTTATTGACTCGAAAAGCGTCATTGACTCTGCTCAGGCTTATGATAGCACTCACCCCCTCATCGGTGAGATTGTCTTGATGCTGGTGCAGCTTGTGCGTGAGCACAAACATGTGAAATTGTGTTGGGTGCCCGGACACGTGGGAGTGTCAGGCAATGAGAGAGCCGACCAGGAGGCGAAGCGTGTTGCAAATAGTAATGAGGAACCTCTAAATCAAATGGTACCCGTTCGGGACTACTATCCCGTGATCAAGGCTGCTGTAAGACGTTTGTGGCAACAGGAATGGGACAACAGAATGGACAACAAACTGAGAACTATTAAAGAAACAGTTCTGGAATGGCCGTCGTCGAGGTGTCGCGTCCGCCGAGTGGAAGTGCTGCTCTGCCGTCTTCGCATTGGACATACTCGACTGACCCACCGTTATCTAATGGAGCGACAACCACAGCCGCGATGCGAGCGGTGTCATATCCCCCTGACCGTCAAACACATCCTTGCGGAGTGCCCGAGATATGCAGCTGAGCGAAGTGTTTGTTTTCCAAACTTCCATCGTTTTGCCGTAGATGATGTGTTAACCAAAATGCTCGCGGAGATCGATCGTGTAACTTTTGATGTGGATGCACTGGTGTTGTTTCTTGAGAAATGCAAATTGTTGTCGGAAATCTGATCGAAGGTTGTACTTAATCATCCCTACCGTTTTTGTATTTGTTTGTCCATACTTTCACGTGCTTGGAAATGTATGAACTCCATGTTGCACTTCTTGAAGAGATTTAACGGGAAGCCACGCTGTAAGGCATTATAGCCAGACGTGATATTGTTTTGGAAGTTTGAAGATGAAGAAACTGTAATATGGCCGGGCGCGCTGCGTTGGTACCTCGGGGGTTTCAGCGTGGGTAAGGCGTCCGGTCATAAATGGGTGGGCAGCTGAAACCCCCTACGGGGTTTGGCTGCTCAGTGCGTTCGAATGTACTGTGTTGAGTACAAACTTTAATGGGGAGACACTTGTAATCTTGAGTTGTAATTATGACCATGATGCTCAGATAATTTTGATGTTTCAAATAATAGCAATGTTCATCTTGTGTGCTTATCTGGAAGAGTCTGATACGAATTAAATTATGTGACCTTCGGTGCGATATAGTTTGAGTAACTGAAGCGATAGCAAACCCATGTTACTACTACTACTACTACTACTTGTCCATCAGACACCTAGCAGCTACAAGTTTGTCCATCAGATATCTAGCACTTACAAGTTTGTCCATCAGATATCTAGCACTTAAAAGTTAGTCCATCAGATATCTAGCAGCTACAAGTTTGTCCATCAGATATCTAGCAGTTACAAGTTTGTCCGTCAGATATCTAGCAGCTACAAGTTTGTCCATCAGATATCTAGCAGTTACAAGTTTGTCCGTCAGATATCTAGCAGCTACAAGTTTGTCCGTCAGATATCTAGCAGCTACAAGTTTGTCCGTCAGATATCTAGCAGTTACAAGTTTGTCCATCAGATATCTAGCAGCTACAAGGTTGTCCATCAGATATCTAGCAGTTACAAGTTTGTCCGTCAGATATCTAGCAGTTACAAGTTTTTCCATCAGATATCTAGCAGTTACAAGTTTGTCCGTAAGATATCTAGCAGTTACAATTTTGTCCATCAGATATCTAGCAATTACAAGTTTGTCCATCAGATATCTAGCAGCTTCAAGTTTGTCCATCAGATATCTAGCCGTTACAAGTTTGTCCATCAGATATCTAGCTGTTACAATTTTGTCCGTCAGATATCTACCAGTTACAATTTGGTCGATAAATCAAGTACATGTCATAAATTCACAGGTATATCCTTTCAGGCATAAGCTTATTTAAAAGGTGCAAGAGATATTTGAGGACGATGCATTCATAGTTGTTTTTTACAGCCCCAAATGAATCGCCGGGCGTCTTTTTTTATAGATAACCTTTGAGTAATAATAAAAAAGAAAGAGAAGATTTGCTATCATGGTAGCTAAAGATACAAAGGGGTTTACCAGAGAGCTAATCGGCGAACAAAATCGCCAGTGTCAAAAGTTCGGCAGGAGAAATGGCATGAGGTTCTGAATGTACAGAGTCATCCATTAGACCCTGAGTGATGCAGACAAAATTTCCAACAGCTGTGATGGTTTTAGGACTCGTAATCTTGCGATGCTTTCCCACTACGTAAACTAGGATTGTAAAATTAATGCGGCTCAATGAATTGAAGTAATTAATAGTTTTTGAGCAATGGATTGATGAACTGCTCAATTGATGGCTTTTTGTACTGCAGCAAGGCTCGACACCTGCTCATTATGCACAAGTAATTCAAAGGCCGGTCTACACTACCCAACTTTTCGTCGATCACAAACACCAAAACGCGAACAAAACCACAAACTTTTTTGAATCGTTTCCAGACTACGTTTTCGGCGGCATGAAGTTGTCCGCGAGCAGCTTCAGTATTCAGTTAGTTTTCATTTTAATTTAATTAACATCAATTAAATCTTAACCTATTGACATATTATGTTATTACTGAATAAATATTATACACTTTACGTATTTAATTCCGGCGAATAAAATATCTATAGTCCTACAATTTACTGAAGTCGTGAGGAAACACATTTAAATCCATAAAATAGGAAAAAATATGTGGAAACCAAGCAATTCACGAGCAAAAACACCATCCACAATACATAAACAAGCGAGCGTTCGCTGTTTGTACTAAAGTTTGTGTTCGGAGTATTTCAACAGTTTCGTAAACACGAACGCACCAAAATTTGGTGTTTTCCATCTTTGTTCGAGTTCGCGAACTGCACAAACACAAGATTCGGCCGAAGTATTGATAGTGTGGACGGGCCTTGAGAATGGGTGTCAGACAATCTTAATGATCATGAAACTCCCAGTAAGTGGCCGCCGCCAACTCGCCAGATTTTAATCAGATGAACTGCTCCACAAGAAACGTTGTCGAAATTGAGCCTAAAGGATTCTCCAATGATACTTGTGTATCTTTCAGTAGGCCTGGAGTGTCCAGGTGATGAATAAATTTATGAATAAGGCCCATGAAGAGTGAGCAGGTCAGTGGTTTCAGCTCCAAGTTGAGTCCGTGAAAATGAAAGCGATTTTATGCAAGGATTTGCTCGATATTCTCAGTATAATTATTTGAACGATTTGTGTTTTTGGGTTTAGAAATCATTATGAATATTGTTAGTTGGCTTCAGACTCCTCAGCCGCACACAAGGCTAGGGGTTTCGCTTTGCATCAATGGCTTTTCTTGAGAGAGAAAGAAGGACCCATTCGGTGTGGACTGTAAACATGGAAAACAATGCATGAGGTGTATTCCCACACAGGATATTCTGTGCATTAAACAGCGAGTAGGAACAAAGAGAAATAAAAGAGGAAGAAGAAAGTGTAATATTGGTATAAGCACTGACAACTGAAAGGTTCGAAGTGGGCACAAGAACAGCAGAATTTTTGAAGAATTTGCAGAATTTGAAGCCCCGAAGACTTATCTATAGCTGAAGTAACATAAAAGTATACGCCAGGGGAGTCAGACCCCCAAGTTATAACTCGTACTTTATTCATATATATATATATATACACACACACACAGTGTGAGCTAAACTTTAATAATATATCAAAACTGTCCTCAAACAGCGCTCGCACCCTTAAATTACAATTTTTCAACAATATTTTCTTAGATATCAATAAGTTACAAACTATTCAACAGGTAGGCTTAATGAGGTTTAGACTTCAATTACATAACTATCTTTTAAAAGCTCAAACTATCTCAGAATGAGAATTATTCCACTCTTAACATTTTCGCTACTTTAGAGCAAAAAGATCGCCAGAGACTTCCTAAGCCACCATCACGAAACACTCAGCAGTCTTCTTAGCCTGACTTACCGTTAGCGTGTGAAGTCACGCGTCATATCTGGCGCGATGAAAGAGCCAGAATATCCTGACCGTGGGCCGAGTCAGTCCGATGTAGCGATTCCCTCCTGCCGGCAGTCTCAGAAGTATCTCGATTTGTTTGTACTGAAGATAGAAGTTGGTTTTGCTCATTTCTTTGTCCCTCTATATTCATTCTTAGGTTGTTAAGCCAAAAATGGTTGCAAAGAGCTTGGAGCATCAGTTTCTGAAAAAGTATTTAGAAAGGATCATGTTAAACGTTTGTTAGCTACATGGTGACTATTCAAAAGAGTAGAATGTTACTAAAGCTGATTAAACTCGACTCTGTCAATGATCATCAACGGACTTGATAAATATGTACGCTAAAATTAAGCCTTTCTGCTGGAGACGAATTAGATAAACCGACCACACTTACAGCCACAACACCATCACAATACCAGCCACAATGTCAGCCACAAGATCAACTAAAGCAGCTCCCATAACTCTAGCCGTAATGAAAGGAATATGATTACGTGATGTTTAAAAAATCTGAATTTATTGAATGAAGAAATGAATTCCGCATGTGTGGTACAATTTCGGAATGAAGGCTGACGAGGGAATTATTTTTGTTTCCGATGGAGCGATAAAACATCGATTAGTCACAAACAGTTTGAATGTTAAAATGGAGCGAGAAAACTCTTACCTAAAAAACGTTGAAGATATTAGACAAAATGAGACACGGTAAGGAGCGCTTCGTTTATTATTCTTGATGCTCGCGATAGCCATGTGCTATAGGTTCCGCCGCCGTGCGGCCGGGACCCGGGTTCGAAACTCGGCGCAGGCAGTGGCGATTTTCTCTGTTGGGTATAGGAGAAAAATTCCAAGCACAATACCCCACTCTACCCAGGTGTCTGAAATGGGTACCGGTCTCGACCGGGGGAAAGCGTCATGGCGTCTTGGCGTTAGTTATAAGGCATTTGAAAATCCAATGTACAAGGTGATATGTATCAGGCTTGATTGGAAATAAAGCATCCGTAGATGCCTTCATTATTTGATGAGGGAAGGAGACGGTGTTGCGTGCACGCTCTCATTAGCTCTCTCCCTTCCTATAGCCATAGGATCGCAGGTCAAGTAAAAAAAGAAGTTATACTTTTTTACGAACTCAAGCTATCGAGCAGTGCCATTACCATATCTCACATATTGTGCAAGAAAGTATAAATGAAATTAGGGTCATGTCATATTGTGAAGAGGCGAAAAATATTATGCATGCACCTGCGAAGAAATCCGATTTTGATTGGTCTAGTTCTATGGCAAAATTTGAGGGAAAGATGATCACCATAGGCTAAAACAATGGTAGTTTCCCTCGGAAAGGATGAGATACTGTGAACATGAGAGGCTCTCTAGAAGACAGGGCAGTTTCAGCGCTGCCATCAAAAAATGTGGTTGGCGCAGCTCGTCCCGTCTTCAAGAAGATCAAGTAAAAGTGTTACATTGGGACAGAAGTGAAATTAATGCCGAATGAATTTATTTCAGATTGAAGTGCCCGTGATATTGAATAACTAATTTTTTTAAATTTTCAAAATAGTTTAAAAAAACAATCATTTTGAAGATGTGTCATCATAAACTAAATGAGAAAGAATTTCATAACCTATCAAATGGTTGAACCAATAACGTCATAAATTTGATGAAATAAAGGATTTCGAAATGAATTGAGACTAGTAATCGTTCAACAGACTGCTCGACCAAGGAGTCTTTATTTTCTAGAAATAAAAAATTTCTGGAGAAAGTCAGTGCTCTGATATGGGGCTGGGGAGTTCACCTGTAAGTTATATGTATAAGACTGTCTTCATTTAACTTTAATTTCTCGAAAGTTAAATGATTTAAAAATGAGGTATATGCATAATTATTGACAAATTTAAAAAAAACAAGAATATTGGTAAGCGTGTGTTGATCTGCACTCAAAGCGAAATAGGAACAATAAGAAGAATATAATTCTGACTTGCAGGAGGACAGCATTGCGAAATTTACCTCATCTATATCGTACGCGAGGTACGCAGCAATTTTGAAAAAATCGTTCGAAAAATTTGCAATGCTCGGCAGTTTCGAAGATTCCATGCGACCCATCCAGTTTTCAATTAATGACAGATGGAATAAACTAAACAGCATGAATATCTAAAGTAACACTTTTGGAGAGATGTGTATTTGTCCTCGTAATGAATTAAATCATTGGATTCCGCATGATCTGAAATGAAATCGTTTTAACCGTTTTGAATTAATGTGGTGAAGTCTACGGTTCTTCAGTTCAACATTTCAATAGCTGAAACGCTAAATTGAGAAAGGTCGTAAATCGGCTGGCTAATATTAGAGCTTCAACCATTTAATTAATTAACGGAGGTCAAATTGTAATAGTACGTTGTTGCAAGTAGCGATAACGAATGAAGGTGAAATTTATGAGAGTATACTTGGGAAAACCGCACACAGCGTATCATGTCTCAAATATGTAATCTAGTAAACAAGTCTCGTCTACGAAAACAATTCGCAAAAAACTATCAGAAATTACAGTCTTGGAGTTGTATTTATTTGGGGATGAATTTTGATGAGTTCCCGTAATAATTTGAATAAATTAACTTTCACAAGTCATTGTAGCATGTATTCGTATTAATGCTGCGCAAGTTGTTAAGGAAAATGTACATCTCGTGACAAGAACACTAGCCACAACACCAACTGTAATACTAACTGCAATACCAGGTAAAATATCAGTCACAATAATAACATGAATTGGAATAAATATAAACATGCTTAGATACGGGTGTGCAAAGAGTTAGATTAGATTTGTATATTTAGCCTCCCTATCCATAACAAATGTTTCCTTAAAAAAGAAGGAGGAAGGCACCATTTATTTAGAGTTTAGGAAATAAAGAAGCCATCCACGAAGGGCGTTCCCATCCAGATTAGATTAGCTGTTAGTTCAAGCCTCTCTAACCGCTAAAATAAAAGCACTCCGAAGAAAGGAAGGAAGAAGGCGCCTTTTAGTGTGGAAATAAGGGAACACGGAATCCAGAAAAATCATAGAAACATTAGGTTGAGAAAGAAAAATATGAAACAAGATAAAAGTTGAAGAACAAAGTAGTAGGTGCTGAAAAACAGGACAGCAGTGAACCGAAAAAAGGCGATCTGTAACAAAAAAAGTCCTATTCTATTTTAATCAAAGGAAGGCCTACCTAGCTCTCAGCTCGGGAGCTTACATTTGTTCCATAGGACTGCTAATTCCCATGCATACATTAGTTGAATCCTCCTACTGGGACAGGTGTGCAAAACAGTATGGTAATTTTATCTAGTTTAAGTGAGAATTTTAAGCCGATTATTTTCTCCAGGAAGCTACACGAGTACAAGTAACAAAATGAAAATGAATTCCCCTGCTATTAAAAATGGCATTAGCTCTAAATTTCAAAGCAACAACACAGCTACTACTCAAATTGAGTTTAGAAAAAAAAAACGCCCACCCTTCGCTACGGGGGTGAGCAACGTAGCTCTGTTCATAATCCAGTAAACAACGACATTTAGCCAGGTCTCTTTTAATACTAAAATTCTAAAATATATGACGTATGTCTAGAGAAGATTTTTATATTCACCAGTGATTTTTCGAATATGGTCTTTGATTCTCAGGTATTAATTTCAGCCAAAGGAGCTAAGTTTCCAGCTTACTATTGAAAGTTTCCGCATTGCAATATTCTTTGACAGCGGCTTGTGAAGAGAATTTATGGTTACTAACGTCCCCAAATAAATTATTAGCAGTAACGTATTCTTTTTTTTGAGTCTGTCCTTTCAGCATAGGAGCGTTCAAGCCTAGTGGTACTAAATTTAAACCACCGTAGCGCATACATTTGGCGAGGCTCACCTTACAGATTATATTACATTAGATAAGAAGTTGGTTTAAGCCTCCCTAACCGCAAAAAAGCGTTCCAAAGAGAGCAAGGAAGAAAGCACCATTTAGTGTGGAGACAAGGGAACACGGAATCTATACAGAAGCGGCATAGAAACAGTAAGTTGGGAAAGAAGTTTATGAAACAAGATAAAAGTTGAAGAAGAAAGTAGTTGGTGCTGAAAAAATGGACAACAGTAAAACGAAAAAAATATGTCCTTTAACACAACAACAAAAATTTATTCCAACAAAACGAAGGCCTACTTAAGGGGGTCCTCCGGGGCCCCTTTTCTCTCCGATGGGTATTTTTCATGTTAATGTTGGAAAAGAACCCTAAGGTGGTGGACTATTCGGTCCTAAAATTTTATGGCGCTACGGACAATAGATCCCCCCCCAGGGGGGGTAAGGGGACCAAAATCTTAAATTTTCGAGCACATTTTGACCCCATATAAAAAGAAAACAAAAGGAGAAATGGGAAATTTTCGAATGTTCTTTTGTTAGATATGTTCCAAGGATTCTAAAACTGTCTTTGTTTTTGTTCTAGCACAAAAACTCAATGAGTTCTATTCTTTTGAAATATCAATACCAGTGGACTAAAAACCAATATGTCAAATTTATTCAAAAACTAAGGCCTGAATCAAAAAATGTATAGGTAGAATTGTGTTTGTTTTCAAAAGTTACATATATTAGTCAAATTTCATAAGAATCAGACTGAAAACAAAAAATTTCATAATTTTTATAAAATAGGTAAAAAATTTTTACTTTTTTTAAATTTTAAATTACAATTTACAGTGTGGATATGATGTTATGCATGGAGATTATCGAAATAAAAATGAAAACAGCATTCAATTACATAAATTTTCCATTATATTACACTTCAACAAAATATTTTGTTTATGGCCTATACTGTAAAGTTACTTATTTTCAAAATTCAAAAGAATAGAAGTAATTGAGTTTTTATGCTAGGATGAAAACAAAGACAGTTTTAGAATCCTTGAAACATTCCTAACAAACTGACATTCCTCGATTTCCCAATTTGTACGTTGTCTTTTTTTTATGCTAGTTCAAAATCTAAAAATTCGGTATATTTTAGGTATTGATCAACTATCGCATATCTATAAAAAATGAAGTTTCAAATAAAAAATTCAGGACTGTCAGTTTGTTTGCAATGTTTCTAGGATTCCAAAACTGTCTTTGTGTTTGTTCTAGCATAAAAATTCATTGACTTCTATTCTTTTGAAAACATCCCAAAAATGAACCAAAAAACGAGTTTTTTAAAAATAAAAAATAAACTAAGGCCTAAATCAAAAAAGTTACACGAGGACAATATGTTTTTCTTGCAAAAATACATATAGTGGCCAAATTTCAGACCAATCGGATCAAAACTCAGTTTTGACTGGGAGGACCCCCTTAACTCTCAGCTCGGGCCCTCACACATTTTCCCCCTGGGAGTGCTAATTCCCATAGATACAATAGTTGTGTCCCCTGATGAGGGTTCACCTCGTCAACTGTGTCCATAAGGCCTGTGTTAATTATTAGTGTTCTATATAAAAATCTTACACTGAGAGGGTTAAGCTTTTCAAAAATTAAAGATCTTGTTGCAACAATCTTGTTCTCAATTAATTTGGGTAAATTGCACGCAAGGCAAGAATGTCGCTCTCATTCCCCGAGGTCTCGTTCCTGAGTATCACATCCCCATATGGAGGCCAAAAGTAGGTACTCACCAGCCACCGTAGTAGTTACTGTCGTTTAAAAAATTTTGAACTCAGCAATTAAATGCAAATTAGATGAATTAGTTTCAGTCTCCCTAACCACAAGAAAGGGGTTCAAATAGAGGAAGGAAGAATGCACTATTTAGTACGTAGCTAAAGGAATGAGGAATCTATGCTCACGGTGCGTTTCCACTCAAAGAACAACACGTTAGGAAGAAAGATAAAACTTGGAAAAGAAAGTAGTAGTTACTGAAAAACAGGCCAACAGAGAAACAAAAAATGATGGTCAGTAACACAACAAAAGACTTATTCGATTCCAGCAAAAGAGAAACCTACTTAACTCTCGGCTCAGGACACCTCATTTTCCCCCTTTTAATGCTAATCCCCATGCACATAATAATTGAACCCTGCTAAGAGCATGCTTCAGCAATGTGTATTGATGAGCACCGTCACTAATGCTTTCGGTGGGCAGGCTTTCAAATGACAGATTAGCCCAGTTTGGGTCTTTGACCTTACTTTGACCGCTGTAAGAACAAATCTAATGAAAAAACTTAGAAACTCGAAAGTTTGAGCCCAGTCAGATCCAATCTACCGAGCTAGTTTTGAGAAAGGAATTATTTTAATGTTCTAGGGAGGCAACCTGATATTTAATCATTTTTAGCCAGCCATTGCAAGGACGACACCGATCGCAGAGTTAGCGATTGATTGAACGGTGCAGCGACAGTTGAATAGCGTGGCTTTTTTTTACGGTGTATTGACAGTTGAACAGATCAGCATTTTTCTGGCATTCTTACGTTTAAGTAACAATTTTCTCCTCTTCTGACTTGAGGTAGACTGGGTTGAGTGATTTTAGCGCAAGTCACGTATTTCCTCATCGATATTGCACAATGTTTTTGCAATTAGGATCGTTCGCAACACCTACCACAAAATATCTCTCCCAACACCTGCCCCAATACTTCTCCCAACACCTGCCACAATACTTCTCCCAACACCTGCCCCAATACTTCTCCCAACACCTGCCACAATACTTCTCCCAACACCTGCCACAATACTTCTCCCAACACCTGCCACAATACTTCTCCCAACACATGCCCCAATACTTCTCCCAACACCTGCCCCAATACTTCTCCCAACACCTGCCCCAATACTTCTCCCAACACCTGCCCCAATACTTCTCCCAACACCTGCCACAATACTTCTCCCAACACCTGCCCCAATACTTCTCCCAACACCTGCCCCAATACTTCTCCCAACACCTGCCCCAATACTTCTCCCAACACCTGCCACAATACTTCTCCCAACACCTGCCACAATACTTCTCCCAACACCTGCCACAATACTTCTCCCAACACCTGCCACAATACTTCTCACAACACCTGCCACAGTACTTCTCACAACACCTGCCACAATACTTCTCACAACACCTGCCACAATACTTCTCACAACACCTGCCACAATACTTCTCAGAACACCTTCCACAATACTTCTCACAACACCTGCCACAATACTTCTCAGAACACCTGCCACAATACTTCTCACAACACCTGCCACAATACTTCTCACAACACCTGCCACAATACTTCTCAGAACACCTGCCACAATACTTCACACAACACCTGCAAGAAAACTTTTAACAACACCTGTCACGATGCATCTCACAATCCCTCTCACAACATCTAACAGAGTACAGTCAGAATACCAGCTTCAATAACAGTCGCAATTTCATTGATAGTTATATTAATCAAAATGCGAAACCTAGTGCCAATCACAATTACAGCCACAACATCAGCTTGTCCTAGTACAATGCTTGTTCTAACACCACTTGCAACACCAGTTACTTTAAAAATATAAATACAAGTAATACAAAAACCACAATACCATTCAATATACCAGCCATGTTACAGCTCTAGGAAAGAACGCTTCAATAGTGGCCACAATGCCTGTCACAACTCCAGCCATACTATTGGTTATCCTACAACTGTCGTTGTAGACATTCGAGCATATTTTACACAGCACAGCTGTCGTAGTTGGGACGGCATAAAACAAAAAAGTGCACATCTCTATTTCAATTTTCATACCATTTTTTCATTGGCAATCAGCCATAAAGCAATGAAATGTTCAACACGCTGATGACGTTTGCGCGGTTGCGACAGTTACACAAGTTAGTGTGTAATTAGCCGAGCAGAAAAACCGAGATCATTGCTCGAATACATTGAACCCTTCTCGGGAATTTGAAAAATGTAATGGCACGTTGATACTTCACCTCGTACGCTATAATCTATTCTAAAGGAAAGGTCCTGAAATTATTGAAATGCTGTTAATTTATTCCGGTACACAAATGAGAAATTTACCTAGTGGTACACTTATGGGTCAATATTGAATTTAATGTTGTCAACGATTTTCCTAATTTCGTTGCGAGATCTAGGAAATTGAAGACATGTTAAGACGTTTGACACGAATGACATTGTGCTCGCAAAGGCTTAGTTTTCGAGGTATAGCATAAATAAAGTTCAGGTAAGAATAGCATTAACTGCCGTTTCGATATCGGTCTTCCGGCGTTTCGCGGATGCGGACCATGCCAAGTTTTTTGGTGGGATTCATCGGCCTCGTTATGGCTAAGTTAATTTAAGCTATTTTAGGTCTACTTAGGTTAGTTTATTTGGTAAATGTGTAGCGTTGGTCGGTAATCGATTTTCCCCTTTTCGGTGCCTGAACCTAATTAATTGAATCAAAATAAACAAGATTTCTTCTATGCACTTTCCGTCTCCAATGAGTATTTTACGATTTATAGCGGTAAGTTTAGTTTCGTCTTTGATTACGAATGCGCTCGAATAAACAGCTACTCATCAATTTTCGAATTTTTGTTGCTTGGATCATGGTAATAACATCGAAATAAACAACTTTTCTTCTATACACTTTTTTCGTCAAATGAGTATTCAACGAGGTTATAGCGGTAGGTTTGGTTTCGTCTTTTATGACAGAGCGCTGGAAGCGAGACGCCATTGCAGTGTTGCCATATCACTCGATCGAAGAATTTCTTTCCGCTTCAAACACTGGAGTTGCGGTAAGTTATTTACCGCTATGGCTAATAAAATACTCATTTGAGACGGAAAGTGCATAGAAGAAAACTTGTTTATTTCGATCTAATTAACTACGATTAGGCACCGAAAAGTGGAAAATCGATTACTGACCAACGCTACACATTTACCGTTTATTTAACTAACCTAACTTTACCTAACCTAACCTTACCTATTGTTACATCAAAACCGTATTTCTGCTTATTAACGTGTCTGTTCAATTTTATAAACGACGTGCCTATAACTTCAAAGTTAAATATCTCGAAAAAAAAGCATTTGCGAGCACAATGTCATTCGTGTAAAACGCCTTTAATTGGGTAAATGTGTAGCGTTTGGTAATAATCGATTTTCTAGTTTTCGAGGCATTAACATAGTTAATTAGATTAAAATAAACAAGTTTTCTTCTATGCACTTTCCGTCGCAAATGAGTATTTAATGAGTTATAGCGGTAAATTACTGACCGCAACTCTAGTGTTTGAAGCGGCAAGTAATTCAAACAGCACGTCGGACGGCATCACTGCAATGCCGTCTCGCTTCCAGCCCGATCGTCATCAAAGACGAAACCAAACCTACCGCTATACCTCGTTAAACACTCATTTGACGAAAAAAGTGTATAGAAGAAAAGTTGTTTATTTCGATGTCTTTACCACGATTCAAGCAACGAAAATTCGAAAATCTATGAGTAGCTGTTTATTCGAGCGCATTCGTCATCAAAGACGAAACTAAACCTACCGCTATAACTGGTAAAATACTCATTTGCGACGGAAAGTGCATAGAAGAAAACTTGTTTATTTTAACCTAATTAACTACATTAATGCCTCAAAAATTTAAAAATCGATCATTACCAAACGCTACACATTTACCTTTAATTGTACCATATTACCCATATGTGGCATCGAAATTATTGAAATCGTTGACAACATTAAACTCAATATTGACCCACTTATGTTCCAATAGGAAGTCTAAGTGGTAACACGTCCTCTGCGTAGTGGGCCATAAGTGTACCAATAGGTAAATGGCTCATTCACGTGCGCAATAAATGAATAACATTTCATCCGTTTCTCGACCTTGCTAAAAATAATTATTGTCATAAGTGGTGAAATGATATCGGGCAACTGTATTTTTCATATTTCTGAGGAAGGGTAAAGATGAATTCGAGCAGTAAAGTCAATTGCCCTATTGTGCTACTCACAAACTAACCAAACCAACCGTTAACAACCGCGGTGAACCTGTTGACTTTCCTACTTTGGCACTAAAACAAACATTGGTCACATTTTACTTTAATGTTGTCAACGATTTTCATAATTTCGTTGCTATAGAGAGGTAATATAGTCGATTTTAAGATGTTTTACACGGATGACAATGTGCTCGCAAATGCTTAGTTTTCGAGTTATTTAAGTTTTAAGTTATACGAGCGGCGCTCCTGAATTGCCTTTTTTGCGCAATTTCAGAGTTAAAACGGAAGCTAACCCCCTATTACAAACCTAAAGAGGTTGGGTCGTGAGGGGTAGCCGCAGTTCTTCTAGTGAAAATTATAAATAAAGGTTTCTAGTGACGTCCGTTGACATTGGCTCCAAGATGGCGGCCGCCATCTTGGGTACCGGGTGGCCGTCATTGAAGATGATGTAAACGGACGTCACTAGAAACCTTTATTTCATAATTTTCACTTGAAGAACTATGGCTACGCCTCACGACCCAACCTCTTTACGTTTGTAATAGGGGGTTATCTTCCGTTATTAATCAAATTACTCTTGGCACGCTCGCTTCCCTGGCGCGCACAAGCCAACTTCAAAGTTGAATAATTCGAAAATAAAGCATCAGCGAGCAGAATGTCATTCATGTAAATCGTTTTTAATTGTGTCCCTTTATTGATTATTGGCCACGAAATTATGAAAATCGTTGACAACATTAGAGTAAAAATTGACCCAAACATTTATCCAGCTTACGAAAATAATTTAAATGAATTCAAGAGGCTATATCAGTCAGTCGGTCGATCGTGAAGTTTCAAACAAGAGCCTAAGACGAGTTAGAGAATGAAAATATAAAAAATAATCAACCCCAGATGTAAAATGAAGTGTTCACGAAAATCTTTGGTCAATATTGAATATAATGTTGTCAACGAATTTCATAATTTCGTAGGTATAGATGGGTAATAAAGTCGATTATAAGACGTTTTACATGAATGACATTCTGCCCGGCTATGCGTTATTTTCGAATTATTCAACTTTGAAGCTGGCTTGTGCGCGCCATGGAAGCACGCGGGGCTTGCGTAATTAAATCAATAACGGAAGCTAACCCCCTATTACAAACGTAAAGAGGTTGGGTCGTGAGGGGTAGGCACAGTTCTTTTAGTGAAAATTATAAATAAAGGTTTCGAGTGACGTTTGTTTACATCGACGCCAAGGTGGCTGCCGCCATGGCGCCAACCGGCTGAACATGGCGGCAGCCATCTTCGAGTCGATGTAAACAAACGTCACTAGAAAGCTTTATTTATAATTTTCACTAAAAGAACTGTAGCTACCCCTCACGACCCTACCTCTTTATCTCTGTAATAGGGGTTAGCTTCCATTTTCATTGCTAAAACAATGACTGTTTTTGCGTTAAAAGGGCCATTCAGGAGCGCCGTTCGTATAACTTCAAACTTAAATAACTCGAAAACTAAGCATTTCCGGGCATACTGTCATTCGTGTAAAACGTCTTAAAATCGACTATATTACACATCTATACCCATGAAATTATGAAATTCGTTGACAACAATATATTCAATATTGACCAAATCTTTAAATAAGCAACGCGAAATAAAAGCAGTTCAGAAAAGAAACATTTTCAAGCGCTAACCGTGTGTGCGATGGTAAAACTATCGATTAGGGCCCCTCTTATCTCTTCTGTCTTGGTGCCGCTGTCACAATCTCCAAAAATACAAAAGTGACCAGGTTTTTATTTTCACAGGGAAATGACTACTTGATTGAGCTAATAAGCTAACAGTCACAGTATGTACAAAGACATGGAACTGTTAGTATTTGAAAAATTAGGCCTATACCTTATCGATTGGAAGCCCACTATCCTGGAATGCTCGAGTTTTTGTGTTAATTCAGTAATTTGAACAAATTTGACACTATTTTTATGCATAATAACACTCCCGTTTACAAAATAAATGCAAATCCCGTGCAAAATAAATAGTTATTGTCTAGGTATGAGTTCTCAAATAACAGCTAGCATGAAATTTTGGTTTTCGAATGAACTGCTCACCTCGTTGTCACTCCAAAATTGACAAATTTTTCTTCAATGAATAAAGGAACACTAGAATAGGCACTTGAGCATTAGCATAAACTTTAACTACGCTCTATAACCAATTTTAATCCACATAAAATACAATTATTCTTGAGCTTACACGCTTAGAATTAAATCTCTTTCCGGTCAGGGATTCCGTACAGCACGGATGGAGCAGACACGGTTCCGCAATTGCCACAGTTGAGTACCTGCAGACCCGCGTCGAGCAGGAGCTGAGTTGGCTAACAATTCACGTTACAGCGGTGTAACTGAGAGCAAAGATTCTACTGTCAACTTTTATTCACTGCATACTATTTTTCTGACCAAAATCCTCATGTTCAAGTTTTGTCTTAATTTAGCAGTGAGCATCACGCAGCCCTGCAAGGTTGCCAGATGCAGGTGGAATTCTGAGCATGCCTTGGAAGCCCGCTGCTAGTGTCTGTCCACGTCAGTGTCGTGCTAAAATAGCACTCCCCAGTAATTAACTGATTTACTCCACAACAGGTACATCTGCTGCAAGAAGCGGCTATGACCTCCGTACTTTTAAAATATCAAAGTTTAATCACTATTTGATTTCATATGAAACATACACGTCACGTATGTACGTATATGAGGAAACACTATGTTTCGATGTATATAAGGAAACACTATGAGACAGTTTGAAAGAACACTATTTTGAAGCAAATGAATAAAGTTTTTGTCCTCGATAACTTTTCACTGCGTGTCAACGATCTCAAGGTCTAAGGAGTGTGGCATTTAACTTGAGCTACACGTCTCTCAGAGATATCGTTTAGCTGACGCGAGGGATAGAACCTCGCTCTCGCTAAGCTGGTTATCGGTTGCCCCACTTGATCCGTTCGGCCAGCGCGGCAATTATTTTTAAGCATGTTATAAATTCTTGGTATAATGAGCCGAAGTTCACCTCATTTGCCTCAATCGTTGAAAGAGATGCCCCTCATGGTGTGAACTACGGTATACGATGTCCAACAATAATGAAGCTGAAAATCTCCACATGAATTTTTTTCAACGGAGCGATTATTAACACAATTCTAGAAATAACGTAGAATTTATAGAATTCATTTTGTCTTCGTAGAATGCATGGCTTCAAATGGATTTATGGATTTAATGGCAGTAAAATTCTTGAGATTTTTTCACTTTCCTATGGGATTGAAATGAACACTGAAGAATGTTAACGTAAGAACTCACATAGCTTTATTATTTCCACGTGAGACTAGTACACCGAAAGGAAACTGTTTCTTTATTGAAGAAAAGAAAATTGTCTTCGTGAAACTAACGGGGTGACACAAAGACATGGGAGTTATAGAACAAGACGATCATTTTTAAAACATTAGAATTTTGTTTAAAACTAAAAATACCAGTGAAAAGATGAGATTTACTAGTCTAATATGCTGTGTGTAATTATTTAGGAAAGTTATTTCAATAAATGTGCATTACCTTGCAAGATACTGTGATCTCTGAATTTGAAGACGTCCAATAGCCAGCAAGGTTCTAAGATCTAATATCCGAAAGGACTTTGAGGACTACTAAAACGGAAAAGATAATAAAGTATGACTAACTTAACGACATTACGACCAAAACCGTAATAAAAAATAAAATAATATTTAACCTAATTATAACCTTGGTATGATTTTTTTATTTCTTCGGTGTCCACTTCTTAAAAATAGCTTCTTTGATGTGATTTGAACGATGCTTAATGACCGTATCTGTGATACGAGTTTCCAGGGCACAAGTACAGGAATATTTTAATCGCAAGTACTATCAGGATGGGTATATTTATTTGTGATCCACATCTTGAGAATTTAGAAAGGAAAATATCCAATAATATCATTTTTGACTAGTCGTGTACACTATTAAAATAATAAAGAGTAACTCTTGTTAAAGTGATGCGAAATATACGCAAGAGCACATCATTTTGTGCCCCAAAAATTTTACACATGCTACTAAAAATATAGTGTAAAAAATAGTCGAGAACAATCCGAAAACCTACAAAATTTTCGCTTTTCTTATGCCTATTGGAACTTCAAAAAAAAGGTTCAGTATAGTAAAGGTTAGAGTGTGTTTTGTTATTTCTAATATCCCTGGATTACCATGTACTATTTTTGGTCAACAACCCACGCTTTGGCCTAAAATTCCAATATCTGTTTGCTGGACTCCAATTCCTCGATCCCAGTTCCCACCCCACGATCCTGGAATTCAATCTCCACCGAGAATAAACTTATTCTCTTGGTTCTGGAAATTTAGCTCGGTGCTACGCAGCTGTTGTACAATATCCGTCCCAATCAATAGCAATAATGCGCGAAATGTTCATTCTCACTTCAAATTATCCAGGTGGAAACAGAAATTCATACGCAATAGCGCATACTGAATTTGAAAAATATTTGTCGATTTTTTCAACTATGCACTACCTATGAAGAGGAATTATATCAACTGACGTTTGTTCATGGCGTACCCAGTTTACCATCAAGACCATCCATGCGACGGTAAGCCTCTAATTTATACCAGCTTTACTTTGTGCGAAAACATTTATTTCCTTCCCATCCCCTGGAAATTTTCAGCGGACGTAAAACACGTCACAACATATATTTGCGAAAGTCCCACGAGCTTTGCGGTGTAGGTGTTTAGCGAGGTGAGGCTCCAGCACCTCTCAACATGTGATCAGGTGATCATAAAACTGGCGGACTGGATTATGGTACGCAAAAGATAGAACCAGAGGGCGGAGGTTGGTGTGTTCCATAGCCCGCAATCGATATACTAAAGTCCGTCCGTAGTGACTCACTCCGGTCTTCCCAACACTCAGTCTCGTGCTGGCCGCGGTTCCGCAAGTATGGCGGTAGACTTCACGGACACCTACAAAATTTTAGTCATTGGTGACGTTAACGTCGGTAAAACGTGTTTGGTTCACAGGTTTTGCGATGAGCGGTACTATGACACTTACATATCAACCGTCGGTAAGTGCAAAAGTTTTTCTCTGTTTTCGCACACATGCTCTTGTAAAAAAACGTTGTGAAAGTCTGCCCTAGCGCTAACATTGAGTTTACATTTTCACTCAGGCTGTTTATAAAATGATGGAAGAAGTTCGCGCATCGAAGAGTGAAATAAGTAAAGGGCAAGCGTTTCTGGACACGAACCGTATTGGGGGCTGTAACTTAGTGCGTGTGAGAAACGGCTTGAAACATTTCTGTGAAATTCATTGTTTTCACGTCCCGTTGTTGATGTTCAGAGCTGTTTTATATCACCTTCATTCGAGGGAAAATATTTCACTGCTGTATCAGACCCGTGTTAGTAGCATTTCCCATTAGGTAAAACTATTTCCCCTCATTCCCTTCACTAGACACTAAAACATTCACACATTCTTATCGAAGTGTTTGCGGTTTTGTAATGAGCAGAATCAATTATTTACCAAATTTTAATAATAGCTACTGCGTGATTTCTAAATATAGTACTCCCTAGTTAACATTCAATCCACCTTCGTATACTCTTTTCTTTTCGCAAGAAAGAATAAATGATCTTCACTGCTAGTTAAAAGTAATGGTAGTTAGACGCAGTGATAGTTGAGCGCTAAAACCCGAGACGTTTTACGTTTAAGTTATCCGTCACCAAAAAGTTTCATGATAATCCGGTTAAATAATTATTTTGTGCTGAAATAAAGTAGGTATTATTAATAAACAACCTCAGCGACGGTCTATGCATTGCAGAGACTGTAGCTCGGTTTGTTTTTCTTGCTTGTAGGTAAAACCATCACGATTGTTGTTCATGGTTGACCAAAAATAATTCAGTGCGTGCTATAATTCTTAAAAAAAAATTCTACACTTCGCTTATGTAAATTGGTATAAAATTCTACCAAGGCAAAGTTTCGATGTACAAATATCATCAAACTGAAATAAGCTATTTCCGTACATAATGTTAGAGTATTCGAAGGAACAGTATCGGTTGCTTATCTGTAAAATAAATCCCCATTCATTTAAATCAAACACGAAAGAACGGCGCTGTGAACAAAATGTAGTAACATTCATCTGATAAATGAATAAATTAACGAGTAAAAAATTCGTTGATTTTACTTTCGTCTCGTCGTCATGGCCTGCATTCAGTTGACGACGACGCTTGCCGAACAGCAAGTTCGTCCAACGCCATGATTTCCATTGATCGCTTTTAAATTTGCTTTGAAAATTAACATCGATTAAATCTCTTTATACAATTTGAAATGTGAGATTTTAATTCCGGGTTTGATTTAAAAAGTATACGAAAAATAAAAGTGGAGTTTTACGATTCAAATTTGTGATCCCTTTGAGTTTCGCCTGCCGAACGAATTTTTTCATAGCCAGGTGCGAATCCTTTTTTGTGCTCACGATGAATGCATGAATTGGTTGAAGAGATTTGCCTTTCAACTATATGCTAGTCATCAGCGCGCACTACTACATTTCCATTCTCAAAATGAACTGTCTTATTTGCACACAAAAGACAACTAATACTGAACAATACTGATCAATAGCGTTTAAATTGTTTTCGAAATTCTAATGCCAAAAATATTGCAGAGTGAAGACTTCCACATTTCGACCTACCCACGATTAAGTTCAAACAAATTATGGAGAACAGAATAATTCAAATTTAAATTTGTTGTCTCTTGAATCCATGGCGTAGTTTGGAATGTGTCCACCGATAAAAGAATGTTGTACACGGAAACCAAATCCGTGATTACTGTCGAGATACCATAGTGTTTCTGCTTTGTTAATATTCATCATGGCGAAAATCCCGACATTTAACACTCCGTTTTGTCTCATGGGCGTAAAAACCATACATACTTGATGTATCGTGGAATACAGTTTACTTGAAAGATTCAACAGCAATTCTTTTGATTATCTGGAGGTCGTCTTGTACAATAAGGAAAATAAATTCACATAGGTGGAGACCTCACGGCCTACAAAAAAAAACCGAGTGCCTAATGTCTTCTTCAGCGATCAAACTTTTAGACACTGTCCTCTAGACTAAATTCAATACCATATCAACGTAAACTATGGAGATTGTTTCCAAGCATTACCGTATATTACGCAAAAATGTTTGGGAATTCCTCTTAATTAGTTGAAATGAGGCATATTTCCGACCGATGTTGTAATGATTCAACGTCGAGGTTACTTAAAGTAATGCAGCTTCTCGAGGTCAGGGTATTCCAATTACTGCTATCAAAATTATTCTTTTCTTCGGTTGGTTTTCTGCCGATAAGCCCGAATGGAACTGTCGTTGGAATTAAGTAAATATCGGAATGGCTCCGGGACGTTTGGCCAAATCATCTGATATTCGCCCGGTGTTCTTAGTGGATCGACTATCTGCGGCGCTGCCTCAGGAAATGCAAGGAAATGAGGCTGTCGTGTTTTTCTTACGTGTAAGCCTAGCCGCGGTCTTCCCTGCAGTGGACGCTTTTTTGGCAGAAATTTTAAATTTTTCAGACGTTTGTGCCAAATGAATGCTAGCAAGTTTTAGCATACGTGTATAATGCAAGAGTATGCTTATTCTTTCTTAACAACTTTTACTATGATTTGTTCAAAAAATATTTTGAACAGTACAAATGAACAGTACACAGTAGAAAAAATATTTTGTACTGTGTACGCTTCGTTTACTTTTTTTTTGCTGTAATCTCGCTGTGACCTACAAAATTGCGGCAAGTATCTCAAGTGAACTGCAGGCGAGGAAAAAATCAACTTGTCCAGTACCATCGAATTCGTAAAATTTTTTTGAAGCAATTTATGTTTTGCGACGCGACTTTGACGATTTCGGGACGATGCTGCATTCAGCATAGAGTTTTTCTTGAAACTTTCTGTGAGAGAAATAAATCATTTTGAAGTTTTATTCAAATTTCGTTAACATGTTTTTACCCTGAAAATTAGAAGCAACTAAACTTTCATTTCAGAACCAAGTAACAACTTTTTGTCGACCTCACTGAACTTGAGGCTCATGGACTCATAAGTAGTCGAGTTTTTCACTTCCATTTGAAATTCTTACCGACAACCTTTGTGTTTAACTTTTACGCTGAACATGAAGTGGCATTTCTCACAAGTTCCTTCCCCATTTTCATTAAGACTTCGATTAATTTAACTGCGTGATTAATTAAAAAAAAGTAATTCCAAAGGCAAGCAGTGCCTTGATTTTGATGGGCATTGTCGAAAATGATTACATTTATGCGCAATGATGGAATGCGTGGTGTTTCAGTGACTTAGATATTCAACTCTATCCTCATGAATTAGTTGAATATTGTTTTTAAATAAAATGCGTAAATCTAATGTACCGGATCTCATTTCAACTTTAATGGTCAGTATCAACATTAGAATAGGAAAAAATTGATTTCGAGAAATTGGTATTGCCTTGAAAGAAAATAATTTCTGTTTTATAAGATGATAGATTGTTTCGGATGACACGGTTTAATTAAATCGGATCAGACGATCGGATGTGGATGCGGCCGCTAGCCACAAAGCTGTGGAGGCGCGAATAACTAAACTAAATTACTAGAAGAGCTACTTAGTCTTACGGTTAAGTAATAATTATTCACCAGGACGTTCACATATACCGAAGTGCAGTTAGGAACTACCTTTTGCAGAGGACTTTTCGACTGTAAATCATCAATTTCAGGATGATCTCGTGAAATGAACAAAGATTCTACGAAGGTCAAATCGAACATACTAAGTCACTTTAAATTTAATAGTTACGTTTGGAATATTTTCCAGTACGGTAAATCTGTGTATTTTATAATCTTTGTTTATTTTCGAGATGAACCTGATGAACCAAGTTATTTCAAAACCTGACCTTGGATTTAATATAACCGAGCGACGTAAGTTTCACTGTGAAATGGTTCGCACTGCAGATATACCAGAATGTACCCGGCGTTGAAATTAAGTTAATATCGGAATGGTGTCCGGCCCATTTGGCCAGAGCATCCAATATCCACCCGATGTTTTCAGTTAATCGACTTTCTGCCGGACAGCGTGGGTCTGAGAATGTGTGTTGTTATTTGAGAGCATATAGACCCCAGACATGGGAGATCTAAAATATTTTTGTATACTGACAGCGCATTTGTGCGGCATGTAGGGGAAAAATCATCATGTGTGTCGGAAATAGCATAAGCGCTTTCATACAGGACCTCGTACATGTTTTAAAATCATTGTTATTTTAAATTACCCAATTTAATAAAATTACATTCAATAACGCAATTTTTGATAAAAATATCATTGTTTGGGAATTTCACTTGGATACACTATAATTTTGCACTCCTCAGTATCATTTCAAACTTCAGTGAGATTGATTTTATAGTATTTTCACTCGACCGAAACGCCGGTAAAGAAGTTGGTTCTTCATGAAAGATGTGCATTATTTGAACGACTCAATTCTTTGCGTGCTTGTGGTCCTTTCCGTCGGAGATCGATTCTCAATTCTACGTTCGAGGCTTTGACAAACAGTCTGTTTCCATGCGAGTATTGACTTTTCCGGTACGAAGAAAGCGTCACAGTTTCATTTCATGAAGGATTTCTTTTCACTGCAACAAAGGGGAAACTTGATAGCCTTCATAAAATGAAAAATCGCGCTTCACTCACTTCAGAAGTTGCATCAACAACGTGGTGAAGGTATTAAACGAAGTGCAATTACCTTACCCCACGTGCGGTATGAGATTCCTGGTGATGGAAAATTGATGAGGAAAATGTGATTTTGTTTTATACTAACGTAAACGGCTCTAAAAATAAAATTTCAAACTATTAAAAGAGTTTGTGTAACTCATTCTGTGACTATGAATTTATGAGTTATTTTGTAGTTGCTTTCCTACGCTGCAGTTATAACGAAAGCGAGATAAGTTTTGTCAGCTTAGATGAATTTAAAGAAAATTCCGTTGTCTGGGCCGACAGATTGTGCGCAGTGGCCTAATTCTACATGAAATATCAATATTTTGGGGAAATTAACGTTCACGTTAAATGAGTTAATTAAGATTAAGTGTTTTCAAGCTAGAGTGAACAATTAAAATTTTAACTCACAGAAAAATATGATTTAAGTCAAGTCCCTCCCGCACTCTTAATGGACGTGCGTAATACAAGTTTCAGTGCAACATGTAAACCTTTTCTGGTGAAATGAAAAACTATTTTCTTTGAACAATCTATAGGCAAAATTAAAACTGAAGATTTAGTTAAGGTGAAATTAGACTAAAGGCAAAATTTTCTGTTCACGTGCACTTTCCGATGACTCTGAAAAAATTCTCAGAATAAAAATATTTTCGGCGGAACGGAGCTGTTTTCTCGAGCATACTTGCTGATGGTTCAGTAAATAGCGCCTTGATTGCTTCGTATTTTTTGCCGCAAGGCTTGCCGCTCAAGCGCAAGGCATTATTCCCTCTAGACCCGCATCTTTTATTATGTCACAGCAAACTTACCACCCATCTTTTATTTTCTTGCAGCAAATTGAATTCGTTTTTGTAACGCATTTCTTTGTTCACGATCGCTCACCGTTTCTTGCGCAAGGTTTTCAAAAGCATTCCGTATGTCTTTGTGTTCAAAGTAAATGTAATTTGAGACAACCTTTTTCCTGTCAGAGCTGATGGTTTATCTTTCGGGAAAGAAAATCGTCGAGCTCAAGAAAAACTTGCAATGTTTTTCAAGACGTGTATATATATTGCGAAAGTTTTCGCTTTACGACTACGAGAAAACAAAAGTCAATATGTTTTGAGGACGTTTCTTTATTACCAGCGTCCAAAGTCTCGAGGCCCTGAAACTTATCTCGTTTGTCCGAAGCTTTTGAATGCCGTCGTAGGAAGCAAAGAAAGCCGCCTAATACAACTTTGATGAGGCTTAAGCTTGTGCGTGACTAGAGAATTCATTTTGCTTAAATTGAAAATCATTGGAATCAGCGTAATGTAGAATCACGAAAATATTTCACGCATTTTTAGTATTAATTTCCCAAACCGGAATCGTTCCAAGGCAATTTCGTTTTTGTTTCTGTTTTAATAACAGGAGCATTTTGAGTGTAATGTATGGATGATTATTATTATTTACGTGAAAGAAATTTAGATTTTAAAACGGAAGGAAGTGCAATTTCACACAAACTGAATAATTTCAAATTTCATGAATACTTGTGCAACAAGCATGTTTTACGAATCTATAAATATACCTTTTGAAAAGTCATTATTCAAAGAAGACATGTCATAACTGTTGAAATTTCGGAAACTTATTTCTGTGAATGCCTGCCTCAAAATTCGCTGATGAAGTTTCAAATGATCTCCACTTCTCAATGCCAAATTCAGTAAAAAATATTAAATTTTATTCAAATACTAACGATTAAGACAACAAGCAGAAATTGTGACAAATGATGCGAGTTTCGCAATGTTCACAGCATGCTCACGTTTAAAGCCCCAGAATTTCACTTTCCGTCGCAACAGTAGGAGTCCTTCAGTAGCTCTCGATGTGACAATCAAATGCACCTGCTGCGCTCAACTGCAGACTGATGAACGCCAGCTGGAGAATAACAAATGACGCCCTCGCTGTCTCATTTCCGTGGAGCTCGCCCGCTAAAATAGGGATTTTTTAGTCCTGATTTTCCGTAGGAGAGGTTCATATGAGAATGGCTGCATCCATTAACCTGCCTCGCTGTGATGGAGCTATGCTACGATTCAAGTCCTTCATTAGTGAAGCCGCTTCAGACTTTTAGATATTTAATTCAGAGCGCTGATTTCGAGTTCAAGAACATACAGATGAGGTTTACTTTATGGTGCAACGAACGCATTTTTTTACCGGGCCTGCTATAGCTCAGGTTATAATTATGGCTTAGAGGACTGGCGCCCCGTAATTAACGGTATTTACATTCAGCGAACGGAGCGCACGGCTTAGTTTTGTGTCCACGGTCTTCCCACACAAGATTTAACTTGCATCCTGACCCACCCGGTCTCATGTCTAGAACGAGTTTTAACTCGTCCGTAACCTTTAATATACGTTAGGGTATAATAATTATAGTATTAATATGAATGTAAAAACGTTAATTTAAACAATTCAAAATAGCAATACTCGTGATAATGTGCGCAAATATTTATCCTTTGATAAAATATTAGGCTATCTGCCTAAGATTAATTACGTTCTAACATCAGAATTCCAAATTTTATCATAAACACACTGGAAGGATTGGATATTTTAATCTAGCTTAAATGTGCTAAAAATTTTGTAAGAATCAAATTTTTGACATTTGCTGTTCTAGTAAACTTCAAGTCCTTCAAACCTTGCATGCTATGGCAACATCCGACTGCAGAAATGTGTTCTTGCTCATGCATCTGACTTCGATAGGTGATTTTAAATTAAATATACCCAGTTGACATAAATAAGTTTGAAAATTTACATCTAAAGCATTAAAATTAAACCAAGACTAACCTACAAGCTACAAACTACTGAAAGAAATTCAATAGTCGCTACTAAATTTAGTTTTAGACAATGAAGATTATTTACTAGGTCTAGAGCAAATTTTAAAACCAGCATTCACTGAAATAGGGGAAATAGGTAAGTTGAAAAGCAATCCAGCAAGCACTTCAATTTTGTTTTCCCTCCCCTTACCCCATCACAGAACCTTCTACCGTTGCTGTATACGAAAATCGCCGTAGAAATTTATTAATGTTTCGTGTTGTGCTACTTTCAACGCAAAATTAGGCACCTAAATTAATTAACGTTCCGAGTTGTGAGACGTTAATACAAAATTAGGTACAGAAATTAATTGATGCTTCGATTTACTCGTCTCCAACGCGAAATTTGGCACAAAATTTGGTTTACCACATTAATGTTTCGAGTTGTGCGTTATCAATATTTACTGTCGAAGCAAGAGAATCGAAATTGCTTCTATTGATTCTCATCCTGTATTTCCCCCTCCACTCCCGCGCTTGGCCAACTGGGTATTGATGCAGAGAGCAATATCGGAGAGGCCCCGAAATGTTGCGTGGATTTGCATAGGATTTTGATGCTGAAAGCCACATAAAGGCCCAGTAATCTGCGGGCTGCGATGCTTCGTTGTTTATAGGAATACCGGTACTGCGGATAAAATGAAGCTTCCCAAACTGATATGGATAGATGCAATTATGTGCAATTGAATCTATGTTTTAAAAAGTCGTAGGGTATTGAGTAGAACTATTATAACGATGCTAATGTTACAATAAGAGTATTATTCGTGGTACTGCGGTTCGTTTAAATAAGCAATATTGTACTGTAGGGTGAAATTGTACTTCGGTCAGTCACAACTTATTTCTCGAATGATTTTAAGTAAAAGAAGTTTTATGGTATTCAATATTACCAATTCATATTCTAATCCTAAATTCGTATGCATCATACGTGTAAAATTGATATCGAACATGCGTGTGAATAATTAATGGTGAATTCGGAAATCGGTACACCACAATCTAAACTCAGGTAGGGTAATTCATCAAATATCGAACAGAAACCACGTGTGTCTAGAAACAACCTTCATAAATCGGTAACTTTTGCTCTGAATAACTGTTGCGGGCCTCAAGATTATTCTTGAACAGTTGCTTTCTTGTTCTGTGATGTCGCTTTAAAGACAACGTAGATTGTTGGAATTTATTTATTGTTCTAAAAATCGAATTCTTTAATAACATAATTTCATCAATATCGAACATGAATCGAACAAGAATTTTGATCCGAACAGGATGGTTTGTCAATTAGTTCTCCTCGTATGGAACTTTTGTGAGAGTATTAGCACGCCACGTATGGTTTGTCTATTAGTACGCCTCGTATATTTTGTCCATTAATATGCCTCGTATGGTCTATCTATTTGTACACGTCCGATAGTTTGTCTATTAGAACACGTCGTATAGTTTGTCAATTATTATGCCTTGTATGGCTTTTCTATTTGTACACCTCTGATGGTTTGTCAATTAGTACTTCTCGTATGGAACTTTTGTTTTATGACGTCCTATATTAAGAAACTTTTTAAAACCCAATATGTTGACATGTATCTCATGTGGCCACTTGGAAAATAAACGTTTTTCTTTCTTTTTTTTCTTTGGTGCACTGGATTTTCTTGGAAGTGCTCGCGGTGGCACAGCGGTTAAAAGATCGGACTTGTATGTAAGAGTCGCGGGTTCGTATCCCGGCGCTGGCGCTGGGATTTTCCCCGTTGGGTATAATGGAAAGCTCAAGCACAATACCCCACTCGACCCAGGTGTCGGAAATGGGTACCGGATTTACGGGGGAACCGTCATGGTGTCCTATGTATAGTGTTAGTTATAAGACATTTGAAAAACCAATGCTTAAGATCATTTTTATCAGGCTTGATTGGAAATAAAGCATCCCAAAGATGCCGATGTTTGTTTTGTTTGTTTGTTTGTTTGTTTGAAATAACTGTCTCATTACTTATTTTCAGGAAGCATTTGAATGGAGAGTTATCAAAATTTGAATATGATGTCGATGTTTCATTTGCAGTGCTTGTTGAACCATCATTGTGATCATCAACCTGTGTGACTTTTTTTGGAGTAGAGTGTAGAGCACTCGTCAATGAATTATTATTGATGCTTGCATCAGTTTTCTTGGCAAGGGATTGATCATCAGTAAATGTAGCCAGACGAATCATTGATGATCTTGAGGGCCTTGGAACACCAGCAGCTGATTGGTCGCCATCTTCAACTATTCAATGTTATTATAAAGCGTTAATACAATATTTTAAGGAAATGAAACAGGCGTTTAATAGATCGATTCAGTTATTTAAAAGAATTAAGAATCGAAAAGCCTTGTTCGAGGTATAAATTCATGATTTATAAGGAATTTTGATTCGAACACCTTTGTTCAGTATTTAATATTGACATGAAATATGAACTGAATGTCGAACATGGAATAATTATCAAGGTTTTAGCCGGAAAGAAAAAAATACAGCAACAGAACATCATATGACAACCCTACTCTCTAGTTATGACGGGAGGTTGACGTTGGCACAACAACAGTTAAACCGTCGCAATTTTCCCGAGGTGCGTAAGATTTTTCAAGTGGAAAAATATGACCAATTTGTAAGGGTCGTACAGAAAATGCGTTCGCAACAGCTGGTAGCAGTTTGCAGCTCACAGAAATGAGTTTTTATCACTAAAATAGGAGTTTAAGATGTAAGACCACCGGCACTGAGCAAGTTTGGATGCTTACTAAATTTATTACGCGCATATTACCAAAGTTGTTCGATAATCAGTTTAGTTCGATATTTGATGAATTACCCTAACTGAAATTTCGAAATAACACAGGCTCCATAAACTAAAGACAAAAGAATAACTTTAAATTTTGTAAACATTTAACCATTTTTTATATCGACTTGGAGACTTGAATTTCTCAGCATATACGTGGATGTATATTTTTTATCGCTTCATACCTATTCTTTTGACAACACGGCCAGTGACAAAATTTCTTTGGAAGGTCTACTGCTTAACATTCTGTCTTTCCTTCGGTATTTGACCCCCTTGCTGTTTTTCTGGGCGACTCGAGGCTATAATTGGAGCCGGTCTGGAAGCAAACATTGATCCATGAAGAACGGAGCCTAATTTTTGGTATAGTTTTGGTTGTGTGCCGGATTTTGGTGGCATGCCACATTATTTTCGTCAATGGAGAAAGTCCATAGTTATGTATTCTCTACATTTAAAGGGGCTGTAACGAAGTTTAATTTACTGTCAAACTTTGTCCCGCAATCGGGCTTGGAGTATAAAAAATGATACATTTTTCTCTAGCTAAAGAATACTGTACAATGAAAAATTGACCACGGTTTTTACTTACGACCAGTTGCGTTAATTTGAAAATCTGCCAGACTTCTCCGTGAATGATGCGCAAAAATGTCAATCAAAATGATAAATTAAAACTATTAATTTCATTTCTAGCACTCTACGACTCGATATTAAATATGAAGAACATCATGGCTATTGTTTTGGTAACTACATTGAACGAAATTTGAGCCTAAGACTGATTTAAATAGATAAATTCTATTTAAAAAATTTGTCACTTATGCTTTATTTCCTAGCATATTGTCAACATTTGTACGATGTGCTGTTTTGCAGTTGAAATCTATAGACCGTTGTTGAGGACTCTCAAACCTATAACGGAAAAAAATAAAAGTGGACACAACCAATTTGCTGAGTTTTCACCACACCAACACCACCAGCAGGGACTAATATTTCATGACAATAGTACAGAATGTGAATTTTATAAGTCCAATTCATATTATTTTCTATTTGCTACGCATTTTCCCGCTCTGTCGCTGGTATACCCCAAATAGGCGCGAATTTCGAACACTTTCCCCTGCGTAATTATCGCACAATTCACGCATGGTCATTCAAGTTCAAGTTCACTCTTTAAGCCTTCTACTCATCAAATATTTTCCTTTTCCTGCCTCCTAGCAGCGTGATTCCGATTCTAGAAATTCTCTCTAAACTCAGGCCAAAACTGATGTACACTAGTAGAAAAATTATTGAGAAAAGAGTGCTGACATTTAACCTGACGGTGAGTTTGCTGAAGGCGTGCGACAAGTGTGATGAACTCTGAGTGCATCCCTCAATGATAGCTCGATGTTACATAGCATCAATCGTTTCTTGATATCTAAATCCAGAAAGATTTGCCTCTCTTCTCGCACATAGTAGCGTATTCTCACTAGAAACAAGAAATGAGATGCCGTTCTAGTATTCCTACAACACTTGTCCACCTTCTCCACAATACTTGAGGCATGTTTTTAGAATATTTACTCCGTCATTCACAAATTGCGTTATAGAAGTATCATCGAAGACCATTAAATTCGGATGTATTGGCCTAAAAAAATGAGCCCCAGATTAACGGCCAACCGCAATATATTACTGTAAAATGATTGAATGAGTAATATATGAATAATGATATAAGTTCTCATCATGAATTACCGAAATGATTGAAGTAAGTTTTCATCGTGAATCTACGCTCTACATACGAAATTGCTGGTAAAAACAGCAGCAAACCATTAATTTATGATATATTGGCTACTTCGCTGAGCACACCATTTACGACCTGCCCACCTCATTTTGCAGCCAGCACCACGCTGCGTCCCAGACGAAGGCGCTAGGGTATAGCCACTTCAGGCCCGGTTAGGTTAGGTCAGGTTTGCTTCGGTTAGGATAGGTCAGGTTTGCTTCGGTTAGGAGAGGTCAGGTTTGCTTCGGTTAGGATAGGTCAGGTTTGCTTCGGTTAGGAGAGGTCAGGTTTGCTTCGGTTAGGATAGGTCAGGTTTGCTTCGGTTAGGAGAGGTCAGGTTTGCTTCGGTTTGGATAGTTCAGGTTAGATTCTTTTATGATAGGTCAAGTTAGGTTTGGTTAGGAAAGCTCAGATTAGCTTCCGTACTACTTCGACCGCAATTGGTTGAACTGAAGTTCAATATTCATCTCAAATTTGAATTCAATTGAAGTAAGTAATATTGAAAATACCAAATATTAACTAGATCGTACCTTCATTTAGCTTGTATAAAGTATTGATGAAAATTGAGTTTTTGACTACTGGTTGGTCATCAGCATTATGAAAATTGCCTCCTTGACGACTGGTACGCACGTTGCGGGCAAAGTAGTAACGATAAGTCAAGTTAGATTAGATAGGGTAGGTAAAAGTTTAGTAAGGTTTGTGCCTTTTGGTTTTCCATCGAAGCTATCTTGCTCGCATAGCATCAGCTATGAGACGGAACAATCATTAACGTACCAAATTTAACACACGCCAATCGTCGATGTAGTCCTCATCGAAATGACTAATATCTACAAAATTAGTCTCTAGCGATAATTTTTATAGCCAAATTCATGATGCACTAGAGTAAATATATTGGAATAATCACATTTCAAGTATTATTTCTGAGGTACACAAACGTTGCAATTTCGCAGATTTTTCTTCTGAAGTGTTAGTCTCTAATTATAACGACTTTTCTCCCAACTCAACCAAAAATTCACTACTAGTGATGTTATTCTTGGTTGCACCATCTCTAGTATGCACTACTCCAATCCCCTTCAAAATCTTACAAAGAACGAAGCAATTCAAAGCAAACATGTTTCTAAAAGTTCTTCAAAGGCCTTTCAGGTAAAAATTTTGGCACCATTCCATATTCAATTTTAACTGGATAACCCCTTTTTCATACCTGAATAACCTGTGAAGCCGCCATAGAACACACTATAGCAGAGCATTGTTCTGAACAAACCGCATTGCTCTAAAAATGCTCCGCGATGTGCATACAATTATGCAAGATCACCAAAGTCTGGGCTCAAAGCCGCGCAGTGTTCCGCACAATCGTAAAATCCGTCCTTACGGCAGCCGTCTTTTCTTAAGGCGTCCGAGGAAACCCTCAGGGCCGCATTTCGCATCATTTTTAGTTAAGAAAAACTTCCTTCCAAATCCCACTCATTGGAAGGATTCCGAAAATTGCCCCTCAATTTAGAAGGTGCTCATTTTTCTTACCTAGCTCGTCCACTCCAAAGTTCATCGCGTTACTTTGGAGAGGCTCATCTGATTTCGAAGCGCGTTGGGAAACAGAATTCTTGCTTCGCATTTGCTGAAAACCACAATTTGGGTTTACGGTGAAAATTCGGGATAGCAGTAGAGGAAAGCGTAGAAAACCGATATTAAATTATTGGAGATGCAATTAGGAATGGAAATTAGCATTGGCACCCATAAAATAATTTTCTCGTTCATAGAACTAATGACGATTGATACGATGTG
This sequence comes from Morinoia aosen, assembly GCA_030386875.1. NCBI lineage: Eukaryota > Metazoa > Arthropoda > Malacostraca > Amphipoda > Talitridae > Morinoia > Morinoia aosen. The sequence goes on along the minus strand of CM059579.1, from coordinate 60,248,659 downwards.
GAGAAATTCGTTCCAGTGAGAGGATTCCTAAAATAAGTGTTTTGCAAGATCATCTTTGTGATCGTAATTATTACATGTAAGCCGTTTGATGAAAAGTCTATTTTGGAGCGGAGTGTTTCACAACTTTAATGTTCGAATAATTGGACGTGAGAACCCTTGCTGCTCGGAGAACTTTGAGTGAGCCGGCGATTTTCTATTGTAGCCCCGTTTGTAAGGAAAACTGCAATGTGTAACGACAGCAGAGCTTATTAATCGATTATTTCTACTGATTTAGCTTAAAATAACGAGTGAATTTTTATGAATTTTGTTCACTACCGTCTTAAATTGCGAAATTATGTTTTCATGTACCTCAATTTAATGAAAACAAAAATTATGATCTTCTCGAAAAAATTAATTCTATGAAACCTATCAGAAACTACTATATTTTGTAGTAAGTAGTAACAGCGCAAGTAAAAATCTTCTAATGAAAGCATTTTTACTACTTCTAAGCAAAGCAAAATTTCATAATAATTTTCTTGGCGAAGAAATGAAAAAATCTCATCTTCTGCTTTTAAAATCCTTAGACAAAAACAGACAAAATTCCAAAAGGGGAAATCTTATTTTAACATTAGAATAAGTTCTCTTTTTAAATTCATGGGAGCCAACTGACTAAAAAAGTTATGATACTATGTTAATACGTAACAAGTCATCTAATATTCTTTTATTGTTTTTCATTTCCTTTCCAGGAATCGACTTCAAACAGAAGATAATGAACCTAGATGGGGTCCCCGTGAGACTCCAGATATGGTGCGTGAAACTTTCATCTCTACGGCATTGACTGTCAGGACGGTCACATGAATTTATTTTTACAAAACTGGGCCGTGTTTACTCTGCTGTTTACCTCGTGTGGTGAATCCCGTCCCCTATAAAAAATTTAGATGCTTTCCCAGAAAATAATATTTAATCATCCCAATTAGGTGCAAAATGAGGACGAAATATTAGAGTTGAGAATCTTCTGTAGCGTTGTTAACTTTCCCGAGTATGTTCAAATATAAAAAAAAATTTCAGTACTTAGAAAAACCGCTAAATTTTTCTTTAGATGCGCAAGGTTTAAATACTTAATAAATTTATCCCCAAATATAAACGTAGGTACAGTACTTTTTAAGAATAGTTGAAATATTTTCTAATGCGTAAAGATTCAAACCCACAATCCTGCATTTGAGTGCCTTAGTTGCAATTTATGATTGCTCGATTAAGATCGAATTATGACCACACGGTACAGTCGCAACTTGCAAAGTTATCCCTGCCTTTTAAAAGCTCCTCCAAATTGGGTTGTACTTCCGAAAAGGTGGCATAAAAGTGAACGAGAAAAAGAGCAAGACACTTATTTGATTTTGCCGAAGTGCAGTTTTTCTAGGCACCTCCCGAGAGGGATTGAAAGTCAATTTGAATTCGCAGGGACACAGCGGGAGAAGAGAGATTCCGGACCCTGACGACGGCTTACTACAGAGGCGCGCAAGGCATCGTGCTCATGTACGACATCACCAACACCGATTCTTTCGACCACCTCAGCTACTGGCTGCGAAACATCGAGGAGGTTCGAGAAATTGACCAAAAATCTTTTAGCCACAAAATGTTGTTTGTCTTTTTTACTTTGAAAGATTTTGTAACATCAAGGAGGTTTGAGATACTGACCACAAATCTTTTAGCCACAGAATGTTGTTTGTCTTTTTTAATTTGGGAGATTTCGTAACATCGAGGATGTAGTTGATGTTTACCAAAAATCTTTTAATCACAGAATATTGTTTGTCTTTTCTGCTTTGAAACATTTCGCAAGGCATTTCAAGATACCAGCCTGAAAAAATGAAGGCATGAAAATTCCGAGGCTAATCGATTCAAGATTTATTGGTCATGATTAAATTTCCGTTAAGTAAGACAGAAACATTTTTCGATGATATGGTAAGAAAATATTTCACGTTTTAAATTTTGTATTTCATAATATTTAGTTCATAATAAAATTTAGCATTAAAGGTAATTTTCCAACATCTATTAGAAACCGTGATAATATTCTCACGTTTATTCTTCCACGTGTTCATATCACATCTACAGGTGTAATGAAAAATTCAGTAGACATTTCATAGTCTCTGAAAATAACTTCGTGGTTCTTTCGTAACGTAGAACTGTAATCCGAGAATGCGTCGGCTTTCCAAAAGGCTTCTGTAACAACATTATACAAATATTTAAAATTGGCACTAAAGGCAAAATTTAATTATGTGCTCCAACTAAAGGAGTCATACACTTTAATAAACTCTGAATGCTAACTAATAATAATAAAACCTATCAAACACATTGTATTTCAATAGATTATTAATACACGCTATAAAGTAAACTACGAATGACCGGCAGAAAGGAATTTAGAAATCTTACCGAATCATTAGCTCCTATCGTGTGCACTCTTCCGTGGAACGGCACCGTATGAGAAAATTAGAGCGTTTACAAGCTTCGATACTCAAACGCACATATGTGATTACAGCTCACACTTAAGCTTCGCTGCTGTCACCAAATGAGTTTCGTTACAAACTAAGGATGCTTAACTCCCACTTGACCTCGTAGAACACATCCACAAAATTGAAAATGTTCACACCTGATTTCGACGCTCCAGAACATGTTCATAGAACATGAAAAAAATCGCCTTTTGACACGACGCTCTCTAGTGGAATCAATTACAAAGATAACGATGCCTAGCTTTGATAATGTTGTCGCAGAACTTGTCTCCCAAAGTAAAACTGCGTCATTTCAACTCTGAGGCTTCATATTTAAATCTCACCGATGCCCAAGAGGAACAGTTTGATATCCAAACGCTTCTGTGAAGTGATATTGAGTAACCTTAAGACTGAGGCTACCTTTTAGCGCTATTCATTGCCCAGCTTTAGTATTACTAACACAGAATGCGTCTCTAAATCGATATTGCCTAACCTTAAGCCAGAAGTTCCGTATGTGCTGCCCATCGGTCCTTAACTTTACCGCTTCGACCGCAGAATGATTTTCACTGAGTGATAGCGCCTAACAACGAGTCTAGGCATTCTTATATAACAGCCGTCGATATCTAACTTTGATGTTACTACCGCAAAACGCTTTTCACTAAGTGATAACGTCTAACCTGAAGCCTAAGATGCCTTGTATGCTTCCATCGATGCCTAACTTCGATGTTACTACCGCAGAACGCATCCCCTGAAGTGGCGAAGGTCCTGGCAGCCAATAAATGCGAAGTGTTCCCCCATCACAGACTGGTCGAAAAAGAAAGAGGAGAGAGGGTGAGCCAACAAAATTGGTTACTGGTTTTTACTTATTTTTATTAAAACACGTGTGCTTCCGTTCAACTTCCCACCCTGATCGAAGGAAAAAAAGGATATATATTGGATGTTTATTTGAAGGGAAATTTGTTTGACATCGAACAAGATCCCCTATTTTGCTCGAGCTACTCAAGGCTAAAAAAGAAGAGTCTGTTCAATAAATATATTTCTAGCTACATGTGCGATCACAAACTCAAGAGTTTTAGAATATCATTCTACCCTTTTCAACTCCTCAACATTGCTCATGGGTAATTATTCCGTCCATATTGTATTTCACCTATGTTAAAATAACACAAGTATTACGCTGGTATGAGATTAGTTTTGTCTCTGCGTTTGTGTTCATCATTCCTCTGAAGAGAATTAGTAGAACTTTCTTAAGCATTGCATTTTTTTTTTCACTTATATTGATTCAGCATTGTGTCAGTAGCTATTTCATTGAACTAGATTGCGCTAATATAGTGTCCAAACCGCATTTTTATTCTGCCATTCGAGTCAATATTTATTAAAATATCATCATACAGTTTGGCTCGTTAAAATTCGACCTGATATCATGGTGTCTTATTTAAAGTATCCGGAAATTTTAAAGCCGATTTCCCTCGTCAAGTTGATTGCAAACTCAACTCATTTTGATAAAATACATTTTCCGTTCTCTATACGGATGACAGTAAGCCGATCACCAAAGCGAAACTTACGGAAAGAAATTTTCTAATTTTGTCTTGAGTGGAAATCACAAAATCTTTCGTATTTGAACTCGGAACAACTGCCGTTGCTTAACATAATCAAAACTAACTCTGCTTCGATAGAGCAGTGACTGTATGGTATCCAGCAATAAATGGATAGTTTGTACTGTTCTGATAGAACATCATGGATGGGAGACACAAGCATGCAAAGCTGAAGAGTCAGGTAAGCAGCGGAGAGGCCAGGATGCGATTTTATGACTCATCTCAGGGTCGTCAACGTCGATAATGCGACGGAATTTGGTCATAGGAAAGACGCAAGACTTGCAGGGCGAACAGGTCTATGCCGGTAGCGTGCACAGAAATGGCTGTGTACTGGCATGGAATGTAGTTATTGGCTGTGCTGCCACTTAATATATGTAGTTTTTGGTAGTGTACTCACATGGAACGTAGTTATTGGCTGTGCTGCAACTAAATAATTCTAGGTTTGGTCTGTGTTCTGGTATGGAATGTTGTTATTGGCTGTGCTGCCACTCAATATTTCTTTACTGGCTGTGTACTGGCATGGAACGAAGTTATTGGTTGCGCTGCCACCTAATATTTATAGTTTTTGCTTGTGTACTGGCATTGAATTTAGTTATCGGCTGCGCTGGCAAGAAATATTTGTAGTCATAGGCTATTAAAAGTATGAAACGTAGTTCTTAACTGCTACTAACCAAAAATGTTTGTAGTCACTCGTTGCGCTGGCGGGAATGTATTATTGGGTAAGTTCAAAGTAAATGCTACAGGCAGGGAATTCGCTGTAGTTTTGAGCTGCCATTGTAGAGAATGTTTGTAGTCACTTGGTGTTGTCAAGCATAGACAGTATATGTTTGCTGCGGCTCGCAGGAAGTGCAGTTATTGCCTTGCGGAAAATGTAATTATTGATTGTTGGAGACCGCTGGTAGTGCCTCTGCTGGCATGGAATATAAGCACTCGGAGTTGTTGGCTGTTACTTGAAATGGATGGACTTATTGCAAAGGAGGTCGAAACGGTTTTCAGTCGATAATGATTGCTATTATTCGTTTGCTTTAATGAGTATTAAGATTGTGCTTAGAATATATTTGTACTGTGCTAGGCTTAATTTACGTATGGCTGACTCAACCTAAATGTCATAGCAGGAATTTTCTAAACACCATGATACTTATGGTACTTGTGTTGCAGCTGGCGGACTGTTACGGGATGCAGTTCTACGAGGTGTCGTGCCGGAGTGACATCAACGTGCAAGAAACTTTCAGAAGCCTCGCCAGGGCAGTCAGGGATCAGAGACTCCACAGCGTAAGAACCCAACGATATTCCCGATTGTGAAATTTTCCTATCATGATTCCATGTTATTCTGTTCAACTAAATTCCATGTTATTCTGTTCAACTAAATTCCATGTTATTCTGTTCAACTAAATTTCATGTTTTTCTGTTCAACTAAATTCCAGGTTTTTCTGTCCAACTGAATTCCATGCTTTTCTGTTCAATTAAATTCCATGTTTTTCTGTTTAACTAAATTCCATATTTTTCTGTGTGTATGGAGGAACCACGCTCACAGAAGTAACTTTTCAGTTTTCTTACTTTGTTAAGCTACTTCTATCCATGTTTTCATTTTTCTCATTACAAACGTCATGGCTTTGGAAAAAGTACATTCGTGAAAGTAATTTTATACTTCCTGTGCTCCTAATAGAGATTGCCATCCATGTCTCTGTTCCTCTTGCGAGATGAGTTATTGGTTTGAAAAAGACTTTGATCGAAAAAAAATCAGTTCTTTGGTTCTTATTAGCTACTACCATCCATGCCTTAGTTCCTCTCGTGATAGGAGGTAACATTTCATTAAGATTGAAGGCAAGACCTTCATAGGAATAGATTTCAGGTCTGCTTTTTTATCAAATTACTGCTATCACCTTAAGCCTCTTACAGCCTTGCTATCCGTAGGGAAGCTTCGGGTTGATTAGCAGGACGCACTCTACGCATCGCAGACGCAACTTGCTGATCAGTAATCATCTTTAAGAATAATTGTCTTACGATTATCCGTAAAAACAAGAATATTTTTTTTACGAGGAAATTCATCAGTTATACATACTTACGGTTCAATTCTAGCTATTGTATTGACATAATTTTTGGTTCTACAGGACGCTCACAAAAATTTTGGAATACCTGCAAAATTAAAAAACTCTATTCCTCAAAAACAGCAACTTTTGTCGTTGGAGGAAAACATTTCACAGGGATTTTCATCGGATGAACGTTTTAATGTGCTTGATTGTTGCGAACTTCAGACTTTTGCCATCTCGTGTTTTGTTCTGTCAATGTACGTGATTGGCGCTGATTTTTACCGGAATACGTTTGTAGCTGAGAAAAATTTGACTTTATCTTATTTCAAGACTTGAAAGGTCCTCAATAGCTGAATATTTTAATTTCATGTTAGAATTTGGCGATGAGATATTGTCGCTTCTGGTGAATGATATTGATTTTCAAAATTCATCATTTATTTAATTCAATTGCCATTGCCGCCTCACTTTCTAAGTTGCCTCTTGGTAAAATGTTTCAATTTTTCACCTAAGTAGTTCAGAAAGATTTATCATGTTTAATTAAAGATACCATCCATCAGCGAAAATTTTATATTCAATGTAAATGACACGTTGTTCAATCAAATTTGTCAAATGTGCTTCAGGCTAACACATCTTGCAAAGATTCGAATTTCATTTCAATACTACTGAGATTAATTTATACATCGAAAAGTACGACCAACAGGTAAGGCATTTTTATTTAATTTCAATATTCCTTGCTAAGATGTCACCACTTCTTGGCAAATTATATCTGGCCGTGGTGAGCTCGTTTTTTTGAACTAAGGCAAAATAGCACAAAAAAAATTTGGAGCGAGAGAACGAATTCGAAGGCCTTTTATTCGAATATTCGAAAAAAAGTGCATCATTTGTAACGTAGCAAACCCAACTATAGGACGAAATAATTTCATATGTATGGATCGTTAAACTAGTTTCAATCCTTACGCTACCCTGAAATTTTTACTAAAAACTTTGCCTTAACTTGATTTTTTTTCGGCGAGAATTTGGTCATGATCACCGATAGAATCTGGCCACACTGCATGGTCATAAGATACCGACTGATTTTAAGGCAATTAAAAAAAAGATAGTTTGGCAATAAAAAGTTATGTCATGGTTTCTATTTAGAGCTACGATGAATTTCAATTTTGCACCATACTTCGCAAGCATCCTGCAGCTCATGATCACTCACTCTATTGTGAACGATATCTGTTCCAGTCAAACTTTTTCGCCGGAGTATGCATGCTTTTCACCGTTTGAGCGACTTAATTACTTGTGCGGCGAAAAACATGCATGCAGGCGGCGAAAAAGTTAAACTGTGGTGATTGGATGAAGTTGATTGTTGACTTGGTGAAAGTTAGACTGGGGTTATTAGACCTAACCTAACTGTTGCAATCAAAGCCGCATTTACTGGGCTGGCATTTACGCCGGCGCTACGCAGCGTCTGCGCAAATATGAGGCCAAAAATTTGACTGTAGAAACTGCGTTTTCGAAAATATATAGAATGAAACGGCAGGGTTTAACGCAGACACAAGACAGCCTCGGCCGCCATTCACTATGTTGTGGCGCTATGCCCTACGCGAACGCTACTGCGCTGAACTGCCGTCACGCGAGCGGTGCTGCGCTGAACTGCCCTCACGCAAACGCTGTTGCGCTGAACTGCCCTCACGTGAACGCTGTTGCGCTGAACTGCCCTCACGCGAACGCTATTGCGCTGGACTGCCCTCACGTGAACGCTGTTTCGCTGAACTGCCCTCACGCGAGCGGTGCTGCGCTGAACTGCCCTCACGCGAGCGTTGCTGCGCTGAAGTGCCCTCACGCGAGCGGTGCTGCGCTGAACTGCCCTCACGCGAGCGGTGCTGCGCTGAAGTGACCTCACGCGAGCGGTGCTGCGCTGAAGTGACCTCACGCGAGCGGTGCTGCGCTGAACTGCCCTCACGCGAGCGGTGCTGCGCTGCACTGCCCTCACGCGAGCGGTGCTGCGCTGAACTGCCCTCATGCGAGCGGTGCTGCGCTGCACTGCCCTCACGCGAGCGGTGCTGCGCTGAACTGCCCTCACGCGAGCGGTGCTGCGCTGAACTGCCCTCATGCGAGCGGTGCTGCGCTGAACTGCCCTCACGCGAGCGGTGCTGCGCTGAACTGCCCTCACGCGAGCGGTGCTGCGCTGCACTGCCCTCACGCGAGCGGTGCTGCGCTGAACTGCCCTCATGCAAGCGGTTCTGCGCTGAACTGCCCTCACGCGAGCGGTGCTGCGCTGAACTGCCCTCACGCGAGTGGTGTTGCGCTGAACTGCCCTCACGCGAGCGGTGCTGCGCTGAACTGCCCTCACGCGAGCGGTGCTGTGCTGAACTGCCCTCACGCGAGCGGTGCTGCGCTGAACTGTCCTCACGCGAACGTTACAGTGCCTAACTATGCTGTACGGAGCTCATCGGCGCACATTCCGGCGCCGATGTTTAACAGGGCAGATGCTAAAACTAGTAAGGTAATAAAAGCGGCATAACTGCCCACTCTTCACGGATGTTACAAAGACCATTATTCTGAGTTTCTTTTTCATTTCAGAACACCAATGCAGAAAACCAAGACAAAAACGTCAACTTGGAAGAATCTGCGACAGGAGCGTCGAAATGCGGATCCTGTTAACAGGCTCGTTTCTGGATCCCAGAGAGAAGAATGCGTTCTGAGCGCAAGATGCGAATGTTGCATTAAATGTTATTGTAATATACGTATGGTAAGAGTTGGTCTCCAAACATTAATATTATTGTTATTTGCCGGCCGGCCGATTGAGTTCAAACGTGTTTTGTGAATCGTATTTAAACCACCCAAATGTTGTGTTTTGTTATAAATAGGCTAGTAATGACCACCCAGTAATTTGTGGGAATTGTACATTGGACTGAACCAGTAAATTATTGTATAGGGAAGTAATTTAAGAAAGGTTGATATCTGTGCGACCAGATTTTTTAAATAAGATTTTCCGTTTAAAATATCTGTGAACTGGACAGTTTTTTGGCATTTATTTACTTTAGATGTGTCAGTGAGGAATGGTATTCATCTCGCCAATTTCTGCCTTAAGGCATGCTTATTTCATTACCTCGAAATCAATTCAGCTCATGACACTTTGTAATTCAGCTCACGACACATTTAGAATTCAGCTCACGACAAATTAAGATGTCACCTTAGAGTTCATAGCAGAAGAGTTAGCGGAAAAATAAATTCAAGATATTCCGGTTAAATTACAAAAAAGATGTAATTTATCTCCTTCAGCGATGTATAAGTGAAGTAATGAATAATGAATTCAGCGAAGTAATGAATAAAAGGAAATATTTTTTCAAAAAAGCTCCAACAAGGTTGAGCGCTGAACTATGTAAGATCAATATACTTTTCCCTTTGATGTGAGGAATCGGAAACATTTTTGCATAAAATTTTTTTATTATCAGAACAAGTTTCATCAGGCTCTTTAATAAATCTTCTCATTACCATCATAAACACAAAACGGGAGCCGCTAATGTGAAGCAAATAAAGCACATTCCTTAATTTCATAAACATGAATAACAAATCACTAATATGGAGCAGAAAAATCTTACTCATTTAATTGGTAAACACAAATTATAAATAATCGATTTAAAAAAAAAACATCCCCTAGTTTCAAAAACTCTTAATTACGAGTCTCAAATATAAAGCAAATAAGACACATTCTTTAATTTCGCAAGCACAAGTTTTGAGTCTTAAATGCAAACAAAATAAAACACATTTCCTAATTTCGCAAACGCAAATTTCGAGTCTTCAATGCAAAGAAAATAAAACACATTCTCTAATTTCGCAAACACGAATTTCGAGTCTTCAATGCAAAGAAAACAAAACACATTCCCTAATTTCGCAAACACGAATCATGAGTCATATTTTCTTGCAGGATTCATTGCTCCCAAATCACTAAGAGTGTCTCGGAATCAAAATTGTGAATAAGAAAAATCAACTATCTTGCATTTCTGCGCAGCTCATGATGCTCTTGTCTCAAACACATGAGCGTCACTTTTCTAACTCCACCATGCCTTCTCTCGCTATACTGTACACTAAAGACAAAAAGTGATATTTTTGACAATAACGATTGTTCTGCTTTTTGAAATTATGTGTACTAGGTGCCACTTTGCTAAGGAGAATTTATTGTTCCACAGCACCGAATTTGTACTCCCATAATTCTTTTTTGCCTAGTAAATATATGTAGCAAGTAGTTGAAGAGGGCTATGACGCCCTGCACGCAGCAAAGTAGCCAGTTTATAAACTCGACAAGGGCGCAGCAGCCATCGGAGGAGCTTTAGTATTGCGCGAGAAACGTTCAGAATTGTAGGTATGAAAATTTTTCATAGTGGTTTGGTAAAGGCACTCCGAAATGTAACGTTTATACTGGAAGGAAACAACATCCCATAATTTTCTTCAATGTTCTAGTACACTTTAAAATAAAAATAATATCGTATAATTTTCTTCAATGTTCTAGTACACTTTAAAATAAGAGCCTGTATAACACAAGGCTAATTTTCAAATCTGAAATTATTTCAAAGCTCAAAACGAATTCGGAGCACCTACATGAGTGTTGTAACAGCAAACAAAATAACTTCATTATTTTGGTTCACCCATAATATAGTTTGAGGAAGGAAATTTTGCAGAAATCACTGAATTTTCAATTGAAATTTTTGCACTGTCGCAATGTTATATATATATATATATATGTATATACATATATATATATATATGTATATATATATATATATATATATATATATATATATATATATTTGTAGGCGTTTGAACCATTTTATTGTTCTGCAAGGTTTTAATCTGAGAAGACTGTTTTATTACAAAAAACGATTTCGCATGTGGTTTTCTCACTTGTATATAGATGGAGTGTTGCATGTTTATTGGATCTAAAACATCATCTGATTCAGAACTAAAATTAACGTTGGCTTAGTCGTTGCATTTTCCTGATTGCAAGCTCGGTTTAGCATTTTGAAATTGAAAAATCTCAATGAACAATAAAAACTTTCATCGTCGATGATCGTCATCCAGAGATTAAATTGCCTGTCGTCTAGGTCAAGAACAAAATGTTATGTACGGGCAATCGTCGTATTTTTAGGACAATATACATCATCACGTACAAGAATAAAAGATCGTTCATTCACTATTAGTTACCTCATTAACGTTCATTACCTTTTTTAGTTAGCGCACGACTGCAATACTATCAGTTTGCAATTCACGCATCCTTGACTTAAGAGACCACTTTCGTTTTGAGAAGATACGAATATCTATGTATATCAACGATGAAATTTATTGAAACACGTCTCAAACTTACTGAGAATTTCTCTTCCAATAAAAAAAATTCAAGTCACTAAAAAAGTATGCATTTTATTTGCTTGAACTTCAGTGTCGACAAAATTGTACGTGCGTAGATTACTAACTTCTGTCGGAAAGTCACTCACATCATTTGATTTAAGATTAGATGATATCAAATGCATATCAAGAGGAATTATCATAGGCTTAATATTTTGCCTTGAGTTAGCTTGATTTAAGTAACGTTAATCTGTCGTGTGTTTGATACAGTGCCAGGTAATATTTCCGTCTACTTGATCACCTCAGGTAGAATAATTTTCGTTTTTGTGTGGCACCACCATGTAGCAGAGGATGTTGGGAAGCTAAAGATTAGGTTATGGTGAAATTTTTTTTGCAACAAACAACGGTTATAATGAAGAAGAGATGAGAAGATAAATAAAAATAATTTTTTTAATAAAATTAAAAACAACCTTAGCATTTCAGCCCTGGGGGCCAAATGAAATAAATAACACTAAATCTCATCAAAATTTTGCTTTGGCTTCACTGTTACCAGATGTATGGAGAATTTCTTAAGCAAATAAGATGCCAAGTACTCCTGGCGATCGAAAAGTTTGAAGAACCAAATTGCGGTCACTCAAGGATTACAAACTAGCGACCTGTTTATTGAAGGTGTTTCCTCCCGTATAAAGTACGTATAAATCTTACATCACTAGTCTTCAACAATTTGTGCTAATAATTTTAATTAGGTAGGAATAAGTGCCAGTTCACGGCCCTTTTAGAATTCGTTTCACGATACATTTAAATTGCATTCACTTTAGCACACATCTAGATGTCAATTTATGATGCGCTTGAAGTTCACGTTACGGATGCAAAAAAAATTGTGGGGGACAACTTTTCAGCCACACGACGACAAATTCTTCTTGTTCACAAGCTTTGCCAAATCTAGCGTCGCTGTCAACCTCAATTGAATGCTTTTATAAGGAAAAGAAGAACCACTCGCCACGATTTCCTAAACACGCATTTCGTTTTTTTTGTGACATGCGCAAACATTTGTGCAGCCATAACTTAACGTGTAGAAAATATTCGCTGATCTATGTTTTTGTTAAGGGTTTTATGAATTTCACATAGCTTTCAGCTCAGATGGAATGCTTTGCTTCCGTTTTTGAGTTTCCGTTCTTGGTATTCTTACAACTTTATTCTTAAGATTTTCAACACGAGTTTAATGAAACTAGATTACTTGGACCTTAAATCTGAAGTCTTGAGTTCATTAACACTTGCGTCACAAATAAACAGTCGTCGATTTATATTTCTCTCTGATACTGAGTTTGTTCATCTTTTAATGTTTGGTTATCAGGCTTTTAAACTATCAATTTTCATTCATATTAGAAATACAAAGTCCGTATCAGTAAGACCTTTTACTCTGTAATCATATATCAGAAAAATGAGAACCCGAAACTTCGACGAGTATGAACTGAAATTCCGAAAAGGTCAAAGGACTACTTTAGTCACTGTGCTGAAGAACTATTGACATTTCAAGAACGAACGTTCCTGGGTAACTCGAGTATGATATCTCAAACATCACTGAAATTCTACAAAATAAAACTTTGCGAACCTGTCAGTTTGAGGTAATGAATTAGAGGCAAATAATTATGACCAATTCCTGTATATGATCAGGAGAAGATGCATTTTGTATCCTCATATTTTCTCGTCGGACAACAATAACAAAATTACTCAGATTATTATTTAATTTGGTATCAAGTGCTGAAGTCATTTGAAAATTCATGCAAGTTTTATGCGACCGTGTTGGGTAACTCCAATACGCCTTAATTCGAAGCTTTAGCAAAATGATTTGAAACGCTTTGATGACCGGAAAAACTTTGTTAACAGCACACCAGTAGCGTCAATTTTGCGAGTAATTATTGAGAGTAATGTGCAGCATTTTTTTCCTGCCTGAAATCAATTTGATGTCCTTTACTCTGCATTTTTTTCGTATTACCATAAATTTTACTTGGAAGTCACACCATTCCTTGATAATCCTTGATGAACGAGATATCATTCCTTGATAAACGAGTGAGAATTATTTCAAGTGGAAGTCATCAAATGGAATAATTGCAAACTACGGACTTCAACGGTGCTCGCGTGTTGTGCGCGTATATCAAAGAAAAAATTTCAAAGGCATGAATGTGCAGCGTTAAATCAATATGTATTTCTTTCTCATTTTCGTCGTGAATCTTTTACAGTAGATATGATGAGTAATTTTCCCGGCAGATATCTGAACATCTCATTTGGCATATGAGATTCCGTGGCACATGATCGATACCTGACACGTGCGTTTTATACGCGTGAATAGAATCAAACCTTCAGAATGTTGTCATGTTGGAGTCATTGGAGTTATCATTCAGCGTTGGATCGTTTTCCTCAGAATGTTCGTAGGAACTTTAAGTATGATAACCGTACATGTATTCATTGCACTTTTTTAAAAATCTCACGCTTTCACGAATCCTCATTTTTATTCAATATTCTTTATCGAAATTATGAAACCCGTTTCAAGGAAATTTGTTCAAGATCACCGGATTGAATTTTTCAAATTATTTCGAATTACTTCAGGGACGTTCTCAGTATAAAAATAGTTTCACTCGAAAATCAGAACTTATAAAATTCGTCCCACTCCTATCTCCCAGTTAAATACACCTGCCTTCTTTATGCTAATTTTATTTCGAAGCTCAAAATTTAAGAAATTTATTTTTAAAAAACAGGAAGATTAATAGTAATTTGAACTTAGTATTCTCAATCTGAGACACTGACTCAAAGCTGTGAGGAATTATCGATATTTTCAGAATATTTTCAATTATTTTCAATGACAAAATTCTTCAATTTTTTCGAATTTTTGACAAATGGAATCAAATTTTCACGTTTCGATACATGCAACTGCTGGATGCCTTTTCACTGAAATGGGCGAGTTCGTATGGAAAAGACGCACACTTGAACGTAATGCGGTTTTCATTGTTAGGTAACAGTATGTGAAATTGTTATTTATCTAATCGCAAGAATTTAAAATTAAACATAAACTGTTACGAGGTAGAATCTTTGATCATTATTGCTATTTTTAAAGCAGACTTTAGGTATCATTTTTTCTCTCATAATGTTGTCTTCAATGAGATTATATCGCAAGAATGTTTTTTTCAAATTGGATTCCCTAGCGAAAATGAGGTCCTTGTCAGTTCTGATTGTGATACTTGAAGTTTGAAAAGTTAATAAAAACTTGAGTTAAACTCAGAAATTGTCGAACTTGTCATTTTTCTGCCCTCGCCGGAGTTTTTTTTTGTAAAAGACAAAAGTTATGCCCTCTCAACCAACAAAAGAAAGAAATGTATGATTTAAAAAATTAAAGGTTTCGCTGCTCACTAAGTGACTCAGTTGATTCTTTGTTCTATGCATGAATGTGCGAGTTTGCCTGTCTGGATGCCATTATTACGTAACTTTCAATTACAAATGACCTGTTTTTAGTTGCCCACACATTATAAACAAGGGAAAACTTCTTAAGTCCTGAACAGAAAAAAAACCGTGGAAAAAAGTTGTTCTGAAATTTCCAGTTATTATGAAAAATAATAAGAAAACAATAAATTCCACCACACTAAGGAGTTAAATTATCTCTGCACAGCTGCGTGCAGGCATCAGTAAACTTTCGAGAACATTTATTGTCCTTAAGTTCGCATTTTTAGGATAAGAAAACAATAAATTCCACCACACTAAGGAGTTAAATTATCTCTGCACAGCTGCGTGCAGGCATCAGTAAACTTTCGAGAACATTTATTGTCCTTAAGTTCGCATTTTTAGGATAAGAAAACAATAAATTCCACCACACTAGGGAGTGAAATTATTCCTGCCCAGCTTTGTGCAGGCATCAGTAAACTTTCGAGAACATTTATTGTCCTTAAGTTCGCATTTCTATAAGCAAAATTGTCAGGACTCCGTTGTTTATAAATTACCAAATCCGATTTCTGACGTTAGGAAATATTTTTCAAGTCCAAAATGCAATCAAAAATGACGGTTATATCCTAGAGTTAAGAGTGAGAAAAAACCTTAAACGATTTCTCCATTTAAAGAATGTTTGTAAAGTAGAAAAAGCATTTCTACTTTGGGGAAGATCAATTTGAAGGAAATATATATTTTATGAAATTAAAATTATATAAGAATGAGATAGAAAAAACATCATTACTTGAAAGAGCGCAATTTAAAAAGCAGTAAACGTATTTGACGACTTTTAAATTGTGAATGAATTAAAGCTAAAACCTCCTATCACGAATTAGAAAATAGCCTTAAGACGCCAATAAATATTGAGCAGCAGAAGTATTGTGTTTAGGAAGATACATAACGTTCAGTTTTAGAGTACAAGGTCTGCCACATAAATCCGTACAATTTCTACTTCTACGCTTAAACGCTAATTACTCAAAGAAAAAGTAACATTTAACGTTGAAATTTTGACAGTTTAGGTAATAGACCTAGTGAAGAAAAGTTTTATTTCGAAATGACCGCCTTCTGCAATGATGAAGACTTCTACGTGCTTTCATCAGCTAGACGAGCGCAGATAACGTTTCCCATTCGCAACGACTCACGGCTTTTCAAATGAATAAATGTAGCCTATCATGAAAGCAAACCTAACGAAATAATTTGAAAGAATAGCACCTTCTCACCCATTATAAATGATGTTTCTTAAAGTAGCGTGGAAAATGGAACAATTTAATTTTGTCAGTAATTTCAAATTATAATACTTTCAGATAGTATACCTTCCATCAACATCTCTTCCAGTCAATATACCTTGCAGTTAGTAAGGCTTCCAGTCAAAATACTGCAGCTTCCAGTCAGAATACCTTCGAGTCAGCATACCTTCCAGTCAGCATACCTTCCAGTCAGCATACCTTCCTGTCAGAATACCTTCCTGTCAGAATACCTTCCAGTCAGAATACCTTCCAGTCAGTATGCCTTCCAGTCAGAATACCTTCCTGTCAGAATACCTTCGAGTTAGAATACCCTCCAGTCAGCATACCTTCCTGTCAGAATATCTTCGAGTCAGTATACCTTCCAGTCAGAATACCTTCCAATCAGAATACCTTCCAGTCAGTATGCCTTCCAGTCAGAATACCTTCCAGTCAGAATACATTTCACTCAGAATACCTTCCAGTCAGAGTACATTTTAGTCAGGATACCTTCCAGCCATAATACCTTCCTGTCAGAATACCTTCTAGCCAGAATATCTTAGAGTCAGAATACCTTCCAGTCAGCACACCTTCCAGTAAGACTACCTTCCTGTCAGAATACCTTCGAGTCAGAATACCTACCAGCTAGCGTACCTTTAATTCAATATATACTTTCCAGTCAGCATACATTGAAGTAAATATACCTGCCAGTCAGTAAACTTTCCATTCAAAATACCTCACAGTTAGTGTGCTTTCCAGTCAATGTACCTTCACATCAGTATATCTTCCAGTCAGCATACCTTTTAGTCAATATACCAATGTACTGTACTTCAACCAGTGTACTGTACTTCAACCAGTATACTGTACTTCAACCAGTATACTGTACTTCAACCAGTGTACTGTACTTCAACCAGTATACTGTACTTCAACCAGTATACTGTACTTCAACCAGTATACTGTACTTCAACCAGTATACTGTACTTCAACCAGTATACTGTACTTCAACCAGTATACTGTACGTCAACCAGTATACTGTACTTCAACCAGTATACTGTACTTCAACCAGTATACTGTACTTCAACCAGTATACTGTACTTCAACCAGTATACTGTACTTCAACCAGTATACTGTACTTCAACCAGTATACTGTACTTCAACCAGTATACTGTACTTCAACCAGTATACTGTACTTCAACCAATATACTGTACTTCAACCAGTATACTGTACTTCAACCAGTATACTGTACTTCAACCAGTATACTGTACTTCAACCAGTATACTGTACTTCAACCAGTATACTGTACTTCAACCAGTATACTGTACTTTCCAGTCAGTATACCTTTAAAACAATATTCTGTATTTTCCAGTCAGTATACCATTAAAAAAATGTACCTCCCAGTTAGTATGTTTTCCAGTCACTATACCTACCCGTGAATATGCATTCCAGTCAGTATACCTCCTAATCAGTATAATTTTCAGTCAGTATACCTCCCATTGAGTTTACCAACTAGCCAGTGTACGTTTCAATCGGTAACCTATCAGTCAGTAAACCTTTCAGTCAGTTTACCTTCCAGTCAGCATACATTCCTGTACAGTCAGTATACCTTACTGTACAGTCAGCATACAATCCTGTAAAATCAACGTACATCCAGTCAGTGTACCATCCATTTCATCTATCATTCATGCAATTTACCTACCTTACCGATTACC
This sequence comes from Morinoia aosen, assembly GCA_030386875.1. Classification (NCBI taxonomy): domain Eukaryota; kingdom Metazoa; phylum Arthropoda; class Malacostraca; order Amphipoda; family Talitridae; genus Morinoia; species Morinoia aosen. Next base: position 60,230,840 of record CM059579.1, on the reverse strand, counting down.
GGCTGGTCAGTGCACACCTAATCTTCTCAACCAGTCTACCATGCCATTTTTGCCTCTTAGCGCAACTTCCCACTCTCACGTCAGAACAGTCTCACAATCACTCAATCAGCGACAAGCACAATGTTACGCTCAGTTTACAAACCCAATCGAGCTAATAAGTTAATCAATATTTTCAGCCCATAAATTCACTTGCTCAGCGAAGTGCACTCCATCAGCATTTCAATGGGAGTACAGGCGGCCCTTACGCATTTGACGTGAACAGGACGTAGAGCCATTGTTCAAAGAAAACAAAGGAGTTTGCTCCCATTGAACATGTGACATGTCTCTTGTGCTGCTCAATGAGGTAACAAAACGACCCATCAGTCTCGTAGAGAAGCTCAGAGCAAATATAAAATGTGGCCGAGCTTAGCTGGTTCTGCAAACCATCGTGGTTCTTGCTATGGGGCTGATTTCTACAGAATCGTAGGTTTTGAATAAACAGAACAACAGACAGAAACGTGAATGTTTTTTATCGGAAAATGCTTCGGAATCGCAAATTTTCATCATAGTTACTGAAACGAGGTAACAGCCAACTGGATAACAATCGGTGGTAAAATCAGAGCACCATACGTTTGCTCCTATACTATATAAGTCAATTATATTAAAATCATGAATACCATCTCATGCGCACGGCACGCTAAAGTATGATTATAAATTGGACGCACACTCATACATATCAATGTGTGTACTCATAGAGGACTCTTATTACGATTCCGGTGTTTATTTAATGCGTCTGCCTGAAAATGGATTAAAAAAATTGGAGCTCCTGGTCAGTTTTACTTTCCCAGAGTTTACGTTTATTAGTACGCAGGAAATACGTTTCCGCCTGCAGCTGAGACAGAAAATTTCAACAATCCTCTGCTTTCAGCTCCTAAAAAACATACTGGAACTCATCAGGCTATGGGAATGTCAAAGTTACAAAAAATAAAAAATACTTAAACTGTACTGCGCCATTTAGCAGTGGTTGAAAATTTTTCATTGAAAACTCATTACCTTACACAACAAAGGGGTAGAGTAGAAAATAATCAAATAGAGTAGAAAATAACTTTAGACTAGAATATAGGTGTATTCGTAAATGTATTCGCGCGAAAAATCTTTGTTCAAAGTATCAAAAAAGAAAGTAAAAATAAAACTGTCATTGTAAAAAACAAGTAGGAAAGAGTGGCTCATAAGCCAGAGGTGCTCAAACATGATTGCAAGAAAGTACCTTAAATAAGCTATTGGACATAATTATTAATTATGTACTTTGAGAGATAACGAAACTCTTCCGTACTTCTAACCAAACGGCTGAAGTATTAAATCCTTTAAGTGGTGTATCATATACTTGACCACTAACAGTTTGCTATTCAATTTAACGCAAATTATTCTTTGAGGTAACTTGTCATCTGTACGAAATTTTTCCGTACACATCAAGTGAGTAGCACGAATATGAGAGAAAAATTGAACTTAATGCACGTGATCATTCTGAGAATTTATTTAAAATAATTTGAATGCGCTTTTTCTTGCCGACATGAGCAGCGCTCTGAAAAAAAGCAGACCATCAAATATGGCAGAACTGGAGCATAACACATGGACCGAGGTGAGGGTTGGTCCAAGGAGGACGACACAAAATACGACTCTTACTAAACTTACTACGAATTTCAGTTATGTGATAAGAAAAAGAGAGTTAATTATCCAATCCAATGCCCAAATATTATATTTAACAAACCCGTTCCAGGGCTTCTCGTTGAACATGACTATGGGTGCGTGGCGAGGATGAACGCGATCAGTAAAAAACACAAACATTTTTGTTAACGTTAGTTGAAATTTCCCCAGTTTAGCGATTTACTTAGTTTCAAAATCACCATTTCATTTTTGCAATCAGAGTGCTGCAAAATGGTAGAAGAAGTATCGTGTGGATGGCTAGAATTGATCCACCACCGATGAATTACATGGAGAGGCTAATGGAAGGCTTCTCAGGCGAAGAGTTCCTAAAGTTTGCTGTGTGAAATGAACAGCTAAATTTCAGCACCATACCAACACAAAACCGCATGCATGAATCCTACTTACGAGCGCTTGACATATCGCCTGCGCACTCATTCTCTTTTTTTTTCTCTCATACATAATCTTAAACCATTTTTATGAGACACTCGAATTTCAACCGAAGAAAACAGGTTCAAATAAAATATGACTCATTTTTAAACAGCGTACAAAAATACTTAATGCTTGCCAATTCCACGAATAGCAATTGCTTCGTTGTACGAGGGATGACACCATAAAAGCAATTTTTTTAAAGAAATTTTCTGAGGGAAATATTTTAAAGAAACTTATGATGCTCTTTTTAGCTCGTATTGTAACAATTTATTCCTCTTGAAGTTTTTCATTTCCATTCGTACAAAAATGCTTGGAGATGCAACACGCTCGACGCAGTACGAGGGTTCACCCCCAAGTTTTTCCTATTTACGCTACAGGGAAACCCTCCAGTGCTCCGAGCACAGGTTCGAACACAAGGCTGTGCGCTCGTACTGGATTTTGCCCCGCGCATGAGACTCATATTTCAAAAAATTCTCTATCCACTGGTCAGTATCTCTGAAGCGGTAACATCTGGCACACTTTCAATAAGCTTCATATCTACCCATTTCTCCCAGCAAAACAAGTGCAACTTCGATTTTAACTGTTGATATTCCCAAAGGATTCCCTCTATCACTGTCGCATATCCATGATTCTTCGACCCTTCTTAAAATGGATTTATTTTTCTTCGAATGCAAGCTTTAGATACTTTGGGATAAGCGAAAGCAATATTAGCTCCCACATATTCATAAAATACTTTGGATGTCACATAACGATGGTAGTAAGAAACTTATAGAGGTTGACAAACAAATGTTTTTCTCCAAAGAACTGTTCAAAGTTGGCTTTCGTTGCGATAATTATACGCCTCTCCTTGCTGAGCTATCAAAGATAGGAACAAGCACCAAATTGAAATATAAAATTTACAGAAAGAAGTATTTTACACAGTGAAACCCGTATATTTTTTTCAGTAACAATTATCATTGTTATTTTCTGGCGCCAAAACTTTGTTTTGTTTCATTACACTAGTCAAAATTATCACCAAGCAGCCGCGTAACATGTTGTAAGATGGAATTTTTCATTAGGAAGAGAGAGTTTCTCTGTACTGTGAAGCATTAGTAGTCGCCCAACTTTACCGTTTTCATCGCAGTCGGGATCATTTGGTCAAAACGATGTGGTCAGTACGGCAGGTTAGTTTGGGGCAAAACGTTGAAACTGATTCATTAGGTTCGATGGGGAAAAACAATGAGGCAAGTTTTGTAGGTTCGTCCGTAGCAAAACGTTGGGACATTTTGTCAGGTTCTCTTGGGAGTAAAACGTCGTGACACATTCGTCAATTTCATTAAAGGTAAAACGCCGAGGCAAATTCAGGCTCGTTCGGGGCAGTGACAAAAAATTCTAAGTAGTACCTTCACACATCGCTGTACCCTCAGTAGCGCGCTTGCGGTTGTGGAGGAAGGTATTGCTGCTCATGCTGCCCTCACGTGCCTCAGTGAAGTGTCTCCATGTATAAATAATGAACTAGACTGTACTGCACGCTGCTCCATCAGTCATGAGTTCCAAAAGCACGGTGAGTTTCGGTTTCGCAGAAAAATGCGTCCAGGAGGAAAATCACACAGAATCTCATTGACGTGGTGATTAAACCTTTGAGTTCTGAGATTTACTGTTAGTTAGAGGCGTAATGGGTGAAATATTTAGCGGATATCGACAAATTCGGCATATGAGCTGATTTTCTCGCAGTTATGACATCATGATTCTTACAAAATTGACATCTGTAAGCCAGGATTATTATATCCATTTCTGCATTCGGAAATGTGGGCACATGTTTGCCTGATTCCGGTGCCCAGTCAAAGAGAGAGTGCAATCGATTTATGAGGGTCAGAGTGCAGTGTCATTTGTATATATGAATGCCGTACCGATGTGCAATCAAGCTCCTGACCTTAGTAATCATTCAATGCCAGGGATGAAGAAATCTTTTATCGACCAATATGTTCACGCTGTTCTTTTACAACCAGCGCACATAGACGTCCCTCAATGCAAGCTTTAGAGAGAATGCAACATGAAATTTATGTCTTCAAAACTCACGCAGAGAAAATTATTGGTGCTGTGTCAATGTAAATTTTTAGGCGTCGATAAACAACGACGATTTAAACCGAAAGCCTGTGCCGCAAGTCCCTCGTTTGTTTTCATACTCGTGCTGCAAATCGGGACGCGCTTGCGACTGTGAATTTTGCTTGACATGAACGCTCAGTTATGCATGAAATTACTGCCTGATCCTATTATTTCACTTCCGGTACACGAGAAACTCAAAATTTGACTTGAATATGGTATTTATTTAATTCAAAGAATGCATTCAGTTTTTTAATATGGTTCTATTCTAAAAAAATTTGTGTGAAAATTTTCTGGATTCATGCAGTGAAAATTGCTTATTTAAATATGTTTGGGTAGTTTTAAAAAAAATTTTCGAGCGAGCCCTGAGTGCGGCGCGTAATTTTTTTTTTGCTCAGTGACGGCATGTCAATGCAAGCGCGTTAAACTTAAATGTTTACATCATTGGTTATAAATATTTACGCCCTCGTTCAAAACACTACCAATATTTTCTAAATCCTGAAAATTTCATTTCAAATCGCATTAAAATAAATAAAAATTAAAAGTATTTCACCTAAAGAACGAATAATTTTTATCTACTATCATACTTGATGTCTGGCTTTATTACTCCATATATTTATTCTTTACAACAACTTATTCTCTCCCTAAAGTCACATGCCAGCACTTTAACTTAATTTCTATTCGTATCTATTCCCGGCATGTATTAAAAGCATAAATATCTAGCCATTTCAAGGGATGAGCTTTCATCGTATCGGGATATGCGTTTACTGTTACCCTGAGATCTGACAAAATAAATATAGCCGCAATGTTCGATTCAACGTTCGCTCACAGGGTTTTCCACAGAAATTAACCAGTGGCTGATTTGAAATTTCACCATATCCAGTTGTCATAGTCTGTTATATTGTCTACGAATAAAGCCCTGTTTACACTGGTATCTATTTTGCTGCAGGCTCACGTGTAGACGCCTCGTGCGGAGCTTCACAAGAGCCATGTGCGTTTAGACTAGACATGGAGCGTGCCACGGAGCGCGCGCTGCGCAAAATCAGTCTGTGTGTGTCACCAGCTGCTATGAAAGATGCGTTCTGTCGACGAGGTTGTCTGAATATTGCTGCTGCATCACAAGCTACCTAATCTCTTTTTTATTTGCATGAGTGAAATGATACTATATTCGTTTATTTTCATTCAAATATAATGAAAAGCAGCCTCCTTATATTCGCAGCTTTTGGTCTGCCAAATGCATCGATGGGCTTAGTAAATTTCAATTAAAAACAATGTAGTTTCTCCTGGCAGCGTTATGTCAGCCATAAGAAAGAAAAAAACGTTTATTTTCAACGACGTTGCCACATGAGATACATGCCAACATATTAGCTTTTAAAAATTTCTTAATATATGACGTTTTAAGACAAACGTTCCATACGAGAATTACTTATAGACAAACTATCCGAGGTGTACAAGTAGAGAAACCATACGAGGCATACTAATAGACGAACTATACGAGGTCTACTATCAGAGGTGTACAAATAGATAGACCATACGAGGCGTACTAATAAACAGACTATACGAGGCGTGCTTATAGACAAACCATACGAGGCGTGCTAATAGTCTAACTCTGTCAAGGGATAGTTGAATAAAGATGAAAAATATCATCTCTTGGATATCTTATATTCGAAAATCTCTTGGATATTTTATATTCCAAGAGATGACAACTTATGAAAAAATCTAATACTACTAAAGAATTCGTCGGAACTACTCACTGACCGGAGACTGATCTGCGAGGCTCACGTGCGGCGCGCCTCACGAATTAGACCAGAGCGAATAGGGAACTTCGGGCTCACACACACAAATATGAGCCTCATTGGTGAGACTCGTCTACACGAGTCGCGCCTCACGGCCGAAATATCCCCTAGTGTAAACACCCCTTAATCTACTGTTTACGTCAGCCAGGTGTCATGATGAGCTGTCACATAGTCTACGGATAATACTACCAGTATTTAACTTACTTATCCAAATTGATTTGTCCTCATTTTTATTTTTCTGGATTCGATTTATCTTTAAAAAATGAAGGAGATTGTTTGGAGGAATCGTATGAAGAGCATTGTAGGAATGTGGTTTGCTTTGTCTACTCTCAATGCGAGCCAAAAATTATTTTCCAGTCTATTATAAATAACTTTTCATTTGAACATTTACAGCTATTAATCGGGAATATTTGAACATTTGATGCTTTACTTTTGAAAAACTTAAGGCTTTCAGGTAAATATTATTACTATTGTTTGCGAACTCCTAAAATTTATTGGCTCAGGCATAAGTATAAAAAGCCGATTTTTATTTACATTCTATTAAAAATACCCAATCCAGATTCTCAGGAATGGGCTATATGTGAAAAAATTACTTTTCTCCTATTTTTATCGACAGAAAACTGAGATATGAACTCACAAGTGAACAAAGGAAACAAAAAATCCCATGAATTGAATTATTTGAATAATCAATTACCTTAATTATTAAATAAAAAAATACTTGACTCCAAATATTTTTTTAAAAATTTCATCCTTCCGGGCACAGAACAATGCTTAACAGCAGCTGACAATTATGATGAACCCAAATAATAAGAAACTCTGCTATAATTTTCCAGCTTCGTCCCCCGTAAACAACGAATGGATAAGCCCTATTTCAAAGTAACCAATATGGTTGAAAGAAACTCTGTATTCATTACTCCTCAAAACATGAGTTCGTAAATACCCACTCAGGGCAAGGGTTGATAAAGTGTAATCAAAGCGCTGCTTGCTCATGATTGTTCGTCAATGCGCCCTCGAAACGCTGCGTGACTCTGTCAGCTATTAGAACGCGAGTGATCTGCGATAGCACTCACAATTATCGAGTAAGTAAAATCTCTTTCTTTACCTTGAGCCTTCTAAAAAGCAGATAAAAGCCCTGACGGTGAAGCAAGGCTGCATCCACTAACAAGATCACATGGCTTGCTGTGTTTGTGTCCCAGAGTTGAAATTTTAAACAAACATAAGTGGTTTGGAAGTAGGGTAGAAGTTAGAGGCATTTAGCACCATGAGGGTTTGTGCTCGATGTCTCGAGATTTGCACTGGGTCCAAATCCGTTTGTTGTTTTGGATTTTCAATTATCTGAATACACTCGACTATCCAAGCATCGACTCAGGTACATCACTTCGTGAAGTGCCAAAAAATCATTTGAATTATCAAAAATTCTATCATTCACTCCAATTTTTATTGAAGATTATTAATGAAAAACTCATAAACAAACAAATAAATTTTTCATTAATCTATGTATGAATCGAAAAACTACATGGAAAACAAATGTTCCAAGGCACAAATTTCGACAAAATCTGCCTAAAATAAAAGTATAATACTAGAATATTATCACAGAAGCAATTTAAGTAGTCAGGAAACTATAAATGCCTTATGATATTTCTCTCTGCTACTACTTCACACACATCCTTTAAAGTCTTTCTCCGGCTCCGTAATGCCTCTGCTTAAATTCTCGTTTCTCACTAGTGAAATCTGTACCAATGAAATAAACTGAAACTAGCTGGCAATATTCCAATAATAATGCCTTGCTTCGAGGATGAGCTTTATACTCCGTGCCAAATTTACGTATATGATACTTAGCGGAGAAATAAATCAAAACTTAATGCTGTTTATCAGTTAGAGAAGCTTATTTTGATAGAATGATACAGATGTACCAAGCGCAGTACCAAACAAGGGTATCAAGGATAATGTTTAAATCAACTTCAGCGCCTCCAGACTACAGAGTTAAAATTTTGGATGCTAATTAGTGGATGAGATTAATTTCATCCTTTGAAATGCCTCTCTATTCTACTGTGACAGAATTCACTGAACATGATGATAAATAATTTTAATGATGATGAATTACCTGAGACTAAATATGTTGATAAATGTGTTTGTAGTCTCTATGTGCCGAATTAAAGGGTGTCATGTAGACGAAAAAATGGAAAAAGTTTGAAAACACGCAAAAATTTGAATTGTGTGAAAATATGGAATACTAGGGTTTCCCTATTTTTATTCGCTTATCAGTTTCTTAGAATTTTAGGAATTTGAACTTTGACTTAAAATGGAACGTCTTCTTAATTTCACAAACAAAAGCAAGAATAATTTGCTGACCTTAATTAAAACAGAATTTGTGAGCACAAAATTGCACGGTTATATGCTAGCAAAACACTACGAATCAAATAAGAAAAAGGCTAAATAAATAGGCAGCCGGGATTGCATTGAAAATTTCATTATAGCGGATAATGAATTGTCAGTAAATTTCAGTAGTATTTCTTTTAAATTTACGATAAAATTTAGTGATGGCTACTTATCCAAAGAATAAGTAATTAGCTGCCACTTCAAATTTTGCGTAAATTGCCTGCATCTTCTCTTCGAGTCAACTTCTCCGTGGACAAATCACAGTTTTTAATCACTAATTGAATTCAGAGACAAAAAAAATCAAAAAAGGGAAAAGAGCCACGATAAAGTTTGCAAGTCGGAGAATCTCCGTCATTTTCCTTAACATAGCGTTCTAATTCGCTTTCGCTCGACGTTGATTTGCTCCTTATTTATCTGATTAATTTGTTTTTGCGAGTGAGCCATAATCAGTTGACCTTACTCTAAAGCAGCGGTTCTTAACCTGGGTTAGATCGAACCCCGCGGGTTCGGTGAGTCAAACCCCTGGGTTCGGCATGATAAAGTTTGTGTACAGTATATAGTTAAATACATATGTTTTTAATTTATCGAGAAAAAAACGCATTTATTTTTTCCAAATACGAAGGGTTCGATTATTGCATGTGTGGAACTTGTGGGGTTCAGTGCTTCCAAAAAGGTTAAGAATCATTGCTCTAAAGATACAAAGATCTACCTTTTTTCATCGAGTATGGGCCCGTACAAGCGAACTACAGGTTTTGAGGGCACGTAGCATCAGGGAGAACGTGAGTTAACTATATAGTCTAGTTTACGATCAAACATCAACTATGACTTATCAGCATTAACCCTGAATGATTAGAAATGTTTATTAAGTCCTATTTTCAAACTTATCATCCATTTATTGCGTGCTTATCCGATGAATTTCTGTGTCATGAGTATAAGATCGTTTTCACAAGAAAACGTGTGCTCTTGGGATCCCTACATAATAAGACCTAAATAAGAACTAATAAATTAATCCAATGAAACATTGTTTAAGTTGGCGATTAGCTGCCTTTTGTACTAATGAGGTAGACGTGAGTCGGCCAGTCGACCTCTGCAGAGCCACTCTCAAATTGCCTTAGTTCTGAACTACGCGATACTTTGAAAGCCCAACGCTGGAAGACTCTCGTGACTAGCCTTATTGATTTCTGCGCCACACTCCGTACTCACTTCAAAAATTCCATTTGCTGTGCACGAGTTCTTTTGACAAGAAAGAGTAAGTTTAAACAGCTCTTTGGAAAATTTGGCCCTCAGTTGTTTGAAATGAACACTTCGGAGTTATTTTTAGGAGATATCGATTCTGAATTAGCAGAGTTCACCTTATTGAAAAGCAAATTCTTGAGAAAGAATTGAGCACACGCCTCAACAGAAATGCCACTCTCTTTTGTAGAACAATTGTATCGAGTTGATAGTACAGCTACATAGTGAGGCAATCATGAAACATCACCCTAGAGGACATAATAAATTTTATAAATAATGGCTCACTGATCGACCGTACGTCAAAAAGACGGAGTTTGCAATCGCTTCAGTCAATTTGTTTTTACGCAATTCATCATGCACTCCAAGCTATGTTACACAACCTATTGTTTAATGAACCATATGCTATTGATGATTGCTTTAGATGAAATGTTTAGAAAACGGTAGTTTCATAACACATTATGGAAAAGTGCTTCAATTTCATTGACTTTATTTATTGGTGATATCGAATGTGAAACAAGCCTTCGGGCTTATTAATATTACAAGAAGCCTGTGAAATTTTTGCCTGAAATTACTCTCGATGTCGCTTTAAAAATTACACAAATTCTTTCACTGATACTTTTGAAGGACGAAGAGTGTGGGTGTGTCTGTATGCATTACCAGGCAATCTTGAAGGTACCGACAGCAGCATGAAGAGAGCAAGTTATGATCGATTATCAAATAAATAATATTCTGGACTATAATTTCTTGGCCCTGATAGTGAAGTACGAGCCTTTTCCACCCCCCACCCTATAACGCATATTTCAAGGAATGAATGGTGATATAATTCATCACTGAACACAATGCACCTGCCTATAGCTTATAAATTATAGACAATTTCCGAAAAATATTTCGACTCTTCACATTTCACAAAGCATCGACAATCACTGAGATCTTTGAAAATCTTCTTCCATCCTAATAACTGCTACCTAAATGAATTAAATGTAAAATGATGGGTTACCGAACACACTGCACTCGCCTACAGCTTATAAACTATTAACAATACCTAAAAAACATTCCGTCACTTCATTACACAATTAAACCAGCAACAACTACCTAGCACCGAAAAATATTTTACCCTCATCTTTCAAATATAATTTTCCAGCATGAAAAAACGTATTTCACAGATTTTTCGTCTTTATTAATGAAAACTTGTATTTTGTGGTTACCTCACCGGAGTTTTCTTAACAGCTTCCACTGATTTCGGCATGGCAAACTGCATGACACTTGACAAAATTGATCATGAACTCTTATTACAAAAATACAGCAAGTTTGACACTTTCTTTTGGCATCATTTTTTGTAACGTCTGAGATGAAGCGTATGAAGTCATTATAAAGATAGATATATTTAATGACATAACAGGCAAATCAAAATTTTCCTCTAATTCTAACTGCCCATTAACCTGAAAACCAAGCCAAAAGCAGTGGAGACTTTCACAGTATAAATTTATCACGGAATTTTATTCCAGGAGAAAAAGCCTCATGGCATCTACGAATTTGTCGGTATTTCAATCTTTTGTGTGTTGCGATAAAGCGAGGGAGATAAGTTGAGTGTACCTTATCTGAATTGTACGATGTGCATATTAAATCCAATCATGCCTGAGAATCGGAACAATATTTGAGCGTTTGGAGAACATGCATTTCAGGCCTCGTTGAATATACAATGCCCAAGACGCTGAATTTGTACAATGATTGAATTGATTCATTTAAATTAGGAAATTTCTGAACTTTGGTGACATGTTTGTTTCAAAATTCGTTGATAATTTCAATTACGATGCAAATCAGTTGTTATTTAGGTGTCGGGCATTGTTCCTTGTCACTCAGTTTTGTCTTTCTCAGAAAATATTCGTACCGCACACTTCATTCAACTTTTATTAAGAACAATTTTCATTTTTTAATAAGTGACGCCGTTGGATCTTAAATAATCGTAAAAAATGGCTTTTCACACAAATGAAGTTAACGACATTCATCCCTTTACATGGATTCAAATTTCTTTTGAGTCTCACGTTATGTGAAGAACGAATTGTTATCACTATCATTATAAAATAAGGTGGTTTGAGACTCCCTGGCCGATCAGGCGATTTCAAGAGAGCTAAGAGAATGGACCAAATAATATAGCTTGTATAAAAATTGGAAACAAAGGACGATGCAAGGTGTGTTCCCACATAGGATACCTTTTTCTCATGGAAACAGCAAGTTCAGACAAAAGAGGAAGGAAAGAGAAAGGACATGTAACAAAAACGACATGAATATGGAAAGGAGTCAAATTGGCTCGAAAGATAGAAGTCCCTAAGGTCTATCAATATGTTGCTTGGGTAACCTAACAGTTCTCCTCTGGGAGCACCAGACCCCGTAGCGTACGCGAAAAAGAAGATGTTTATGGAACTGAATATATAAACTTGTCGGTAGCAAACACTTTGAAGCTTGTCATTCCATAATATTTCTGCTTAGGTATTGGATAGTCTTTAATTGAGTATTAATGAAAAAATGTTCTAGCTCTAACTAGAGTAACCTTTCTTTTAAAAATACAATAGATTAGTTTTTATTTCCTTGTGTGTTTTGCATACATACTTATCACTGACTGATTCAGTCCTAGAACTGTTCAGTTGAGAAATAAGTTTTAATTATGTAAGATACTGAGAAATTGCAAAAACCAACGAGTAAATAAATAAATAAATGGATATACGACATATGTAATTAAACGCACGGACGTATGAAGAACCGATAATCCCGATTTATAATCGAAAAATAATCATTAATCGTTCTGACTTGAGAATGAAACCAAAAATCAATATAACTTTTTTAAGAACTATTGTCATCACCTCCTAGTAGAAGGGCCTGTCCTTTACTCATATTAAATCCGACTATTTTGCCATTCTCAAGAATTGAATTCGAATATTCCTTATTCCGCATACATTGACTCCGAATATTCTTCACGAATATCATTTGAAATGTTATAAACACAAAACAAGTACAAAACCAAGAAGATCAATTCATTACAAATGAAATAAAACCTGCATCCGAGTGTTCGAAGCTAAAAACAGGAAAGAGAAAACTTTAATCCGATGAAAAAATTTGAAGAGTCGTCTGTTCTTAATAATTGCTACAGTGCTACACTAAAATAAACTTTATTTCAAATCCCCAAGGATATCTATCATCTGTTAAGTTATAAGCATCGTTAAAATAAAAAAAGTAACATTTCTCTTGCTCTGAGAGTACGTTAGTATGACAACACGCGCTCTTGGAACACGAGTCGCTCAGCATAAGAAAGAAAGAAAATGGTTTATATCCAATAAAATTACACAAAAAACTCATCATTGGTTTTTAAAATTTCTCAAAGTATGGATAAGGAGATATAGACACACATGAAAATTATAATACCCATGTCATTAGTAGAAATAAATAATTAAGTTGATAGACACTCATAAGCATCGTAATACCCGTGTCACAAGACTGATAAAGGTATCAGTATTCGAACAGAGATTCAGTTAACCTGCCCACCAGAGGCATGTGAACTAGAGCCAACTACATTATCATGTGATTTGTAAAACGATACCAATCAGCTTAAAATAATACAATTCCTATTTTACTGATGGTTATAAATTTTTCCGTTTCGAAATTTTGAAAAGAAAATTCTGAGAAGAAGTTCATTATGCTTTCATGAGCTTTCTATTTATGATTAACTCTATGATGATAATAGTAATCATTATTCCATCATAATGACGAGCATGCTGTTTATTATTTCTAAAACATCACCACGTCTGCATTGTCATTTATTTATAGAACATCACCATTGTGTTATAACGTCACAACACCTATACCATTAGTTATTTATAGTACATCATCACATTTGTATTGTTCATTAGTTCTGTAACATCACAACACCTACACTATTAGTTATTTACAGTACATCATCACATTTGTATTGTTCTTTAGTTCTATAACATCACAACACCTACACCATTAGTTATTTACAGTACATCATCACATTTGTATTGTTCATTAGTTCTATAACATCACAACACCTACACCATTAGTTATTCACAGTACATCATCACATTTGTATTGTTCATTAGTTCTAGAACATCACAACATCTACACTATTAGTTATTTACAGTACATCATCACATTTGTATTGTTCATTAGTTCTATAACATCACAACACCTACACCATTAGTTATTTACAGTACATCATCACATTTGTATTGATCATTAGTTCTAGAACATCACAACATCCACACTATTAGTTATTTACAGTACATCATCACATTTGTATTGTTCATTAGTCCTAGAACATCACAACATCTACACTATTAGTTATTTACAGTACATCATCACATTTGTATTGTTCATTAGTCCTAGAACATCACAACACCTACACCATTAGTTATTTACAGTACATCATCACATTTGTATTGTTCATTAGTTCTATAACATCACAACACCTACACCATTAGTTATTTACAGTACATCATCACATTTGTATTGTTCATTAGTTCTAGAACATCACAACATCTACACCACTAGTTATTTACAGTACATCATCACATTTGTATTGTTCATTAGTTCTATAACATCACAACACCTACACCATTAGTTATTTACAGTACATCATCACATTTGTATTGTTCATTAGTTCTATAACATCACAACACCTACACCATTAGTTATTTACAGTACATCATCACATTTGTATTGATCATTAGTTCTAGAACATCACAACATCTACACTATTAGTTATTTACAGTACATCATCACATTCGTATTGTTCATTAGTTCTAGAACATCTCCACGCCCGTACAGTTTGTTAGTTTTAAAATATAAGAAGCGAGATATTTTCGAAGATTTTCTTGAACCAAACTTTACACCTCGACGAAAATGGAACCTACTCGATCGTTCTAAAGGGGAATGTTTAGTTCAGAAAATATCACGAAATATTTTGAATTTTCAAACAAAGTCGTCACTAAAGAGTTCTTGGTGAACAGTCTTTTTCACAAAGAAACTGAAATAAAATCGAAATCGGAAATTTTAAGCGCAATATGTATTTATTACACTGCAGTTAACAACTTCATCCTCCTATTGATGAGAAATGCATAACAAAATACTAAAAATAAAAATCTACAGTGAAGAAATTAAAACAATAAATATAATCATCATGAGTTTTCATGTTAATATTAACAATTTATGTTCATTAAATTAGGAATTTATACGTTTTTTTGCAATTTTTTCTTCATACATGGTGGGAAAATATTGTAATCTTTCACGTGTACTAGATTACACTTTGAAAGTTACTAAAATTTTTATAGACTCCCGTTGACAATTAGGCCACAAAATGACTAATGGATTTATTTTAACTTTGCACGAAGACTAAGTGACCACTTACTCTTCCAAATGCTTCAGTTCTTGCAACCATTCTTCTCCATTTGTCTCCTTTTTAGCTCACGAACATCCTGAAGTTTTCAAATGAGAAGAAGAAGAAGAGATCGAATGATCTTTTTTCCAAGGTTTGCAGTCATCCTTCTTCAATTTTCGTTCGTATTTCGCCTACATCCTCATCCTTCGCAATCATTCTTCTTCAACTTTTTGTTCGTTTTTAGCCTACATCCTAATTCTTCGCTATCATTCTTCTTCAATTTTTCGTTTGTTTTTCACCTACATCCTCATTCTTCGCAATCATTCTTTTTCAATTTTTCGTTCGTTTTTCACCTACATCCTCATTCTTCGCAATCATCCTTCTTCAATTTTTCGTTCGTTTTCACCTACATCCTCATTCTTCGCAATCATCCTTCTTCAATTTTTCGTTCGTTTTCACCTACATCCTCATTCTTCGCAATCATTCTTCTTCAATTTTTTGTTCGTTTTTAGCCTACATCCTAATTCTTCGCTATCATTCTTCTTCAATTTGTCGTTTGTTTTTCACCTACATCCTCATTCTTCGCAATCATTCTTCTTCAATTTTTCGTTCGTTTTTCACCAACATCCCCCCAATCAGTCACTTTTCTCGTACATCCTCCCCAATCAGTCACGCCCTCGCTGCCTAGCACAAGCTCGTTAGCACCTCCGTTACAATCGTTCACGTCATTAGAGCACCTTGTGAAGGACGACCTCTGAATATTACATGCCCGCTACTTCTTGCGCTGTTCCACGTTTCGCTTCAATACTAGGAAATGTATGTTTTTTTCTGCCGAGGTTGCATTGACAACGAGACTTTGGTGACGTTGGAAACCTTGTTGGGTTCCTAAAAGAATTCGATGCCATAAGTGATGAATTTTACATGAGGCTGTCCATCACTTGAGCCTAGAGCTTCAAACTTTGATCTTGACGAGGTGGACTCCTCAAAACTTGTATTCAATAATTACTTACTAAAACAATAGAACGAACTAAAATTTTTGCGGAAGAATCTCTAGTGTATGCATTACTGACTTATTCAAGCAAAGAATCTTATTTCATTGCTCTAGATGAAGCAAGAGACTTTAAGAATTTTAAAACCATTCTTACATGTCATTTTTCCATATACATATAGTTAGTGTACAATAATTTCGCGAACTACTATTTCGAGATATAACTATCGTTTCACCTTATATCCCTGAAATAGCTATGGTTTAACTCTAATGCTACCAAGTGTACTCCATCTACTTTAATTTTGATACCATCGCTATTATCTCAAAGTACAGTAGATTTTTCTTCAATGTGTAGCATTAGCTTCTGTTATAGTACATTGTTTTATGGTAAACAAATATCCTGGCTTTTGAAAGTTTTTCCTCTGTGTCACGATCATTAGTTCTCATTAGTTGCAAAACCTGTTCATTTCTAGTAAATCTATAAATATTTTTGCACACATTTTCAAAGATATTTCATTCAGACTAAACTTTATTAGCTTACTACAAAGGAAGAACTAACTACCACGTTTACCAACTAACTCACTTAAAGGAAGATTTTTCCATCCGTTAATTGCAGATGTCCCTCACAGAAGTGAACATTCTGTCATCCTTGCTCTCATTTGTCTAATGGTGCGTTGCGTATAGAAGAGCGACAGCAATTAATGCTGAAACAGAGCGGCGCAATTTGCTATCCTAAACTACGCTCTCCCCGCTACAGATTTGGGCTTTGACAGTCTATGTAAACGGTATTTAAATGACTGAATTGTGAAAATGTAGCTCTAAATTGCGAATACATTGCATGCATGGGTTAGCCAAACCTCTAGCCTGATAAAGGCTTAACTAAAAATTGTAACTATTTCATCTGCTGACGTTAGTTGAAAGCCATGAGAACTACCGGTCCGATTATCCTTTCTGGAAGTTATATTTATATTTGGGAAGTTATATTTCTATTGTGGAAGTTATATTTTTATTGTGGAAGTTATATTTAAATATTGCTTAAAACTGATTAATTCAATCCCTTTAGAGAAAATTCATTTATTATTGACCACAAAACTTAGTGGCGGCCAAGTCGTAGTAATAGCACCCATTCTTGGGGATTTCTTTTAACTCGTTCTTAAGGCCTTTTCACCTAGACTGACTTTCATGGAAATAGACTTTTGCTATTTGCAAACATGTTAAACATATTTACACAAGAATTCATTATACTACAAGTTAATTTAAGCCTCCCTAATTCCAACATATGTGTTCATATGAGAGGAATGAGGAAGGCACCATTTAATATGGAATTAAGGCGACATGGAATCTTTGTACAAAGTGTGTCCCCATACCCTACTCATAAGAACAGAAAAAGAATAGAAAAGTTTATTAATCGAGATAAAAGTTC
Organism: Morinoia aosen; assembly: GCA_030386875.1. Lineage (NCBI taxonomy): Eukaryota > Metazoa > Arthropoda > Malacostraca > Amphipoda > Talitridae > Morinoia > Morinoia aosen. The sequence goes on along the minus strand of CM059579.1, from coordinate 60,213,438 downwards.
AAGAGAAAAATAATAGGCACCACAAAAAAAGACAGCATTAAACAGGAAAGAGATGATGAGTAGCAAAATTAAAATACTTATTCTTATTTTTCTTATTTCTGTGCCAAAGCTCGGATCCTTACATCTTACTCCTGGGAGCGCTAGTTCCCATAGATAGCACATTTATGCCAGACTTGGTCATTCTGAACAGAGAGAAGAAACTCAAAACCTTGGTAAAAATATAGCGACATTTTGACTAATACTCTTTCTTCAAACATTAAACGACACACTTGTGTCACGCTCCATCACTTGTTGACTCTTTTATTCCTTGTAATCAGAAACCCTCAAGGGTCCGCAAATTGTCCTGATGGTTATGAGGAGAAAACAATTCTGTAATTTGTGTGGGGAGAGTTCAAAGTCAAGTCACCCCCAGAAACAGTTACGAATCTGGTACGAGTCCTGAGTTCCTTAAGTCCTGAGTTCGAATCTCGTGAGCTCCTCGTACATTTATTTGTGTGGGGTTATTAGTAATTAACAACATTTAAAAACGAATTTTTTGGCTCTTATAAGTGTAGGATTATTCGTAATTACTCATTTATTTCTACATGCTAACTTTTTCGAACACAAATCAGTGCTTCGATAAATAAATGGCCACCTCGTTCGACTGCTCCCGAAATTTTCACTGGGCATGCGCTCCGTGCTGCAGCCGAGGAGCAACTTCTTATCATGTTAAGGAGAAAAAGCGGTCACTGGTAATAATTAATGATGAACTTATTTATCTCTTTTAAACTTTTCGTCGTAATATCTTACTGCATCGTGCTACGGGCAAATTTTCTTTGTTGAAATTCATCTAATACTTTATTTTAGTATTTAGTAACATGCGAATTGTGCAACATCGAATACGCCAAAAAATTGGTTAATTAGATTTTACTTTGTTGTTAGCTGTGATGCAAGTAGCAGCTGCAACTAGTGCTAGTGGATAGAATCAGCAGGTAGTAATGGCTGCGAGGAGTGACAAGTATGAATAGAATCAGCAGTATTAGGTGATAGTGATGACCAGTATAAGCGCAAACTGGAGGAAGTACCTAAATCGAAAATTGTAGTTGGGAGAATAAGCAGATGTTAGTCATAGGAAATGTTTTAAGTATTAGCAAGGACCTAGTGGTAGTAGTACCAAGTTTAATAAATAGTACTTGGAAGTCGTAGATAGCATTAGTACTAACTAAAATTAACATTATCTTGTGATTAGTAGTTGGCAGTAACTCCTCGTGGCAGATAAGAGTTTAGGTTTTACGAATAGAAATTATCGGGCCGGATTTTTAAATACTTTACATCGTCGTGCAAGTACAGCTGTCAGCGGAAGTTCTTTCAAGTTGACTTAGAAGAACTAATACTATCTGGCATGATATCACAATTTCTTCGAAAATATGGCCTACTTTTGTTGAAAAATTACACTTTATAAAAGATTGTTGTACTCAAATTATGTTTGAGGAAAGAAATACGATGAAAAAATAAAACAGCGCCCTTTAAAAATTTACCAAGTTGTGCGGACTCTGACACTTATAATAAAGCTAGGCTTTTTGGCAAATTTGAGAACTTGGTGTCAAAGGTGACGCTTAATAACACTTTGACCTCAATGTGCACCATCTGTGGCCTGGCCACAGAGGGTATTTTCAGCAGTCACTAACTCTATTTTCAGAAATAATTAAAGCGAAATGAAGGGACGATGCTGTTTATTTTTGGGATTTTCAAAATTGCTTACTACAATTTACTTTAAATTTGAGTTGAATATTGAACTTCAGTTAAGCCACTAGTCAAAGTGTCAATAGTCAGTATCTTGGCGAGTCCCTGAAAATAATTTGCAGTCTGGACTTTTAAAGAGTCTTTGAACAGGGAATTCTATGTTTTTGTTGTTGTGGACTGCTGTTTTCACAATGACAATGTATTAACGTTTACCAAGCTAACAGGTGATGCCTTAGATGCAGTCACGATAAGTCAACCTGAGTCGGGATATCAGGCAACCAATTGTGTTAACACGCCGTCTCAGGTGAACTTAATGACCCCACACCGGGCTGACAGCTAATGTTTACATTACTTATCAGTTTTTGCCAACACGTTGACTGCGTATTGATACATAAATTTACCGCTGGGTAAATTGCTGGCTTACCTAGCAGTGTCAATGAATGGAATTTCAATCATTTCACTGTTTTTATTTAAATTAGACTATGTTATACAGGTTTAAATGTTATCGTGCAATTATATTTTCTCGCTTTTTGAAAAAGAGAAAAACCTAATCAAGCAGTAAAGACGCCTTTCTAGTTTTGCTACTTCCATCACAACCAAACCAGCCACGCAAACGCAGTTAAATTGTTAACTAAAAACCAGTTCATGTTTATAGTGGATACAATCTAAATTTCCACGTCTCGATTAAAAATGCAATATTTTCTTTTTTCACGTAATCTTTGCTACGTTCAGATTGCTAAATTATCATAGTTACAAAAGACATTTATCTGTTTCGAGACATCGGGTTGAATCGAATGAGATTGATGAATGAAGCCTATGAATGAAATAACATCAGTGATAACATATCCTGGGAAGGATTCGATGCGAGCATCAGTTGGGTTATTTATCACACTCTCATATTAAGCGCATCGAGCATTTGACATCTTCAAGGGGACGAATTGGAACGATGAAAGCTGCAAAAACGATGGCTCGCGACGCGTTCTTTTTTGTGTTGAAACAAGAAACAAGAAATACGAGACCGTTGAGCTACCTAGTTTTTTGTGCCTGCGAGATTGACGTCATACAAAACCTGCGCTGCTCGCACACTCGGTCACTAGGTAGTTAACACGTGACTATGTAGTTGAGAGTGATTTGAGTGACTAAGTAGCTAACACGTGACTAGGTAGTTGAGAGTGACAAGAGTGACTAGTTAGTTAACACGTGACAATTAGTTGAGAGTGGCTAGAGTGACTAGTTAGTTAACGCGTGACAATTAGTTGAGAGTGACAAGAGTGACTAGTTAGTTAACACGTGACAATTAGTTGAGAGTGGCTAGAGTGACTAGGTAGTTAACGCGTTCTCCACATATTGGGACACATGTGCAGTAATAGGTAAATTGCTCATTTCAAGTACAGGTATACATGAATGCCATTTCATGTTTCGAGATATTTTTAAAAATAACTGCAATCATGCAAAGTGAAATGTCATCATGAAATAGTATTTTTCATATTTCTTTGGAAGGGTGAAATGTTTTTAAAAAGTAAAATCGATTTCCAAATTCTGCTACTACCTAACCAAACCAACCGTTAACAACCTCAGAAATACGGTGAACGTGTTAAGTGCAGTATCCTCAGGCACGACGCGTGGAGTTTTCTTGCATAACTGAAATTTCTTCCAATCGAGTGTTGCGCAAAGAAATAATTCGTACAGCACTTTAATGACGGTGTAATATTTGATCCGAAAATCTGCATTTTTACATAGAGAAAAGAAGTAAACCACTTTTAACCATGTGCAAAATGCTTTGTAATCAACTTTAAACTTTTATATTAAAATAGAATTTAAAACTTTCGTTTTAAAATGAAAACCACGCGACTGTCCCAATAACTTGAGCGCCGACAGACAGAAGCAAGATTTTCGGGCTGTTAAACGTCGAGTTTTGCTCTATACAGCCATGGCCCGCAATGCTTGTTAGCTTTAAACATGGCGCAGTAAAACTGAAGAGTTAGCAAAATCGTTCATTATTAAATATTAAAGAGTTGATTCAGAGTACATAAGTCCTGATGATGTTGAACTTAGAAATAAAAAAGTTTTTTTGATGTGCACTTCTTATGTGTATTTCATATTTTCATAAAATATTTTTCACTTTGGACACTCGGAAAAATGCTTAGTTAAATTCACAATAAAATCAAATAACTAGATATGATAAGGTTTCGGTTCACCCGATCCGTCAAACAGTACTGTAAGTTACCTAAAATTACCTTTAAGTGATTAATATTTAATTGCCAAAATAATAGTTAAGGCGAGCATTGTGGCGTTCTTGTTCATAAAATTAAAAGATGGAAATAAGTAGCGAGAGCATCATGAATGATTGGTGTCATTTAGTATTCGTACCATTTAATGAAGGTACTATGCATGAAATATCAATAACCCAAAAACTAAAAACAGCAAGCATAAATTAAAGTTGTTAACTGAAAATGTTTAAATCTAGAACATATCGGAGAAACTACTATAAAAAACGTTTACCTTAGAAAACAATGAAATTGGAGCACTGCAAATATAAACAACCTCACGGAATCTAGTATAGATTTGCATCCTGCACAGAAAACAAGACACCTTGTTGATCAGCGTTCGACCGACAAACAGCTTTGTATTTGCTGCTGACAAGCCTCGCCAAAGTCTCTCGTATTGACTCGCGGCGAATTTATTGGATCAACGCCTTGATAATTATTTGCCCAAACGTCGAACATTCAAGCCCCTGTCTGAATATCTGATGCATTTTGAACTTACAATAGACACGAAAAGTATGTTTTTTGTTGTAGCTCGCTGCCTTTATGAAATATTTTCTAAGAGAAACTTGACGGGAAGCTGCCGGACTCTTTTGTTCTGCTGCCCAGAAGACGAAGCAGGACACCGGTGTGTTTGCGGTCAGTAAATATGGCGGCCGAGGCAATATTGCAAATGATTTGCAAACATTTCGCAGGAGTCGATCTTCTTCACGGGATAAAGCGTGGCGAAGTGGCGTGACTTCGGGTGGAGCTTGTTGAAGGATCCAGGGTTGCCGGACTGGGTTTAGTTTTGACCAAAATCATTAATTCTAGTCTATACTTTAAATAATTGGCATTATGCAGCGCTTAGTATTTGGGTACCGTGCAGAGTGGTTAGAGGCTGAGGAATTTCTACAGCCAAATTTATTTTGAAAATTGCTAGTGTAGAAAATTTATACCAAAAGAAAAGAGGTGAAAGACTTGAGTAATGTACTTCTGGTCAAATTAACTGCTACATCACTCATCTTATTTTTATCAATAGTATTTAAATACATGATTTTTTGAAGCCTTCCATAAAAAAACACTTAATTAATCCTCTGAAGTCCTAATTCTTTCTATTCATTTTAGCATAGTACAAGTGTTGGCCCATAGTATCCCCTAAGCTCAAACAGAGAAGTAAGCATTTCTACGACCAGATAGTACTACAAAACAGCCGTTTTCAGTTCAGATACAAGGACAGTTAATTCTCTATGCATGACTTGAAGCTTCATAGTTTTATACGTTAATTTGACGGTGCTCTCAGCAGTCACATGCCATCTGCTAGCATTTCATTAGCCATACAGACAAAACTGAATCGTTGGCCGACAGAAGTGTTGTTTGTGCGTTCATTCCGTATTAAAGGACCACTCAGCTGCGCATCATGCCGTCACGTGATATAAAACAAGCATTGTACCTCATTTCACGGGTTGGATTCTCATTTGCATTTATTTAAGCCGAGGGCTAGTTTCATGCGGCTAATTTTACGCTATTTTCCTCAAAAGTGTGCTGCATTAATATGAAACTCATGAGCGAATGGTGAATTCTTAAGAGTAGTTATGATAGAAAGGGCTGGAAAATACTTCTGACTACCTCTATTTCAAATCTTGCGCAACGTAAAGGTTCATTTAATTGGGCGGTGTTAGTAGAAACGTATTGGAGTCTACTTGTTTACGCAGAAGTGCTTGTCAAGTGCAGTACCTCGGAAGATAATGCTGTTTTGTACTCACAGTCATTCTACGAATATTTTGTGATGCTCGCAAAGTGAAAATGAGGCACGCCTTTGCCCTTTAGAACTTCACAACGCAAGTGAGACGCGCACGTAATCTTCAAAATTTTACAACACAGGAGAAGCGCGCATGTGATCTTCAAAATTTAAAACGCTGGTGAGGCACGTATATAACTTCCAAGCTATACAACGCAGTTGAGGCGCACATATACCCTCCATAACTTTACAACTCTAATAAGGCGCGCAATAACTTTTTAAAGCTTTACAACGCAGGGGAGACGCGCATATACCTTCCAGTTCTACAATGCAGGTGAAACGGGGATATAATTTTCAAACTTTACAGCTGAGAACCGCTAATAATATTCGTACTTTATAACAACGCTTGTGAGGCGTACCAATACTACCCTTTAAAACTTTACAACCCAGGTGATGTGTGCTCATCAATAGACGTCTAGAACTCTGATCATTTTGTGGTCTTGCTTGCTAACTTGATTGTTGGCTAGCTTGTCACTGTCTACACTCCATGTTCAGTGATAATATAGGACAAAATTCAGCACCATTTTTTAGTAATAACTTAAAGCTAAAATTAACATTCCCATACTGTTTACTATGGATTCGATCTGTTATTACAGGAACCTGCTTTACGATAAAAGTTTTTCATAACTAGCCTTATAAGTTACCTAACCAACTGGGTTTGTTTTTGTTTATTTGTTTGTTTGTTTACTGGGTCCAGTGCTCTAAAACTCCGCACTAGCGCCCCAGTATGAAGGGTCTCGGTTTTATTTGACGAACCGCGACAAGTTGCCCGCATCAGCATTTCATTATCTCACATATTATCAGTATCCTATTGGAATTCAATGACAGTATAGGGGAATAATATATCGAAATATTCCTGTAACTGGACGTGTCAATTTATTAACTAGAGTAACTACTCTTTTGTAAATAAAAAAAAATTCAGTTCTGTGTTCAATTGCGCAGCATCAGCCGTGATTTGCATTGTTACACTTGCACTTTATTCGAATATAAAGTAATAAAACTCATTGAAAACGAGGATTTTGTTTTAAAAATCACACAGTCCATCCGTTAGTGAAAAAACTAACAACTTTGGAAACGGCAGCCGTGAGCGAAGTTTTTCCATATTTTTCACTAGTTATAATAAGAAATTACGATAGCTTCAGACTTTTCTTGGACTGAACAGATCATCTGAATGAACCAGTGAACGTTCCTCGTAAACGTGAGACAAAAATTAATAATTAATTTATTATAGGTTATTTTCAGGCTCTCTTACCAAAACAAAGATGTTCAAAGAGAGGAAGGATGAAGGCCTTAAGAGAATGCTGAATCTACGTACAAGGTACATAGATACAGAAAGTAGAGAAAGAAGTTCATGAAAGGTAGAAGATGAAAAAGAATGTAATAGGTGCTGAAAAACAGGACAGCAGAGAATCGAAAAAATTATCCATTGCAAAAAAATTTCAATTTCAATTAAAGCAAGGCCTACCTAACCATTAGCTCGGGACCTCAAATATTCCTCTTGAAGAGGTAATTCCCATAGATACAATAGCTGTACCCCCTGAAGGGTATCAAAAATACGTTGAATTTGCCGTAGCATTCCTGGTACAACAATGGACTCAACAGACCTTGTGATTCATACAGAGAGATTCATGCTGATTCTCTGAGTTTCATACTGAAAGATTCGTATTTTCATTACTGAGATTAATACTGAAAATGCGTCGTCATTAAATCAGTTATAAATTTACGCAACAAAAGAGAAGGGGAAGGCGAAAGCTTAGAAAAAATTGTTAATTTTAGAACCAGAGAAGTAATGGAAACCCTAATGTCCTTGAACATTACAGCAAAAACTCATGTCTCAATATGCAACTTGACAGTGAAAACTGCTCATACCGTAAAACTTGAAGGAGAAAACTAACCCTTCATCTTAAAATTTCACTGCAAAAACTTATTTGTAACCCTAACGTGAGAGTAAAACGAGCCTCTTATTCTAAGACTTGAGAGCAAAGAGCTTATCTCTGACCCTGTAAGTTCTCTTAAAACCCTCACCTCTCACCCTAAAACTTCCTGTTTATAGGTTCTTTCTCATCGAAAGCATATCTAAAAAACCCTGCGTTTCACCCTTAAATTTTATCGAAAAATGTTTTCCTTTCACCCTAAAAAATGAGAGCACAATTTTTTTTTTGTCCTAGAACGTGAAATTAAAATATTGACCTCCAACTGTAAAAATTGATCAGTAAAATACTAATCCATCACCCCAAAACTTGCTGGTGAAAAATTTACGTCTCACACTAAAAGTTTCAACTAAAGAACTAAAATTTTGTAGCAAAACACTTATCTGTCACCCTAAATTTTTCCCCTAAAAACTCACTTTTCCCATTAACATTCAACCTCTCACCTAAAATACTGCCTGTGACCTTGAAACTTTACAGTAAAACAATCACCTCCCCCCAAAACTATCTATTAAAATACTGACTCACACCATGAAATTTTCAAGTAAAATACAGGCCCTCACCTCAAAACTTTAAATTAAAACACTTGTTTTTTGCCCTAAAGCTTGACAGCGAAGCGCCTCTCACCCTAAAACTTGACTGTATCACACTACTCACACAAAAATTCGCCAATAAATCTTTTAACCTTAGCCCTTCCAGATAACCTCTCATTCCACTACTCGACAGAAACACTCGGAACTCCCATGGAAATAAAGACCATGTTCTCACTACTCACTACTACACTACTCACACCAAAACTTGCCAATAAATCATTTACCCTTAATCCTTGCATATAAAACCCTCAGCTCTCACTCCACAACTCGACAGAAACACTCGTAACTCGCATGGAAATAAAGACCGCGTTCTCAGACCACGCCAGAAACTACCGTCATGTCGTGCAATGCAGCGCGCACCTGCCGCCAGGCGCACCTGCGGCCCCTTCTGAGAAGCGCCGTAGCTATGGCCACGACCTACGGAGGACACTTCCCGTGGCGGGTACTGGGGCGAGGGCGCGTGTGTTAACAAATGACTGAAGCTCAATATTCCGCTCAAATTTAAAGTCAGTTGTGGTAAGGAATATTGGAAATAGCAAAGATATACTGGTTCGTGCATTCATTTATCTCTAACTGAGTATTCACGTAAATGAGGGTGTGACTACTGGTCGGTAAGTAGCATTATGACAATCCCCTCCGTAGTTATCGATGGCTCATGTTGCGGTCACAGAGTTAAAGTAAGGTTGAATGACAAGTTCGAGCACGGCACTACGTTGGTCAAGCACTACTGCTTTCAAAACCGAGAACGCCTCTCATCGATATACAGTACACACGTGAAGCGCAAGTACTCCTCACTAAAGGCGAGATTTGGAGCAGTGTAAATTGGGCCTTTCATTAGAACAGGCACTGCACTGTGTTGGCCAAGCACTCCTTTCAAATTTGAAAGTACCTTTCATTGATGCACGCACGTGAACGCAATTACTCATCACTAAATTTAGAATTGAAGCCATGTGAGTAGCTAATTTGTCATGTGCATGAAACGCTGCTCCTCTACACTGAGAACGAGATTTAGAAGCGTGTGTGAGAGTGTTTCTAATTCATATCGCTTGGATGAGCCCCTTCTGACAGTTCGTAAACAGTTCCCATCAAGTATACGAGCCCCATAATCTTGGAGATATGAAAATATGATTGTCTTGATCAAGAAGGTAGTCAGGAAATGAAGTGATAAAATCAGAGAATATCAATTCATTTGTAACACTACTACACCAAAAACGGTCATGTACTCCAAATTCTTAACTAAACTTTATTAAAAAGTTTTCTCTGAGAGCTGGAATTAATTTCGCAGCATGGATTTCACTCCCGCAACAACGAACCGAACGGCGTACTGCACCGCACGCGTTAATAAAATTATGATAGAGAAAACTTTGCATGCATACATTCACGTCCCATTCAGGTATGCTCTTTAATGCACAAGTCATGTGCCGTCATGCAGTATGCGGCGCTTTAAACATAATTTACCGAAGACATTCGGCAGAGCTTCCCGAAAACCCACACCAATCTTGTACATTTCTTGCTTCCTCATTTTTTATGTTTCAGAACGACTCCATTTTTGCATTGAGGTATGCCAATAACGGCTAATAATAAAGAACACGACGAATTAAACGAGGAATGAAAACTACACTAGAAATACTTCCCGGAACTACATAATTACTTCTGAAATAGAATGAACCGCTCGCTACGCGACACTGCGTTCTGTGTTCAAAGTAGTGCTCCGACACGCTATGAGCGCGTCTGTCTTACGCAGAATTGCATAGGTAACTTCGTCCAGTGGAGCGTTTTAAAGAAGTAGAAATGTCTTGTAGTGAAAGTACATTCTAGTGATAAAACTATGTTGTAGAAGTACCGTGTAAATATGATACCATGTAGTTGTAGTGTCATATGATGATAAATTAATTTAGTGATTTAGTGAGGGCACCCTGCACCAACAACAACACGCATGAAGGGCACCCTGCATGAACACGCACCCTGCATGAACTCATGAAGGGCACCCTGCATGAACACGGACTAGCAACAACACGCATAAAAGGCACCCTGCACTAACAACAACACGCATGAAGAGCACTCTGCACCAACAACAACACACATGAAGGGGACCCTGCACCAACAACAACAACACGCAAGAAGGGCACCCTGCGCAAAACTACCCGGCAGTAGCGGTGCCATGGAAACACCCGTTCACCAGAGCCGTCCCACCGAGTGACTAATGCGAATTGGACCAAGTCGCAGCGCCGCAAGGTTGCCTCGTTCATCACAATCACCCCCTAAAGGTGGAACTGAATGCAATTTTATGTGTATTGCCAGAGCAAAGGTCATTTTTCTTCGACTTAAAATTTAGACGTTTGAGTTCCCGATTTGAGTTGGTGTAAAGGTGGATTTTAAAGTCTCCTGTTCTGATTTCGTAAAATTTTTGCTGTTTCAGCCAATGAATGTAAAATTGTTAGCTTCATTTTGAGGGATGCAATAATTGTGCAGGCATTCCCGGATGCAATGCTTGTTTTCAATGTAAATCGGTTTTAGGCTAAAAATAAAATAAAAATCGGTTTTATATTTACTTTGAGCAGTTCAACATGAGCTTCAATCAAATTTTCTCAGTGGATTCAGATTTGTCTAGCTATGCATAAAGTTCATTTCCAAGTAACTGGTAACTAGTACTCACTAAACAAAGAGCAGATGGAAACTGAAAATACTGAAAAAATTATACGTAGTAGCATGTACTAAATAAAAAAGATAGACTGGTTCCTAGGGAATTCTAAAATGCAAATACTAACTGCTGTCGTCTAAAGAGCAGCCAGTCGATGGCTGGGATGAAATATGGTTGAAAGTATACGACTATTTCACCCAAGTGCACATTTTTTCATTTCATGACGAAGTTTCGACCTGGTTTGGTACTTAAGCCATTAAAACTTAGGGGCCTCAGAAAAATCATAAAAACATCAGAATATTGCACAAACAAAGCGCTGTTATTTCATGTAAATACATTCATCTTTATCAACAGTAAACAATTTCAATAAATTAATACCCTAACTTCACACCCTAGCTTTGTGACCATATTTAAAACCCTAACATTATACCCTGCCTTCATTTCTTTATGTTTTAATTAAGGCACTCAAAAAATTTTTCAAATAATTAGCATAACTGTGGACAAAACGCAGGACAATAAATGTATCCGCTCACCCCTGATCTACTTGTAGACTGTATCTACTCTCAGAACCAGCACTCCGAGGGTCGCCCACAAGTTGCCCATTCAAATTGTAGTCTTCTTTCATTTTTTCATACACTTTTAGCGTTAAGTCAAACCCCAGCTATCATGTGAGCTGTAATTCTCGTTCTCCGTAATTGAAAGCTTGCATTTAGTTCACAATTTCCTCTCGAGCAAATCCCTGAATTTTCATATTTAACACGCATCACTTGAGAGTTGAGTTCATCCAATTTTTTCTTATTATAAAGAAATGAAATATTCTCCAAGAGAGGCGTCATTAACGTTTGGTCAGACGCTCTCATGAATATATATATTTGTAATATAACTGATAGGTCATTAAAGCCGCACTTCACTCTACGTTTGTGAGTTGATATCTAATCATTATAATGAAGGGGCTTGGATGTCGTTGACGTACGTATACATTAAATCAGATAGCTCAGGTTCCAATATTCAAAACACTTTGTTACAATAAAAATGAAATAAAAAATATTAACTTATGGAATTTCACAGGCGTAAATATACTTTTATGTAGTACTTCCAAACTGAACATAATTCAAAACCTATAAAAATCTTCAGTTAAACAGCAGTTTCAGTACGTGAATAAAGTCTTCGAATACTGGTTTGAAGATGTATTTTGAACATCCCACAGGCAGTTTAAATATGTAATGTTTTCCTTTGCAGAATAATGTCCGAATACGACACAACAGCAGAAATTAGCTCCAGTATTTTACAAAAACTTTTCAGTCGGAATCTTAATTACAATATTATTTTATCGCATTAAAATGTGAAAAAACTAATACAAGTTCAAAACAACGCGAATCACTAATTTTTTACGGATGCTGTAACTGTGATTTGACAAGTGATGAGATTTGAATTCAAATCATAGCATCATGTTATATTTTCTTAAATTAAAAAATATAAATCACATGAGGTGAGAAAATGAAATTGAATGTCGACAGTCATGGGCAGGAGTCCTTGATTCTTTCTCCTTGATTCTTTCTCCCATTCTAATATGCCTCAAAAATAAAATAAAAATACGGAAACTTATCATTTAAAGACCCGCACATGTTTTGTATTTTTATTATTAAAAAATTTTTCATTAGCCTAAAAATTCTAGTCAAAATTGAGCAGTTTTAAGCAAAGTCAACTACTTATGGTAAAAATGTTTACGACACAGAACAGATGTGTGTTGCGTCTTCGATTTTGATCGTTCGAACATGGATTTTCAAAAAATAGAATTAAACTTTGGCTTTAAATTTTTCAGATGCTCCTTTAACAGCTCAGTTGACCAACAAAATTAAGAACCTGTACACTAGCTCCAAAATTAAACGTACTCATTCATGAACAGTTTTACACATGTTCTAATTGTTAAGAAAGCAGAATTCTAAGTTGCCAAAAAAAATTTAAAATCAGCCAAACAAGAAACACATGTATGAAATGAAAATACTACAACATTTCCGTATCGTATGATCATGCCTTTAATTCAACCCTCGTACACGAGCGTTTTGCTGTAGTATCACACCTTTCATGTGAAGTATTTCAGTACTGCACCATTGCACAATGCATTGGAAATCGAAAGCAATGCAAACGCAAAAAGACGAAAAAAAAGGCGCCAAGGCCAGGCCATTTAACAAACTACGCGTTGTACTCCAGAACAAACGGCACATTTCGGGCCTGTATTTCACAATAAAGTTTTTAGCTCATGACAATGGAGCGCAGCTTGACGCCCATCACAGCAGCAAACGAGCACGCACATTTACGGTATACGTGATTTATTGCTGGAATGACCCAGGGTTGAGACCGTTCCTTACATATTCCAATAGTCATAATTTTAGGCCAAGAACTCTGATTGTTGGAGAAGCGTCACAACGAAGGTAAAACGTTCAGTCTGAAATTGAGTTCCCAGGAGAATATCTGTAGTCCCGAGCTAAAGATTAGGTACGCTTTTCTTTCGTGGAAATAGAACAGTTTTTGTTTTGTAACGGACCACCTTTTTTCGGTTCACTGCATGCTGCCCTCTTAATCAGCACCTACTACTTTCTTCTTCAACTTTCATCTTGTTTAATAAAATTCATTCTCATTTTACTGTTTCCATGCACCTTGTGCATAGATTCTGCGTTCCCTGAAGTCCATAATAAATAGTGTCTACCTCCATCCTCTCTTTGGAATGTCTTTGTTGCGGTTAGGGAGGCTTACTAACATTTAATCTAATTTAATCGGAAATCGATCACGAGTTTATAAGCAATTTGCATGATCGTTATAGCTTTCGCCTTGGTCTGTGAGACACTGCACGCTTTTTAAGTACATTCTATATTGAGAATTCAAAAGAATAAAACACATGCTTGATGTGCAGTGCGTTGTCATACTTCTCTTGTCTGTGTTTATTCCTAAATTTCAAATCTTTCTTTTATTTCACAACTCCCAATGTTTCTAATCGAAAAAGAGAGATGGAATTTTCACACCTAAAACTTCATGATAGTCCTAGAGTATAGTTGCGCGATGTAGGACCAGTTGGAGTAAATCATAATAAATAAAATGGGGAGAACTTTATAAATTATGCTTCTCTGATATGAGGTAGAGAATGTCGTTGTTTTACGAGAGTGAAGCAGAATGGAATAAATGAGAAGAAAGTAGTTCATGGTAGGATGAGGTAAAAATAAATAACACAATAGTCATGATGGGAAGCAGTAGAAATTAAATAAAAGTTTATTTAAACGCTGTTTAACAACCGTGAACGATGTCGATACTCAAACTTTATCTCTCATTAACCTATAAGCATTTCGCCTCTCATTTTTATTGCGTAATTCTTTGCTCACAACTTCCAAATGAAACTGCTATATATCGATAGCTTGACATTCCTCCAGAAATATTGTACCAATAAATTTACTTCCAAAAACCGTAATTTTAAAATTAACAATATCACAAAGACATGTAAAAACAGTTGGTTTTTATAGCATTATTACTAAAAGTAGAGGTTTCCAGCTCTGTGCTACTTCAAATACTGAGCTAGCACATGTTTATCATTTTAGGTTTTATTCATTCTCTTGAGTTCACTAGGTTATATTCATTTTATCACATAAGATCCGTAGATTTTTACCATTTTTGAGGTAAAGAAGACGAGTTAGGGCACCACTCGTAAGCTACTCTTCTAATGAAACTTTTATGAAAACAAAATAATTTAATCGGGCTTTTCGTTATGTTTTAGTTTATTACATAGCTCGATACCTAGCTTAAAACACCTAGTTTCTTTAGTGAATTATATGGAACTGACGTCGGTTTATTTCAGTATACTATATATCTCAGTCAAGAAATATTCCATTTTCTCTACTTTTTAATCTGTCGCCGAATTTATAGGTTGGATCGTCCCGTAACTTTAACAAAACTTTCAAAATAAAAGTTGCAAGTCCTTACTATTCGTTGGATACTATCATCGTCATCATCATCAATATGCTGTCAAAGAGAATAACCCTGAAGAAAATGTGATTGAGTACTTGAGAAAAAACAACTAAATTTTTCTTGATTTTGTCCAAGTACTATCTGATGTATCTTGCTCATCACCGGTGGCGCGTTGATGTTAACGATGGGGTTCTTTAGATATTCCAAGGCCTGTCAGCAGGCATAAAATTGGCAGTAGATTTTGTTGACTTAGGTTTTTTCATCGTTAGCCGTGAGGACTGGCGTCCCCTATGGAATATTATTTGGTTATCTCAACTATAGAAAGGTCTTCGGGATTTCGTTCTTTTTCGTGTCTACTTTCAGTCTTTTAGTTTTAATTTTTTTTTCGCTATTGCATTTCTGTCTTTTTTCATTTTCTTTTTCATTTCCTGCTTCAATGGACGAAGTATCCTGAGTGGGAACACACCATATGTACTGATATTTCGTTTTTTGTAGTCTATACTAAATTATCCATTTTTCGCTTTCTTCGGATCACATTTTACGTGACTAGCGAGTCTTAAGCTAACTATGTAATACTCGCTAACCATGGATATGACGAGCTATCTGAAAACAAACTCTGGTAAATGTCAATATTTTAACTACAAAACACACATCCGATCAAAAAAAGTGATCGAATTCCAAAGTTCTTTCGACGAAGCTTTAATGATGCAATGACTACATGCGAAGACATGTACTTATCTCAAAAATTGCTCAATTAAAAAAGAAATGATCCCACCATAATTGAACGAGCCTCAATTTTATTAATAACGGACACTCAGCTTCGTTCAATCCAATAAAATTGACTTAGTCTCGATTTTTCTCAACAACGAAAACTTGGCATTGTTCACGCACCCAAATTTGCCTCAGCTTTGATCATGCCATCGAAATTAGCCCAGTCTCGCCATTGGTCATGCTTACCTACCGCCACCAAAATCGCACAGCCAATTGCTAGAACTACCGAGACGAGCTTTTCTTTCGCCATGCTCTACAGAGTTCCCACATTGCAGTGATGGTCGTCATTATAGGTTCATGGGCGGCGCTCGAAGCATGAACCGCGTCATCGATGACCGATTTGTTACTTTATTTAATTGGAACAATAGGTTCGGTGATCATCCGAATGCTAGGCTTAGGACAATACGAACAATAACTCATGAACCCCCCAACAGGTATTTGGCTTTTTTTTATTTGGGGGCGTCGTATGTCATTCGAATGACGTTGGAATAATTTGTGGTAAGAGTTTCGGCATTGAACATTGCTCGATTGCTTGCATTTAGTGTCAACGGGAGTTCACGGAACTTAAAAAGGAACTGTGACCGTTTTATATATTATTGCTGCAAATGTGTACAGTTTTTTGAGTGACCAAAGTTATCATAACTGCGCTTTGCAATTTTTGTGTCATACCTATAATGTTAATTGTAGTTTACTGAGCATGTCACAAGATCACAACACGGTCTAACCGATATCTTATTTAAAATTTTATCCCAAAAGCTAAAAATATTTCAGTCTTTGCATGTAGACTAAGGAGCTTCAAGTTTAATTGCATCTACTGAAATGAGGATAAGGCTTACATGATAAACAGAACTATATAGAAGCTCAGAACTTTACCCTTATATTGCATCAAAATGGAAGTCCACCGATAAAGTTGTTCTCCTTGCAAAAAAATAGAAACTCAAAAAAATGAAAAAGAGAAAAAAGATTCTTCATGTGTTGACAACTATTCTGAAGAAAAATTAAACACTCTCAGCGAGAATACTACCATATGCAGCTGAAAAATATGTCATTCGAGTCTCTCACTTTCTCAGATATAGGTGAGCCTAATGCATTTTATGGGAACGGATAAAGGAATGTTCAAAACAAAGGAAAAATTGAAGATTTTAAATATTTTTAACCATATAAAACCTAAACAGTTGTGATCTCTTAGTAACTGTTCAAATGTTTCGGAAATGAATACCTTGTCATGAAAAAGGGTCACAGAATGTCAGTGGGGGCACAATTGATAGACCACAGAGATTGAAGAATTCTTAGAATGTTTTCGCATATTTCATCGATACATTAAATAATTGGATTCAACATTTTTCCTTGCTTGAACGTTACAACTGAAATGAAAATTACATTGACAATGAAGTTGAGAATTTAGTTTAAGATCATTTGAATTACATATAATCTTAAATTGCAACGATGAAGTAGAGGAGTATCGAAACGTACTTGGGCACCAGTACACATTGTTAATACATAGACATGCTATAGATTTTCTTATCGCAATTAAAAGCCTAAATTTCAAATCTGGTCAGATTCCTTTCAAAATAAAAATAATTTTTTTTGCACACGTCCACAAAAGGCCGAGCGGTTTTTCAAACTAAGAATGTACAAAGCTCTCCTCGATGTGAAAACCTATTAATACTCTGACATGATCGTCCATAACTTTATACCGATGGCTTTTAAAGAGTTATCAGCAGCGCTGCATTTTCCTTCAAGAGTGGAGGAGCTGGCAAACGATTCTGCTTCTTGTGCCTTGCTTCACCGGCCACCTGCTTCTTGTGCCTTGCTTCACCGACCACCTGCTTCACGTGCCTTGCTTCACCGACCACCTGTTTCCCGGGCCTTGCTTCACCGACCACCTGCTTCACGGGCCTTGCTTCACTGACCACCTGCTTCACGGGCCTTGCTTCACCGACCACCTGCTTCACGGGCCTTGCTTCACCGATCACCAGCATCACGGGCCTTGCTTCACCGACCACCTGCTTCACGGGCCTTGCTTCACCGACTACCTGCTTCACGGGCCTTGCTTCACCGACTACCTGCTTCACGTGCCTTGCTTCACCGAACACCTGCTTCTTGTGCCTTGCTTCACCGGCCACCTGCTTCTTGTGCCTTGCTTCACCGGCCACCTGCTTCACGTGCCTTACTTCACCGGCCACCTGCTTCACGTGCCTTGCTTCACCGGCCACCTGCTTCTTGTCGCTTGCTTCACCGGCCACCTGCTTCACGTGCTATGCTTTACCGAACACCTGCTTCTTGTGCCTTGCTTCACCGGTCACCTGCTTCTTGTGCCTTGCTTCACCGGCCACCTGCTTCTTGTTCCTTGCTTCGCCGGCCACCTGCTTCACGTGCCTTGCTTCAACGAACATCTGCTTCTTGTGCCTTGCTTCACCAGCCACCTGCTTCTTGTGCCTTGCTTCACCGACCACCTGCTTCACGTGCCTTGCTCCACCGACCACCTGCTTCACGTGCCTTGCTTCACCGAACATTTGCTTCTTGTGCCTTGCTTCACCAGCCACCTGCTTCTTGTTCCTTGCTTCACCGACCACCTGCTTCACGTGCCTTGCTTCACCGACCACCTGCTTCACGTGCCTTGCTTCACCGGCCACCTGTTTCACGGGCCTTGCTTCACCGGCCACCTGCTTCACGCGCCTTGCTTCACCTACTGCCACTCTCACCACCGCCACTTTCACCACTGCCCCTCTCACCAGTGCCACTTAAAATCCTTGAGCCTCAAAGATACATTGAAATAATAACAAAAGAAAGCCTTGGTCTAAATAAAATATGAAGCAAGGAATTATCGGGCTGCAGAATACAAGCTGTGGCACGTGAGACGAATTTTGGTTTTCTTGCCACAATTCCGCAGTCTGCTTTCCTTAAATTTTCAATCAGACTAAGCTTGCAGCAATATTCCTCATTTTCGGAAAATGACATTCAAGTTTATTTGAAATAGATTGTAATCTATCTTGTCCACGTTATTCAATGCCATTCGATATTATGCAAAGGAATACCTGGCACGTTATTTCTGGATTCGGGAAACGGGTGATGCGTATAGGCCTGACGAAAAGAAAAACGGATAGTGGTTTTAGGAAGTTCTCATGCAACTACTATGCTACTTGAAATGTGGTTGATTTAATGATACTCACGCAGGTCGTTCACTTGAAATAGCTTTGAATATTCCACCTCAGTGTCTCCCTCGATGAACGTCTCTCTCCAAAATTCACGAAAAACTAAGCCCAAGGGCAAATATTTTACAATGATTATCACGGGCCACAAGCGTTCGGAAAACTGCTGCGCAATTAGGACGAAGTGGCTGCTTTTTTCGGAAAACCTTTATGTTCAAGGTATTTCAATTTTACTCTTGGATGTCTCAGTATTACGATCAGGTGCTGTTACTAATAAAGAGCTCAAAGACGCACCGTTTGTAATGCTTGTCCATTGCCGAACTTTGCGTTCGCGTTGGCATTGATATTTCAAACGCACTATTGTTTTTCGTCAAGCGCAGCTAGTTGCGTCAAGCCGCAAATGTACGTTCATAACAATATAACAAAAATCGCTTCGCCTAGCTGCTCCTTCGTCGCTGATTTGTTTTAAGCGTCTCTTTTATCGCAGCGCGAACAAATTTCGAATGTAATTTGAGGTGTCAGCGCACGCGTAGCAAATGCTTTCAACTACTCAAGAGGATGTCGATATTTGTGTAAATTTATGATCACACAAAAATACTGTCATATACTGTCATATAAAAATACTGTCATATACCAAAAACACATGCACAGAGTAAAGAATATATAAGTGTAGCCCCGTATAAGAAACTGATATGCACATTTTTTGAAGGTTGTTCGATCACTGGCTTCACTTCATGTTTTCTTCCGGGACGATGATTGGAGGAGATCACGCTATAAGACTCAAGTTGCTTCTATTCCACGGAGAAAAATGTCTCGCGGGTTTCGAATAATATTTTCACAAGAAGCGTAGGTGACAGCAGAACTGGAAAGAGTGCTTCCTCAGCCCAGGGTAGGTAAATCTACGTGGTGGGCCATAAGTTTCCATACGTAGGCGAAGATTTAATGCATATTTTTCATTTTTCACATACCCGAAACAATGCTTTTGACAAAAAAGCCACGAATTGAAATTATACTGATGGCTGGATCAGGTAGCAGTTGCATGGTTGCACGAAATTTTAACAGAAAACGTGGAACGAGTATCACACACGCACACAACACTGAGGCAAAACTTATTAACAAATTTTAGAAAACTGGAAATGTTGCAGGTCAAACACGAAGTGGTCCAAGACGTAGGCCCACCGATAAAGACGCAACAGCTCCGATACTTGCATCGTGTTCAATATAGAATGTTATCTTACCTATGTATGGAAACTAATGGCCCACCCTGGGCATTAATCTAACACGGGATCAGCGTGGGCTTCACTGTCACCGGTTGAGCAAGCGAGAACCTGGTCACCCCACGGCTTGGTGTCATGCCCTTATCTTGCCTATCTCTAAGCATGCTCTCTCACGGCACAACTTCCCCGAAGTGCACACGGGATAAAATCACGCGTTGTGATTGATCGGAAACTTCCAGACCGGAGCTGACGTGACAGTGAAGTATAAATTATCATTTGAAAAATCTTTCAGCGATGGGACAAAGTTAGCACATTTTTAGAGGCGGTTTTTCACAAGTTGACGGAAGTGCGTCTGCGAAAATTGATTGAATTCGGGGAATCATAATTACTGAAAGACAAAGCATGAAAATTCTCGGACAGTCAAACTTTCTTTCTTTTGATCTATACTGAAAATTCAATCAATATATCACTTAAAAACTGGCGACTTTATCATAGACATGATTCTTTTCCAGCTGGTCACGCGTAAAGATATAGAAAAAACTCATTTTCCACCCATAACATCTCAGATATAGGAATTAAATAACATAAACTGGAGCACAAAACCGCAAAAATTCGAGTTCGAGTCCAATAATTCTACAGCGTAACCTTTACCAAGGGTAAAATGTATCATGTTTACTTACTAAGGTAAATTTAAAAACAAATCTCCTTGCAGGTGAATTAAAACCCAAATAATAACGATAACTTTATGAAATAAATTTTAGAGATTGTGAAGACTAGATAATGCTTGTTTTGTGGCATTTGTTTGAGTAACCGTACAGTGAAGCCTCCCACAACTTGTCCTGTCTCAGAGAAAGCTTGACTTGCGCAAGAGAATCCCAAGGTAAGGGTAAAAAAACTACCTGCAACAAAAGGCTATTTGAACCTTCTACTCAATTAGAGACAAGTAGATAAATTATGCTCTTAAAGCAGTTTCACAAGCGCTTTGTCTTTTTTTTTGTTCCCGATATTGTGCGATGGTACCGATAAATCAAATTATTCGCTATATATATCTTCAGACTAGGTGCAGAAAACGTGAAATGGTGACAATGAACCAGAACCGTTGACGATGATGTTTAATTTTCACTCTAACAATAAAATATTTGCCCAAATGATAGAATTAACCAAGCTGCTTGAAGTTTAAGCAATTGTATATTAAAGTGTAAATCTGAAAATTCTAATGTACGTTTTTAAAATTACGATTAAAACATATTTCGAGCTGCAGTCAAGTTATTCTAAGATGCACCGAGGCATTAAGCATAGCTTATCGATTTACCTCAAATCTTAACTCACACCGTTCACGCACAAGATCTCCCGGTTGGTCTCCCACTCGCACAGAATAAAAGTCTACCAATTTGGATTTCAATTGAGAACAATATAAAGCACAAACGCGCTAAACCTGCAACTGCAGCTTCATAAGCCCTCACCGGTGAGTCGAATGAAGACTATTATTCCGACATTTTCTAATTTCAATTTCTCAGTCTTATTAAATTTAGCGACTTTGTTCAGTTGTTTCCAGCACTTTGACGTAGGCGATACTTTTTGTGTTTTTTACGTTACCATCAACACGTTCAAAATTTTATCTTAACATATGTAAATCTGTGAGGACAGGATTTAGTTCAAAAGCGAAGACCACGTCAGAAGAATATCTTGAACGTCGTTTTGAATTCAGGTGCCAATGAATCTACTTAATAAGAAAAGAATAAGCAGTTTTCAATGGCTCCAAAACACAATTTGGTAAATTACATTAATTCCGTTTCCCTTTCTCTCACACTAAACAAAGATTCGCTTAGCCTAGCATACATTCAAGTTAAGTGTAATAGTAGACGTGAAATAAGTCTTCCAACGAATGCCCTGGAAATATTGATTATTATTAGTTAGTTTAAGATTCCTTTCCACACAAAAAACGATCCCAAGAGAGCGCAAAAAGGGGACGATTTAGTGTTAACTAGAAAACGGAGAATATATGCACAAGGGGTGGTCCCATCCAGGATACATTGCGCATGAAAAAGCAGCCTGGAAAGAAAGAGAAAGTCAAGGAAAAAGATAGCAAATAAAGCAAGATAACTGAAATACCAAAGTGAGCACGAAAGATGTAAGTTTCGAATGCCTTTCTATAGCAGAGGTAGCGTAACAGTCGAAAATCACTGAACTCGTCGGGCTTACAAGTAGATATGTATTAACCTATTCATTGAAATATTTATAAGAAATTTTTCGTATTATTTGCGTGTGGAAATAAGCTGTATAAATGGTTCGAATCCATTACTGGAATTTCATACTTGGTCTGGATTAGACTGCGGGCCCAGTCAGACTTTTTCGCCGGAGCATGCATGTTTTTCGCCACCTAAGCGATTTAATAACTGGGGGGGGCGAAAAACATGCATGCAGTTGGCGAAAAAGTTAGACTTCGGGTCTGCCTCCAAGATTTCAGATTTTCACACGAGATTTAAGATTGCTCGATCATTCCTTGTCACTCAAGCTGTGTCTCTGCACATTTTTGATCAAGCTCTACCGCCTTTAGGAAGGCCAAGAAAATTCAAAATGTTATTTAAAGATTCCTACACTCTAACTGCGAATCTAAATCAAGGTTATTTCTAGGGGCTTCAACAAATTTTTCCCTCTTCCTCCAAAAGGAAAAGAAATGAACCAAATTTCATGGGTATGATTTTTACATGTTGTTTTAAAATAGAAAGAAATATACCGAACTGCTTCCGTGAGTTATTCGCATTTTATTCCATTCGGAAAAGAAATCAACTAAACCAAATAGCGAAAATCAACATACACAGGGTGAAACTGAACATTCACATTCCGATACATTAGACAATTATAAATGCTAATTCATCCATTATAATATAATAAATGCCTCATTATTCTGCACATGTTCACCACCAAGGTCACCGTGCCGTGACAGTAACGACAAAAGTTTCGCTGCCAGCTGGATCGATGAGAAGCGAAATGCGAAGACGCAATTTTCTCTCACTGAAAGCATGATAAAAAGGCACGTGTTCGAGGTTGAGTTGTTATAATTTAACTACTATAGAGACTTTTAGATCTAATTTTTACAAACTCAAGTTACTGAGAGCCATTTGAATTCACTACGAGAGCAGAACGGAATAATTAAAGGTGGAGTCGAATAGCTAAGGTTACGAAATAGATGGAAAGTATTGATGGGAACTTAAAGGGAAAAATTTCACGCTTTCAATGCGTACAAATGTTTAATTAAAACACAGATCATCCTTATAAAGTCTATAATGAACTTTCACAAAATATAAAGAGAGAAACTTGAGAGTATTAAATTTTTAAAGCTCCACGTATATTAATTTAATAAAAAATGCATGGTGCGACACTTCTGGCCCAAAACTGATTATTGTTTCTCGTACATCTACCTCCTTTCATCACTAGCTTGCATCTACTATGCTTCTTCCCTTGTTTTTTATCTACATCGCTTTCTGGCTAGTTTTCAAATATTCCGCTTCATCCATGGTTTTATTTCAGGTGTCCATCTATTTCAAGTGAGTAAGATAAAAGCTGGTTCAGGCACCATCAGCGCTGAGACTATGTTGTCAGAACCAGTGTTATTTCGAATGCGTGGAAACTAGCACATTACTCTCGAAATTTCACCGTTACGTCATTAAAGGATTTCCTCATGATTGGTTCGAATGATATCTGGCAAATCGGAAGTAGTACATACGTTGCCATTGATGATATACAATCGGGACTAATGGGAATTAGTTAGGGATTTTCAAAAGGGTCTCTCCTTTCCTTTTTTTAATCTTTGTCTAAAATGTCATCAAATCTACTTTTTTCAAATTTAAACTTTTTGCTGATGACAGTACGCTTTCTCCGTCTCTTCCTTACGTAAACTCGATTACAAAGGAAATAGGTAGCGAACTGCGAAAGTTTTGGTGTGGCCCAGAGCAAATGAAATAAGCACTAAAATCGGAAAGACAAAATACATTGTATTTCTTAAAAACGGAATGCGTCTTTTCCGTACATCACGATTGGCTTTGGCTCAATTCAAGAAACCCACTCTTGAAATTCTTGGGCATGATCATGAACAAAAATTTGAATTTTAAACAGCACATTGCATTTACCAGTACCGAACTCATAGAATACGTATGAATCCTCAATAAAATACAAAATACGGTATGATTCCTGAAGAAACTTTAAAAGATTTTATCGAACGCATATTTCTCCTCATTCCCATTAAGCAATAAAAGAATGTCATAGAACTGATAAATATTAAATCAATTTGCTCTTCACGCTGCAAAACAGAGCCTTTGGAGCGGTGAGGGAATTTTAGTACAATGTCCACACAATTTCTTCATAAAATATTTGAAAATCCGCAAGCCTTTGCATCTTTAGACATGAGTAACTTCATGTAAAAAAAAGTAGACTAATGAGAGAGGAAAAGATGTTAAACAATTCTTATCCTCCCGAATTGGCTATCAAATAGCTCGAAATCGAAGTGAATTCATATTTAATCATTCAAACAGCTCGTACTCAACACAGTTTCCGCTTCGTTGGAATGAAAACTTGAAATTTGATCCCTGCTGAAATCCGTGAGGAAAATCATAAAAGGCTTTCGAAACAAATCTTTATTTCCTGCAAATTATTTATGACTCTTAGTAATCTCATGAACTCTTTTCTACTGGACGTTGTAAATTGATGGGATAATTTACCATGAACTGAAATCGATCCTAAGTAATTTCTAGATTATATGCAATGTTCTCATATGAGTTACTTTGAAATTTAGTTGTTTACTTAAGCAGCGAATTTAGAGTGGACCCATCAATTGATCCTATTTGCGTGCACCAAGGTCAAACATAATTGAACACTTTATAATAGCATTGATGGGATACCCCTAGAAGCCACTGAACTGGTTTGGGGTCGCAAGTAAATACATAACTATATTCAAAAATGTCCATTAAAATAGCCTTCGGAAACGATCTGCTCGATGTATCTTTTGTAGGAAAAGTTATAAAATTGTTCAAATTACTTGAAAATTTAGAAAACATTCGAACCTGATGGTATTATCTCATTAAGCAAAGAAGAAAGGTCTGGAATTTGCTGCATATCCCGAAGTTGAAAGTTGGCCCTTGTGGTGAAAAATAGTTTAAACAACAGGTAATTTTCATTACTATTTAATAAAGCCGTGTGATTTTTATTTTATAATCTTCTTCCTCGAAACTTACGGCGATGACTACCCGGAGGGAGGAAAAAATAGAAAGCTTATAATGGGCAAAGATTTTCAGTTAAAATTGACACGAAATGTATTGGTAAGCATTTATAGCATTTATGAGAATTTTCAAAGTGAATCATGCGTTTTTCTTTTTATAAACTTTCTGATTTGCCCTCCATTCGACACTCCCCTTCAACTATTCACAAGATATACCCCACATTGAAATAAGTTACAAATGCATTTATGTATATAGAGCCGAAACGCTTTCAATTCGAACAACATTCTTCACTACTTCAAGAGAAAACCTCTTTTTAATTCTTCATACTTGGCTCTTTTACTAACATTTGGCATCATGAGGTGAAACTGGGCAGTATAGGGCTATCACTTCCTGCACAGAGCATGAACACGGTGATATTTATCCTCCAATGCGCCAATCGCTCATACCACGACACTGACCGATGCCACTCACCTGCGCCAACCATTCTCATCGATTAATAACCTCAAGCAAGACATTTACGAAGTGTGACCACTCCATGAGCATGAAAATTTTTTACTGTTACCGTCATGACATGGACTGTCTGATAAGTGAGCGGAACGTTTCCTCCGCTGCAATCATGCAGTGCGTTGTGTGATGTGTGCTTTGAAATTTTTAATAGCTACCGTTACGACTTGGGCTGTCTGATGTGTACGTAGAAAATTTCACAGCTACCGTTAAGAGTTCGGCTGTCTTATGTATAGAGAGAAATTTTTTACAGCTACCATTACTTCTTAGGCTGTCCGATGTGTGCGTACAAATTTTTCATAGCTACCGTTACGACTTAGGCTGTCTGATGTGTACGTAAAAATTTTCATACCTACGTTACGACTTGGACTATCTTACACGACCACAGCACTTTTCAATGGCTACTGTTATAACGTGGACGGATTTATGGATAGACGGAAAATTTTCTGTGGCTGCTATTCTAATGTGAATGATTTGATGTAGGACAAGATTTTTTGACAAATCCTTTTAACGTTAAATGTTATATACACACAAGAGTGCAACGATTGCATTGTTGTTATAGTGACGTAAATCTTTTGGGGGGAGTATTGTTCTACGTACTCGCCGAATTGATTTTTCCGCTAAGAATGATCAATGTTGCACTTAAGAAAACGCATTTCAAGTTCTAAATACAAATTAATCGCATGGTTGAGACCAAGTGTTCTGACTGGTCAGTGCGGTTTAGGCCGATAAGAGTATTTCATAACCTGTTTTATTGTGTGGTGCATTTAATAAACGTGTCGTAGAATTTTTCCAAATGAACAATTTCTCTTAAATCAGATTTAGAACAAATTTTTTTCGTATGAGAAATTTAATGGTGTGCAGAGAAATGGTTTCAAATTGAGATTTCAGGTATGCAATTAAAAATAAACGAAGTCAACAGTAAATTTTCTAAATCTACCTCGACATTCAGAGTCAGATTATAGAACAAAACAGAGCTTTCCTAGGGGGACGAAATTACACTTGAAGACATGGTCTGCAATAGAAACCCGAGTCTATCTTGAAAGTCTATCAGTCTACTATAAAAGAAGAAGTCTGCAATAAAGGATGGAGTCTGCCTTGAAGGATGGAGTCTGCCATTAACGATGGAGTCTACCATTAAGGACGGAGTATCTTATGAAGGACAGAGTCTGCCAAAAAGGATGGAGTCTGCCATTAACGATGGAGTCTACCATTAAGGACGGAGTATCTTATGAAGGACAGAGTCTGCCAAAAAGGATGGAGTCTGCCATTAACGATGGAGTCTACCATTAAGGACGGAGTATCTTATGAAGGACTGAGTTTGCCAAAAAGGATGGGGTCAGCAATGAACGACAAAACCTGCCGTGAAGGGCAGCGTCTACTTCCGGAAACCCTGTCTTCCATGGACAGAGATTGCCGCGACTGGCAGACTCTGTCATGAAGGACAACGTCTGCCACGATGGACAGAGACTCTGTCTATGGACCACATTAAATTAATGTTTCCATTAGACTAAATTAATTGAACTAAGCTAATCCGAATTAATCAAAACGACCTGGGTATGAAGATATTGGCTTTACCCTGTCTTAAAAAAGCCATCTCTCATCAGGGCAGGTTTGTCCTGCCATCCTAATACCTTCAAAAATGCGACCCGGTCATTATTTTAATATCATATAGAGTTGCCTCAAGAATGCGTGCAGTAGCGAGTGAACCTTCTTTTAATTTAAGTATACCAAAGGCGTACCTGAAATTTTCATGTAAAGCAGCAAAGTTCTTTGGCCTCGGCATGCGACGCACCTCCAACGCGCCGCTAGAACGATTTTGTGCACGCATCTCGGTGTTGTCGCCTGGTAAGATCTATATAAGAAGAGAAGCAAAAGTTACGTTACATTTCGAGTGGTGAAACCAATCCCTTTGATAAACGAAATACAGAAAGGTTTAACGCGAATTTAATACAGGATTTCTTGTCAGATTATTTCAAGGTAGAAATCAGCTCTCGCGAATTGTCTCGATATTGAAGCAAGATTTTTTGATATTTATACGGTACAATTCAGAATTAGGTTCTTGAAATTGCTATTAATTAGATTATGATTTATTTTGAGATTCCCTGATTACGACAATGGTGCTCTCATGCGAGAAATGAGGAGAGCACCATTTGTTATTTAATTAAGAGAATGGGACTCCATGAACAAGGTCTGTTTCCATACCCTGCGCATATAAACAGCACAATGGAAATAGTTTTTTCAAAGATAAAATTGATGAAGAATTTCATAATTGCTGAAAAAAAGGCTGTGAACCAAAAAAAGTAGGGAACAAAATAAAAAACCTGCGTACTCCATTTCGAGAAAAAAAATGCCCACCAAAACATAAACTTTCTATAATTTTCTAAGAATTTTCAACTTGCTAAGACTATGTAGGTAGACCTATTCGTGTCTTTATTTTGAATTATAGTTCTCAGTCTTTCAACATTTTTCGCTGTGCGTTCAGAAACTTTTCTTCCAGATCTTCCTTCATTAACGTTTCTCACAATAAACTGGAATTGCCTCTTTCGGAAGTTCCTCTGAATCGTTATTTTTTTAAGTTTGAATCGGTATTCCTAGAAGAATTTCCTCCGACTCCCAACGATGGATCCAATTTTTGTCACTTCTTCAGTGCAGAACTGGCGTTGATGAAAAGTCAGTTGTGCCGTGTTTGCTTATCACAATAATCTTCTCTCCTGCACCCTTGACGTTTATGCTTTTTGGAGGGTATACCAGATACATGAGAAAACATTGAATTCTGTCCTATCGGATATTTTGTTATAGTCTCCTATTTCATACATTTAAAAAGTTATTGGATTTTTAAAAGGTGTACATTTTTAGCAACCACCCTGTATCTACGTATTTGCTGCTCTTGGGCAAAAAAAAGCATGGATTTGACTAGCGTTGTATCAGAGGCGGGAGTATAATGGCCTATTATCCTAGCCAATTATACAAGTTATAATTATTACTAGTATAATAAAAATATAATTATATAGAAATCATAACGAGTATAATTATAGTAGATATAATTAATACTAGTATAATTCTATAGAGACAATTATACTTGTTTGAAATCCTTGTATTCATTTTGCGCCACCCTCGATAAACTACCATAGTTATCCCCTAAAATTTTTTCCAATATCTTCATGACATATTATAATAAAAAGGCTCAATTCCTAACCGCCCGATGTCGTGAGGTTTAGTTAAAATCAACCAACTAAAGTTCCTGATCCTGTGGAGTTCGATAAATTTGCCAAGTCGGCTCCGAAAAGTACATACTTGGAATGTGAACTGCCACTTTAATAATCCATCTAAAATTTTTCATTCACTTTGATGACAGATTGTATGGGAAAACAAAGCAACAAATCGTTCATTTAATATTTCATGTGCTATAATTTAAGCTATAATTTTGCTTGCATTTAACTTTGTAGCACAGCCGCAACATTAATGGTTTTCTACTTCCGTTTTGCACAAGAGATGCGGAATCAAGTATCAACGTGAGTACTAAGGCATGTATTCTTTTATCTCTATCTCAATGTTAAGACTAAAGTGCCTCTAGAATATTACAGCTGTAACTAAATATTATATGTATTCAAAATCCAGATGTGAAATATAACAGGAACATCATGCAAGTACACATAAATAGATCAATGAGCATCATGATAAGTATCAAAAATCTTCTGGATTTTAAAGAAAACGTAAGAAGAGTGAATCACAGTGTTAAGAGTATTTTCTGCTTGATAAACATTGAATAATTACTGGCAGCAAATGATTAAATCAGGTTGAACATTTTGACTCATATTTTCACTTTTTTTCAGATGTACCAAATGTGAGACTATTATAAGCATTAGCATTATCCCTCGTCATATCAGGTCCAGCCACTGACAAAACTATTTCATCTTTTAATAATAACTTTTAACAATACCAGAAGTTATCAATACCAGCCAAACTTGGTGGTGGCGTTCATGTTGGTGCTAAACTTGGTGGTGGCGTTCATGTTGGTGTCAAACTTGGTGGGGGTGTTCATGTTGGTGTCAAACTTGGTGGTGGCGTTCATGTTGGTGTCAAACTTGGGGGTGGCGTTCATGTTGGTGCTAAACTTGGTGGTGGCGTTCATGTTGGTGTCAAACTTGGTGGTGGCGTTCATGTTGGTGTCAAACTTGGTGGTGGCGTTCATGTTGGTGTCAAACTTGGTGGTGGCGTTCATGCTGGTGCCAAACTTGGTGGTGGCGTTCATGTTGGTGTCAAACTTGGTGGGGGTGTTCATGTTGGTGTCAAACTTGGTGGGGGTGTTCATGTTGGTGTCAAACTTGGTGGGGGCGTTCATGTTGGTGTCAAACTTGGTTGGGGCGTTCATGTTGGTGTCAAACTTGGTGGGGGCGTTCATGTTGGTGTCAAACTTGGTGGGGGCGTTCATGTTGGTGTCAAACTTGGTGGTGGCGTTCATGTTGGTGCTAAACTTGGTGGTGGCGTTCATGTTGGTGTCAAACTTGGTGGTGGCGTTCATGTTGGTGTCAAACTTGGTGGTGGCGTTCATGCTGGTGCCAAACTTGGTGGTGGCGTTCATGTTGGTGTCAAACTTGGTGGGGGTGTTCATGTTGGTGTCAAACTTGGTGGGGGTGTTCATGTTGGTGTCAAACTTGGTGGGGGCGTTCATGTTGGTGTCAAACTTGGTTGGGGCGTTCATGTTGGTGTCAAACTTGGTGGGGGCGTTCATGTTGGTGTCAAACTTGGTGGGGGCGTTCATGTTGGTGTCAAACTTGGTGGTGGCGTTCATGTTGGTGTCAAACTTGGTGGGGGCGTTCATGTTGGTGTCAAACTTGGTGGTGGCGTTCATGTTGGTGCCAAACTTGGTGGGAGCGTTCATGTTGGTGTCAAACTTGGTGGTGGCGTTCATGTTGGTGTCAAACTTGGTGGTGGCGTTCATGTTGGTGTCAAACTTGGTGGGGGCGTTCATGTTGGTGTCAAACTTGGTGGAGGCGTTCATGTTGGTGTCAAACTTGGTGGTGGCGTTCATGTTGGTGTCAAACTTGGTGGTGGCGTTCATGTTGGTGCCAAACTTGGTGGGGGCGTTCATGTTGGTGTCAAACTTGGTGGTGGCGTTCATGTTGGTGTCAAACTTAGTGGGGGCGTTCATGTTGGTGTCAAACTTGGTGGGGGCGTTCATGTTGGTGTCAAACTTGGTGGGGGCGTTCATGTTGGTGTCAAACTTGGTGGGGGCGTTCATGTTGGTGTCAAACTTGGTGGTGGCGTTCATGTTGGTGTCAAACTTGGGGGGGGCGTTCATGTTGGTGTCAAACTTGGTGGTGGCGTTCATGTTGGTGCCAAACTTGGTGGTGGCGTTCATGTTGGTGTCAAACCTGGTGGGGGCGTTCATGTTGGTGTCAAACTTGGTGGGGGCGTTCATGTTGATGTCAAACTTGGGGGTAGCGTTGCTGTTTGTGCCATTTAGGGGCCATACTAAATGTTCCTGTTTACATCGGTGTAATAGAGTGTCTTTCTGTTCATATTCAATAAAAAAAGGCGAACACACTGACTAACATCACAAGGAAAAAAGTTGCGAGCATTTACAGATACTTATTGCGTGAGTGTTTAAAAATGTTGATTTTCTACAATCCCGTGTAAATTTACATTCTCCTTTCTTAGTAAGTTTAGTTTTTTTCAAAGCTGCATTCAGAAATCAGTAGCAAATTATGCAGTATTATGCTAGGTCTAAGGAGCCAGTGACCGCATTTTAAGCTTAGATGATAGCGATATATTTTAAACTAAACTTTTACTATGAATATTTTCGCTACAGACCCCAATAAGAAAATTGATTAGATGACCAAAATAGCGTTCTGGAGAGGATTGCTTCATGTATTATCGGATGAGGGAGGTAGCGACAGGGATTTAAAATATTACTTAATTATTTTGAACACCACACTCAATACCCTATACCCTATTTGAATACCCAATTTGAATACACTATTATTATGACTGAAAGTTTAGATTAGAAGTTTATTTAAGCTGCCTTGTCTTCTACTACTTAGGTGTTTCAAAGAGAAAAAGGATGATGGCTCTATTTAGTATGGCGTGAAAAGAACGGGTATTCTATGCACAAGGTGTGTTCCCATACAAGATCTTCTGCGTTTAGAAACGTCAAGTTAAGAACTAACTTCATGAAACAAGATAAAATTGAAGAAGAAAGGAGTAGGTGATCAAAAATAGGACAGTAGTGAACCGAAAAAGACGATCCTTAGTAAAACAAAGCACTGATGTCATTTAAACAATAGGGAGGTCTACCTAAACGTGCTCTCCATGGTACAGTGGTTAAGGGATCGGGCTCGTATGTTGGAGTCGCGGGTTCGTATCCCGGCGCTGGCGCGGAGATTTTCCCCGTTGGGTATAAGGGAAAGCTCAAGCACAACACCCCACTCGACCCAGGTGTCGGAAATGGGTACCGGCTTTACGGGGGAACCGTCATTGTGTCCTATATATAGCGTTAGTTATAAGACATTTGAAAAACCAATGCTTAGATCATATGTATCTGGCTTGATTGGAAATAAAGCATCCCAAAGATGCCGGTGTTAACCTAACCTAAACATAAGCTCGGGACCTCACGATTTCCTGTTTGGAGCGACAAAAGACTAAAAATTAATTTTCTTCTGTACGTGGTAAATGGAGAAACAACGATTGAACAATTAATTGAATTGTCCATTCCGCATGAATTCATTTAGACATGATACAGAAAAGCCACAAAGTGCATTACACACCATTTTATGACCCCGTTAGATAATAAATGAAAATATTATGCTAACCTAAATGAACATGAAAAGAAAAACATAAAAAAAGACTTCACGGAGCGTCCAGTGTTGCACGTATGAGCCCGTCGATAAAACATAGGCGCCAGGTGCTCTGCAGATCATTTCTTTTGGAGCGGCACTGAACATGCCAGCAAGAGGAATGTAGGTCACTCATGCTGCTGAGCCCTGAACATCAAAGCTCTTACCTGAAATCCCCGCAATAAATCACGATTAAACGCTAAATACAAATTTCAGCAGCGTTCTGTATGTCAATTTGATAAATGTTCTCGAAAGAAATCACGACTCAATGCTAAATAGATGACCGTAGTAGACATATCACCAGCATTCCGTATGCCAATTCAATTTCTCGAAATTGAATTTTTGATGACGTTTCTAATGCCGAAACAAATCATTATGGTGAGTAACCCAGACTGGCGCAGCCGTAAATCTATTAGAAAACTTCAAAAGGAGTTCCAGCTTAAGTCGACGTCTCTACTTACGGTATTGACTATTGACCTAAATATAACCGCGCGTATCGTTTGACAGTGCCATCAGAATAAAAATATTAATTCATGTGAATACTTTTAGCGAAAACTTTGACAGCTTGAAATGGCAAATGAACTTTAAAAGTCTTAACCTTCATAGGGGCCTTTTTAATATTTAGTCATTTCCAAAAACTTAGTTAATGGAAAATTTAGACAGAGTCGAGAAAATCACAGGAGGTATGATCCAGGAACGTGTACAATTAATATATTTTCGACTGATCACAATTGATTTAGTCACCTATTCACACAGGGAAAATTTACATTCTGCCATGCAATCGCAAACAAGCTCTTTGAAATATTCCTAGTTTTGACCTAATGTGTTTAAAAATAGTAAGCAAGCCCTTTAAAACTTGCTAGCCTTGACCTAATATGTTTAAGAGCTAATAAAAATTTTAAGCCTTAGAGCTAAATTTACGACCCAAAATCGGTCAAGTAGGGTATGTAACTGCCTGCAGATCAATCAGGACACAGGTAGGCAAATGGTAAAGATTTGGCCGGAGAAGCACGGCAGCTGAGCAAAAATTTCACTGTCTAAGGTTCTGATGAAGCAGCAGAATAGTAAGGAATGCAATTTGCTCCGAATTTGCGGAATAATTTTAACCATGATGACGATTTGGTAGCATCAATTTGCTCCAAATTTAGGAAACATTTTGAACCATGATTACAATTATCTTAACATCAATTGGCTCCGAATGCACGGAATAATTCAAACTATGATGACAATTTTCCAACCTCAATTTGTTCCGAATCCACGAAATCATTTTAGCCATGATTACAAATTTCGTGACGTCAATGTACTGAGAATTCCCGGAATAATTTTTCTTCCCATGTTCATAATTTTTGCGCTGCCAATCGCAGACACCATCTGAATGCTCAATTCATTCACGGCCATCATTTGAATGTCTGAGTCATTCACTACCACGATCTGAACGTTTGAATAATTCTCGGTCACGATCTATTTCATTTGGAACAACCCAAATGAAACCTTGTTCGGCCACGATGTACCTAACCAAACATTAGTATGCAGGTTCTAGTAGGGTCATTTGGTCGAGGTGCGATTGTGAGAACAGACAATGGGCACAGTATGATCAGAAAAGTTGCTCCTTTCAGCAAACTCGAGCAGCGTTCCCTCCAAAGCCCGTCTGATTGCACGTACAGGGCCAAGAATCCAATCACCTGATTGCAACATACGAGAAAATGTTCCAGTCAACAAGGCGCTGTTGATAGAATCGAGAGTCTCTGATGAACACATCGATCATCGCTGGTAGAACACTTAATGAATCAAGACAGCGAACGGTAAATTTTTCATTCGAGTTCTCGTGAATACTTTAAAGCTTAGATGGAAGATATATGGTGGTTCATCATCGCATTAAATAAAAAATTACGTCGAACCAATCTCGAAAGCATCTTTGCTTTGAAAAGGTTTTTATAAGAAGTGTGTCTTTTAGCCTCGGCGAGTAATTAAGCGTCAGAAGTAATTGGTCGCTCGAAGTTATTAATGAACCGCTTTTACATGCGCAAAGTGTTCCTAATGCAACCTGTGTTGAAAAAATTTACGAAAAACTGCATTTCGTGTTCAGATATTTGCCCATTTCGATGAAAGAAAAGATCCAGAAATAACGGGTGGGTGTCTCAGAAATGTGCCCAAACCCTCTCGTGTGACTACCTTGGACAGCTTAATATTCATAAATTCAGTCAGAGGAATCGAAGTATTTTTCTCCACAGAACCATGCATTTTGTACAAAACTTAAACGCCAGCAACATGCGAAATTATAAATCAACCGAAAATTTAGCGAAGAAAATGACAGCGTGGAGTGGAGATGGCGAGTGCCGTCGCACGTCACCGAGCAGGAAAAGCACGAACCTCAAATGAGGGTAGCGAGGCTATCGAGCGAAGGCTGTGCATTAAATATGAGGGTCAAAATGAGCGCGAGAGCACTGCATGTATTGAGGGCTGCTTCACGAGGCGAAGTCGGGTGGATTATAAGTGCATGACAGGCTTATGTTGAGGTACCTTGAGTGTTGCGGATATCTTATTCTTCTAACATTACACGCTGAATGATACGCTCGTCTTCTACCCGTGTCACATCGCCCAATTGACTTGTTCCATGCCGAACATCTCTGGTAACTTAAGTGGACATTATGCAAAAGTTGAACGTTTAACACATGAGCAAATGGTGATGTTGAGCTGTTTGTTGGACGTTGCAGCTCGTGATCGTAGAAAATGCAATACTCGTTGGAAGTTTTGAAATATTCGTGGAAGTCGCAAACTATTCGTGTACTCAACACAGGTCCGAAAAAATTGCAGCGACTTGATATACAATGAAGTCGTCAGACAATCCCTCTAAAAATATATTCCAAGAAACAAAATTTTCCATGATATTTCAGAGAAATGTATGGGTGTGGTAAATGCTTCTACCGTATATATTAGATTTTTTCATGTTTATAATAATTTACCCCAAAAATGTTGTACCTCTTAGAACACTGCTCAGAACAATGCTGTATACACAAATAAAGCTACTGAATTTACAAAAAAATACTTGATCTTCCTTGGCTAACAAATTCTACAACATAAATCTCTTCAATGGTAGATCAGATTGTACAAACCGATTTTAGGGAGACATGTAGCATAAGCATTGTATCTGCTCTTACAGCGTGAGCACAGAGTGATAAATACCTCACGATGTTATGTTTGTAGTCGATGGAAAGGGTTTTAAATTTTTTTAGTAAGTACTATACATATAATAAATTTTTGATGTCCCGATGATTTTGTAAATTCTCTTAACATGCAATTAAACTTTAAATATCGACTTGAAACAACCCTAGACCACAATTATGGGAAATATAATTGATGTAAATTTGTCAGCATAACTCCATGTTTGGATCCTAAAATTCTAGTCCACCATTGCTATGCAAAAATTTGATGAAAAATTCTAATTAAAGTCGCTCATTTTATCAATGATGCACGAAATTATTATCTGCAAGTGATATGTGGTGAACGTGCCCACAAAATATACAAGAGAAACTGATAATAAACTTTTGTCTGAGCACCGATATCCTTCCCTTGATTTAAAAACCGCTAAAAAGCTAACTATACACACTCGTGATAAGGTACGTTGAATTAAAACAAATTCATCCTGTAACAACAAAGTCTGAAATCACGATGAAATTAATGTTACCGCCACAAAGTTTTATTCGAGAATGAAGTATTTGTTCACTAATGGTTCTACCATTACAGAGCCATTCAATTCACGAAATAAACTGACTAGACATTTTTCAACGAACATCATTTATTATCATTCTCGTATTACTCTGCAGGTCCGACTACTTTGTACGTCTGGTCAACTCGGTGGATCTCACCAGACGTACTTATGGAATCACTGACCAACGCGACACTAAACAAATTTTCTGTATTCAAGAGGAAATTAAGAGAGATTTTCCATTTTCGTGAAGGGAGAAAATAAAAAAGCTAAAAACTCCCACTATTGAAAATGTAAAACGAATTTATAAGAAATGGCGGAACTGAATCGAAGTTTGACGGAGATGGAGTGGTTGCCTCGCTTGAACGCGCGGCGGGCCATCACGGAGGCTGCCGGGGCCTGGCTGGGCGGCTCCAGCTGCTCCTCGTCTCTGGGTGAGTGAACTTATTTTACGTGCGGGACATAATTTTACCTAGCATTTCGGACTTCATTCAAACGAAACTGTGCACAGGCCATCACTCATCTGAACGGTAGCTAGAGCCGGTGATATTCTAGTTTTTGAGCTGAATTTTAATGACACCATCAAACATTAGAATGATAACAAATATATTTGTGTTTAGGCGAATTCCGATGACACCAACTTAACGGGTGCTGGCGCCAGTGATATTTTAGTTTTTGAGCTGAGCTGAATTTCGATAACACCATCACACACTTGAACGGTAGCTGGAGCCGATAATTTCTTAGTTTTTGAGCTGAATTTCGATGCTCAATGCTCCATCACACATCTAAACAGTAGCTGAAGTTAGCGATATCTCTGTTTTTAAACTGAATTTTGATGAATTTCATAATAATTCTAGTGAAGCTCATCCTTAATTTATGAAGGCATTCGTAATATGTTGAGAGATTAGTTAATGTTCGGGAAAATGATTTTTCTGTATCTTTCCTAACTGTGATTTCACTCACATATATTTCCTTAAATTTTAATTAGATATTCTTTGCAAAGCATTTTATGCCAGCGTGAAGTCTCCGGTATACCTATTAATAACGCGTGACTGACTACAAGAAACATATATACAAAAGTGTCGAGTTATAAATCAAATCATGGCTTGACATGAATCCCTAATATGGCGATCAGTTTCCCATAACGTGGCTAATTTATCTGAAAAGAAGCTCCTACTTTCTGATAATGCAAAAATGTACTGCCGTTCAAGTCAATGGTCATCAATTGAAAAAAATGCAGCACCAAAATAATGAGAATGTAATATCAGCCTGAAGTCTCGATTATTCCTATCCATAACCCCTGAGCTGACTACAGAAGATAATCATGCAATAATGTTAAGTTAGAAATCATATCATATATTAACATGAACCCCTTATATTCAAATCACTAATTTATCTGTCAACTAGCTCGTATTTCCAGATAGCACGAAACATATCTGTCATTTAAGCCAATGCTGGTCAAGCTCGAATTCCAGATAACGCGGAAAAGAACCGCCAATTAAGTCGATGCTCGCCAAGCTCGTATTTTTAAATAATGCGAAAAAGTACCATCATTTAAGTCAATGCTTGTTAAGCTCGTTTTCCAGATAACACGAAACAGAACTCCCATTCAAGTCAAAGCTCGTCAAGCTCGTATTTTTAAATAATGCGAAAAAGTACCATCATTCAAGTCAATGCTTGTCAAGCTCGTATTTCCAGATAACACGAAACAGAACTCCCATTCAAGTCAAAGCTCGTCAAGCTCGTATTTCCAGATAACACGAAACAGAACTCCCATTCAAGTCAAAGCTCGTCAAGCTCGTATTTCCAGAACAGAACTGCCATTCAAGTCAATATTCATAGTTTCACTAATGCTCGTCACTAATTTATCTTTTAACAAGTTCGTTCTTCCACATAACGAGAAAAAGAACTGCTATTCAAGTCAATGCGTGTCAATTGCATGTAATTTTGAAACACATTCCGCACAGGCTCGGAGCCCCCGGACGCCAGCAACAAGGAGGCTGACCATGACGGCCCAGACAACGGCGCGCAGTCATCCAAAACTCCGTCATCTGAGCGTGTCTTGCAGGCCCCTGACTCGTCCACCCCTCCGTCACCCCCGCAAAACAGCAAGCCAGCTTACAGGTGAACATCTCAAGCTCAGGCTACAATTCCTTGAAAATAAAGAGGAAATTATTGTTCTATAATTTTTCGTAGATTTTCCACTAACTTTTCCACAATTTAAGCACTCGAAGGCAAATTATTAATGATATGAAGCTGAATTTTGCACAGACAATATTTCTTTTTGGGATAAGGACCTCAATTTACTATAAAATAAATGTGATAATTAAAATCAAATAATAGTAAAATAACCTGCCTACGCGAATGAACAAAGTCATTGCAAGACTCTTGTTCACGATATACTGTTGAATTTGAAGCATAAAAATCAAGCTGAAAGTGAAAAGTAATATTTAGAAAACACTTTTTTCGGTTCATAAGAGAAATTGCCAATTGTGTGTGCGTGTGTGCATCAGTGTTGATTCTATTGAACGAAATCATTTCAACCCTCTTTCAAAATATGTGCACACTGTACAAGATGTCCTGAATGTGAAATATTGCTCATGGAATATTTTTATATAACTCAGAAAATTTACTCAGAAGTATTCAAGTTTAATCTTTAACTTTTCTAGTGAAAATATAAAAAGGCAGATGATATTTTTACGAAGAAAAAATATGGCAATAAGCCTAACGCAATGCTTCTGAAATTCCTTCGAAAAACCGTGGATACTTTGACTCAACACAAACAGTATGTACGAACCTTTATATTACACTAGTCCACCCTCTGTATTTGAAATAAGAAAGAAGGCGAAATGAAAAGAAGCAGTAAGAAATAAAAAAATTAAATCTTTCGAGAGTTGATGAGGCCGCGTGAACACGGCCCGTCAAAGTATATAGGGATGGAGCTTGTATCACAGATACGCTCATCACGCACTTTCGGCTGGCTTCGGACTGACAGTCGGACGGACGCGGCTCTTATTATAGTATAAATTTTACAATCATCTTAAAATCTACGGTAAATACTCCTAATATTTGAGTTACTTTTCTTACTAGATTTGCACTTCAAATTTTGTATAAATAATCTACGGTGAATACTCCCAGCATTTCAGTAACTTTTTCCATTACCGAGTGTGGATACCAATTCATTCGTACCCATGCACGCACCAAAGCATGATGAGCTAACATGTGTAAGAATCGTTTTCTATGAAAGATTTACCTGTTCTAATGTTTTCAGTTACTGTAATTGATCCA
The DNA here is from genome assembly GCA_030386875.1 of Morinoia aosen. Lineage (NCBI taxonomy): Eukaryota > Metazoa > Arthropoda > Malacostraca > Amphipoda > Talitridae > Morinoia > Morinoia aosen. Next base: position 60,173,863 of record CM059579.1, on the reverse strand, counting down.
ATCGACGTAGCCTACCAATGAAATTTAATACTGAATTGTAGGGCAATCAAAAGACGTATTTGACCAAATATGATTTTTTAGATTAGGAACTGATCAATATTGTACAGCACAAAAGATATATCTGCAACTCATATAGATTACCTAGAAATAAAGCAACCGATAAATGAAATCCTATCTCCCAGTAATACATCCCAATACAGAGGTATAATTTTCTACGCTAAAACCAAAGTCGTTAAATTATTCTAATACTGATAATCAACCATATGCAGAAGTTCAACATAAATCCTAACGTCAACTGCAAATGTTCATCCTACATTAAATGAACATTCAAAAAATAAAACGATTACTCTCAGTCTGAGTGTAAATTTTAGAGCCCACGGGTAATATCGCCAAATATCCCTCGAGGTTCTTCGATATAGATTTTAAATTGATATCAGTATCTTAACTTCACATTCGACTAAATTTTGTATCGTTCTCTCTCCCCCAAGCTACGCAACACTGATATCGTTCGCCATCAAAAGCAGCGATGACAAGAAGATGACATTGGCAGATATTTACCTGTGGATCACAGATAACTTCCCCTACTACAGATCGGCAACCACTGGCTGGAAAGTGAGTTGAAACGCTCGACTATAGATTGTTGGCTTTGTGCAACTACTTACTGTCGAACTCCAGAAAACGTGTTTTTAAGACAATTGTTAATTAAATGCTAAAAATAGGTTAGCTCATGTTACAGGTTTCTACACATTACCTAAACTATGGGTTAGTTTGAGAATAAGTGATAGCTTACGCTGGATTATTCTGTTCTTCATAGCTGACATAACTGCTTCCGACTGGTTATTTAATGTTTTCAAAATACGTTCACAACCTCATCTTTGGGGTGCTAAATTTTCTGGCTTCTTGATAAGTTCCATGAGAGCTACAAAAAACCATGCCGTTGCAAAAACCCTATAGAATTTGTATACTTTAGCAACAGCTCATATCGACATTTTAATGTTTCCCAGAATTCAGTTCGCCACAATTTGTCCTTGAACAAATGCTTTCGCAAAGTGCCCCGTACCAAGGATGACCCTGGCAAAGGGTCATACTGGGCGCTGGACCCCGACTACCCACCTGAAGACTCGTTCACGAAAAAGAAAAAAACTCCCGTCCAGAAGGTGAGTTACGTTAGTCTCAACCGCAGTCCATCTTTACATTCTTGTGCACAAGCATATATGCAAGAATCCTGCATATTTCCCTTTTCTTTATTATGAATACGTTTTAAACACAGTATGTCTATCTTCCAGTACCACCCTTTCAATTCTCCGGTGACATCGGTGGAAAAGCAAGGACCGATGAGAAGCTTGTCGTTTCCTTCGTCTCCAGCATCTATATCAGGGCGCTCTTCTACACCAATTGAAAACTTCTCGTTGTTCCCTAACTCTTTAACGTCAGCCAGTCCACACCATCTAAATGTGTCACCTCAACCATCCAAGGTTCCAAATTCGGACAATGCTTTCACCCACCAAGCAACTACAGTGCATGGATCTCCGAGCTCCCAGATTAGTTCAACTTGCATGAGAAATGTGAATATTCTGCGATGCAATGATGTGGGAGAAGCGTACGACAGCGATCAAAGTTTTCCTGGCGTAAATGGATGCTGTGAACCTCAAGCTTTGACCCCTAACTGTTCGAAATATATAAGAAACAATGAAAACTTTGATAATTATATTATAAATTCTCGCCCTGAAACTTTAGAGAGTACTAATTCCTTATTAAACACGAGCATAAATTCCCTATCGAATGAGTCACTAAATTTAATATATAGTCCTGAGCAGATATGTGCCTCAGGACCTGCGTTACCTCCTCTGAGTCCTGAAGCTTCCTCCTCGCAACAGTCGATGACCAGCTTCTCTTATTCCAACAGTACAAATTATGTAACTCATGAATTCGACCCTCGATATCAAAATTCAGAAATAAATGGAAGCCAATCGCAGCTTCAACAAAAACAGTTCCTCGAACAGCAGAAACAAGAACTCCAGGCAAAGCAGCACCTTCTCCATCAATATGAGCAGCACGCTCAACAAAATCAAGATCACCTCAACTTAGAAGGGCACGGCCAAAGCCAGCAGTCAACTTTGGACGTCAGTTCTTCTCATTTCAGTGCAGGTAACACGCATTAAGTTTTATTTCCAATTTTTTGTCGTAAGTATAGACACATTTTTCCTATGAAATGATTTTTGATGATCTAATATTATCGTGCTTGCTCCTAATATGAAATTAGAGTTTAAATATCGAATTGAAAACATCACTAGACCACATTTCCGCGATATATTACTGATGTAAAACTTGTAAGTTTAACTTCATGTTTGAATACCTTTGAAGAAAAAATTAGTCTACTCGTATGAACTTAGCTGTACGTTATTATAGTTTGAATTACGTACTTCTTGTTTTCTTATTTCGAATGAAAACCATAAAATTTATAAAAAAATACTAAAATCAGTGAACCCTCAGGTTCTTTATCATTCGATGCTGTTGGTCCATCCATTGGTCTTTCATTTATTCCAACAATGATATGTACATATTTTTATAAATTTAGAAAAACTGACAGAGAGAATCGTAAATCCTAAAATATCACGGCGTTTGTTTTAAAAACTTTGACAACTCCTATTTTCTATCTCGTCATTCTGATGAGCGCGTAAATTTGATTCTAAGAAAACGTGTTCACATCCCAATGTAGATCAATATTTATCGAACTAACTATTTATTTGAACTAATATATAGGAATTTTTCAGCTAGTAAATTCAGGAACATCAAATGATGTGACCCTGGCACAGTGAATAAATATGTAAAAATATTTTAGCTTGCAAAATCACAATCATATATTCTTATCCTAGTAGATTAAATAAATATATAAGAATCATTGAGTAAGCTCAATCATTAATAATATATGTTTTGGTCCTTGTAGATTAAATAATTACATAAGAATCTCAGGGCTAGCAAAATCGGTAACACCATTATATTCTGACCGTGGCAGGTACCGAAGTGACCTACTCCTCTAGTATGGACGGGCAACTGAAGAACAATGTACTCGAGAATATCGCCATGAATGACTTCCAGTTCTTCACGGACTTGACTCCTGAACTGCTCACCAAATACTCAGAAATGTACCAAGGCCAGACTCCGAGTGATACTCTCGGGTCAGACGAATCATTGTTAGCAGTACCACCGAGCGCAGTTTTTAATCCCATGACAAGTTCCTCTGTCATCGAGAGGAAGAAATCCACTGTAATGATCGCTAATGCTGTCACTTCTGGTTCTGATATGAGTTACAACTTAGCGTCGGATTCACCTCATGGGAATTATGTCCATGAGCACCCTGAGAACGTATCTGACTTTAATCAAGAATACCAAAATTCATGTCATGTATCAGATTGCAATTTAACTGCCTCTCAGTGCGTCGACCTCTTCTCGAACTGCACAGAAGGTTGCACCATAACCTCTTCCAATTTATTAACTCAGCAAATTCAATCTATAGCTTCCTGTTCAACTTCCGTGAGCCCTAGAGTCAATTATCTTACGTCTGTAGTCACTAGCCAGTCTGTTAAGTCAGAAACCGAGGCCAACGACTCTGAAAGTGAAATTCTCAACACAATAGGTCACGGTTCGGGAGGTACAGTAACTATCGTCAAACGCAAATCTGAACTAACAAATCACCACCTGTCCGAACCACTGGCCAAACTGTTATCCCCACTCACTCCCCCATACGAGAATGAACGGGGAACTGTTAACTCAAGTAAAGACACCGACACAAATAGTTGCCACGTAGGAGCTTTCTCAGGGTGTCTTGCTGCTTCAGATGATGAAGAAATTACAGATGACTTCAACTGGGACAAACTAATATAACTCTTCCGCTTGGTGGTATTATAGAAAACGTGTTCGACGGTCAATCGACAGATACAAATTTCAATCTCCCTGTTCCACAACAAAGTTCCGTCCCCGAGATGCTGTCAGATGAAGAAGGCAGATTTTTCTTAAATCCCTGTCTCCCGACACCTGAATCAGAGAGCGATTCCTAATCATTTTGCTTTTCCACCTTTTTAGAAGCAGATATGTACTTCATTGTCCACCGTAAAATGAATTTTCCCTACCAGTCATTCCTTTTAATTCGGACGTAAGATAACTATTTGCATTCGTTAACACTGCTAGTATGATCTTTTAACATTCACGTGCTTGTAATTAAAAGTCAGGCGATATACATAGAGCAATTTTGCTGTAAAAATAAAAACCAACAGCGCTCAATGGATGCCAGGCAAATTCTCAACAAACTAGGTAGTCAAGCATAATTTCTTTAGAACTTAGCATGAACTACCAATTCACGCTACAGCGATATGTCAGCTGCATCAGATTAATTCTATTTTCTATCCTTAAGTTTTTCGGTCATCTTCAAAAGCCCCAAAAAAAATTTTCAACGAAAGGTATATTTTCGACCTTTTAGCACGCGTAATTACTGCATCAAGAAACTAGTTTAAACTATGAATTAAAAACATTGATTCATATGACTACACAAAGATCTAAGACATGCCGAACAGAAATTAGATGCTAAATTCTGTTTTCAGAACAATTTATGCTGATCATGCCCTATTTAGAGTAAACATCAGTTATTCATGACCCTCAATTAATGCAAGTCGTAACACGAATAAATTAATATCGCATTAATTGTTACGTTCTTCCTGTATATAAACGGAATTCAATTAAATAACATTTCGTTATCACCGCTTGCACCAAAGTAGCACTGATTGTTACGGAACTTCCTCCAAAAGGAACAAAAATAAAAAGTGTACATTTTTTAATTGTATGAAACAATTACCTACATGTGTAATGATACTAAATGTTACGTTCAGAACATATAAATTAAAAGTAAGAAAATATATTAAAATTTGAAGATGGCACTGAGCACATTATAGAAAATGTTAGAGATGAATTCCTACTGAATTTGACAGAACATAAGTGGATTTTTCAAAAAGCTGTGCTAGAACCGTTCTCCGAGGCCATCTATCTACGCATTTTTACCCTAAGCCAGAGTTATTAACTAATTTTTGCAAGAGAGCCTCTTCGGTTAAGCGCACTGATTGAGAGAGCCGCAGCTACTGCACGTTAGCGTGTATTATTTAAATTATATATTAAATAATTAATTTACATATTTTTCGAGAGCCGCGCAATGAAAACCACTGTCCTAAACGAAACTCCATGACGTGGTTCTGGCTTTAAAATCGATGCCAGGCAATAGTTTTCAGAATGCCCAGGCAGTTTCATGTTCACATCTCCCTGTAATTTACTTTTATTTTCGTACTTCAGCCACTCGTATTTTTGATCGACTATTCAAGAAAATTCATATAAATTAGTTCTAATTTATTTGCACTGTAATATTTCACAATTGTCCTCATTTCCCTTAGCGTTGTTCAAATAGTTCATTTTATTTATCAAATGTTCCATGGAGCATATCATAAAGGCCTGTAAGATAGCGTTCTTATTTAGGTCTTCTAGCTTTAATTGCGGCTATTATTGTTAAGTATAAGTTGGTTTTGACACTGATCTAAACTGAACGTTTCATAAAATCCACAATGTTCCACTCTCCTACCAAATTTGCATCAATGTACAGCCTACAATAGTTACAATACTGTGCAAAGTGCAGTGTCCCGAGAGACATGATCGACTGAAGCTTGGAGCTTTGTGAGTTGTGTCCGATGTTTACTTTTATAGTTTTAGTAGCTTGCGCCTTTCAAGATTCCCCCGTGAAGCATTAAAATAGTATACGATTTCTGTACTAATGAATACAAAGCATGAACATGCGGTGAGGTTCGTCAATCAGGTATTTCACGGCTAAAGAGGTGAAAAATAAGTTATTCATATAATCATTTCATTTTCAGTCACTGTTATTCTAGCAATGACTAACAATTCGCTGGCCTTTCCAACATATATATCACAAGTAGTTCGCACTTGTAGCTACGTGACCGATTTTGTGAATGGTGCATTCGTATTATTAATGCTGAGGCTCTTACAAAGCAAAATAAATGTTGTAGATGAAGTTGCAGTCGTAGAATTTAATGTTGATGTGACTACATGAAAAGCCCAAGGAATCAACTATCGCAATGCGAATATCGATACAATTTTTAACACGTATGTTAGATTCAGAATCGTAGGAATAACGCCAAAATCTCCAAAACTGAGCGTAATTCAGTTTTAGTTTTTACTCCAGAAGTTTCTCCCCAACATGCTGAGAAAATTACCGCACGTCGTACTTACTTTGCACAGCTGAAAGAACAACTTTTAGAAGAGCCAGACCCTGACTTTGCGAGGTTAGACTACGATTTGATTTCGAAAGAGAATCCTGAGAGACGATAATTCAGATTGCGGACTTCATCACCAAAACTGTTCACTCTCTAAATCTAAGTCAATGAATTTAGTCAACGAATTTAGAGTTCTGATTTAGTGACGAAGCCACGCATCGACTGGTGGTGGGCGGCAGCAGAATATTCTCGTGTCTTCAGACGTAAAAAAACCAAAAGTTTTGCAAAAACGGTTGATGGGATTTTCGATTTTTTCATCCGAACTGCTGTATAGAAATTGAGATAGATCCTTTAACAAAAAAGTTTGTGGATGAAATATGTAGGTGAGATCAAATGACCAGCAGTCTTCAGTTTCGTAAAGAAAATTATGCTCTTCGTTGTTGGCAGTTTAAAACTGAAATACTCGGAGCATTTTAAAAGCTGCTCGAACAAAACGAAATCCGGAATAAATCAAACATAAAATACAGAAAAAATTCGAAAAAAATAAAAGTTTTCATTGCATCAGGCTTTTTAAGTCTTGTTAATACTTGCTGGTGAAGACAATCTCAAGCGTTAAATTAGAACAGACGTTTTCTAATTTGTGCCAAGAAACAATAGTTTAAAACTGGCCTGACCCAATATAAAGATCTAATACTCGATGTAGGATCTAGCGAAAAGTGGTACACACTGCTAACACCGAATGTTTGTTCTCTGGAGAAGTGGCTTGCACTGTATGATCAGGTCTAAATGAGCTGCAATTATTCGATACGAGCAATTGCACAAACGTCTTCATCCGCTGTGCCTTCAGTGCCCGGGCGTACCAAAAAAAGGCTTTCAGTAGAACCCGAAAATGCGTAGTAGAACCCACTTCTGCTTCCGAGTATCATCAACAGTAAGTATGAAAAATTAGTAAATAATTAATACTGTGATTTCGAATTATGAGAAGTTTGGTCCATCACCATACGAAGTACAAGAACGTTTTTTCAACAGGAAAAATGGATAAATAAAATAATCCATCAGTACACACAAAACCAACTGATCAATTTTGCTAGTAAGGGCCAAATGGTGTACATGACCACAAGACAAAAGTTCAACATGCAAATAAAAACGATCTTAACTTTAATTTCCCGTATCGAACAGGCTCAAGAGGAAATCAGAGTCATTCAGTGATCTCAGCGCTAGAAACCTGATTTTACTACTACTACTACTACTCATTCAGTGATCTGTGACGAATACGCGCTGGCCTCAAGAACATGACTGGAAATTGGTCGGTCAAGGAAAACTTGATGAAACAGAAAAAATCCATGTATTAAGCACGTGAACTAAGTGTCCTTCCAAGCGCACAAGCACAGAAACTGAACCAATAGCTTTACGAAAAGGTAAATTGATGGAATGTGTTAGATGATACAAGACCAGCCTGGTTGGCACTCACCTTTGTGGCCTTAATTTGAGTATACTGTACCTCAGTATTGCCTAATGAATGTGCCTTATTTGTTACTTGGTAGAAAACTGTAGCAGTAAACCGACGTGAGGCAGACACAGCTAATGCACCATCAATGCTGTGGGATGTTTAATTTTTTCACGGTGTCTTTTTAGCAAACCTCTTGAGCAAAGCGGTTTGTTGAGAACATCAAGTTTGTAGACAAATTTGATCTTCAAATTCGTAGACAAATTTGATCTTCAGATTTGTAGACAAATTTGATCTTCAGATTTGTAGACAAATTTGATCTTCAGATTTGTAGACAAATTTGATCTTCAGATTTGTAGACAAATTTGATCTTCAGATTTGTAGACAAATTTGATCTTCAGATTTGTAGACAAATTTGATCTTCAGATTTGTAGACAAATTGGATCTTCAGATTTGTAGACAAATTTGATCTTCAGATTTGTAGACAAATTCGATCTTCAGATTTGTAGACAAATTCGATCTTCAGATTTGTAGACAAATTCGATCTTCATATTTGTAGACAAATTTGATCTTCAGATTTGTAGACAAATTTGATCTTCAGATTTGTAGACAAATTTGATCTTCAGATTTGAAGACAAATTTGATCTTCAGATTTGTAGAGAAATTTGATCTTCAGATTTGTAGACAAATTTGATCTTCAGATTTGTAGACAAATTTGATCTTCAGATTTGTAGACAAATTTGATCTTCAGATTTGTAGACAAATTTGATCTTCAGATTTGTAGACAAATTTGATCTTCAGATTTGTAGACAAATTTGATCTTCAGATTTGAAGACAAATTTGATCTTCAGATTTGTAGACAAATTTGATCTTCAGATTTGTAGACAAATTTGATCTTCAGATTTGAAGACAAATTTGATCTTCAGATTTGTAGACAAATTTGATCTTCAGATTTGTAGACAAATTTGATCTTCAGATTTGTAGACAAATTTGATCTTCAGATTTGTAGACAAATTTGATCTTCAGATTTGTAGACAAATTTGATCTTCAGATTTGTAGACAAATTTGATCTTCAGATTTGTAGACAAATTTGATCTTCAGATTTGAAGACAAATTTGATCTTCAGATTTGTAGACAAATTTGATCTTCAGATTTGTAGACAAATTTGATCTTCAGATTTGTAGACAAATTTGATCTTCAGATTTGTAGACGACTTTGATCTTCAGATTTGAAGACAAATTTGATCTTCAGATTTGTAGACAAATTTGATCGTCAGATTTGTAGACAAATTTGATCTTCAGATTTGTAGACGACTTTGATCTTCAGATTTGAAGACAAATTTGATCTTCAGATTTGTAGACAAATTTGATCTTCAGATTTGTAGACAAATTTGATCTTCAGATTCGTAGACAAATTTGATCGTCAGATTTGTAGACGAATTTGATCTTCAGATTTGTAGAAAAATTTGATCTTCAGATTTGTAGACTCTAAAGCTTGTTCTAGCTCGATAACTGTATAGTTCTATTACAATAAATGATGTACTTCGGTCCTTCGTTTCATTTTCAGCGTAAATGATTTTTTAATATTATGGTTTTTGAATTTGCTTTATGGCGCAGCTAAATGCGAGGTCTACATAAATAGACCCGGTGTTACCCGGCCTGCATGGTAATCATAGAATCCTTACAGCTAACTTCAGCCTTGCATCATTTAGCTGCTCGGTAGCTCGTGTTTTGTAAGGGCAGAACGGGATGTTTGCGCACTTTATATCAAATGTAAAGCAGAAATTTCATGAAACTAGTTTTACACAGTTCAATAAAAGTGCAGGAGTCTTTTCATGGCTCATACACTCAGAATTTATTCTACAACAATTACCTTCTACAATTTTCATTTCAGGCGGCTTTTAATTTTTAATTTTCTTCTCTCCATGTGTGTGAGACAATCAGTAGCGTTATGAATTAAAGCGAGGAAGCCAGTAGCAAACAGAAAGATTGTAAGAACTCAAAGCATGAACAAAACCTAGAATGGAGTGAAGGATATATAAAGAAGAAAGCTTGAACATGAGACTGCGAAGCAGACAACAAACAATGCACCAAAAAATTGCACTCAATGAAAAACGCGAACGATCCGTGAAATTTTCAAGCAGCAGTCGGGCTTGGGGGCGGATGTTCAAAACGTTTTGGGCGGGCATTGCGGCTCAACTGATAGCGTACGTTTTGCGGACAACGCGGCCACTCTGCGTGATATAAGCGCATGCCGCAGCCTATTTGTTCTCGAAACACAGCGATGCGAAATGCTTTGCAGATCCGGCCTCTAGAGTGCAGCACGCAGGCTTCACCACTCAGGAGTCTAGGCATAAGAAGGAGAGTGAACACCGAAAAGCAAAAGCTCACGAGCTGAACTTATCGGACTCTGAGTAGGCGACTGACGTACGAGGTTTAGAATTCTGCGAATACAAAATGATGCAAGGCTGTACACTCATAGAAGCATGCATGGGTACATCAATAACTATTCAAGATTGGGTATCCCTTTTTTCAACGTCCAGAACAGCGAAGCTATATTGTAAGCCATTCTATTTTTAGCTAAATATTTATTAAATTTAGTATTCATGTGTTTAACTATCTTCAACGTAAATGGTGTATTTATATGGTAAAAAATCAACTTCTTAAAACATAATTGAGCGTCCAAATAGTTCATTTCCTAAAGGAAACGCATGCTTTTCAGCATCATCTGTTGAGTGAAAAAGAAGTCCATGTATTAAACCTATGGAGCAGCACATGCACTAGTGCTAATCAATGTCTTATGCCCGCTTCGTTGTTGATACGAGTAGTTTTTTTAAATAAAATTTAGTGCTGTGAACTTTAACTAAGCGGAACTAAATAAAATTTCCCAGTGAGTAAAACTTATCAGTATACCGAAGAATACTGACGTATTAATATTGATTTCAAGAATATTGGAGACATTTTGCTCTTCGCAGAGGCATGATAATTTTGAACGATTCTGAACAATTTTTTGCCGAACTTTACAAAAAAAAATAGTTGCAAATTGCTCGAGTGCGCAAAATGCTTTTCGTTCCTTCGCTAAAGGAGTTGCATCCTTTTCATATCACGCTTGCTGACTCTCACTATCGACTTTCAGAAAGCATCAATTTGTTGGGAGTGGAAAGAGCAAGAATAACGTGTAAGTGAAAAGCTCGTTACCTATAAAGGAAATATTTCTTTATTACCTTATTGCAAATTTTTTATTCGGTTCTCATGATTTTTGTTCTAAAATGATTGCAATAATGAAACAATTAATAAGAATGTTTCTTTAGAACTCTGAAGTCAGGATCTGATTGGGATAATTTTTTTCTATTTCAAATATTTGCGCCGCATAATTTTTTTAGTGTACTTCAAGTTCTAAGTTGCGCTAAAATTGTCAACCATTAAATTTTTCTTATACTGTAATTCTGTTTCAAAATTTATCAGTGATAAAAATGAGTTCTAATTTGAAACAAATCTGCTAGACTCACCTGGTCAGATACGACAATAAATCCCCTTTTCTGCGGTAAAAAAAAGACGTAAAATGGGCTTCAAAACTTACAAAATTCATTTCTCTGCGGTCAAGAAAAAAACATTTTCATATTTAAAAAATTTGAGAAGGAACCCCCTCGAGTGATATTTTAGAATCTATTCATAATCTCATCTAGACTACGTCATTAAATGAAATATCTCGAGCGGATTACATCTTGCTCGCGGTATCAGTATAAATGAATTGAACAAATCTCATGGAGCACGTACCTGTGAAGCTTCGAGCTGAGATCGGACGGTTAACAATTTAATCTGCGTAACTTTTTTCGCTGGCACTCAGCGTTCGCCGCCCACCTCACCAAGCCTGAAACAAAATAAAATATTCAAAACCGTTCTGCATTTCTCCAAGTATTCACTTGAATTAAAATTCTGGCAAACATATTGTTTACCGCTGTGCTCAAATTCATTCCAATAAAAAAAACTTGCGGATTGAACGTCTTCACGGTGCTATCCTTGCTTAAGTTTCAAAACTGGTTTTAAATATTTTTCACTGTTATTCCTAGGTGTCATAAGGAGATGTTGTTATTGTTCATTTCAATGATAAAATGAGTTAACTGAAATTTTTTAGTTTTCCTTTGACTATTCCGTGAAATTAGCTTCACCCTTCCCCTCATTTTCTGAGACTTTAATGTTTCACCACGCAAGACGATAAGTTTCAGCTGCCTCAAAGTTACCCTCAGAATAATTTCAAAGTCGATCTTCTTAATCCGCATCAGTTACAACAGCAGCAACCAACATACACGCATTCCTATGTGCTAGTTCGGCCCTGCTAAGACAGATGTTCCCCCAAAATAAGGCAAGTAAAATTACTCATACAGGTAAAATCACTCACAATCGCTTTTTCGCTGCCAGTGTTTATTAATTAACGCAATTTTTTAGTTCACGTAAGCAGCAATAGCCTACAGCGAGAGTTCTTGAAAGCATAAAGATTAGATAACAAATTAGTTTCAGCCTCCCTTACTACAACAAAGGTGTTTCTAAATGAGGGAAGCACTTTTACAATGTGAAGGAATGTAAAATTAAGGGTATGGTGAATGCAGAATTAAAGCTGAAGATGAAACTAACAGGTGCTGATGAAAGGACAGCAGTCAACCGAAGAAAAAATAGCCCGTAACATAACAAAACGCTTATACTATTTCAACGAAAGTAATGCCTACCTTACAGCTCAGGACCTAACATCATCTCCTAAGGATCAGTGATCAGCATAAACTACTTCCTTAGGACACAAGTTGTGCGTGAGATTTTGACCCAATTTATCTTACGTGTAAAAGAGCATTTAATGGTATTAAGTAAGAAATATGACTTCGTTGAAATGTCCGCTGCGCACATTTTCAAATGTCCTGGTTTTCTCGCGCTCTCTCGCGTACAGCTGCGGTGTTTTCTGCAGACCTTGCATTTCGCTGTCGTACGGGTGTTGGCTGCCTGTTTATTGAACCTGTTGACTCCAATTTTTACATTAAACGTTGAATAGTGGACTCGGCAGGACGTCTGTGCTGAGGATAAAAATCACGCAAGGCGTAGATTGTTTGTCGAACGAAGCACTGATTTAGATAATGAAATTTGACGATTTGCACATGCTGTTCAACGATCTAATCTTCTATCGTGACTTGCCAAACACCACTGAACAATTCGGAACAAGATCGGTAGCAGATATACTGGTGTAACTTGTTTTAATTACATTTAAAAAACGAGCGTCCTTATTGAAAGGCCACACTACTACTGAACAAGTCGGAACAAGACCGGTAGCAGATATACGGGTGTAACTTGTTTTATTTACATGTAAAAAACGAGCGTCCTTATTGTAAGACCCTTTCAATACACTTGACAGCCCAGAGTGACTTTCTTTGAGATTCTTCTTATTATTTTTTTTACCACCACCAACTACCCAGCTAACTAACTAACAACTAACAGCAATACCAGCTAAGAATGTTGCATTAGATGAATAATGAAATTCAGGTGAAATAATAAACACGTGGATCAATTGGAATTTATTTTAAACCTTATATCGGTAAAAGAATATGATAAAAATGCACCGAGATCACGAGTGGTGTCGATTTGCGCTTCTTAGAGACGTTCAGACATTTGTTCCCTCAAAAAAAGCACCGAGTTCGTAGAATAGAAAGAAATCTTTTTAGTTAAATTTTATTACCTTGGATTCTCAAGTTTCCTTCTTTAAATTTCTTACGAGAGTGAAATAAATCGTCCAACTCTTGGAGCATTGGGGACAGCATCGAGTTAAAAGCAATAAAAACGTGTGATGAACGGTGTGATTGTATGACAGAGAAAAATTAAGCTTATGGAAAAACTAATGGGCAGTCCAATTTAACATTTAAACATGACAGTCTGCACCGAACATCGGACTGTGCTGAGTAGCTACGAGTGACACAGGAAAGAAATAATAGATTGTCGAGACGCATCACCCTCACTATACCTCCCTCTCACCTTTGAAGTTCGCTTCGAATACGCCTTATATACGCAGTCAATGTTATATCATACTTCATACGTACGCCCCATTCCCCAATTCATACATACGCTTTATTTCCTATATACCTCTCATATTTGAGGCGATTTTTGTCATGAAATTATTGAACTGATCGTATGTGAAGCCGTGGTATACGTTGAGAAAATTATAGACGCTTTAGCGTGACCCATTTCTAAATCGTAAAATGAACTCGTAACACTCAACACGTGCACATCGACAGTTTTTGCGGACGCTTAAATTAAAACTTGCGAAAGAAATTAACCACAAAGTTTATGTCATCCTTTCTACGATACTGCGAAGGTAAATACAAGTGACGAATAAAACTGCAAGGAGTATCGAATGTTACGCTATGAAGGTACACTCAAATTGGAGTCAACTTCCAATTAACTGGTTGGAAAATTCTAACCCTAGCCCATGCAAAATTTTCATAAGGAAAGTTTCATTTAACACCAATTTTAAAAGGAAATTCAATGATAAGATCGTTTAAAAGAGAAGGGCTTCGAATCGACCTTTCAACTTGTACGTCGACGCTTCTGATACTTTAGGACAGGGGTTTCCTAACTATAGCCCGCGGACCACATCCGGCCTGCCACATAATTTCATCCGGCCCGCCAAACAAATCCCTGTGTGGTGACCTTGAAAAAATAATTATTGTACTACTGGTATCGCTGAATTAAATCGTTATTTTTCACTTTTCATTCCTTTGGCCCACATGAAAGTGCGAAATGCAAATATATAATGTGGCCCTTACATTGAAAAGTTTGGTGACCCCTGCTCTTGGATATGGATTTCACTATACGCCCTCACCCTGAAAACAAGTTACGTGAAAACGAGTCAACTTTTTTTAGGCCAGGCATGGAGTTAATTTTAGCATTTAGTGAGCACAGTGCGGCTCCAGGGAACGTTATACCGCTCTTCCGCATCGTGCATGGAGCCCAACATCGCAAGCGCGGCCGAAAAACTGTTCACTAACTTCCTAATCCAAGTCATTACCTTAGATTATGAATTCATTCGACTATGACAATTTCCTCAACTTCAAGCGAATTCTTGCCGCGATTCCACTAGCGCACAAGGCAAAACTCGTCATACAACCGCTGTCGTTCAGCGCTAACTCTTAATAGCATTTATTTTGTCCGGAAGGTTCATCACAGAAATCAAGATTCCTATACAAGATTGTAATCGGTCTTTTTTCAACAATTTACAATTTAAATATCGATTAACATTCGCTTAGATGAAGTTTAAATCCTTTTTTACCATGCTACAAAATTTTACGGTCCCAGCACTTCTAATCTTCGTAATCTGGATTTGAATTCCTCAGAGAACGAACTCGTCGCTTTGCCTAACGAAAAACCAGACGCGGGTTAAACTGAAGCTCAACTCTATTGAATAGGAACTAGATCCGGCTTTGAAAATAACATGCCCTAGAGCATGCCTCCAAGGGGGCTTTAATAAATATTCAAAAATTGAGTTCACCATTGGGTAAGCCGCATTGTGAATAATAATAATAAACTCATTTAACGACAGCTTCGGTCATAGACTATTTAGCTGTCGCTTTGGCGAGTTTGCAAAAGACACAATACAACACGCGCTCTCTAAAATTTCAGAAGATTATCAATTGTTACACCGTACGCGTTTCGTTCTAGTGTTTGGTTTTTGCACTTTTCATGGAATCCCACAGTAAAGCGAGTTATGCTGTTGCCAACACGCAAGTTTTTTTTATACGACCGCTCACTCGCTCAGAGTAAAACCAAAATTATCTGAGGAACATACAGTATGTCCATTTATAAAAATCGAGAATCAAAGTTTCCTGCGGAGCACTACTCGTACTAGAGCGCGATAACCCGCATTTCCTTCCTACTATTCTCCCGATTATTTCCGTCCGACAAAAAAAACGAAAACTCTCGAATTCTCAGTTTTTGATTTTTCAATAAATTCGGGTTCTCCTAGAATAACAATAAATAATAATAATAAAACCACATCTTTTTTGCGAAGCAAATTTATAAGGAAGCAAATGGAGAAGAAGAATCGTAAAAGCATTAAAATCTTTATCTGAACGTTTCGAGCCAAGGCTCATTTTCAACAGGAAATCTGCAAGGTTTAAGAAAAAATTTTTTGAACAAAGTTATCATACACAATTAAAAATCAAATGTCTAGGTATGGAAGAACTGAAATTTTATGAGAGCCTAATGACAACGGGTGAAAACATTTGTAAAAAGAGAGCTGCGCAAACATAAAAGATATTATCTAGAAAGTAAATCAGCCTACGAAAAAACAAGTAAAACTAAGTGAAAGGTGGGTTATAATGGGTTACCGATTGGCTATTTTCAGCGGATAAGAACTTTGCATTTCATTGAGGGAGGGCCTGAGTTTATGAATGTACAAGGACTCCAATATACGGAGGTCAAAACTAGCTTTACATGAATCTAAAATTTCAAATTTGTCCATATTAATAACCTGATGACATGTACCCTCCAAAGTGTGCTGTCTAATGCTGGAATGTGCAGGGGAACATAGAATGCGACCTGTTCGATGGCTACGACCGGCATGCTCCGATACCCTCACGTAAAGAGCACGATGGGTTGACCCCACGTACTGTGATGCGCAATGCGCACAACTAAATTTATAAATGAGGGACGAACGCATGCCAGCCGGCAGCACATCTTTAAATTTAAAAAATGACCCAATGGTGCGCTTATTCACTAAAATAACACGAAAACTAAGAGGAAAATAATTTGATCTTAGTTTTAAGACATCGGTTTTTAGTTTCTCAGACTGATGTCCAAAGTATGGTAAAACACAGTAGATGAAATCATTATTGGCGGGACTGGTAATTGGGGCAAATTTATTGGCTAGAAACTTACTAATTGAACGGGATATTACTGCTTTAGGATAGCCATTAGTTGTGAAAAAGGTTTCAAGAAACTTAAATTCATTATGCATGTTGGTATAATTAGAACAGATGTTATATGCACGGTTAACTAGAGTTGAAACGCTATTTAATTTGAACCTTTTGCAACAATAACTAAAGAAACTTAAACCTAACCCAGAAAAAGATGGTTTTCTAAAAACCGATGTTTCAAAAATATTGTTGGAGCGGCAAACAGTAACATCTAGAAAATTCGGACTCCTTATTCATTTCTAATTCTAAAGTAAATTTAATATTAGGATGCTTATCGTTCAGGTATTTAAGGAAAAGGTCTGCATGTGATTTATGCTTGAAAAGAACAAAAGTGTCGTCAACATAACGTTTGTAAAAGACAGGTTTAAAATCATCTGGACATTGATCTAACCACTTCTGCTCATGGTGGCACATAAAAATATTAGCAAAACTTGATCCTAAAGGTAACCCCATTCCTAAACCTTCTATCTGCTTATAAATTGACCCATTAAAAAGAAAAAATGAATTATGAACACACAATTCTAAAAGTGATTTGAAATATTTTTTGCTCAAACCTATGACTCTATTGGATGGACTACAAAACAGAGAATTAAGGCAAATATCTATTGTTTCGGTCAATGGTATATTGGTAAAAAGATTTTCAACGTCCAAGGAAGCCATAAAAACGTCATTTGCACACGTTTGACTAGAAATAGATTGAACAAATTCATGAGAGTTAATAACAGTATAATTATTAGAGGTCAAGGGACTAAGAACAGGTACAAGGTATTTGGCAACGTTGTATGTAGCAACGTTGTTTAGTCCCTTGCTTCGTTGTTGTATGTTGTTCTTAGTCCCTTGACCTCTAATAATTATACTGTTATTAACTCTCATGAATTTGTTCAATCTATTTCTAGTCAAACGTGTGCAAATGACGTTTTTATGGCTTCCTTGGACGTTGAAAATCTTTTTACCAATATACCATTGACCGAAACAATAGATATTTGCCTTAATTCTCTGTTTTGTAGTCCATCCAATAGAGTCATAGGTTTGAGCAAAAAATATTTCAAATCACTTTTAGAATTGTGTGTTCAAAATTCATTTTTTCTTTTTAATGGGTCAATTTATAAGCAGATAGAAGGTTTAGGAATGGGGTTACCTTTAGGACCAAGTTTTGCTAATATTTTTATGTGCCACCATGAGCAGAAGTGGTTAGATCAATGTCCAGATGATTTTAAACCTGTCTTTTACAAACGTTATGTTGACGACACTTTTGTTCTTTTCAAGCATAAATCACATGCAGACCTTTTCCTTAAATACCTGAACGATAAGCATCCTAATATTAAATTTACTTTAGAATTAGAAATGAATAAGAAGCTGAATTTTCTAGATGTTACTGTTTGCCGCTCCAACAATATTTTTGAAACATCGGTTTTTAGAAAACCATCTTTTTCTGGGTTAGGTTTAAGTTTCTTTAGTTATTGTTGCAAAAGGTTCAAATTAAATAGCGTTTCAACTCTAGTTAACCGTGCATATAACATCTGTTCTAATTATACCAACATGCATAATGAATTTAAGTTTCTTGAAACCTTTTTCACAACTAATGGCTATCCTAAAGCAGTAATATCCCGTTCAATTAGTAAGTTTCTAGCCAATAAATTTGCCCCAATTACCAGTCCCGCCAATAATGATTTCATCTACTGTGTTTTACCATACTTTGGACATCAGTCAGAGAAACTAAAAACCGATGTCTTAAAACTAAGATCAAATTATTTTCCTCTTAGTTTTCGTGTTATTTTAGTGAATAAGCGCACCATTGGGTCATTTTTTAAATTTAAAGATGTGCTGCCGGCTGGCATGCGTTCGTCCCTCATTTATAAATTTAGTTGTGCGCATTGCGCATCACAGTACGTGGGGTCAACCCATCGTGCTCTTTACGTGAGGGTATCGGAGCATGCCGGTCGTAGCCATCGAACAGGTCGCATTCTATGTTCCCCTGCACATTCCAGCATTAGACAGCACACTTTGGAGGGTACATGTCATCAGGTTATTAATATGGACAAATTTGAAATTTTAGATTCATGTAAAGCTAGTTTTGACCTCCGTATATTGGAGTCCTGGTACATTCATAAACTCAGGCCCTCCCTCAATGAAATGCAAAGTTCTTATCCGCTGAAAATAGTCAATCGGTAACCCATTATAACCCACCTTTCACTTAGTTTTACTTGTTTTTTCGTAGGCTGATTTACTTTCTAGATAATATCTTTTATGTTTGCGCAGCTCTCTTTTTACAAATGTTTTCACCCGTTGTCATTAGGCTCTCGTAAAATTTCAGTTCTTCCATACCTAGACATTTGATTTTTAATTGTGTATGATAACTTTGTTCAAAAAATTTTTCCTTAAACTTTGCAGATTTCCTGTTGAAAATGAGCCTTGGCTCGAAACGTTCAGATAAAGATTTTAATGCTTTTACGATTCTTCTTCTCCATTTGCTTCCTTATAATAATATTAATAATAATAATGAAGGCATCTGTGGATGCTTCATTTCCAATTCAAGTCTGATACATATCACCTTGTACATTGAATTTTCAAATGCCTTATAACTAACACCAGGACGCCATGACGCTTTCCCCCGGTCAAGACTGGTATCCATTTCAGACACCTGGGTAGAGTGGGGCATTGTGCTTGGAATTTTTCCCCTATACCCAACAGAGAAAATCGCCACCAGCGCCGGGACTCTAACCCAGGTTTGCCTGCATAAAGGCGGGTCCGATAGCCACACGGCTATGACGAGCTGCTAGACTCGGAAATTTCAGTTCTGTTGTGGTACGAGGTGCTATTCACGTGATAAAAAAAAACTATAATATACTCGTGAAAGATATTGGAAAATCGACTTCACGCTGCTGTCTCGTTGAAATTTGTTAGCTACCTTCCAGCTATTTTATGTCAAATTAGCGATACATGTTTGTAAATTCGTTTTTTTCACATTTGTCTTCTTAGCCATAAACCAATTCGAATGAAAAAGTGAAAAGCGATTGCTAGAATTCTGAATAATTTCTTTCAAAACATCCCCTCAAACTTTCAGGCACAGCATTCGCATTATTAGCACCTTCCTCATGGACTCTAATCAGCATCGCGTCAAGCCTCCATGAAGAAAGCTTTTCCTTTAACCCTTTCCTTCCCGACATCAACTCCAGTTCCCAGATGGCTAGTGCTTCCAATTTAAGGAAATTGACCAAATTTCAGGGTAATTCAACTTGTAGGGAAATAATTAGAAGTGTATGACAAAATTAGAGCAATTAGAAATATCCCTGCATCTATGTTTTTAAATTATTATCGTTTGAGGTCGCTTTTCCACCGGGGTCGCCAGCTAATAGCAAATGTGGACCCCTCCGCAAAATGTTTTTAAACACTGTAAGCTTCAAAGTCCATGCAATACATTTAATACCTATTTTATTCAACTTGAGCAATTTTTTCATACGTACATATATTTACAGATAAAACAAAGTAAAAACTAAATTAAATCTTATTCAATTTTTGGGCCAATTTTTTGGCGTTTAATCTTACATTTTCAGAGCATAACTTTTTTTCAATTCAACACTTTGACCACGGAATGGGAAAAATGTGTACCATTAGGTAAATTGTTGATATACGCTCCAATGTAAATGTACAAGATTTCAAATCATTTTGCGACCTTTTTTGAAGGAATTTTATCATACCATGAAAATATTATTGAGCTCTTACATTTCGTACTTTTCTGACAGAGGACGGAAACTTATTCGAGCAAATAAATCGATTTTACCCGTGTGTTATTTACTACCTTACCTAATCAACTTTACAACACGCGCAATCGTAGTCAACGTGTTACAAAGGAAGTAAGCACCTGCTTATGCAGAAAAAAGTGCTAGGGCAATTTTACGGATATTTCAGGGCAATGACTGAAATTACCTTAGAAAATTTTTCCCCCAACAATTAGAGTGTTGGGAAGGAAAGGGTTAAGTTTTGAACTCAAGAAAGTTTCACATTTCAAGCTAAAATATCAAACCCCTTCTCTACTTGCTGTTCAACAATTCCCTTTTTCACAGATTTGAACCATTACGCCCATTTCGCCCATTCACAGTAGCGAAACGCAGCATGTATATAATCGTCAGCCAGTCAGCGATTTACAGGCTTATAAGTGGGACAGCACCGGAATAGGGGCGCACGCAGCCACACTGCACGAGTTCATCTTTACTAAAAACCTGACTGCAAATTAATTTAGCAAGTGTTACGTGAAGAAATTCGAGCCAATGATATACATAAAAACATCAGCCACGCACGAAAGGTCAAATGAAATCCTGAGTGTAACCAGAATTTTTTATTATTCTCAAACCATTTCAGAAGCAGACTGAAGGATAGGCTAAATGTTCAGGGCTGCACGAGTGACGCCAGACGGTAAGCTCCCAGGATTTTTACAAGCCTACGACGAGTTCAAAGCATAATTTGATTTGCAGGCATTAGCAACAGATGAGACCGAAAACGGCAAAAATGAAATTGAACGTCGCGGGTATGAGAAAAGCTGGGCGTTGACCGTAGTAGAGCAGTCTCGAGTAACACTTAGGATGGAGTCTTAAGAAATAACATGGATAGCATCTTAGTTGTGTGGGTTATAGTATCATCATCTAAGAACAGAAACACAGGCAACCACAAACTACGCCAACAGCTAAGAATTGTTTGAAGCACCAAGCTCAATTGTTGATACGAGAGAAAAAAAAAAAGAGTTACAGTAAACGGGAGAGGCAAGAGCCAACACTTAGCACACAAAACTTTATTAATGAAGAAATTTCATAACCAACTGCACACCCTGTGTGCGGAGCTACCGACGCTCGAGCTTCAATTTAGAGTGAAGATACCGAGAGAATCTCAAATCTTATCAATTTGAGAGTCTTCCAAGATCTACATGAATTAAAATTGAAAGAAGTGCTTCAGCAGGTGACCGGGCGCAAAAATGTAAATCCTTAGTGGCGAACATCAACCCAGACAGTTGAGTCCAGTGAAGTACTACGAAGAATTAAGCAGGCTCGGCATCGTCGGATATTCCAACACTCCTAGACTATCTTTGGAATCCAACCCTTAACCTGCTTATAAACATACACAAAACAATAACTAAACAAAATAAATAAACTCAAGTTTCAACATAACAGCAGCAGAAGCAGCAGCAGCTGCGCTGGTCACCATCTTCAGTGAGAAAGGAAGAAATCTCAAGAATTCCTAGGAGAGAACATAGGTTGCCGAGGCCATCTGAAGGCACGGCATCATGAAGCTCGTGCGTTTCTCGCTAAGGCAGAAACAGACTTCAAGTTCACGTGATGCGGGGGAACTTCAAACTGATCCCAAAGAACTCCAGTCCACGGCACGCACTTATTGAAGCAGCACATCAAGACGGCCTCTAGGTAGCACCAAAACTGACGTCAGCCAGCGTTGTCAATGCCCTGTTCATCGCGCATCAACGAAGGAGTATTGCTTCTTTTCTTCTCTGATTGAGGGTGAAGGGCGCGGGGAAAGTGATTCGCAGCCGAGAAGTGATGGTAAGACCAGCAGCAATACACGACGGTGCCGCGCGCTGAGCGTGTTATCGAGGACTATAGAGTTCAATTGCAAATTATTTATCCTTAAATGCTAGACAAAACAATGCGAGTCCGCGGAAGTAGGTCGCTGCCAAGCAGAAGGCCGTGAAGCCCCGCCATGGCAAGGCTACTCCACAGAACAGGCAAGGATGTTAGAAAAGAGAGGTGCACGTAGTCAGCCTCCCAACACAACTGTTATATAATTTATGCAAATACAATCACGATTAAACTTCAGGAGTTGCTTTCAAACACAGTAAATAGGTAACTAGAAGAACTATCAATTAAGTTGATGGATTACTACATCGGCAACCAGATAAGAGTACCTGCCAAAAAATTAAATAGTATTAGCGGGCGCATACTTAAGAAGCTATTACAAAGAAATGCAGCGCAGAGAGGGCGGCAACCCATTGAAATGCTCAAGGTTCTGTTCAAGTTCCACAGAAAGAAAAATTTTCAGTCTATAGTCAGCTCTGCGATTATAAAGTCCAGTACTGTGAAGCACATCAGTAACAACAGCTGAAGACTAACTGTAAATAACAATGCACATAAACCGACATTGTGAGACAGAGCCTGGGCCCACTCTAGTACGATGATTATGTCCGAGAGGTAATAGAGGAACGAGCGACAGTTGAACACCGCACACGAAATGCGACAAAAACCGGCGGTGGTACCCTCGTGCAAACACTGTTTGGTTGTACTGAATTGTACGTACGGTCAAGCATTGTTTTCAGTAGTTCGGTACTGGTGCGCCGCTCTGTAGCCGACTCACAACACCCGTCCACAATAGCGGCCCGTAGTGCAGCAGCCACAGAGCGTTACACTGAGGTAGAATACAATCCGTTCGTCCCCCTAAGGGCACTCCACGTTCGAGCAACAGCCAGAACAGCTCTGCCAAGTTAAGCTTTACTATCTAATATTTATAATAGAAATAGATACATGCGTCAACAATAAAGTTCTTCAGCGCCTCTGTGACCCAAAACATCAGAAACGTTAACCACAACAACCATGATGATCAGGTGATAAAGAGTCTGCCCCAAGAAAAGCGCATTATGGAGACGGGATGGCAGATGCGTACGGGAACTGTTTAGATACACTGATTTCTTCAGTCATCCAGCAGAGTCAAAAATGATTGAATACGCAGGAGAGTGTGATCTTCAATCTAGGAATTTAGGCGAGCTTTCAGGACAGACCCGTCTCTAGAGACAAGGTACACGTGTAAGATTTTTTTTCGGGAAATACAATTCAATACTGAAACTTAATCAAGATTAAATCTCCAGTCGTTCAGCAAATTTTAATGCTAATCTGTGATAAGTGAACGCTGTATTTAAAGTTTTTGAGTAAGATTGAGTCGTATCCTAAACCTAGGAAGATCGAGTTCTCACAAAACTCAACGATTTCCACTAAAGGCACAAAAATGCTACATGGCTGGGTATTTAATATATTAAGCTTCACGTAAATCGCAGTTTATCGCTTCCTCGATCACAGTAACGCGCGACAAAATTTACCCGAAAGTTTTTAGAATGACCATCATGCCGAGAATCTGAAGCAGATGGCTTATGTTATCTTTCAATTTTCTTAGATTTACCAAGCGACACGCGAAAGCCAATTAGAATCTGGGACTTAAATCTGTCAACAAGATTTGCCGCTTAACTGATGACAAACCATGTTCACAAATTTTCCAAGTAAAATTTGCTCCATTATTGATACGAATAAACATG
This sequence comes from Morinoia aosen, assembly GCA_030386875.1. NCBI lineage: Eukaryota > Metazoa > Arthropoda > Malacostraca > Amphipoda > Talitridae > Morinoia > Morinoia aosen. Next base: position 60,149,897 of record CM059579.1, on the reverse strand, counting down.
CCTAAAAGTAGTCGTCTCAAGGAGCTGGATTTCTGAGCAGATGAAGCACGCCTAGTTCACAGATTAAGCTCGGTATGATATCCACTGACTAATTTGTAGAGCGCCAAGTTCAAGATGAGCAGCAATATTGAGCTCGGAAAGCAGCCCAGTGAACGACTGAGTTGCCTGCAGAGCTTCTACTTAAAACTGAGTAACGGCAAAGCGCTTGCTGTAATGAGGAGCAGGAAAGACGGAACCAAAGGAGATGATGAAGCTACTCTGAAACCGGCAACAACAAACCAGCATCCCAGCAAAAATTCTTAGACAAGGCAGTTCGAGCTTAGATAAAACCTAAAACCTTGTTTCGTTTTCTTGACGGAAGCGGTTTCTGAAAATGCTCAAGTTTTGTGTAGAGTGGCCGCACGATTTGCGAGGCTCCGTCCATCCCGCCACTGCAAAGAAGCTTTCACTGGAACGGAGTACCGGAAGAACTCCCACTGTAACGGAGGAGCTCACAGGAAGGAGGAGGAGGGAGGGTGTGAGGCAGCAGTCGGTAACTGCTCGCAAACGAGTCTCTTGAGGGACAGCACAGCGGTCATTGAAGAACGAAAGACTCGCACCGACGGCGCTGTGAGGTCGGCAACGGTTTAGCAGTTTGAAGTCTTCCAGTAGCTTGGTGCTTGCAAGATGGTTCTTTTGCTCGGAGTGATGCCACGGATTTTTTCACTTTTTTACACTTCATCTATAAGGTAGCAATTATATAAAGTGCTACTCTCATAAGTATCTCCAGTTAAAAAATTAACAAAAATTACTCCAACAAGGTATCAAAAATAAACTCCGCTATAACTTTGCATATAAAAGAGCCGCGGTTCTCTCACCACAGGCTATATAATTCCTGGCGAACTTTGTACTAGAGAACCACCGCTTCACAAGCTTGAGCAGAGAATAGCCCTGAGTAGCGTAGCGGCAGCGTCGGAGCAGTGGCGCGGCAAATACGCGCCTTGCGACATTTTCACACGAGCTGCTCCAAGTTCAACCATCATCACAACTCCGCTCATAATTTAACACCATTGTACTTACAGACTTTAAACCGTTTCGTCAAATATTCAACACTTTTGTACAACCCTAATATTAATGACTTCATTTCTTTTTATCTTTCTTTCTTTCTTTCTTCAATTTCGAACACTCCGTAGTAACACGAAGTAGGTCCCGGCTCTCGGACGAGCAGAAAGCGAAGTGGGCAGCGCAGATGCTAGGCTAGAAGGCTTCACTAGACATCCTCTAAAAAGCTTTGTACCATCGTGGCAGCGCCCTCTGCCCTCAGAGCGGAGACCTACCGCAATGAAAGCGAGAGGAAAGTCTGCTTGCAGGGTCATGACGCGGTGTGTACTCGACCGGCCTGGTCTTTTTCATTGATTTCAAATATTTATCTATGAAATTATCTAATTTACGCTAGAGATTAATGAATCAAAACTGCGAGAAACCTACTCGACTACCAAAAAAATGTTTTAAAAGACGAAGAAATTCAACTGCCGAAAATCTGAAAGCTCAGCGCGATTCAACGTAAACTCGAAAATAACACTAAATATCAGTTTAGATTTGAAGGATTCGACACCACTCAGTCCCTGCAGGCGGACTTTCCGTCCGCATCCCTAACTCTTCCTCCGGAAGCTTCAGCTCCTCCGCCAGTTGTCTCAGGTGACCGCGACTGCAGCTAAGTAACATCACTGATGCTCGAGGCCATTACTGCATCATGCCGCGGGGCGACCCGCTTCTTCTGCCGCTCCCCATCATGTACGGGGGCGCCACTGAGGACTGTACCATTGATCTGATGCGGCGCTGAGACGACTGCACGAATAACCACCAGACAGGTGAGCGACAGGTGAGGACCTACTAGCGATGGTTTCAAGATTCCTTCATCGATGTTTATTTTACGAAATTAAGGAGAAACTACATAGGTTCTCTAGATCCATGACACTACATTTATTTAGACAACGTGCACTTTAAAAACTTCAGAACCCAGAAAATGTGCGCGAGTGAGAAAGAAACGAGCCATTTATATTTTATATTCTGCGAGCCATCCAGGTTTACATAATATAATCTCGATAAGGCTTTCTTCAATCTATACTCTTACGTTACTGAAGTTCATGGATCATAGTTTGAAAATTACTGAACGCTAACAGCGAAGACGGTTGCTTATGGAACTAATTCCAGGTTTCCGTAAGAAGAAAGCCTGAAACTCCATTCACAGAGAAAATTTTGGCCAGATGAACGAAAACAACTTTGAATACTTCGGCAACAATTAGCTACAGCTCACAAGGTCAGTGAGGCCTAAGCCGCCTCCGTGAGCAACAGTGCGAGAACAATTCAGACTATTACTCAAGATAGGCGAGTGTTAGGTGAGCAAGATCAATCCTTATCCTCGTAAGTGCTAAGTTGATATTTCAAATTCTATGTTCAGTCAATTCGTACCTTGTGTTTTCAATTTTTCAGAAACTCGATAACTAGCATCAATCACTTGACTGACACTCTCAAGGGTTTTTTTCGAAAAACAAACTTACGGAATTCCTCGTATCTTTCTCGCACAAGTTTTCTTTATTCTAAAACTTTCAAGTGCACATTGTTTAAATAAACGTACAGTGTATTAGATCTAGGCGATCTAAATGGTCTCATAAATTTAATATATGATCAATATTAACATCCCAACACCGATAACAAAATTCAAGTAAACTGGAACGAGTTACAAGACTGTCACTAGGTCTCTCGTGATAGATTCTCAAATTCTCAGAAAAATCCTTGCACGAGAAGCCTCGTGCCAGAGCCCGTGTAAGCAAACCATGCAATCTTTGTGTCACCTGCACAGCGTAGAACTGCCCCATGATCATGACGGTGGTCTCTTCCTCCTGCGTGCTGCCCAGCTGCGGGAGCTTGATGATGGCGCCCGTCTGGCGCTGCATGTCGCGCACGTTCTGCCCTCCCTTGCCTATCAAGCGGCCGACCTGCGCGCACACCCAAGTTTCCATAGAATAGGATTGTGTTTGCTGAATTTATACGAAATATTCGATTAATATTATTTGATTATTTCATTTAAATAGGATTGTGTTTAGAACCACTTTGATACTTGCGATTGAGGTATGAGTTCAATGAAGTATGAGCAGTGTTAGAAAGGAGTTTAAAGGTTCGAGGTACGAGCTAAACGATACAAGATCAGAAATATAAATTTACACAGACGCATAATTCTTGAGGTTGTTGCACGAGATTTATGAAATGAGGACGTTATTAGAAATGGTGATTGAGGGAGATTTTTGCACCTGAAACTATATTTTAAGATAGAGGCACGAGTGTCGCCGTTAATGACGAGTTGGATAAGGGACAGCACTTGAGGATGGTCGAAAATAAATGAAGACTTTCAAATTATTAGGAAAGCTGGCATTTTCTCAAACAAGTTGAAGATTATTGGAGAGGACAAAGCAGCAACTATTTTCCCCAATCATGTTTTTATTCATGATGTGTTCACCAACCAAAGATGCATCTTGTCTCTTTCATAAAAAAAAAGCTAGCCGAAACCAGCTCTATTCCACTTAGAAATGAAATTTACAATCCTGTATCACATTCAAACTCACACCAATAAATTACAATCAATTTAAGTCACAGTTCAACCCACGAAACTCACCTGAGAAGACGGGATCATGATTTCAACAGTAAGTTTGACATCGTCGTAGCCAAACGCGTACTCCTCACGGATCTTCTCGAAAATTAAGTACTGAGCCTGAGGAAGATAATGAACTCGTCAGGAAAGGGACGTAGCTCTAGAAGTCAACATGCATTTATACAGAGAGACCCCACGAGCTGCCACGAGAGGATTTGCATTATGCGGGTGACACTAGATAACTATTCACACATTCTTCAGGTTAAATTAATGAAAGCGTCCGAAGGGACGATTATTCCAACGATAAAAATTAAAAGGACATTAATTCTAGTTTAATATTCAACTTCAGTTCAACCTATCGTTATCAACGTGCTAAGATGGCTTTATCTCTTGTCTACTTATTGGCTTTCCTTATCCGAACCAAATTTGACACTGTACTAGAGCAATGCACGATGTGAGGCCCGCCAAAACTAAAGTTCAAAACGGTTCGTGAGGGTAAAAAGGCTCAGTTCTTATGTTGTATCCAATGGAGTGAGGTCCATACTCTTTAAAGTGGGCAACTTTTTACTCTTTACACTTCACCTGCAGTAAATCCTGCATTTCCAAGCGCAAGAGTGCCCACATCTGGTACTCCACAGACTACAACGAATGCTAATGTTCCATATTTTTTCCTCGAGTAACGCTTAGAATCCAAGTTTTCCTTGCCCCTATCTGAACATTCACGGAATAAAAATGGCATAAATAAACAATTTCGAAACTAGTGTTCATATAGATAGCAGTATTCTACTGATGATCAGACGCGGTCGCTTGACCGCGAAAAAACCAACGATGCAGGCCATACTAACTGGCAGTCTTAAACATTCTGTTTCTGACGACGGCGTGGGTTGAAAACCATAATTTTACTATCTATAAGTTGAAGATATATTTCGTTTGCCTCCCAGGAACAAACGGTAACCGACAACCTAATTCAAGCTCAATCAAATTTACACCTCTTTTAACCTCCCTCAAGTTAGCGACACACAAGACGTTCGATCACATAACACGACTATTTCTCACCTTCCACTGGGCCTCAGGAGTACCAACGATGGTAACTTTCCTCTCAGGCACTTCAGAAATGTTGTTGATGTTCTCCTGCGGGGAGGTCTCCTGAGAAGCGATCTTAACAGACGCGCCGGAGAAGCGAATGATGTTGCGGATGTGAGATCCCTTTGTGCCAATGATAGCGCCTACGGAGTAGTTAGGAATGAAGAGATAGGCAGTCTCCTCGCAGTTGTCGGCGTAGTTGCCAGACGAGAAAGGCGCTGGATACATGGGGGTGTAGCCGAGACCGCCACTGCCGCTGCCGCCGTACATTCCAGGACCTCCATGCATGGGACCCATGGAGTTCATGCCCCTGTCGCCGCGAGGGCCACCGGACCCCACGGTGGACATCATGGCCATAGGGTGCAAGCCCGGGAACATCGAGCTTTGAGGAGCGAAGCTCTGCAGGTCGCTCTCGTAGCTTTGGCGTAGCTTGGCGCTCACGGCGTTCTCGGCTTTCGCGATATCGTCAATACCGCCCTGTTGTAGGAAAATATTTTATGTTTCATTGGCCAAAGAGAAAATAAAGGGTCTTTTACAGCTGTTTATGCTATTGTTATATTTCTTTGCTTTGAAGCAGGTTAGAATGAAGTTAATTCATAGAGAATTCACAGCACATGAACTAACCTTTATGGTGATGATACGCTCCAGGTTAAAGGAGTTGATATCGTTTACGCTGGATACGGTGATTTTTGTGTTCGTGTCCTCCATGATTTTCTTGATGGTGGCACCTCCTTTGCCGATGATGCGGCCAATCAGATTGTTGTGAGCAAGGATCTTCAGGGATACCTGTAAGGGGAAGGTAACAAAATGTACCGTCACTGCATTTTATACTTCGAAACTACTATAATAAAGGTAGATGATCAGCAAAAGTTCCCATCTAAATATTGACGTTCCAAGTTCAACCCTAGACTACACACTTTCCGAACGATTCTTTACGTCGTTTGGAAACCACTACCACGGTTTAGGGACATAATGCGGCGTATTCAAGAATAGTCTTTAACTCAATCCAAAAGAAGTTAGTTCAAATGAACGAAAGCGTGTTTTTTATGAGCGTTATTTTCTCCAAGACCACAATCGAGGCTCGTTGACACCCGAACTCTAGCCGCAGGCCTATTTAATCCATCATAGGGCGAGCAGTGCAATTTAGATCAAGATAAGTTAGCTTAAGCCTCCCTAACCGCTACAAAAAAAAAACGTATCGAAGAGGAAGTAAGGAGGCAACATTTGGTATGGAGATAAGGGAATGCGGAATCTATGCAGAAGAGGCATAGAACAGCAAGTTGAGAAAGAAGTTCATGAAATAAGATAAAAGAAGAAGAAAGTAGGTGCTGAAAAACAGGTCAGCAGTAAACCGAAAAAGGTGGTTCTTAACATAATAAACAGTATTTCAACAAAAAGAAGACCTACTGAACTCTCAACGAGCAGTACAAGTCTCATCGTTGCAGGAATACCTAGATATGTTAGCAAGTTACACGGATGATACGATGAGATAAGCAAACATTGCACGTAATTGAGTTGCCAGCTCACCTCGCCACCCTTGTTGGTCTTGTCGCTCTCCTCCTGCATGACCTCGAGGATCCTCTTGCAGGCGTTGGTGCAGTTCTCAGGGTTGCCGTAGATCGTGATCGCCTTCTCCAACGAGCCGGCGTTGTCCTTGCGGTGCACGTCCACGCGGGCACGGCTCTGATAAACCCATTCACAATTGTTGGCTCACATTTCATTTTTATTCAGTTATTTACATATAAATCGATCGCCTAAAAAAGTACAAATTGAACGAGTATTCTAATTTACGAGATGTATTTTTATTTCATTGATTTCTATGCGAGTGCAGGTCGAATTAGATTAACTTGGTAACCTTCCCGGGGACACCCAATATGCTTCAACTTCAGGCTCCACGTCTTTAATTCAGAACAGGATATGTATCAGAATTACTTGCCATATACAGAACGAGCATTAAGCTAAATATTGACTTTCATGGCCTCGCCAGAAATCTATACACATTCAAGGATCTACGCGCAGTTTTATTCTATCCATTAGGATTAACCATTATTCTCTCATATTTAATGAGAGAAAAACGAAATAATATGGTACCGACGACTTCGCGCGTTATGTTTAGTTCAGCTGACAAAGAGCTTTTGCTTATCAAAGACTAGAAAAATATGCATACACCCACGCCAATTGAACGTGTTGGAAAATCTCGAAGGAAGTTTTCTTTTTGACGTTCATACCAATCACGACAGAATTGGTCGTGAAAGTCGTAATGAAAGTTCAAAAAGATTGAGAACACCAGTTCCGAGTCAGTAGGAATAATCAAGGATTCTTAAAGAACTGAAGGTAGGATCAGAAGAACCTGTAACCCACTGAATTTGATGCATTCACGCACAATGCGATACATGAAGCCTAGCGTGTGTATGAAGAAATTTGCATCCCAAACCGACTCCCCTCCTTAACCCTTATGATAATCAGGACACCACATTTTCGTGGAAGCGAATTGACTGAACCAAGGCATCGTTTCCGAGGAAGAAAAACCAAAAAACGAGTAACAGCCCAACTTCTCAAGTTCTCAGCAACCAAATCGACAACTGTTGTATTTTATGCCTGGTAGGAAAAACGGGATGGCGTCATTCTTCTTGAATTTTCCCATTCCGACGTTTATCGGTTTTTACGAACCTACACTGCTGGGGAATAATTCTAACATGAATTTTAAATCGCTTGAATTCTAGACCGAATTCTGGAAATTTAAACCGCATTCAACTTGAACATTGTTTAGTTGCATTTCAGTACTCGACCGTAAACCGACTTCTCATACTTCGAGATATGGTCACAATTTCCTCTCCCCTCCACTCCGTATCGCTCATTCTGGCCACGATCGGTGAACTTTTGACCACTGGTCACATCCATTCATACTACACACTAGATTGTCGCGATTCTCTAAGGCTATCACAGAAGCCATTCCTCACAATCTGGTCTGCGCTAACGCCCGTCATTATAGGCAATATTTCAAGATAATTTATGTGCACAAATTGGGCAAGTGGCTGCTCTATGGTTACACTACTTCTACAAAAATTCAACAGGCTGAACTATGGTTCATTTCAGTTGTCGGCCTCTGAACATTCCTGAGGTTTAATTTCTAACTAACCACATTACGTATCATTACGTATCACGTCTCATAAAATTAATGCAAGCAAGTTTTCACCAATGGGTGCTAAAATTCTGAACGAATCTACTCTTCTTGTCTGTGAAACAAAAATGGTGACACGGATTAGAGCGTTTCACCGAGAACGACACCTGACCGCTATGACTTAATTTGAATCAACAAGGATCGTACATAAGTTATCCCCTGTCCAGCTTCGAGCCGTAGTTTCAGCCTCAAGTAGCTTGACGTGAACGGATTTTCATGGTAAATGTGCAAATCAATACTTGACCCACACACGATTCTTAACTAACGCGAAAGTTCAGGTCAAGTTATGGGTTGCTGGACCTCGAATTGAAGATGGGAACTTCGATATTGAAGTCTTTCTTAATTCAATTTTTACAATACTTCTCAACTTCGAAGAATATTTATTTACTTTATCTGCAATTAGTTCTTCATTCGGCAAAAACACCCCACCTATTTTTCGAACTGGTGAATATCTCCATTAAATGACTACACGAGTTCGTTCATTTTTGCAACCATTTCACCCCAAAGGTGAGCCTGAAATTTCAAAACAGTATAATGAATGAACTTGGCACTACTTCAGTATTGCGTTACTTAGCCTCTTCAGTCATCAACGCGGCGAAAATACTGAAAATTTCACTCGCTGATTTCGCACCATATCGGCAGCATCACAGCACTACACAATTTAGATAACCAACAAATGAGCAGCATAACACCAAGCTTCTTAAGCTGAAAATACAAATACTGGCTCAAACTCAAACAAAATGATGAAAATAAAACCAAATATCACCTGCTGAGTGATGGCGCAGATGGTAGCGCCCGAAGAAAATGAAGCCAATTGCTTCAGTTTAAATCCACTCTTAAGGCAGCGATTGATACGGGGCGCCTAAGGCTGGACCAATAGATGCCGAGCGTCCCTCACCTGCTGAGTGATGGCGCGGATGGTAGCGCCTTGGCGGCCGATGATGGCCCCCACCATTTCCGAGAGCACCAAGATCCTGAGGGGGAACTCAGCAGCGTGCCTGTGCTGCATGCCGCCCATGCCGGCCATCATACCGCCACGGCTGCCACCTTGCTGGGACCGCGGCGCTCGCGTCCTTCTGTCCACCAGCCTGTCCACCCTGATCGTGTGACCGCCTTCCATCGAAGCTCCGTTGAGGCGCTGGGCAGCCTCTCTCGCGCTGTCCGCACTAGCGAAGGTCACGTGAACCACCTGTGATAAGATCAATGTATTGGTGGTCTAGTGTGCTAAGCGGCACAGTCCATAAAGCAAGAGCTAATGCCAGGGGTAAAAAAATTGTAGGTGCTTTATCAAACTTTATGAACAAAGCAATCGCTTTGGATGCTTTGATAGACATGCATGAACCTACCACAAATTTTGTTTGTCTATTGACCAACAAAACTATTTAACGTACAAGAACAGCTGCAGTAGCGTTTTGTTTGTGGGACGAAGTTGTTAACTCTTCCCCGAAACAGGACATCGCTCGTAAGTTCGTGAACAACTACAAAATTTTCAAGGCAAATGGACCCAGAAGCATTAGGGTTTTAACTCGCGCCTACAGCAACCGCAAAGTTCCTTTTCAAATTATTATCAAATATACATTGTTTGACGGCGCACTACCGTGAATTTACGAAGGTCCATAAGACACTGGCACATCCCTCCAACGCGGCAGTCTGTTTTGAACGTTGGGTGTTCAGGTGAAAGTTACGGTAACCATCCAGCAATGGCTCAAGATATTAAATCTTCAAGTTACTTAGCCTTTCCAACGAAGTTGAACCAGTGAAGCACCTATCCCTAATGTGCCGCAAAAGAACTGGCCAATAAAATTGGAAACGCCTCGGTAGATTTAGACTAACTTCTTACTGGCGGCAAAGATGACGATCCGACCATGAAGAACGGAATACAACAAGAAGTTCAATAGTTACTAAAGCCTGACCTGGGTTTGGCCGTCTCTGCTCTCGTACTTCTCGCTCTTTGTGACCTCGCCCACGCTCTGCAGTAGGGAGTTCAGTTCCTCAGGGTGCGCGTTGACGGGTACGCCACTCACACGCACTCGAGTCTCCAACCTGCACAGAAACCAAGAAATTAGTCTTCTGAACTAGCATAAGCATTCATAATGCAGACTCCTAAGCTAAATCTCCCTTACCACAACAAAGATGTCCAAGGAGAGCAAGGATGAAGGCACTATTTAGAATAGAGTTAGGGGAACACGGTATCCATGCACAAGGTGCGTTTCCGCGTGGAAACGGTAAGTCGAGAAGAAAGTTCAAGAGATAATTTCAAGAAAGTTGGGGGTGAAAACAAGATAGCACTGAACCCTAAGAAAAAGATAATCTTTGGAACAAAAAACATCAATGGAGAACATAAAGGCTCTTGATTTCACATTTTCAATCCCTTGAGATATGAACCCATGATGCTTTGATCTGAAACGTTGAAAATCCTCAACCGCCTTCAAATTGTCTCTCTCTACGTTTCAATTCTGTCTTCATTCACTTCTGCTGTAAAAGAACATTTCAATCTGTCGCCCAAAAATGGTTGCTGAAGTCTAATGTAACCGATTTAATTAAGAACGACCGTGGCAGATCGTGGAGAAGAAAGGTGCAGACGTACGGCAAACCGTGTTGTTGGAACGAATGTCTAGCTTCTCGAGAGTAAGCTCAAATAAAGTTGAACGAGAAATTTACAGTGCTCATGAAAGCAGTTTCAAGATCAGAATGAGGCACTAACGTAAAACGCTTTCTTGCATTTGGATCGTAATGAGAAGTAAATTTTCAATTCATCGATCAGCATTCACACTTGCTACGAACTGTAAGGACTGCTGTGATCAATGCAACACTGCGTTTTCAGGCAGCACTTGCTAAATTTCAGTCCACAGGAGCCTGGAGTGGAAATATGATTTGGCGAAAGGTAAAGTTCAGTTTATACCCTCTAGATACCTAGAACTTTCAAGAATGTATTCCGACATCGGCAGCACGACTAATCTGAAATTGAACGTACTCTTTCTGTCTACGATTCCGTTTTTGTATTTAACACTTTGACCGCAGCGTGACCCACCGGTGGTACACGGAGGTAATTTTCACAACGCTGCAGACCGACCAGTAGTCACAAACACAATTTCCATAAATACTTACTCAAAGCTAAAAAATGAAGGCACGATCCAGTTCATGTTTGCTATTTTCAACATCGCGCGCTGCAGTTGACTTTTAATTTGAGTTTGGTGTTGAACTTAATATTTAGTAGTCGCGGTTAAAGTGTTAATTCACGAACAATTTTGGTCCAATAGTATATTTACCATTTACTTTCAAGTTTTGTTTCATTCGGCAAGAATTGAATGCATCCACACTATAATCATATCAACCTACAAGCTTTCATGAATTTGTTATTGGTCAAGAAACTTTTTAACGATGCTAATTACCAAACATTTTTGAAAACGGCAATTTGTTTCAACTTTCTCTACGATATCATTCGAAGATTTCGCATCTTTCAACTCTTTGGCTACCGAGGCGCCGCATGCGAGAGGATGGATGTGGTTACGACGCAACAGCTGGTCAGACACGCTGCGCAGGGCCTGCTACGGAGCATCTCGTTTGGGGGCGGGCCAAGCTGAACACGGGCGGTTCAATCGATTCAATGTATTGGAAAATTGACGCTGCACGGAATGATTAACTTTTCCAAGGGCAACGAGCAATAAAGAAATTCAAAGAGCTAAAATTGTTCCACTATTCGCATGTGTAATTTTTTAAACATTTCCGGCTAAAAATTCAATAGCAAATATTTTGAACCAATTTGAGCGTAATATTAAGTTTGGCGTGCACGAGAAATGATTTTCTCAAGCTATCATTGACAGTTGAGATTTTCTGACGAAATTGTAAAGCTCAAACGAAGCCTGGCAAGCGCCAGATACACACCAAGTATAGTATTTCAACAACACAAATAAGTTTACTGAAATGGAACGCCACCCGCCTTCAATACAAATAACGTTCAACGCAGCAATTTAACTATAGAAACTCTTCATACTCGACACATGTCAGCTCTAATGAAGGATTCTGATGACCACCGAGATCACTTTTCGATCGTTCAGCCGCGCCAATAAGAGAACAAAAAGGGGAGTTGCTTCAAACTCTCGTCATATTCGCGAGAAAGCACGTAACAATATCTGGAGAAGTGGCGCAGTACCAGCTATAAGCCGAAGACCAGAGTATCTTTCCTTCACGTTTTGCGCAAGTTTCATGATCAATTCACATACTGTTCTTAGGAATCTCATCCCAAACAGGGAACTAATAATCGAAGGAGCTCAACCGGTCAAAAGATAACCGATTCACGAGGGGTGTCTGGCGCTACGCACAGGTGTGGAGACACCTGCCATTTTCACTTCGCACCTGAACGCTTACTTTAGTTCCATGCATCGATCGCGTCCTGACCACCGTTTATACAGCGTTTTGAAGTTTTTTTATATCATTGATGGGTAGAAAAAAATTTCCCTCAAGTTTCAGAGCATTTACGTGGATAAATGCCAAGAAACCTTGCGAGTTTCTCTTCACAGAAGTTAACGGGAAGTCTCGTCAACATGTGTGATCGCTCTCCTGGTTGACTATGATCCTGAAGTCAGCCAATTTTTGGCCGCGAGCGAGCTGGTAGAACAATCACCAGTTGGATGACGCAAGTTGATATAAACTTTTTACGGGCCAGTATGTCGTGGAAACTGATGCAGTTAGTTGAATAACTAACTAAATTGTGCCACAGTTCTCTGAAGCAGTATCATCTGTCTTGACTGAATGATGGACGACACGAGCGAGCGATTTCAAATGCTGAAGCGCATACCAGAACGTTGGTTTCAATCCATACACCGATTCACTGGAGGGATGCACACATGCATACTCTAGTGCCACTTTCGCGCTCTTCAAGAAATGATTAAAAGGTTGCACGCGAGGCTTATCATCGATCGTCATATGAATGGCCAAGAATAGCGAGAATGCCCGTAAGCTAACACATAGGGGAATCAGACGTGTTGAGCCGCCGGTCGGTCCAACTTTCAATCAAATAAAATGATCAACATTAACGTTTAAATATTACAATTTTCTCGCAGTAAGTTCAAAAGACCGTGAGTCTGGCATAGTTTATCTCGCATAATTATGCTCACTTTCTGACACTGGCTATTGCCCAGGAGATAATGTAGTCTACTGAAGTTTCACTTAAAAAACTCGTAGTATTCATTCTTTCTAAAAGAATCTCCCACGAATTGCTACGCTTGACTAATGAAGAGCAAATTACACCATGTGTAAAAACCATCAACACAGAGGTTTTTAGCACTAAAAACGGACCGAACTTTTCTTTACGAAGGAAGAAACTACTATCCAGTGGGAGACTAGAGTTAACTCCTGAACTCAATATCGAGTTTCACGGTTACCAAAGCTCAAAACTTCACGGCTGCCTTGACATGTGTACATAAAAATTACCAATTCCAGAAAACGTATGCCCAGTAAAGCTATTAATATTCTCTTGATTCAAGGAAATGAGATGGAACACCACGCAAGCACGAATTACCGTCTCTTACAGCGCAGGTGACAGTAGATCATATCAGAAGAGCACATGCACCACGCGGACTAGTTTTCGTAATGGTGCAGGGAATTTCTCCTTACGCTGAACAGATCCAGCATTGTTTATAGATTGAGTCAGAAGTGTCGCGACCACTATGCTCCCTTTCATGGAAGAATGCTAACTGTTCATGCAAGTTCCGAGTGTATTTTCCGGAGGGTGAATGTAATGTGCCATGATCAAGGAAGACCGTCTACAGTGCTCCCAAGAGCCGTTCTATGAAGAGCTGAACGAACGCTTAAGGTGCCACTGACATGGAGGCGCACAAAAGGTTTGGTTTGTGCGAACGAAGTTTCACAAAAGGTTTGGTTTGTGCGAACGAAGTTTCACAAAAGGTTTGGTTTGTGCGAACGAAGTTTCACAAAAGGTTTGGTTTGTGCGAACGAAGTTTCACAAAAGGTTTGGTTTGTGCGAACGAAGTTTCACAAAAGGTTTGGTTTGTGCGAACGAAGTTTCACAAAAGGTTTGGTTTGTGCGAACGAAGTTTCACAAAAGGTTTGGTTTGTGCGAACGAAGTTTCACAAAAGGTTTGGTTTGTGCGAACGAAGTTTCACAAAAGGTTTGGTTTGTGCGAACGAAGTTTCACAAAAGGTTTGGTTTGTGCGAACAAAGTTTCACAAAAGGTTTGGTTTGTGCGAACAAAGTTTCACAAAAGGTTTGGTTTGTGCGAACAAAGTTTCACAAAAGGTTTGGTTTGTGCGAACAAAGTTTCACAAAAGGTTTGGTTTGTGCGAACAAAGTTTCACAAAAGGTTTGGTTTGTGCGAACAAAGTTTCACAAAAGGTTTGGTTTGAGCGAACGAAGTTTCGAGGTATCAGCAATTATGAATTATCCCGCTAATTGTTCCGTGATGTAACCAATCCACGATGTAGATCTAAAAATTGCTAGATATCACCAAGCCATATTAGTCGTGTAACGCCACAGCATTCGTTGCATCAAACGAAGCTATATTACTATTTTAGTTCTTCCTATACTAAAACGTTTCCCTTCACACACAATTCCCTACAAATTTTGATGACCATAACATAAAATTCGCAACACTCTTCAACACGTTCCAAAATTACGCGGGTACCATTGCCAGATCATAGAGGGAGGCAAGATAGAGCTAGATCACGCGTGTGGAATCAAAGACCACATGTCAATAAATTACTACCGTCACCTGGCTGTATTATAACGTTTTACACGAGCACAAGAACAGGGGCGCCAAGGAAAGTGAAGCCTCGGTTCTCCGTACGTACGAAATGCGGACGCCGGCAGCAGCGGCGGCAGCTCTTGCGATCAATAGATGTAGGCTGCCTACCACACAGCCGCACGCAAGGCGGGCGCACACACCTCCGGCACACAACACATGGGGGTGTGTAAACATCAATACACGCGTAACTCCATTCGTACTTTGCACGCGACTACGTGTGCAACTCGGGCCGTAATTCAATAATTGAAATGCCACTATAACCAATTTGCGGAGGAGTTTTAAAACTTATGCAACTGTAGTAGAAACCGCGCAATTTCAGAATTTGAGACGTCTACAGCACGCGAACGATTTTATAGCATGTGCATCACAGCAGGTGTCGACAGCTTCGAATTTTTCCACGTTTAAGTATGCCCATTATGGAATTTTGAAATGCACCCAACTAACTTCTTTTCTCCCTCGCAACTCCACTGAATTACGCGCCCACTGTCGGGCTCTCATAATTTCGCAGCGCAAACGTGCTAAAAAAAGCTAAAATGCTTCCAGTTCCATCCCTCATTTCGGGTAAAAACGTACCGGGCTGCCGACAGTCTATGGCAAAGCGGATACAAACGCTGTCTAGAACGCTCACGTTCGTGATATCGGAAGCACAAATTATGAAGCATGTCTTATGTAGGTTGTAAATTTGACAATACCAACACGGGGCCGGATTTCAAGTTATTCACTGGCAGACTGGCTGTGAACAAATTATTTTTGGTCGACTTCGTAGATTTTCGGCGGCTAGCTATACTGCTATACGGGTGATTTCTTGAAAATTTAGCTCATGTTACACCAAAAGTCTAACCTAGCTTAGTAGTGTCAGGTACCAAGTACGCTAGCTACCACTCAAATCGCTCTACATTTATGTCACCTATACAAATGCAAGCTACCTGACTATGAGCCGGTCTCACTTTTTTCGACGAGTCTGGAAACAACATGGAACACATACATTTCTAGTTTATGAGAATAAGTGCTACTTGAATACACTAGTGAAATAAAAAAATAGATGAAGTCTAACATTGAAGCGCCAACTCTGAAGCGAGATACAGGCTAAAAATTCCCGTGACTAATTCATGACGTCACCGATTCCTGGTAAAACTACTTTTACACATTTTACACCATAGATCATTTTTAAAATCACGATCATTTCCCCCTCACGCGCACTATGCCAATCACCACTCCAGCACTTGAGGCAAAATTTCTAAGCGGGGAATTCCCTGGAGTGAACATAATTCGAAGGAAAACCCAATAGTTTCAAGAATCTTTTCAACCAATCCCTAAGAGAGGCGACACACCGACGTAGGTGCGCGAGGGAAAGAGAGAAGAGAGGGACGTACACAGCGAGGGAACTCTCCCCTCAGCAAAAAGAGGGAGTGTTCACGGCAGGGTCATCGGGAACGTCCTTGATGGAGCCGATTCTACCAAACCTTGCAATGAAGGAACTCTAAAATTAGAGTTCGAGCAGAACTTTATTATTCCTCATCTCACGGCGAGAATAGCAAGCTGTGAGCTTAAGAATTTTATTGCTGGTCGGTAAAGTGGATATTCAATCATCATTTAAAAGTACGTAGTTCTAACATTTGAAGGAACACGAGGTTGTAGCAGATTAAGTCTTGGAACCTACTTCGTTGAAATCGTAACGCTTGGCTTCGCGATACCTGAGCACACGAACATTTGCAGCGCAGGCTGAACGCGATTGGTGTAGCTGCTCAATTCGCGTCAAATGCTTCCTCATCTAAGGCCGAGACGATACACTAGGGAAGCAAATGCCATTCTACTTTAAATTACCCCAGGAAAAATGTTTTGCCGCTCATGCGTTCTAAACGTTCAACAAAATCAAAGAATATAATTCGCCAAACAAGACCTAAAAATGACTGGCACTGGTGAGGGTAAAAATACAAGAACTTCAGGATTTGAAAGTTCTCATGAAAACTTCACGAGATGCAATTTGCCCGTTGCGTCATGATTCTACCGAGTAACCCGTTATCAACACGTTAACAGCGATGGGTTATACTGGAGATCAATATTCAATTCAAATTTAAATTCAATTATGGTAATTAACTTTTAAAATAGCCAACATTAACTAGATCGGACGTTTATTTGGCTTCCATCAAGTATTAATAAGGAATGAGAAAGTGATTGCAGGTGGGTAAGTTGCACTATGAAAATCATCTCGGTGCCCACCGGCGGGTCACTTCGCAGGAAATGGGTTAAAATTTCCAACACTGTTCTAACTATTCTGAGTTTATAAACTGCAGCCAAAGTCCACTGTGAAAAAGTTTTAGTTACATAGTTGCGCTACATTCAAGATCAGCAGTTCTTGGGTTTTTACAACCACCGAAGGCGACATTCCCACGATTATTCAGCAAAAAGCACGGAAGCAGAATTCAGAATTTAACCCTAGTATTAGATAACCGATAACTTACACCTACATAACTGACGATCCTTCAATCCGGAGCTACTCCATTGCAGTAACGCGGTACACTTCGACTATCGATTGGTGCAAAATGATTTTCATTTCATCGACTTCGATATGACGCGCCCGGTGGAGAAGGCCATACGCCACATTTTCATATTTTCAATTTCTATGTTGAATACCTTTCCCAACAACTTGAGCTACTTCCTACACGAGATACTGCGGCAGCTGCAAAGGAAGGTGTAGATGAGCTGGGCAACATAATGGAATTCGAAGATTAGTTTTCGAACACCTTCTGATGTTAACTTCCATTTGTTCACTTCATGTTCAATGGTGAATTAGTTTTCTCTTCTTAAACCGTATTTATAAATTAAATATGGTCAAACCATGTCTGCCTCATTTGATAATTTGTAGTATATTAAAAAAATTCAAGGTTACGACCAACCTAATGATATACAAATCTTCGAATAGTTGTCAGCTTTTAGTCCCCTTAACACGTTAGTTGCGATGGGTTAAACCGAAGTTCAATATTCAACTTGAATTTAAAGTCAAAAGTGATAAGCAAATTTGTAAATATCAAACATTAACTGGGCCTGTTAAATACCACTAATTTAGAAAGGTTGTTAGAATTTTTCAAAACGACCCATCGATGGGTCGTTTCGCAGCAGGAAAAACCTAAGCACGACCCACCGGTGGGTCGTGTCGCAGTCAACGTGTTAAAATGGGGTATTTTTATCACAAAGCGAATTTCTACTCGTAGTTGTCGATATCAACGTTCACTGCGTATTGGGCCACATGAGTACCATTCGGTTAATTGCTTATTCAAGAACCGGTGTAAGTAAACGACATCTTACCTGTTTCACGAGCTTTTTAAAATTTAACTTAACATACATTGGGACATGTTATCATGCAAATGTATTTCCATATTTCTTAGAGGAAGGATGAAATTATATTCGAGCGCCGAAGT
This sequence comes from Morinoia aosen, assembly GCA_030386875.1. Lineage (NCBI taxonomy): Eukaryota > Metazoa > Arthropoda > Malacostraca > Amphipoda > Talitridae > Morinoia > Morinoia aosen. The sequence continues at coordinate 60,131,822 of CM059579.1, read as the reverse complement.
CTATTTCCCAACCGTACTAGCCACAATCTAACTAAACCAACCGTTAACAATCGTGGAAACGCAGTGAACGTGTTAATTGGATAACTTCATACTGCATTGTTTCACCACAACTGTGACACTACGAGAAATTCTCTAACGCCTCCTGAGCCTGTGTTCAACCCGAGCCAGTCGTTGCAGAACTGAAGTACTACAACGGTGAGCGAAATTTATGCAGCGTTATTCTTACAAGTTCATACTACGCTGAAAAGCTCTTCCTAAATAAGAGGGCGATGTTTTCATGGTCATGAAATAGAACCAAACTCACCGATGTGTTTTCAAACGAAATGTATATTTTACGTGTGTGTGGTAGAGGTCATCTATGAACGGAACCATTGATCAGTTGTTTCAAAGACTACCAGACACCATCCCGCAAGAAAAAGGAACAATTGAGAGAGTCTACCTCTTCATGCCACGAGTTGTAGCCTCATACCCTGATTAGTAATTCGTTATTTCAATGAGTTCTCCCTAACTGTGTCTAGTTTCGAAGAAAAATTTATGAAATACATACAAGCGTCTTGGCAAACCTTAAACTTCAGTCTCTTTTATAAGATGAACGGCACTTCAACACGCTCGCTGCGTATTAAGCCATATGTGTACCAACCGGTAGATAGCTCATTCACGTAGCAGTATATATGAATTACATTTAACGTTTCGCTACCTTTTTTAGGAGGCAACCGTACACTCGCAAGGCGAAACGTACCATGCAATTTTATCTCATATTCCTTATAAAGGATAAAAATGCATTCGAGCATCCAAGTTCATTTCCCTAATGTGCTACTCACAACCTAACCAACCGTTTACAACAGTGGAAACGCGGTGAACGCGTTAAGAGAAACTAGCCGCATGTAGTTGAAGAACGTAGCTCAAAACTTTGAACTTGGGATGCTCAAGAAATATGTGCCTTTATAGTGCGTAACGAACAGACCCGCCTCACGACATCAACGAAGGGCTCAACGGTAGTTGGAGAACAACGCTAAAAGGATTAGCAAGCTGGATAAGTATGTGTATGTGAAGAATAGACGCATATTTTGGTTTAGATTTTCTCAGGTATTTAACCCCTACTTCTGATCCGCAAGAGAAAGGTGTTCTCGTGAGGGGAAAGACGCCTTTCGGAAAGGATACGTGAAGTCTACGCACAAGGAACATCTCCCATACCATTCGCATAGAACGCCACGACTGATAAATTTTTTTAACTGTAAAAAATAAAGATAAATCCAAGCTAAAAAAACGCCTAAAAACCTAAAAGCCTTCTCTATTTTAACTAAGAAAAGGCCAACCAAATTTCCAGTTTAGGACATTCTACCTTTCCCCTTGGAGTACCACTTCCCATAAATCCATTAGCTGTCGCCTTTGAGGAAAGTTTTAGTCAAGACTTCCGAGAACTATTGTACACTGCTCACAAACCATAAATATTTCAGTCAAGTCATCACGCAATTTCTCGCTACCAGTAGACCAGAATGATTCAAGAGAGACGTCGGTTGCAAGTTGACCAAGCAGCTCGGGCGCCAACAAGAATGTTCCCTGCGCTTCAGCTACGGTCTCGACCGGAAATGCCGGTCCTGGACGGACCGAGGTCGAACCTAAACAGCCAACTCAGGAATCCCACACAGCTATCTAGTTCGAGTTTTCGACACAAGTTGACAAACACGAAGAATCTACATAGGAGTGTAGTTTATGAGTTTCAGCAAGAATATAGCTTAGTCCGCATCAAATGGGCAAGAAGAAAGAATTTTACTCCACGACTAATCCAGGCTTTATGGAAGTACCTCTAATGAAGACCTTCAAACTATTCCACCGATACTTCATACAGACCAAAAATGAAGGTACACCTGAAACTTGCTATTTACTCGCAAGCATCACAAAATTTGACAGTTCATAGAAATCAAAAGAATACGGAATACCTGATGGGAACGCTATCGGATTGGACTTTCACTGGCAATTCCAGGAGTATAGAGCGGTGAGGACAGCATCAACGCAGAAGCTGAGCTAAAAGTACTAGAGTAGAGCTTAGAAGAGAGGCCAGGAGGTGCGCGGCAGAGGGAGAGGAGATAGCGGTGGACGCAGGAGGGAGTGCGATAAGCTGCGTACGCTTACACGTTTGCCTTTATGGTGAAGTACAGTACTGTACATCAAGGTTTGGTGAGCTAAGTCAACTCGACACCTCGTGGTACGGATGTGTACCACAACGCATGTTGCTCATGCACGCGCGCGCACATATGGGCAATTTTGATCATTTTCTAGCCTATCTCCGACAAGCTTTATGCTCTTGCAATTGGATTAGTACCGTGTGTGACATTTTATACACTTGTTAACACCTTGACCGCGATGAGTTAAACTGAAGTGTAATGCTCAACTCAAATTTAAGGTCAACTCTAGGAAACAATTTTGAAAATTACCAAGCTTAACAGGATTGCTGCTTCATTTAGCACTGATGAAGTACTTGCAAAAATTGGGCGACGCTCGGTTTGTCTGCACCATTACGAAAATTCCCTCGTGTGTACACCGACGGGTTTACATTGCGACAAACGTGTTGAAAGGGCTAGAATCGTTTTCTAGCAGACAGGTCTGGTTTCTCAATTCTTCTACCTACAGCCTTATTCAACCAATCTAGCTCAAGCATCCGTGAGTGCAATGTAGTCAACGTGCCAACACGGTTTCCTTCGTGTTCAGAACTGTGCGAAACTTTGATCTTATTGGAATTCCATTCGCTACACGTGTGGGCTGATCAGGAAATGGAGAAACTCTCCACAACCGTCAAGGTATTTCGGTTAACGAAGAGTCTAAAAATCACATTTAAAAAGCCTCGTGTATTCATAAAAATGCGAGTTGATAAATCCAGGTCATTTACATTAACAAAAATTTAGTTAGCAAGGACGTGCAGGCTTCCGTTACGAGCAAATTTGCCTCTATTAGCAATGGCGCCAAACCATCGCAAACCAGCGTCAAAATTCTCAAACCTGCGTACTACCTCAAAAATGAACACTATAGCTTATTGTCAAGAGATTCATAAAATTCCAGTTTTCAATGAGGAGCTTTACGAAAAGCCGTGACAGGAAATCAGCTCAAAAATAAATATGATCAAGGACTCAAGAGGCCTGCCTCATAATTACACATCAAGACTCGTTGAAATACGCAATGGTAGCTTGTAATTGAATTATTGGATATCGCTAGGCACAGCACGCACGTCCGCTCGATCGCGTACTGGAGATCACCGTTTCTCTTAGGCGCTCCACAAAGAGCAGGGGAGAAATTTCCTGCAGGCCACAATGGACCGGAAGCTCTGCGCAGGCACGACTGAGCTTCCACACAAGAGTCGCACAGGAAGAAGTAGAGTCCGCACGTTCATCAGCACATGCGGGACACCCGCACTCCTCTTCGTCCGGCCAACCAACACCGCATGACCAGAAAAATCTGATTTAACGGACGGGAAACGGGCGACTCAAAAGAGCGACGTCCTCTAACGCTAATTAGATTTTCTCAATATAAAATGGTCTAAGGAGTACTGCAAACGTGGCAATTAACAGCGTAGTGATCTGATCATAGGAACCTGAGGAGCACTCTAGTGAATCCCTTGACTTAAACTTCCGAATAGAGGAAAAACCTCAAAAATTAGCTGTTGTATAATGAATGCCACGGCACTAATCAGGGCCGAGGTTTCTTCGGACTAGAGTGAACAGACACTGATCAAATTTACTTATTTCGCTCTTCAACCAAAACGATCGCATACAGGACAGAAACCAAGCTTATTTCAACGTCAACTCGTTCAATTAGGGAAATTTCAGGCAGTCTCCTACTGGAGCAGATTAGCCTTCACTTCTATAAATTTTCGCACGCACAGAAACAGCTAGGGTACGTCCACGGTGACGATCTTTTAGAACCATGATCGTCTGGCCGAGTTGAATTTACGAAAGGTTAGATGACTTCGTAGATACATCTTAATCGAAACCAAGACTTTCAAAAAAAGAATACAGAGTTGATTCGTGTGTTGGCGAAATATATAGGAATCCATACACAAAGTGCTCATCGAAGCCCCTGCGCACAAATATAGCATGTTGAAAAGGAAGGCTATAATTAATACAAGGAAAAAGTAGAAAGCAATCAGTGGTGCAAAACAGGACACCAGTGAACCGATAAAAATGGTTCTTAACGTAATAAATCTATTCAAACAAAATCAATTCCCTAACGTTCATCTCGGAACCTCCCACTTTCCCCTTGGGAGCGCTAATCGCCACAGATACACAAGTTGTGTACACCATTATAGACGGTCCGTAACAAAACAAAAACCTGATGTATTTCCACAATAGGACAACTTGCCAACCTTCAGTTCGGGACCTCTCATTTGTTCCCGAGGAGCGGAGCTAAATTAGCACGGATGCATCCAACGGGTCTAAAAATATCAAGTAAACACAAATGCAATGAAGCCATGGATGTTAACCTACCACTTCTAAAAGGACTATAGAGACTAAGGAACAAGAATGCTTGCAGTACACTAGCAATCCACTGAACGAGAGGAGAGCTTTTGCCCACGGTGAAACAAGGATTACTACAAGGAAATACGTGACGATACTGACTAAGCATCAGAATCTTTAAAGGCAGATCCACCTAATGTCTTGCTTCATAGATCAGGAACCTGAAGCTTTAGGTTAGGCTCCAGTTTCAAGCCTTTAGTATGGGGTTGAGGTAGCGCGGTATTCAAGCACCAAGTGCCAAGAAACAAGAAGTTGAGAAAGAACTATACGAATGAAAGAAGTAGTAGATGCTGAAAAATTTCAAGCTTTTTCAGACATTTTCGCAGCCGGTAATAAAATATAAGCCCCAAATATTGACTTGTCAGTATGCATGATAAATGACTACGCAAGTTTTACAAAATCCAGCAGAACACGGAAGTTAGAGCACGTGAGGTACCCACTCGAAACATGGTTGCGGTCTCAATTTCGCGTCTGTAACTGCAGCCCAGAAGTTAAAAGTACACGGCAATTGAAATAAAGAAGAAGCAGAGCCATGCAGCCGCAGCAGCGGCCTGGCACAGAACTTAAGATGGCGGCGGTGCGAGGGTAGCAGCCAGTGGTGGAGAGGTCGCAGCAAGGGGCGGAGCAGCGCGGTGCATCTCGTGCACGCACACCAAGTAGCCCTGCAAGCTTCACAATTATGACCAAGTCAAGGAGAGATAAAGGACATACAGCTCTCGCTAAGCACGTTTGCTTCAGTTTCTCCCACCATCCGTTTTGTCGTTCCCACGATTTATTCTATGTGTTTGGTTTGTTTTTTAAGGTAAACGCAGGAAACGAACGTTTCCTGCGTTTATGTGAGTGCGAGTTGAGGAATATAATATTGAGACGGCGAGTTAATTACAAAATATGGAAAATTTATTTTAAGCTAACCCTATTATTTGCAATGAAGGCGCTTCGAAGGAAAAGCTTCAAGAAGGCACGCAACTTTCTATTCCACAAGGTTTCACAACATTTTATTCGGCAATTCTCAAAGTTTTGTAATTAGTTGTCGGGCAAGCAACGAGTTTCATGTTGAGGGTATTTTGTACAGTTCTATCGGTTAATTTTACAACAGGAAATCCCCATTTTTGTAAATATAGCTCACCATATTTGGGAACTTGTCTATTGGAACGAGTAAGCCTTCATGAAACTTGAACAGTTAACCTAAAAATCAACTGAGGCAACGCTATAAAAGTTCAATTCAAAAACAACTCAACTCGATCAATACTTCGCCCATATTAAAAAAAAAAATTCTACGAAGTCACTTTTCACTGGCCAAAGCCTTCATGAAATAGTAGACCAATGCGTTCGTTCCTCCCGATATGGACTAACAATGAAGAATGAACTCCGGACAAAATCAAAGAGCCAATGAACTCATGACACCGTGCTCGTCAGAGAAGTTGGACTAAGCTATAAATAGACAAGTTGAGGTGCCATGCTGAACGCTGATGGTACCAAAAGCAGCACCAGCAATCACGGTTACGAGGTAAGACGATTTGTCGAGCTCCCGAGTCATGCGGGTAGGTTACCCACACCCCAGACCTCCACTGTCGTGCTGCGTCTGAAGACGAGTAGATGATCTAAACTTGAAAGATTATTATGCAGATAAGATTATTATGCAGAAACGAGAACTTTCGTTTGAGTCCTCCCGAATGATTAGTTCCTGTAATTATTTCAATTCAACAGAAATTTTTCAGCCAAGATATACGGATAATCTCGAGTCGAAGCTGACTTTTCAACTTCGACTGAAAGATAAAGCCACGAGGCCAACTAAAATGCACAAAAAACGTGAACAACTGACAAGCAAAAAAAAAAAAGGCCTAGGAGAAACAACTATTTCGATTCTCTCGGGAAGTCACGCTTTGGTTGCAGAACGAACAGGTCGACAATCAAATTCCTCATTGTTCTTGCGGCCACATGAATACTGGTCTTGGGCGGATGATCGAGGTACGTTTGTACGATAAATGGCACCAGTATTGACGCGTACTTTCAGTGTCAGCCAACTGAATACATGTGTAAGATCGTTCGAGAATTGTATGTCAGCTATCATATTAGAGAATGGAAGACTCGAAAGCTACAAAAGCTACTATTTTAGAAATTCGAAGAGAATGAACCAATTACTTCAGACTAGAAAATTGGAAATCCATGCACCAAGTGTGTTTTGAAACATGTTGCCCTGAGCGTAAACACCGCAAATTAGAAAGCAAGTGAAAAAAAGACTGAAATGGGGGGGGGGGAATTTTCGACTAAAGATGCAAAATGGGCACGAAGATGGACGTCCTAAAGGTTCAGATATTGACGGGGTAATTTAACAGTGTCCCTTATGGGGAGCCAATTCATATAGCACGTGATAAAGACTAACTTAATTCTCTTAGGCATTTGCCTATCTTATGGAACCCTCCCCCCTTGGATGTCATGGCACTCAGCTGACGAGTTATACGTTATGTTGAAATGCGATTACGGATAAGTTTTTCAGCTCGTTGCATCAAGTTATTCCACGATAACGTGTGAGTAAGAGCGAAATATTTCATTACTAGAAGCTTTCTTCCAACCTGATGTACATGTTATATAAAATTGCATTTTGGGAGGTAAATTGTGAAAATATTTTCGTACCTACAATTAAAGTCCACTTTGTCGCAACAAGGCGACTCGAGATTACAACTAAGAAAAAACGTTTTGAAATCATAATGAAAGGTTTAACATCTGATAAAATTATCATTGGAGTACCTACATTCCAAGAAACAAAGTAAGCGGACAAGACAGAAGCCCTGATGCTTGTTGTGATGAAGGGAGAAGACAAGGTCCTACGCACCCAACTAAGCCCGGCTACAAAAAGCAAGCGAGCTCACAATGAATGGCTGGGAGCGGCGGCAGCGGTGGTGGAGGTGGAGGCAACAGCGGCAGCATGCGGACCAGCGGCAGCAACATTCTTGACGCACCAACGCTAGCAGCGAACCAAGGTTGCCACATTGGCCCTTTTAATGGCAACTATTTCAAATCTGGTCTTTCTAAAGCGAATCTTAGCCGCAAGAAAATCGGTGAGGAACTTCCCATTTCAGAAACTGCTGACGGATCAATATGTTTAATTTTTCGAGAGACAACTTCCGAGAATAGTGGCCAGAAAGAGGCCCATCTGGCAACGCTAGCAGCGACCCAACCACCGACCGGCCAGGGTCATCGGCACCTAGATTGCTGCGTTGCTGTATGCGCGGAGTCTGTTCTATGACGTCACTTGAGCTGAATGGCGGCAACATCAACAGCAGCAACAACGAAAAGTACGAACGAAAGCAATGACCGACAACAGTTGCGGTCATGAGGATGAGCGCAGATTATGACATACGTTCCATTTCTGCGTACTCGACTCAACCGAGACTAATTATAGAATAATTAGTAAATTGTTTTCGAAGTAAATGAAATGTTGAACAGCTAATAATATAAATTTTATCACTTCACAGAAAAAATGGAATGTCGTTTGTATTGAGTTGGAAAAATAAATTCCCAATTTTAACAAAATATGCACAAATGTAAAAATAATGGCAAGAAATAACAGGTCAGTGCAGAAGTGATGTCCGATTTTCAGAACAGGATATCAAAATTACGTTCGTTAGTTACATTTTGCGTCAATACGTTTGTGACTAAACTAAACAATTTATGCATGTTATCCGATACGTTCATATTGTCCATCAATACTAGTACCCATGTTCGTGCCATTTCCAAGACCACAAGCAAAGTTGTGCTGGGAGTTTCAAGCGAGTGATAATGCCGAGGCGACAGCAAAACCCATTCAAAATACTTATGGAGATGTAGTTATGAATGAAAAAAATTTCAGGTTGTCTCCTTTTCGTAGTAGCGCTATTTAATTTGTAAAGAAGCCAAAAACGGCCATCCAAGAACCCTCGATTCCCATCAGTTTGATGTTCCTTAATCCGCGAACCCTTCCGTTTACATTAGGGAAAATGCACGACAGACGTGACCCACACAACGTACTTCTGATTACAATTTGTTTCGATGACTAAAGAACCATTTTAGCAGTAGAGTAAATAAAATGACCAAACCAATAAAAAAATGTAATTTGAATTTAAATTTTCAACCTACAGAATTTATAATACAAGGCATTCATAAGATTGTTCAGAGATAGAACGAGGTCATTGAAATCCATGGAGAGCATGTTAATGCATAAATATTCTCTCAATCATATGCTTGGTTATGTTTTTTTTTTAATGAAGAACTTTAAATTTGACATTACTTTTGCACCAACCTGATAAATTCTTCAACTCGTACTGATCGTGATATATTCATACAAGTTTATGGCAAATGGAGAACTTTGATTTTCATTCCACAATCTGACGTTAATGTCAATGAACAAAAAATATAGTTCTACAGTGAGGAGATCTAAAAAAAGCAATATCCGTTAACTAGTAAGCAAATCAATTCTGTTGAGTAAACACTAATTGTATAGAATTAGTAGAAGTCTGAGATACACTGCGTTAGTGCACATTACAGGTCACGTTAGAGCACGCGCCTTGTGCTAGCCATGTGATCAATTATAAATAACTCTTCAGTCCTGACGACGAACAAATTGGTCTCATGCGACGTTCGAGACACGGGTCAAGCGAACGAACTAGGAAAAAAAACGAGGAAATTAGAAAATCAACTTTGAACACAATTTTAATGTTTCAGAGAATTCTGATGCGCACCCCACACGATCACCTTTTATCCAAGTCACTATGGTTACGTAAAATGAATTCTCGATCCGCAGCTGGAAACTCAACTCTCCAGTAACAGACTTCAGGATCATCGTGCAATAATTCGCTACATTCTGGAACAATTTATTCGATTTTTTGCGACTTAATATGCATCTTCTCGGCATAAACTTCGCAGTTGGTACACCGGAGTCGAAATGCAATTACGTTTACTAGTTGATATTGGTTTACATCAGCGTAAATGTAATTTTTTCCGATTTCGGGCTTTCTAAATATTAGGAAATACCCGTATTTAAACTAAGTCCTCTAAATACCTTCCTATAAAATCCTTCGTATACACGGCTATGCCGAAGTACGCTCAGAATGCCATTATCCATTTTGCAACTACATGCCTAATGTACGCCAAAAATTAGCCGTTCCGATTGTGCACGAAAAAAACTGGGTATAGACTTCTCGGCAGGATTACATTCGAGCATCTAGGGCTACGTGGAGAGCGGCAGTAGGCTACAAAGCGTCAAGCCCATAACTGAAATTTGTTATTCCAGGGAATTTCTTCAGGGATCAGCCCAACATGCGTAAACTTGTCAGAGTTTCTTCCACAAAATTTTAATCAACGATTCAAAAACGAGATGATATGGATGTTGAAATTAGCCACTAGTTCTACGGTATATCATCAAATTACAAGATTCCCAAATAGTCACCTTTATCCTGAAGTATCCAGAATCTGAAGTATATAGATAGGTGTTCGCATTTTCCTCGCGTACTATCAATGCCAAAATTAAATGCAAACTTAGGTTGATATAATATATTACTGAAAATCTTCAAAATTTTATATACTTTTACTTCAGGATCAAATGGTCTCTTTTAGAGTCCACAAAATTTCTTCAACCGTCCACGAACAATAATCGGCACACTACAACTGTTCATAACGCATACCCAGGAAGCATAAAAGTAACTAGGCCACCTAGGTTTAGGTTTAGTCTACGGGGCCTAGATAGAGGGGCCATCACTGGCGGGCCGACAGCACGTCTCCACCACGATACCGGGAGGCCCTTGTAGGGTTCGACGCTCTCGCTGTGCTTCCAAAACAAGGCGGAGAGGCTACACACATTCTGGTCATGCAAACTAAGAAAGCTCCACACTGAGACTTCGGTCGCCGCATTTCTCTGAATATTCTAGCTAAAGTCACGTTTTCTTGGTTCTAGAATAATGACGTTCACGACAAATTTTTGTTCAAATGGATGAACATGAATAATTTACTTTATTCGTTTTTCATCTACCACCTATCTCTTTCATAAAAGAAAACATTTTAGTTTTTTTGCAGCGTGGTGTGACTACTGTTCACGTAGGCAACTAACGATACTTGAGAAGGTGTTAAGGACCAATCCTTATGGATGTATCGCCATCTTATCGGTCAATCGATAGTGGCAAGGCGGCGTTACACTTTGGATCTGAACAACCGCTTTGTGGAAAAAGGAAATATCGAGCTTTTTTGTTAACCAATTCCGAAATTATGTATCTTTGTTCATTGAAAGATGACTAATTGACAGAACTTCAAGCCAGGACTGGCAACTAGGACCGTTTGCGAAGCCCTTAAATTAGGTCGTTAGCGTCAGGAGTTTAAATCTGACTAACCAGAACTGCCTCAATGGGTGCCGGGCCAAGTTGTAGGAGCAACATGCATACCTCGTCCAGAATTTTAGGCCTGACAACTTGAGAAAAAACGCGCGGTCGAGCAACATCTCGTCTTTGCGAACTAGATTTGGTGTCCAGTTTAATTGTGTTGCGATGGTCTGGTACTTCCGATGATTGAACCCTTAGCATCACCCGAGATTGTTCTTATTGTGTGGTTCCCGTCTTAAATAAGAAATAGGTTAAAATCTTCTCCAACTGAGCCATGAGCTCTTTCATCTGCTAGCAATTATAAGTAATGGTTTTAGAAGTGCACACTTAAAATTATGCTTGGCAAGCTACATTATAAACTAGCAAGATTGAACTCAAATAAATTTGTCGATCGTTCAAAATTATGAGGCAGGCCTAATTTACTGATTATTGCGTGGGAAGAAAATTTTTATACTACACATCTACCAGGTCAGTAGTTCAAACAGTGTACGAATGTAGTGTAGTTCATGTGTAGTACATGTGTACGAATTTGCCATACTACCGAGTTACGAGTGCCAGTAACTGGCGGAGTCAGTTATTGCCAATTAGGGAGGGAATTGGAGAATGCTTTTGAATTTAGGAACCCTTATACATTCAGAAAAAGTCAAAGCAATGAAATAAGCAAAATCTTTTACCCAGTATTCACGAGCCTTTTAGAATTGCTCAGTTTTAATTAAATTTGAAACTTCAGAGTAACGATAACGCACAGTTACTTCAATAGTATGTTGTCCCTCGACTTGAAATCTTGAAATAGGCAACATTTGGAGAAATTATGAGAAGTCCATATTGTCGTCGAGAGCCAAGTCACGGTAATAACTAAATTTTTACACCGCCGCGCACAATTCAACAAACCATCACCAGAAAAGCATTCATTCGTCACATTTGTGGCAGTGAAGAATAGTTCACACCTCAATGACGACTAAACATGAAATGCCGCAACCGGAAGCCGACTCGTCATCAAAGCGAGACAGGCTCAAATCTTCGCTGCAATGCTTAACGTGCAACCTAAAGTTACCGATTAATCCAAGATATTTCCCTGTAAATTAGAAGAAATAAATTATCCGCACCTTTCTGGAGAGTACACATTTTCGTCGTTGTAATGCTCCATGACTGAAGTTGAGAAAAGACTTGCAAGATCCCACTGTAGAGCGTTTGCGCCGGAAAAAGTTGCTCTTTCGCAACGTCTGTCTTCTTAGTGATGCAAGTTAGGTTACAGCCTATCTTTCAAAGCGTGTATTGATTCAGTAAGAACGAAGTAGAGAAAGACTTTTCATCACAATGAAGGTTTAAAATTAAATAATGTTTCTAGAAACTACAACAGAAAACACTCGCACACAAGCGTAAAGGGGCAGTGTCAGCCCGCAACTGGCAACCTAAATTCAGGAGAAGCTATGTGTGCAGCAGCCATGTTTTCGCTGGCGCGTTCCTGCTGTTGCCAGAGGAGGGATATCTACCGCTCGGAGACGCACAGCAAGAATCAATGATGAAAACGAGCTAACCATTCATAAAAATATTCAGAACTATATTATCGATGCTATTTGTTTCAAGAGGGTTTGTAGAAAGTCTCGATATTGTGTTATATGGTGGCTTAGAGCAATTTCAAACTACCAGGATTCAAGAATAGCTGAGGATCGTCATTTATGCTCATATCTTTATATGAATAATTCTTAGAATAAACAGCGGTGACCGTAAAATTAGTATTCGATGAAAACTTTCATCATGCTTAATCCCTCAATAGTTTACAATCAACTGACTACAAAAGATTCACGAAATTTCCGACTACTACAATAAGTGCCCATTTAAACTTCAAAAACTTTGGCTTGAAACTATATTTAAACTTATACTTCGGTCAAGAAAGTGGCGCCATCTACCTCTGCTGTGTACCAGCGAGAAGAGCACCAAGAACACCTCGACCAGAGCGAGTACAGCTGTGTACGCCGAGAGCTGTAAGCCGTTCTCCCGTGAGATAACGCTCGCTTAATAGAACTAGTCCCAGCTCTCCCAGCTTCGAGTTCGGTGGAAAACTTCATTCTTCATTTAGCATACGCATGCATAATTAGGCGTCATATTTACTTCAAAATTTGACTGATCTGCTAGCTCTAGCATGATATTTTTGGCATAATCAACTTCAGAGGAAACTGAGCAACTACCAAATTCTATGTTCCATTAATTGAACTTCCAGCTGTAGCACAATATGTGTCCAAATGTTGACATTAAAATATTTCTATTCACGCTAATTTAACGGACATGTGATTCCTGTTCATATACTAAACACATTATTCACTGCTTAGATATTGATGACCGTGACATCAGGTGGCGTCTTGGAATTTATTTCATCATTGGAGAGATCGTATCAATGAAACGTGTGATCGTGAAATTGTACTGAGAAAATAACAGTTAAAGTGAATTTCACGAACTTCCAAGTTTCAGTACGAAGGAGGTATTTACAAGGAACGAGAAGACGTAATTCAAATCGATATTGTTAAATTTACGACGCACTGATACTGGAAATACATGCGGATTTCGTTGAAATTCCTACAGCTATTGCACGTATCTGTGTCGAACACGATTCACTCCGCCATAACTTGCACTGCTAACGTTAATTTAGCGTTATGAATTGTTTTGGTCATATTTTCAACAGTAGAGCGTTGGGACTTTTCAAATAAAGTTCAGGAACGCTTAACTCGCGAATTTTAGGCGCAGATCTCTTAATATCAATTAAGGGCCTTGAGAAGGGAAGAAAAAAGCAATAAGTTCTATAGAATTGAGAACGGGTCGCATTCACTGCATATAGGCATGTCCCCACACTCTGCGCTGAGAAACCGCTATATTCAAACAAGTTGACGAAACAAAATTGACGTTGGGGAGAGCAAGTGATACTGAATAAAAAACCGTGATGAACTAAAACGAATGTCCGTCTTAAAATAAGAACTGGAAAATAACTAACTAACCTCCAGCTTGGCACATCACAGTTTACTCCCCTGTAACGCTCGTTAGTTCCAGGCAACATTCTCATTCGGTGATGAAAACAAATTTGTATTCTTTCATCATGAGAATATAGATCAACATGCTATCCTATCGAGTTCTTGACGTAAAATCTATTGCTCAAAATATTGAGAAGACCGATTCTTACAATCGCTCGCCGTTGAAGAGTCGATAGTGAAAAAAAATTTGTTCTGCGTCTATTACGGCGTTGTGATCTACTGTGAATACGTATAGAGAGCCTTTAAGTAACATGGAAGGTTTTGCGCTCAGTAGTGGGACGGATGTACCATCGTAACTCGAGATCTTAGCGTACAGGATGTTGAGCTCTGCTGGATCGATCGTAGAACTCGAGCCGGAGTTTCAGGTTAACTCCACAAAATGGGCACATGAAGATTCACTTCGTTGCCACGATCTACAACGATATGCATGCAGGAGATTATGCAAGTTATTTCTGGCAGCCATTCATGCCTAGGAGGAAATGGCATTATATCGGCGCTTTCTTCTAAAGGTGCGGCATAGGAACACAAATCGAGACTAAACAATCCAGTTCGGTTCAAGTTGCTCAGTTTTTCTAAAAAAACTAACACCTACATCTTCCATTAGTTTGCTGAATTAATAAATCAATAACACTGCGATGAGTGGTTATTCAATCCACCAACAGCTCAACACATTCGCTACATCTACTCTTCGAGCTGGGGATGAATGCTCACGTTCTCTCAAAAGCTGAAACGCTCGATCCAACTCTTTCGATATCAAGCGAAAATACACACGTACATCAAAGAGGCCCCGTCTCAAACGTGCACCCGATGCCTAGAAAGCGTAGGGTCTAATTTCCTTCTCTGGAAAAGGACGAGTTCAAAATTTCGGACAGAGTTTTCTTCGCAGCAAAAAAAATCAATATAGCAAGGTTGGTTTCCAACAAACTGTGCACGTCAGCTCTACATACATTCTGCAGCCTTACTGTAGGTAAATTTTTATACAATTTAGTTCTATTTTGCAATTTTTAGTTTTGTATGAATTCTCTAAAGAAGGGAAAACGTTGCATGCTGTGATGGCGCAAGTTTCCTCAAATTTTGGGAGTAAAAGACGCACACGAATTTAGAGACCCAGCGATACTCCTGAAATTAGCGGGATACAGAATAACGCCAAATGGGTGAAGTCATTCAGTCGGGTGGTTTACCATCTACGAGAAGCACAATTGACATTTTACAATTAATATCTGCACGCGCTTTGAATAATGCGCTTGTCAACTGCGAAACACTGCTCTTGCACCGCCACTCCCCAATTCCACCATTTTGGGTATAAAATTGCCATGAAGCATTTTAGTGGGCAGAACTTCAAGAGTTTCTAAACGCTATTTGCCGAGATTCTTAACAGTGGTACGAAAAGATATAAAGCATTCGAACGATAGTAGAATAAGAAATGAAATTTACCTTTTTGACCTTAACATCTGTACCAAGTATGGAAGTTCCATATCACCTATTCTGGACCACTCAAATTCAGTTCAGACCTCTAAACGCACGTATTCAAGCACTCTGATTACAGTTCCACTGCGTGATCAGGGTCATTAATTCAAGAAGTGTTCTTTCGTGACTGTTATCGTAAAACGATGAATTTTATATCCTTAACGCGCAACAATACGTTCGTCACTGCCAAAGACTTTACCCGTCTTTTGTCGATCAACTGGGAAAAAGCTGCGAAAACCGACATTCGCGAAGAAATTCCTGTACAACCTTTGCGTACTGCATACTAGACCCAAACATCGCGCACATCTCAATGAAATAATTTGGTGAACAAATCAACCGCGGATTTCTTCGGAGCTCCATATATGTAGATACTCTATCGAAGTGTGAGCGCGTTAATGCAAGTCTGAAAACTTGCAGATGTAGGAGCAATTTTGCATAGCCTCCTCCCTATAGCTTCCGGCGTACCGGTGTTGCGTTTCAGAGACTTGCCTATACCCAAGTACGGTAACGGCAGTCATGGAAAAAATAATAGATGCGTCTTCAAGTTGGAAGTCCGCTTCCGTGTCTCAATGACATTTTTAATTCCCGTGGAGCTAAAATAAGGTCAATTTTCCTTTAAATAGTTTCGAATATAACTATCAAAACTTTCTTACCTGCCAAAAAGAGAATCTTTTTCAATGGGCAAGGACACTAATGTGGACGTTCACTCGTAAATCTGAGGACTTATTTCAGTATGAGCTGACAAAATTATTCAGCTGTGTTGACAGAAAACTCAAACCTTAAAGTTCTACTTTAGACAACCGCCTGCAAAACAGGAAAAACGGTCCGTTTCACGTCCCAAGTTCGTGCGCTTTCAACATGAATTTATGTATAGCTTAAAGTTTTCCTCACATTTACTCCTAGCGGATTACCAATTCACCTCTAAGACAGGTAATGAAGCTCACTCGGTTACTACTCCCACAGTAATTAAGCTCTTTAATAAAAAATCTTCAGCAATGCTGAATACTCACAAGGATTTCTTCGCCGCGCCGCCAGCAACTGAAGGCTCTACCACGAGGTTGTGGCCCATGTACGAGCACCCTGAAATAGGTTAAATAAATTAATAAGAAAATTACAACTTAAAGGAAATTATTCGTCATAGCTTGCAGATATATGGTTAACTCTGGTAAGAGTAACGTTAAAATTTTGCGTGTAAAAGATACGAGGTTCGGTGTGTGTGTCATCACGCCCCTCTAGCCGTGTGAAGCTCTGCTCTTTACGTATACCATGAATGCCATAGTACGGCATGAAAATTTCTTCCATAAATTTCCACTCAGTGGTACATTTGCCTAATTTCAATTATAAGTAGATCTCCAGCACTAACCCGCAGGGGATGTAAAAAATACCCCATTTCTGCGGAATTTGGTGAAATTTAGTAAATTCTGGCAAAACAAACCTGCGTCAAGAAAACTATTTTCAGTGTTCAGACCATCCTTGTTATGATGTACTTCATAGGTAACTAATACATGTTTTATGCCGAGTATTGCCAGTGTCCAATTAAGATACTCCCTTTAAGCTTTAATCATCAAGATTAAGATTTCGCTTCTCTGAAATGTAGACTTCAGAGTATCTCACAACGTGGTACTAAATATTTTGCACTTTAAAAACGTAGCATTTAGTGATTCTGCACGAACCCCAAGTTGCTGCGGTAAAACCTTTTAACTTGCGTCTGTAAGTTAGTTACTTTAAGCCAAATGATGAGCAACTACACGTCGACACTGCTGCAGCTGCGTAAACTGACGGTCTGCCTTGCACGAAAGAAGGTCAACTAACCAACTACTCTAAGTTTCAAAACCGTTGAGTTCTCGTCCGAGAAATTCTTCACGATTGAGATTTTGTTGAAAAAATTCAACTTCAAAGCAGTAAGTTCTTTCACTTCGCATAAGTGTTTTCTCACGCATTATACTAAACTGGAAATGTTTGTCTAGATTGACCGCTCGATGATGTTCAGACTCTTGGTTTAAAGGCAGAAAAATTGAATTCATTGGAGCAGGATGTTTCACGGAACCCATGAACAAAATTGCATAGATTAATGGCGCATAAGGTGAACCATGAGTAACATAGCACAAGGCAACGGATCGGGCACTAACAAATGGTCTCACAGGAAATGAGGTGGATATTTGAAGCATGAATAGCGAAGGCAATTCTTTTGCGTCACAAATTACTTGCTAACTTGTCTTGAAGGCTTCCTCTAAATCCGTACTATACATTCGAACGTTTGTTAACTTTAACGTAAGTTATCTCGTTCTCAGAATTCATGTCTAGTGCAAATTGCCAGCCGAAGCGATTAACTGTATCGCTATGTCTGGAAATGAAGTCTCGCCAATTCCGAAGGAATATCGTGCGAAAACTCCCACTCAAGTTTTTTTCCACCAGCTTACGCTGGCCAAACTTGTTTCAGGCCAAAAGCATTTCACGCTGTTGTGGGTAGGAGGTTATACAAGGGGAAAATTATGAAATTAGAGCAAAAACATAAGAAAATTCATCGACTTGGACAGATCCAAGTTAGTTGAATATATAGCAGAAGCACGATTTCATTAAATAACGTAATTACGTTTCACAAGTTACTACGTAGCACAAGTTACTAAAAATTATCTATCTACTTTTGATGAACTGCTTACAGATTCTGAGTTCATCTGTCTGTGCAGCGCTGGCACCGTGATGACTACTTAGCTTCAAGTTATGATTTGCGACTTCAAAGTCCAAGTTAATGAAATATTTACCTACAATAATACTTTTCTAGTCAATTCTATGCGGTCACCCGGTCAATGCACGTCCGCGTGGATCGAGAGCATGATGAATCTCCTCTTCAAATTATTGGTTACTTTGAGAACCAGAACAGAATGATGTACCAGCAGTTTCAAGCTTTGACAGATACATTTAATGCCTAGGTCGAGTGTTCACCGGAACGCCGGGTCAACACGTTCCCTTCCTAATTATTAAATGCTTATTGTACGTGCGTTCAGTGTATTCAAGATTTTGTAAGCCACCCAAACCGTAACTAAGTTTTTTTTTCCGAAGTGGATGGAAGTATTTACAACGGATAATACACCGCGTAAATGGTGATTATAAATTAGTTTTAGCCTCCCTTTAGCAAAAAGAACTTCAAAGAGAGGAAGGATGAAGCCCCCATTTAGGATGGAGTTGAGGGAGCGTGGAATCTATGCACAAAGGGTGTTCCCGCAAAAGATCCCGCGTGGATAGAAACCATAAGATAAGAAGGAAGGTCATGAAACACGATAAAAGTCTAAGAAGAAAGTCTGAGGTGCTGAAAAAAAGGATTACTCAACTGAAAAAAATGTTATTTGAAAAAATTATTTCAATAAAGAAAAGGCCTACCTAACTCTCAGCTCAGGACCTCACATTTCCCCCTGGGGGGCGCTAATTTCTACAGACAATGGTTGGATCTCCCTGAGGGGAATGGACCGTGAAATATATACAAAAGGTGTGTTCGATCTCACATAAGAGATCCCATGCGCATAGAAACGGCAAGTTAGGGAACTTTTTTTTCAACCACATGGAAGATGGAGAAGGTACTTCGTGCTGCAAACACCATAGTAGTGAAGTGAACATAAACGGTCGGTAACAAAAATACTTTTAAAAGGCCTACCGAACTACGAGCTCGAGACCTCACTTCAAACCCTGGAAGCGTCAATTCCTATTGATACAAAAAAAACATCCCCACGAGTAAGGTGTATATTAGCGTGGCCAGTACTCATAAGGTAAATTTTTTTTACAGAATTTTCTTGACGGGACCCCCTAAAAAGGCAAGATTGATAGAAAGAATAATACTGGTAAAGTTTCAGACCATTTGAACATCGTTAACCCGTGCCCCAACGGCCTCAAAGTTCTGAAAAATTGTGAAAAATGTCACTTTTCAGAACTTTGAGGCCGTTGGGGTTAACGATGTTCAAATGGTCTGAAACTTTACCAGCGTCATTTTTTCTGTCAACCTCACCTTTTTAGGGGTCCCGTCAAGAAAATTCTGTGAAAAAAATCTACCCTATGAGTACTGGCCACCCTATGTGGATTGAGTGATGGATTGAGTATATTTGATTTAAATAGTATGGATTGAGTGATCTGATGTTCTGTGAAACATCCTAGCTCCAGATTAGATTAGATTATAAGTTAGTTTAAGCCTCCCTAACCGCTACAGAAATAGAGCGTATCGAAGAGAGGAAGGAGGAAGGCACCATTTAGTATGGAGATAAGAAAATGAGGAATCTATGCTGAAGGGGCATAGAAACAGTAAGATGAGAAAGAAGTTCATAAAATAAGATAAAAGTTGAAGAAGAAAGCGAGAGGCGCTGAAAAACAGGACAGCAGTGAACCGAAAAAAGGTTGTCCTTAACATAACAAAAATAACTTACATTTCAACAAAAAGGAAGGCCTACCTAACTCAGATCGGGCCCTCACATTTTCCCCCTGGAAGGGCTAATTCCCATAGATACAATAGTTGTATCCCCCTGAGGGGACATCCTAGCTCCAACATTATCTGGAAATGTTTAAGAATTCAGTATACCATCTTTCAAAGATGTGGAAGAATCTTGCTTTATGATCGAAAAAGTGTCCTTTGCATCGAAAAATTTGTTTCTTTACATATAGAGCTTCTCAGGCCAATTAAATATGCACGCAAAACCAGCCGCACGGTTCATCTCCTGCGCACATTAACAAGTTAAAAATAAATTTCAGTGGTTTGTTGAGCAAAATTCAAAATTTTTCCTTATGATTCCGTATCTGGCATCTCAATTATACTTGTTTACATTTTCAACTATAATAATCGCGTAGGACTCCATAAGCCATGTTATTTTTCCTCTAACCGGATGTTACCCATTCGATTCACACGCAAAAAAGCAACATAGAGACCTTTGCCTAATAATTATTATATATTTCAAAATTCAGGTATCTGCACTTCTGCATGAGGGGTCTATACTGAAATTGAAAGGTTTCACCATACCTGACCGAATACGTTTTCTGCTATGGAATACAGTACGAGAATGCAAGAGGCTTGTACAAAGCAGTTTTTCACTGATCATTCGAACTGAAGAACTCACAGATTTTATGAGCCGTTTAGCATGGCTTGCTATTCAATCGAGGTAATTATTACGTTAAAGTCACTAACTTTGATAGCCATCGCAAGTATGTAAGATTCCAGTGGCCGAGCTGGTTTACCCTGCTGTAGAGCTTCTAAGAACTTGAGTGCGTCACAGCGATAAGGTAGGGTGAAGTGGAAAGAAAAAATGTTCAAGCAAAAAAATGATCTACATGCAGTACACAGGCCCTCTGTGGAGGATAAAAAAGGATGGACGTTCTCAAAGTTCAACTTGCGTAAAAATATAGCAAGAATGAACACAGGGACTCGAGTGAGACCAAGTAGCGAGCTAATTCGTCTATCACGGGCTTTGATAGAATTAAAACAGTGAAGGTTACATTTGAGTTATTTTTATATCGCCTAACTCCAACAGAGGTGTACCCAGTAGAGGGAAGTTCACAGTTTATCATGGGAACGAAGAATCTAAATGCAAAGTGCGTCTACACACTTTGCACATGAAAACCATCATGCGAGTTGGAGAGGAGAATACGCGAGTGCATAATGCAACCTTCCATGTTGGCGAGTTAATGTGACAACTATCTTCCCGTGTGTACACGATACACGGCACACGGTACTTCCAGTAAGCCGTAAAGGATACCAAGTCAACACTTTCGAATAAAGTTATCGCGATCATTACGCTTGGGTAACCCTGTACGAATAATGCACGGCACATAATAGTGCTGTTGTACTCGAAGACTCGAGTCTTCGTGTATGAATTAGTTCTAAGCGACAAGTTCAACAACTGAACGCTACCAAAACCTTTATAGTGTCTTTGCGTGCGTTTTTTACATAATTGATTAATGTGTCGTTTCTTTCATTAGAAAAAAAAGATTGTTACGCCGCCGAACTTAGAATTTGTGCAGATCTGCGTCGTTTCACAGCGCGTAATTTATTCTCAAGATAGGCTGAAGGACATTCCACTTCAGCGCACACCTATGTAAAGCGAAGCCTGGTGTCGTAAAGCACGCTTGTTTGAAGTACTAAATTTCAAGGATTCGATTGCTCAAATGTTCTGCCTTGCAATAGAGTAACCTTGATATAAGCGCGCTCTCGCTATCACGCTCGAGATTAGATAAACTTGGGTCTGCAACGTGGAGAGGGAGGTTACGCCCGATCCCTGAATTTGCTGCACAAATGACGCAGTTCCAGTGCTTATTTTCGAACCCTTCAACTGGCATCGACAATAATCACCTGGTTTTGCTTGAAAATTGGAACATTAATTCTGTACCATACAAAACAGATCTGTGAGGTTGGTTACAGTCGGCATGGCTCTTCTGCTACAGTAAAATCCAACACTGCATTCAACAGTAACAGTAAAATTGAGAATTCCCACCCGCTGAACAGAAAATACCGTTACAGGTTTTCTTTTCCGAAGAAAGTTAAGCGACAATGTTATATACTGGGCGTTCTTTAAATCTATCCACTGATTTTAAATATGAAGTCATCGCGTCTACGACACCGTTAATCAGGCCGGAGAGTAAATCCACCACCAGTTTTCGAGGTGCTTCAAGGGAAGTAAACATCTAAAGGGAATGTATCTGAAAGGAACGAACTGTTCTAAAGCATCGTAGAACCACAATTAAAACCACTGGATTCATTTTTCGTACACTGTGGAAACGACATAACCCAATGTGTCACAAGTGATGAGTTTAATTTGTACTACCTCACTTCCATATTTGCCTGCGTAATCCGGTCACTTCGGCACAATACCTGCGCAAAAACCCTTATTTCAGGGGGGAATATTTAGTTACGCTGTTCAGATAAGACCGGATCATGCGTACGATAATAAACTTAAAGCATATTGAGTTGCAATTTTCTTCTACTTTCGTAAATCCCCAACAATAAAACGTTCACCCTCAAGAGTCATGTTTCAAGATTAAACAAAGTCGTTTATTACAATTCAAAAACGAAACGTGAATTTCATTTTTGTGTCCAGGTACTTCTATAATACATAGGTACCTACCTACCTACCTATCCTTTAGCATGCTCTCAATAATTTCGTCGGTCAAAACCTGGTACTGTTTGTAAAGTACAAATAGATACGGTATTTGGGTATTCCGAATTGAGTTGCGCCGAATTTTCAGCTCCAGTAACTGAGAAACAGATGAATTTTTTTAACCGCCAATTAGACGGATTTTCAAAAATTTTACCTCGCCGTAAAGATAAAACTCGTCACTCAAGTCCTTCCAACGCCATTTGCACGAGTACTACGAGTATATCCCGTTTCTCAACAACTGAATGTGGAAAAGATACAAGAAGAGGGAGGCTTTGGCGAACTAGTAGGAAATTTGACTTCAGTAATTTGCAACGACGTAAAGCATGTGGGAGACGAAAGGTTTTTTATTTACTAGCACCATCTCTAGACCTATCAATTTCTCTCCAAATTGATTTCTATGTGTCAAAATTTTATACGTTGATTTGTCAGCCTCCATATAGATATACAGGATGTGGATTTCACTGTCACCCTTCTGATAATTGACAGTAAAATGAGCGGTAATGATATCCAACTTACGTTTAGAGCCGTTTCACGCAGCCTGGAGCACTTCAGCTGCGCATGAATTTTAAATGAAAATTTATAACTTTTCTGTAATGCTGCATGATATAGAAAAAATGCGTCGTAAAATTCGATGGAGCAATTAATTTACTATAATTTGTGATACCCGTAAAAAATTTAGGTTTTATACGAAGTGCTAACGTTTCCTCACTATTCATACACAAGTTTCATGCATTAGAGAAAATTAGATTAGATGTTAGTTTAAGCATTCCTAACCGCAACAAGGGAGTTCCAAAGAGGAAAACTGAAGGCACCATTTAGTAATGGAAATAGACGAGGAATCCACACACAAGGTGCATAGAAACTAGGTTGAGAAACAAGTTTATGAACCAGGATAACAGTTCAAGTAATAGGTACTGAGAAACAAGACAGTGACTTGAGAAAAAATGGCGATCCGTAACAAGACAAAACTTTGTATTTCAACGAAGGAAATGCACAAATTTTTAGCTCAGGACCTCGCGTATTCCCACTGCGAGCGCTAATTCCCAATAGATACGATATTTATAGTCTATGAAGGGTTCATCAGTGAAAACAATGACAATGTTCTATGTACAACAATTATGCTCAGCAGTGTCCCGTCTGTGATTGAAGTTGAAAATGGTCATCTAAATGAGGACCATATTTAGCGCTGATGCCCTTTATTCGCCGAGTCTCTTACCGAAAACCTATGCTTGATTTACACAATCAAATTGAAGATTCAAGTAATTCAAAACTCTCGACGCAGTTTGAGGAAATAATGAGAAAGTCTACTGTGTCTTCACAGCTTAAAACAAAGTTCAAGACGAGGCCTATATGAGGGGAGAAGTAGTATAGTAGTAACGAATGATTAGACACAGGTTCAAGCCTCCCTAACCGCAACAAAGGCGTTCCAAAGAGAGGAAGGGAAGGCACCATTCAGTATGGAGATAAGGGAACGCATAATCTATGCACCAGGTGCATAGAAAGAGTAAGCTGAGAGCGAAGTTCATGAAACAAACTTACGTTGAAGAAGAAAGTAGTAGGTGCTGAAAACCAGAAGGGCAGTGAACCTAAAGATGATGCGACAATAGAAAGCATACCATTCCAACCAAAACGCATACCTAATTCTCAGCTCGGGACCTCACATTTTCCCCCTTCAGAGGGCTAATTCCCATTGATACAATAGTTTGAATACCTGAAAAGCCTGCTCTTAGAAATGACGAAATGAACTCTCAAGACTGTTGGCAAGTATTTTTTGACTACGTAACGATAGATCCTGACCTACGATAGATTAATTGATCATCGAATACGCAACATCTGTGGGAACGGACGCCAGAAGATTGGAATTTGGTGAATGAAACGCTTTCATAGATTTCTCTAGTGGAAGCTTGTTGAACAATAACTTCAAGCAACTTCGGTTTGTTACTATCATTTCTACACGGATGAGTTGTGGCCATATTTCAACGATGGAAAGAGCTTCGAGTTAGTGGGTCTCGACATTTCTGAGGAATATTTAGAACCAATATAGATAGAAAGATTCCACTTCCTTAGAACTTCCATAACCACAGCGGTATTCCATATCAAGGAAGGAGTAAGTACTATTTAGCATGCAACTGAAGGAAACTGCGGAATCCATGCGCAATTAAGGTGTGTGCCACACAAAATCCCCTGAAACTAATCGGAGAGATGAAAAATGAGTAAAGATAGCGAAGAAAGCACGAAAACTGGAAAGAGTGAGTGTGATCGAAGAAAGCTCTGGAGGCCTATCTACAGGTAAGTAACAAAAGCGCCCCTTAAAGTGGGCGACAGTCCACATTGCTCAAGATGAAATTTACCGATCTAAGCCTGTTATTCGTCTACTGCTGCTGTAGTTTCTAATAATCATCACCTCAACTAATCAATTATGTTGAATCGATGTATTCTAAAACACCAGCTTATTATTTGATGCACCAACTAACAGCGTGCTTGCCCTTTAGGTGGAGTAAACGAAACTGTACTATCCGCATAACTTGATTCCAGGCGTCTTTAGTGCCGAGTTAACAATTTCAATCCAAGTTGAATACTTTCTGCACCTGCCTCTCTAGCCCGCGTCGTATTAATTACCTCAATCATTTAAATTGGTGACATTCAAAATTCGTTTGTATGGAGTTCATCTAAATGCAGCTAGCAGCTTATACAATTTGAGAATATTTTTTGGCCTATACGTCTTCGTGAAGCTCGTTACCCCAGGATAATTTTCCCCAACTGATCTCAAGCCGTAACATAGAGATGAACGACTGGTTTCATAGTAAGCAGCCTGAAGTAGTTTATAATTCGCGTAGTTGACTTTCTGTGCAGCTAGTACTAAAGTGACGACACAAGATTCATGTGCACTCTTGTCTTGAATTGTATTTTTCTGTGACTGGTTTCGTACACATTAAGTACTGCACCCTCGTTTCAGTGTTGGTACATTGTAGCTTTGAACACAAAAAAATCACAGGACATGTGCCAAGGTCTTCGAGCTTTTCTGTTGCTCACCTCAAAATTACGCATCATTCCGGGATGTACAGCAACCTGAAGCTGGAAACAACATTGAGTTCCAGCCAATGACTAGAAGGCACAACGTACTTTCTCGATAGTACCTGTATAGTTTGTAGGAAGATGTGAATGATTTTTGCAACAGTTTGAACCAAGATCAAAAAAATATTCATGCCTTACATAGCTTTCTCTGAAGTAAGGTAATCGTACATCTACTCCAGTGAACTGGCTGTCAGCGATTCGGATCTAGATTCACATCCATCTGTTCGGGCGCTCATTACCAGCGCTCTGCTCGTCAGACATGTGACCTAAAATGTACCCCTGATCAAAACCGCAAAAAAATATTTTAACACATTTAATCAAAACAGTAGAAGCCTCGTTCCTTGAGGAGAGCGAAGGTTTACTGCACCTTCAACATCATACACGCGGGGTAAAAACGCAAACTTTGCTATCGAAACCATTATTCTTCAATAATTTGCTCAAAATTCGTTGAAGAGAACATTGAACAGACATTCAGTCAAAAGGAAAAGGAAAATTATAAACCTTGCCTTTCAAAGTAAAGAACAGTAACCGTTTGGTTCAAGATGGTCCACTTATGAAAAATGTGAAATACTCCGAACATGATAGTCATTTTCTCGATGAGAACTTGCAAAACCAAAGTTGCATCAACTTCAAACACGAAAAATTATCAAATAAAATACATTAGTAATTTATTAGTGAACGAGATGTTTTATTATTTCTTCCAGGTTATTCCCGTATTGTGAAACAAAAACGCGGCCTTAAGTAAGAGGCACCATTTCAAATCAATCGGCGTAGCCCTTGGTTAGTTGAAGATGAGAATAGCAGAGAAACCGTTGAAAACGATATTAGACAAGATGTTAGTCTAAGCCTCCCTAATCGAAACAAAGGTCTTCATATAAGAGGAGGGGAGGGGGGGGGGGGAAAGCATCATTTAATAAGGAGACGAGAGAACGTAAAATCTATGCACAAGATGTTTAAAAGCAGTAAGTTCAGAAAAGTTCATGAAACGAGACATAAGTTGAAGAAAGTAGGTGCTGAGATACAGGACAGCAATGAACTTGAACATTGTCTCAACATTACAAAAGCGTGTTTCAATGAAAAGAAAGCATATTCAAGTCGCAGCTCGGTACCACACATTTTTCCTTCTGGGTGTGCCAATTCCCGTAAATAGACTAGTTGTCTCCTGCAGAGACAAATCGTTTTAATTAGAAGGGAAATGCTCCTGCAGGAAATTGTTGCCCGTCTTGCGTCTTTCAGATGCTTATATTTATATATACATAACATTCTGAGATAGATCATGCAATGGAGAACAATAAGTCGGCTGGTAAATTGAAGACACCCAAAACAGACTCGCGAAACAAGCATTGCCAACGTTGGCGGTGGGTAATTAATGCAATTACTGAACCACAGAGGAGCGCTTGGTCCACAAAGTACCCTAACGTAATTGGAACAATATGCCCCTCTTCCTCCCTTCCATGAGCGGAACAGAAGAATCGCACATGCCTGAGTTCTTAAAATGCAATGAAAAATAGAACTCGTAGCACATACCCCTACGGAGCCATGCCAACCCTGGCAACCTGAGGCCATGTTACGTACTTCGACCCGTCCAACTTTTGCAAGACCTACTGAGCGCCTTACTCCCAACAGCACCCATCACGTTGTACTGTCGTGAATCACTGCGGAAATAACTTCACAAAGATCAGGTATTCTGGTGTAAAGCGGCACAGAATACGACTTGGTTTGTTGAATTAACGCCCTAGTACAGAGACATCTGGCAGCTGCGAGTTTACTTAAGCTAAGTACACGTGGCTTAAGTACTTCCAGGAAGACGCCACCTCGTACGTTTCTGTTACCATGACCGTCATCCTCGCAATTAGACAAGTGCTGCCAATTTAATCGCCTCTTTACAAGGATTAAATTTCGATCATATCCGTTTGTATTAGCTTCCCTGACCGCAACCAAGGCGTTCCAAAAAGGACGTATGAAGGCACCATTTTTTTATGGTGACGAGGGAACGTAGAATCTTCGCATCAGGTGAGTTCTTACAGAAGATCACCTGCGTACAGAGATGATAAATTGCGAAGCAAGACTACGCAACCAGCTAAAGTTGAAATAAATGCTTAAGCACAGGACAGCAGCGAACCGCAAAAAAAGACGGTCCTCAAGGTACCAAAGTTTTAGAGCAAGAAAGACAGGCCTACCTAATCCCCAGCTGGGGACCTCGCTTTTTACCTCTGGGGAGAACAAATTCACGAAAAACAATAGTATCCACCCCCCTCAGGGGTGCTTAGAAGTAAGGATCCAGTCGAATGAAGGTGATACATTGAGGTATCAAAATGCTTACAGCAACTTTTCGGTATTGAATGGTGACGAGGGCACCGACTTTACTCCTGTCGAGTAATACAGTTATGAAACGCTGATGAGTGACATCCGTTCTTCTCTAATAACCGGCTCAAACATATTTCTGGGCGCTTCAAAGTGCCAAACTTTCAAGTATTAGTGAGACATGTGTACCATATGTCTGATCACTTAGGTGTCGAACATAAAAAGGTTTCCCGACAGCCTTGTATCCTACCTGCGTGTTCTCAAGCTTACGAGTATACTCTATTACTATCATGCGAGTACTTTATTTAATGTAGGTTTATATGCTTGAAAAATTCCTGGTTGCATCAAGATATTGCGCCAAAACAACGGATGTTGCTATACATAAACTCTTACATTGCCCAACGCGGGTACCGCACTATTTAGCTAGGCCATGACGTTGAGTTCTTACTAATCTCAACTACAAAGTTTTAGCAGAATCGTGCTAGACAAGTAGGCTAACGCAACCAAACCTAACGTCATTTACCGAGTCTCATACGACCGTAATTCGCTCGAAATTAAATTTCCATCTTAGAGGAAACTAATTAGGAGAATAAATTTGCTTCAAATTGAATTGCAATCTTAGGGAAAACAATTAAGAGTATTGCCTTAAATTTCAAACTTTTGTTCTAAATTTGGAAAGCGTGCGAGTACTAAATTTGCCGGCAGCGCCTCTAGCGTATGACGGAGGCAGTGCCGCAGCACACCGCCCGTGCTACGGTAGCCGCCTGCTCACCGGAGTATCTTGGACTTTAGGCCTGTCCCTGGGACCCCACAGCACCTACTCTCGCCCCACTCCCCCGCCTCGCCTCCCCCCACCGCCTCATCTACTGCTCAGCCTCCCAACATGGCTGCCGGCCTCTGAACGCCGTGGTATCTACGCCCAAAACGAGCAACTTGCGGACGCGCATGTATGTATGTAGAATGAATGGTTGCGGGGTGGAGAAAGAATTTCTGGATCATGTGGAAAATGAAAATTTATACATTTTGAACAGCATGCAAATACCTCGTTTGCATGAAAAATTCGGGAATATGAGATTCAGGGTCCTCGAAATTTGGTTTTTTCGTTAATTGAACAGCTACCGTATGCTAAAGCACAACATTTAATTGACTTGCGATTTTCAGCAGTGAATTTCTACACGATGAAATAATATCCTTCAGAGAACGCTTTTACGGTTATTAAATCTACTCTGAAATTTTGGCTCACCGTTGAGAGAAGAAACAGCTTGGTCTATTTCAGAAGAGTCTGAACAGTCGATGAACGCGTATCCACCTCTCTTGACCAAAACATTGGACGTCGACACTCCGTGCTGAGCAAAGAGTTCGCGCAGAGCGTCTTCTGTGACATCAGTAGGTAAGTTACCTACGTACAATTTGGACATCATTATTGTCGAAACTACAAAACCTACACAAAACAAAAACACAAATTAAACGCACACCCGGCTAGCAAGGCAACAACGTGTTCAGTGTTCACGGAGGAGCGGTCTAGAGCTTTACTAATGTTGACGTTTGCCAGCATGCGACTGCCGAGCGAACCACCCGAGTGAGAGGCCAGGGCGGAGCGAGAGCGTGTAGAGGAGGAGCCTTACGACAGCATGTGGGAAGTCTATAGGACTACCCCGGCTTGCCCCACGAATAAATTTTCTACAGGGGAGGGAGGGTGACAACGATGAACCAAGCCTAGTTAGCCAAGACCGGGTCACAATCTGGAGAAGTTCAAGCTACAGATCCCTCAAAAATTGTGCGTTTTCTGCGTAT
Source organism: Morinoia aosen (assembly GCA_030386875.1). Taxonomy (NCBI): domain Eukaryota; kingdom Metazoa; phylum Arthropoda; class Malacostraca; order Amphipoda; family Talitridae; genus Morinoia; species Morinoia aosen. The sequence goes on along the minus strand of CM059579.1, from coordinate 60,102,177 downwards.
AGGCGTTGATCTATTTATGCACTTCTCGATGTTTATAGAAAGTGTAATAAAATGATATATAGTGATCAGTTTATAGAACCATTTTAAGATTAATGAAATACATGCAGGTTGACTAACGCTTGTACACCGCAATATATATCCCATGTAGAGAACTTCAATGTAATGACTTCGTCGTAGAATATTAATGCTATTCGCATGTTGTACGAACTAAATTTCTCAAGATTCCCGTCAGCCAAACACACCGAGTTTCGAACTCAACACGAGTCTGCAGAAAATTTCACGCCCACCATCTGGTCTTTTCGCACTGCAGGTCTATGTGAATTATACGCTAGTTATAGAAATGACCTACAGAGGTAACTTGAACCCCCTTTCATCCTTCATAACTCCACTGAAATCTCAGAACGCCCATATGTGAAATTTTCTTCTCGCCTACACACATGGCTTCCGCTGCCCGTACACACATACCAACACACGCGCGTAAACTGTCTTTCCGTGCATGCAACTTTCTGCAAGAATAAGGTATGTATATAAAGGATGACTTGGACTGAACTGAGTGGAAGGAAAATGTTGCCATTAGATTTTGGTACCAGATCCTTTTGAAATGTTCTTTCAGAAGCAAGATCAAAATTCAGCAGTACCAAATTTGCTTTCGATTGCTTGAATTCTTTACATAAGCTCAAATTTATAATGCTCTTGATAGCGTGTTTTATAAAACGTTAAGCAAATTTTACCTGAGGAAGAATGAAGCTCAGCAATATTTTTCTCCAAAGCGACTGACAAAATTTTAATTTATACCAGCGCTGATTCTAAAAAATATAAATGCTTCTATAATATATTAATCCACACACCAAACCTCACGTACATCAAATTCAGATTTTACATTATTTATACTCTCAGTCAGCACGACAGGTTGGAGTAATACCGAATTTCGAGGCCGGACGCACGATAAGCACACATGCAGTTCGCCGTGAGCAGTGACCAGAACCTGAACTTGTATTGTTTACTGTTTCCAGGCAGCAAGACTGATTGGAGTAATGCTGAATTTTGAGGCACGTCCCGCAGTAAGTACTTATACGGTTTGCAGTTTGCAGTGATCAGAACCTGAATTCATATTGTCGACTTTTTTCAGAGTTTATTTCGATCGTAAGCGAATGTCATTGCAGTAAAAGTTTCCACAGTAAATTTCGAAGAGTTTCTCACGAATTGAATTTTTTACCGACTGTTCTAGCAACTTAGCTACATAATTTTTGATGCCTTTCAAAATATCGCCGTTACTTGAACGACGTGAATACCGAACAATAGTACAGGTTGCTTACTTATATATGGTACTACTGTACTTCTTCTTTACCGACTAATAGCACTCCTGATAGCAGTTGTTAGTGAGGTGAAAAATTTGAGTCATATCTCAATGGCTAAAGTCCCGCCTAATTTAGGGCAAAGTGCTGACTCGCGCAGGATTATTATTCTTGTTCGTGATCGTGCTTCTTTGTTCCAGCTGCAGAAGAAGCAATGGCATGCATGCCTCTGTCGAAGCCGCACTCAGTCTGAACGCGCTTCCAATGAATGGTTATCGTCCGATTTGCCAAGAAAATTGATGGGTGTTTTGAATCGAAAGCATTAATGAGCCTCGCCTATATAAATTTACAAAAAAAAACGATTACAAAGCCGGCGCGGAATAATTATTTTGGGGCTTGAATTAATATTTTCGACATAACGATATTGCACGTTTTAATGGTTTTGAAATTTTTACTAGATATTATCGGTTTATTTTGAAATTCCGTTCTGACGGTCTAGAGATACGCACCATCATATTACTTTGTGAAAAGCTCACCTCCACAAAAAAATTGAATTTTTTGTTGGAGTGACAGATTTTCGAAGCATTGAAAGTATCAAGCGAGTAACAAGTAAAATATAGTGGATTGATTTATTTTGCTGCTTGTGCACGTTGAATTTTAACCTGTGGCGCCATATGTATCGAGAAAGCATATGAGTCTTGGTCGTTCCGCTGTAGTACTGTTGACAGTGAGATAAGTTCCGTAATATAGATAATATATATAGGACACTAGCTTCACCTTTCAACTTTTGAAAATTAAACCTTATGAAAATTAGTATTCTTTTCATTAATCATAATTTCTGTATGGAACGAACGGAAAGTGAACGTTATCAATAATAATTTTCATTATACACTTTTTATCATTTCTATTTCGAACGAAGTATTTATAATAAGATTTCATTTCAGGGTACTTATCAATGCTAAATATAGAAGCCATGTGTGTTAAGCACTAGCTGATATGTACTTATCATTTCTATCCGGAACGAAGTGTTTAAAATGAGATTGCATTTCAGGGTACTTATCAATTCTAAATAGAAGTCTATGTGTGTCAAGCACTAGCTGATACGTACTAAAACGTGCCCGACATATGTAAGAAGCTCGTTGTATTTTACTTCAAACTGCGTTCTTTCTCGTTGACTTTGCGTATCATGTAAATTCATTCAAGAATAAACTACTATTAGAATATAAATACATTCAAGTAAATTTAAGCTAAGTACTATAGCAGATACGTTAGCAGCAGTAGACTTCCGGAACACTTATGCGTACCTATTTTACATCAAATGCTCGGAGTTCAGCAATTGCATTTACGTATTATAGAACATTCATTCCTATATTCCAGCTCATAAGGTCAAAGAACTCACCGCATTATTTTACAACTTACTACGCGCAGATTCAGTGCAAGTCTGAAACAAGTGTTCAGATCGATGACGTTCAGAATTTAAGGTGTCCATTTGTAACGTTTGAGTGCTTCTTGTAATCCCCTTTGATGATCTTCTCGCGTCGATAACTTTTAGGTAGATACAGATAATCGAACTTATAGTTTGGTTGAACAATGGCGACGTTCGGCTTACTGTACATTGATAGAATCAAGTGATGCTATACTATCTCACTGAATTTGTTTCTTATCTCATATGCAGTGGCACTTGAGAGCAATTTTCGAGTTCAATTTCTCCGTAAAGTCGGACGCACTTCAAACAGAAATAATCAGTTAATTAACAAGAATTGAGCAGTGTCCGCTAAAGTACTTCTTCGTGCTCGTATTTCCTGATGTCTATTTGCATCTGAATTTGATAAATGCTGTACAAGAGTCGTGCTCGTTCCATTTCATTTTTGGCAGTATTCTTTCTCTTCAAATTTTATTTTCTGGTCAATATTTTTTGCTTAATTGAATTATAACTAGAATATCCATTGAAATTTAAGTATATCCATTCCGTCATATTCAATATTGCACTGATACGTAAATTAAGTATGCTTCTGCATGGTGAACCAATGCACTCCACCGCGAATTACAAATTACATCAATCTCAGATTACGCTGCTAGTTCACTTTCACTGCTAAACGCTTACCTGTTCTAATCCAACTACCAGTCACTTGAAATACGTAGACTTATAATTATTTATTGAAACTATTTTCTCTTTGGTTCGTTAAACTCGTGTTTAGAATACTTAATTTTGCTGAACCAAATTAACAGTTAAAGTTAAAATCGCAAATTCATTTTAAACTACTGTAATTTACTGAATAACCCACTAAGTAAGTTAAAATACATCAATAGCAGCAAAGTAGGTGCAAAAGAAAAAGTATAATGACAAAATTTTCATTCGATTCTCTATATTTTTGTATTATCCAACCACGTACGCCCAGGCACCACAGTGAAAGTATAATAAACCTGACAAACATATGAGAACGAAAAGAGAAGGGAAGACGAGTGTTCTCCACTAATGATCTCATGCAGTTAACAAATGAACCAAACAGTAATTTTAAATTGCATTGAACTCGATCAAATTAAATTTCAGATCACTCTATTAGTAATGCATACTTTTTAACAAACAATAGCGTCAAGTGTGATTTTGCACAAGAGCCGTGGGAATTCAATACATGTAAGTGTATTCACTCTCCGACGATCGATGCACGATCGATTTACGACTCGATCGAGCGATGATAGATGAGTCCCGTAAGGAATATTTTGAGAAGCGATCGATTCTTCGATTTTTTTTCATTAATTATTTTCCAAATTGTGTTACATTCTTTTGGAAAACTCAGATTTCAGTCCTCACGAAAATATTGTAATTGGTCTGAACTTGAGACTGATTTAGGGTGACTCTCGATTTTGAGGAGCTGCCGCTTTTGGACGCTTACCTGACAACTGTGAAACACTCAAATCAATCCCTATTTAACGTTGATTGTTGCATGCTTTGCTAGTTTTCTCATAACATTCCCGAATCGATGAAAATCTCTCTCCGTTCAATGTCTAAACAAAGCTCATCTCCAATTTTCTGCAGGTGGTATACTGATGCGATATGTGCTCGTTTGCGCAGCCTTGATATGTGTCATTGAGTATAAGGCACTAATTGTGAACTGCTCACATTGATGGCATAGCAGTCTAACCTCATCATCGTCCTTAGAGACTCGGCACGCCTCGATCAGAGGTAAACTAAACAACCCACATAGGATCAGAAGCAATGATTCGGAAAAATAATTGTGGGTTCGATATTTTTGGGCTTTATTTACTTTTCGTTTCATCGTGCAGTGACCAAGCAAGGATTTATCCAAGTGTGAGGATGCTGGTGCAAATTTTCAGGTTCTCTTCTGCTGTTTCTATATATTTTGATCAATTTACCGTTGAGACTAAGGACTACCATGAGCAACCAGGTCTTCAGTAAACATGTTGGGTTTAATGGTTGGTGGGTTTGATTTTTGTTCCGTTAGCTCCGGTTAATAGTTGGCTCTGCTTTCTGACACTTTGCCCCTTCTCAATTTGTACTCGTACGAACTGACTGACTGACTGACATTTTACTAACGCGCAGAAGTGCGGAACTAAAATTTATTGCGTTAGAAATGGTCATGAAATAAATTAAATGCCAGACAGCCTTCAATTGCCTCACTACCGTGACTAAAAACGAACTAATTGAATTAGTGTTCTTTTAAAGTTCCATTACTTCTTACCTCAGCCAGTGGTATTCTAAAATCTAATGAAATTTAAATTCAGGAAAATTAAATACCTTTTTGAGACAGAAAGGGGAAGTCGAAGAATTATATGGAGATAGTGATAAGGCTCAACCATTCAGCTACGACTCCAAAAATGCTTGAATAATAAATTAATGTCGTACCTACAATGATGACATAACATATCTGTGACCTAAATGAAACCTGATTTTATGCACTTTGAAGATACCGAATGTAATACAATATTAAAATCTCCTCTTTCATCGTACAAAAAATATGCTCATGAAACACAAATACTTACGGTGCCCGAGTGTGCTAAGATGAGTGTTCATCATAAAAAAGCGTGCACATAGCGAACATTTTTAAAAATTAGCTAATGAGCAGAATGCGGGCACAATATCGTACGAGTGGAGGTGACAGGGAGCAGGGGGGAGCTGTGCACATCAGATATGTTCGTTCTTGGGACCGGGACGTATGGAGGGAGGCACCGTAACCGCTGGGGAGTGGTGGAGGGGGGTACATGGGAGTGGGAGAGGAGAGGGAGGGGACGCAGAGAGAGGAGGCACACATACACGCTCACCGCAAGGTCGCCCTGACGAGAACGGGACACATTCTTCTCAAGGAATATTTTCTCTAACGCCTTGCGCGTTGAGCTGCCGTACAGCGGCCGGATTTCCAAACAATCTACGTCGTCGTAGCGCTGCAGCTTGCAGCATATGGTCTTCTGAAACGACTTAAGCTGATATCTGTATCGCTACGATGACGGGAATTGCTGAAAAATTTACCTTCTGGAGGTTGCCGAGTATCGTTCACAGAAATGGGTGTGATGTATGAAGTTCTGGATTCTTTTGCGGTCTTAGAAGACGACGGCTTGTAAAATAAGAATGCGCGAGAAAAAATTCGAAGGACGTTGAAAAATAATTGCAAGGAAGTATAAAATGTTATTAATGAACTATTGTTAAAAGATAAGACATGAAGATAATGTTTCGCTTCAAATCCATGTGAGGAGTTAGATGTAATATCGACGGGAACCTTGGATTAGTTGTACAAGTTACAGATTTTGAAAAATTTTGGCAATAATAACTCGAATTGAATAGTTATTTAAATGAAGAACTGATTAAGAGAGAGAGTCAACAGCTAAAGAATGCGAGAAATTGTTACATTCAGGCTAGTGAAACGATTAAATGAATCGAAAACAAAACATTGGTATTGAACGAAATCATTAATGATTTCAAGATACTTGATTTTCACATTACAGGAGCTATTGTCTAAAACTTGTCCCTACAATGGTGCGTAATTTTTTTTGTTAAGTTTGCTCATTTACTTTCATTTCCCTAAAACGATTTTGAAATTTCCAATGCGTACCGTTATAATGCCAGTTAAGTGGAAAAAGTTGTATGAAAACCTTGTGGAACATGTGTACTAACCTGCCTCACAGGTTTCCGTGAAACTCTAAAAAATGTCTAGGTTTGAAGCTCGATTTTTTCGTGTTGTTCACCCAAAAACCACAAGAATTGCTGCAGGTCGGTGGTCCCTTCTCGCTTTCATGCAGTACCTACCTGTACCATTTCGAGTGTTCTCCCACTTGCTTTAAAGGGTTCATAGAAGGATAAAATTTACATTTATTGTGAACAAGTTCCAAAAGATGATTTCGTGAACTTTAGTCAGATATTCTTGGGCCTTTTTGACAATTTTCAAGAATATCTTGCAGTATATTTATCTCGTTACATCATTCAAACACCTGATTCGAGGACATACGTCAATTATCACTCTCCAAAGTATCACCAACCTTATTGAATGATATAGCGCAATCAGCTCTCCAGGCCACTCTTCGTCTTCCGTGAGAGATCGTTCGCTTAATTGTACTGGAAAATTGCGCATCAGTGCTTTTTTCGTCAATAAGTTAGCGATGCTTTACACGTGTACATTATAATGTAGTGTTAAGTTGCACTGGAGAATTGCGTAACCGATCATATTCCTTTTGCAGTAAACTTTCCGTAAACATATTAACACTTCAGTGAAGAATTGCGCATCCGATCATAATCCTTCTGCACGTTAACTAACCATAAACAAATGTATATTTCAGTTGCGTGTGTTAACAGTTGTCTCTGTCTTCATAGTGTTTCATAGTGTCTCTGTCTTCAGAGCTAAGACGCTGACCGCTGGAGAGCGAGTGACCGATGCCTCAAATACTTTCTGTGGCCTACGAGAACTTTCTTGCCGGCCCCACGCCAACAACAAAGCTCACGTCTTGCTGGTTTTCATGAAAAATTCGATTCCGGTATGAAACTAACTTTTGAAAACTGGCACTGAGAACTGTAATGTACTATTAAAGTCAATCTTTTTATTAGTTAAATTTTCCTCGTGCATATAATGTGCTCCAAAGGTTTTACGATTAGACTTAACAATTCCTTCACCCAAATTGGATAAAAAAATTCAGTAAGAACGTATGAGTCGAGTTATGAAATGGAGAGCGGTTCTTAACCACTACACTCCTAAAAGTGATTCTGGTCGTATATAATTATCGTTTTGTTTGTAAACTAACGTAAGCTACTTTTCTTCTGTTTTAATTGGTTTGCTACACAACTTAAGAAACGAAAGAAAATGGTCTTCAGCAGCCCACAATTCCCTCATCGGCTTACAACAGAATTGCCGGCCAATGTTGAAAAAAACTAACATCTAGGGTTTATTACCGTAATTTAATCTCCACTCAATTCACAACGGAAGTAATTGAAGCAGAGAATCTGAAGGCGTTCAGTTTTTACATTCAGTTGCTGTTCGAGTTTTTCAAAACACTCTTTTCAAATGTGAGTCCGTCCAGGCATCGTCCGATTCTTTGACCCGCGTGCGCTCTTTCTTTGCTTTCTCTGATTTTCAGTTAGCCAGGTTCAAAATTCGAACCTAGAGCTGTCTTTGTTTCAAAATGTCAGTGGTGGTTTGGGAGGAGGGTGGGGGAGAAAAAGACCTCCTATGTCTTACCCCACATGGCCAGGCCGGCTTAGCAGCTCGGAAAGATGTTATGCATGAGAAAATGTGTGAAATGCATGTCCTGTCTACCTTAATTTAGGCTAGGACAAGGCTCGAAATTCACATGAATGTGAGCGTAATTTCTGAGTACAAATGCGGACTTCAAACGTAGATTGGAATCCAGGCAACGTCTACCGGAAGGATATTTCCTTCTGAGAAAAACAAAGGCATGGGCACTCTTCATGTGTGCCGGCTTTTCGTAGTTAGGGGTGCAGTAAGAACGCGAACACGCTGCGAGTGAGCGGGAGTTGAGATCCAAAAATGGATCCTGAAGATAGATATCAAAATATAACTTTGCAATTTCGCGTCTGTTGTAGTTTCTGGGAGTTACGGTAAAATTCTTGAAAGAATAACACGTGGTCACACTGAGGTGACATGAGGCTAAGAATAATCGTCTATTCCCAATGCATCCGACATTCGCCTGGTAGAATTTGTTAACATCTTCAAGTGCAGGCCACCTCTGAACGACTACGAAAATGCTTTCCCTTGAAAAATTAAGGCTAATGGGTGAGAGTGTTTTTCTTTTCCGTTTTTGTTTTGTACAGTAACTAACGCATTACTTTTCAGATTGTTAAACTTGGTGTTATTTTCTATTGCCATGGAGTTTACTATAAATAGACTGACACAGGAAACGTTTGTTTTCAAAAAGAGCTATGTTTGCACGATATATAATTTTTACTAACCTTTTTATAATCAGATTTCGGTTTAGAACACATGATATTCAGCTGATCCTCCATTGTGGTGGCAGCTTTTAAACTGACCAAAAACATGACCTTTCTGTATTAGCAATACTGTAACTATTACGACTGTAAAGGGATCGATGTCACCAAAGAGCTATCAGAAAATTTCGTGAATACTAAGTTAGGCAACCAAAGTCCAAAATTCAAAGCAATTTACATCATCATGGCGATACAGCTGCTAGCGTAATTTATTATACAAGTAGACTTGGCTTACCCTATTTGTACGTACCTGGAAGTTGGATCGCCCTACTTGAAACCCATGCTCTCCACTAATTCGTCCTCATGTTTACAGCTTCAGGGTCTTCTTTACCGTATTTTCAAACCCTATACGGAACCGAAACCATAACATATAAACTATTTTTTTCCGGTACTCGAAAGCAAAGCACTACCTGTTGGACCAGAAGACCTATAGGGTTCAATTCTCCGGCGCGGTGAGATACATTTGTCAGAGCAAGCAGCTCCTTTGACGATGTAGAAAATTGGGTTTGCGAGGTAGCGAGGACTCAGAAATTGACTTCCTTGTTCAATGAACTAGTATTTCGCTCCATACCTCGTCAGGGAAGTTCGGAAAAATCATTCAAACTTTAATATAAATCGAACTGTAACATATGTCGTTTAATGGAACTTGGTCATATTTGAAAATTTGGGGTAGAGAAAGCCAGTCTAGTGATTTCAATGGCACTCACACGCTTGTGCTCATCAGACAAAGGAAGCGATTGCCCTCAAAATGCCTTGTATTGTCTGTCATGAACTTTGCAGACCTCTGATATAAGTTCACATGTATATACTTTTATGAATACTTTTCTCGCATGAATTGGATAAATATAATTTATGCCAGGTGCACATGTAATGAGCTCACTGAAATTAAAATTTCTTTCGCTTGTAATTCGTAACTTTGTTTAAACCACATTTCACATGGTGAACATCAAACGTGGTCTTTGAGATGCTTTCACATTTATATACTTTTAAATACTTTTATGAAAACTTTTTACCCATGAATAATACAAAAATCATTTGTGCAAGGGACACATGTAATGAGTTCACTAAAATTATAAATTCTTTCACTTGTAATTTGTAACTTTTTTCAATCCACATCTCACATTTCAATTTATTTACTGCTTGATTGATGCAGTAAATAAATTGGGATGTATGATGCTCACGATGTGAGCTAAAAAATGTTACGAATTACAAGTGAAAAAATTACAATTTTGGTGAGCTCACCACATGTGTATCCTGCATGAATTCTATTTATATAATTATGATAGTTTGCTGTTTGAGAAGAAAAGATAAAAAATATCTAAGCTCATTACTGCACTCAACAGTCTGCCAATAACTCGTCGAAGGAAAACAAATGCTAGGAAGTGGCAGAGACCAAGTAAATATGAGAGTATAACTGCCTCCTCGATAAGGCCAACGTAGAGCACAGAGCTCGAATTCCTCAAAATCAGCTCTACCTTTGAGAACGGTCGATATTATTAATTAATATTAGCATATCGATCTCGCTCACAAGTTTACATTACGTATTGTATAGAAGTTGGCGAATGGTTTTGTTTCCATTGTAAAGATGGTTTCACAGAGGATAGGGAGGGGTCCGCTTAGCATGGACGAAGAAAAACGTGGAATCAAAGCAGAAAGTGTATTTCCACGCAGTATACTCGGCGCATAGAAGAAGTAAGTTAATAAAGAAAAACAAAACAATAAAAAAGGGATGACGAACAAGTTATAGGAACTTAAAGAAGTAAGTGGGTATGAAAGACTGAAGTCCCGAACGATATCTACAGCTGAATTAACTTGGCAGTATCTGCCCTGGGGGCGCCATTCCCCATGGCATAGGATAAAAAACCTGATTCACCTAATCCTATAGCCTATCCTAAGCCCTCTAAGTTGAGTTGACCTTAGGTTGCTGCGTAAAGTATTGTTATTAACTGATAAAAATCAGATTTTTTTGTGAAGAAGAAAGAATGCAGGCTCAGAAGTAAGAAAGTTTGCAGGCTCATCTCTCAGAAGTTGACCAGCATAAAATGCCTTGTGCCAGTATATGATGTTAAACAGCTCCCGCAGGGACAATGCAGGACAATAATGGACCAAATTTTCGATCAATTCTAGTCGTCACAGAGGTACAGCCGGCAGCAAAAGTTCCCAAATTGACTTGGGTACGCAGGCCAGTGTTCAGATTGTATTAGAAAAAGGCAAAGTTTCAGTCTCTTAGCCAAACAAGTTAGCTCGTAGCGGAGCTATCTCAAGTCAACCAAATAAATTTCAAATACCATCTGCACCGCTACGGCAACGTAAATTGCTTTAAAATCTGGTCGCAGAACAAATGATTGTCTGCAGGAGCTGGTCCAGCAGTCGGCCTGCAGCGCGCCAGTGAGGCCTCTACCCGCATTCCGCACCCTTCGGTCCTCCTCGCACTCCCTGCCTCTCTTCCTGCGCAGCTTCGCGCACCCCTACGCAAGCGGGCATACCATACCTTGCCTGCACTACCATGAGTTGCTTGCGCTACCATACCTTGCCTGCACTACCATGAGTTGCTTGCGCTACCATACCTTGCCTGCACTACCATGAGTTGCTTGCACTACCATACCTTGCCTGCACTACCATGAGTTGCTTGCACTACCATACCTTGCCTGCAATACCATGAGTTGCTTACACTACCATACCTTGCCTGCACTATTATAAGTTGCTTACACTACCATACCTTGCCTGCACTACCACGAGTTGCTTACACTACCATACCTTGCCTGCACTACCATGAGTTGCTTACACTACCATACCTTGCCTGCACTACCATGAGTTGCTTACACTACCATACCTTGCCTGCACTACCATAAGTTGCTTACACTACCATACCTTGCCTGCACTCCCATGAGTTGCTTACACTACCATACCTTGCCTGCACTACCATGAGTTGCTTACACTACCATACCTTGCCTGCACTACCATAAGTTGCTTACACTACCATACCTTGCCTGCACTCCCATGAGTTGCTTACACTACCATACCTTGCCTGCACTACCATGATTTGCTTACACTACCATACCTTGCCTGCACTACCATAAGTTGCTTACACTACCATACCTTGCCTGCACTACCATGAGTTGCTTACACTACCATACTTTGCCTGCACTCCCATGAGTTGCTTACACTACCATACCTTGCCTGCACTACCATTAGTTGCTTACACTACCATACCTTGCCTGCACTACCATGAGTTGCTTACACTACCATACCTTGCCTGCACTACCATAAGTTGCTTACACTACCATACCTTGCCTGCACTACCATGAGTTGCTTACACTACCATACCTTGCCTGCACTACCATAAGTTGCTTACACTACCATACCTTGCCTGCACTACCATGAGTTGCTTACACTACCATACCTTGCCTGCACTCCCATGAGTTGCTTACACTACCATACCTTGCCTCCACTACCATGAGTTGCTTACACTACCATACCTTGCCTGCACTACCATGAGTTGCTTACACTACCATACCTTGCCTGCACTACCATAAGTTGCTTGCACTACCATACCTTGCCTGCACTACCATTAGTTGCTTACACTACCATACCTTGCCTGCACTACCATGAGTTGCTTACACTACCATACCTTGCCTGCACTACCATAAGTTGCTTACACTACCATACCTTGCCTGCACTACCATGAGTTGCTTACACTACCATACCTTGCCTGCACTACCATAAGTTGCTTGCACTACCATACCTTGCCTGCACTACCATGAGTTGCTTACACTACCATACCTTGCCTGCACTACCATAAGTTGCTTACACTACCATACCTTGCCTACTCTTCTATAACTTTCCTACAATTTCCAAACATTCTTTCACCAACAAGACTCCCAAAACTTGCCTTGTAACTGGTTTTTGGACGACCATACCCCATATGCCGTACCTTTCATAAGCATACCGCCCTCCGTATATAATCCCCTTCACATCCACGTACCCTATGCTCTCTTGAGAACTTTTAAATTTCCCTAAGTGAATGCCTTTATTTTTTGCACACTGCTCTTCGCACGGAAGATTTTGTTAATATTTTTTTATTCTATTCAGCTTGTGACGTGCACGCTCTTGTGTCTGTCTCGCTGAGTTTTCTCTTCTCTCTCCACGGCGGTAGTGTGATGTGGCCTGAACGCTCCCGACACGTAATGCACCCTCCTGCACGTCTTTCTTAAATTGTGCACCCTCCTGCAGGTCTTTCTTATATTGTGCACCCTCCTGCACGTCTTTCTTATATTGTGCACCCTCCTGCACGTCTTTCTTATATTGTGCACCCTCCTGCACGTCTTTCTTATATTGTGCACCCTCCTGCACGTCTTTCTTATATTGTGCACCCTCCTGCACGTCTTTCTTAAATTGTGCACCCTCCTGCAGGTCTTTCTTATATTGTGCACCCTCCTGCACGTCTTTCTTACATTGTGCACCCTCCTGCACGTCTTTCTTATATTGTGCACCCTCCTGCACGTCTTTCTTATATTGTGCACCCTCCTGCACGTCTTTCTTAAATTGTGCACCCTTCTGCACGTCTTTCTTATATTGTGCACCCTCCTGCACGTCTTTCATATATTGTGCACCCTCCTGCACGTCTTTCTTATATTGTGCACCCTCCTGCACGTCTTTCTCAAATTGTGCACCCTCCTGCACGTCTTTCTTATATTGTGCACCCTCCTGCACGTCTTTCTTATATTGTGCACCCTCCTGCACGTCTTTCTTATATTGTGCACCCTCCTGCACGTCTTTCTTATATTTTGCACCCTCCTGCACGTCTTTCTTATATTGTGCACCCTCCTGCACGTCTTTCTTATATTGTGCACCCTCCTGCACGTCTTTCTTATATTGTGCACCCTCCTGCACGTCTTTCTTAAATTGTGCACCCTCCTGCACGTCTTTCTTATATTGTGCACCCTCCTGCACGTCTTTCTTAAATTGTGCACCCTCCTGCACGTCTTTCTTATATTGTGCACCCTCGTGCACGTCTTTCTTATATTGTGCACCCTCCTGCACGTTTTTCTTATATTGTGCACCCTCCTGCACGTCTTTCTTATATTGTGCACCCTCCTGCACGTCTTTCTTATATTTTGCACCCTCCTGCACGTCTTTCTTATATTGTGCACCCTCCTGCACGTCTTTCTTATATTGTGCACCCTCCTGCACGTCTTTCTTATATTGTGCACCCTCCTGTACGTCTTTCTTATATTGTGCACCCTCCTGCACGTCTTTCTTATATTGTGCACCCTCCTGCACGTCTTTCTTATATTGTGCACCCTCCTGCACGTCTTTCTTATATTGTGCACCCTCCTGCACGTCTTTCTTATATTGTGCACCCTCCTGCACGTCTTTCTTATATTGTGCACCCTCCTTATCGTCTTTCTTATGTTGTGCACCCTCCTGCACGTCTTTCTTATGTTGTGCACCCTCCTGCACGTCTTTCTTATGTTGTGCACCTTCCTGCGCGTCTTTCTCATATCGTGCACCCTCCTGCACGTCTTTCTTATGTTGTGCACCCTCCTGCACGTCTTTCTTATATTGTGCATCCTCCTGCACGTCTTTCTTATTTTGTGCACCCTCCTGCACGTCTTTCTTATATTGTGCATCCTCCTGCACGTCTTTCTTATATTGTGCATCCTCCTGCACGTCTTTCTTATATCGTGTATCCTCCTGCAAATCATTCTTATATCGGGCGTCCTCCTGCACTTCCTGCACGTCTTCCTTATGTCGTGAACCCTCCTGCACATCTTTTTTATATCGTGCACCCTCCTGCACTTCCTGCACATCATTCACATAGAATTTCCCATCCTGCCCTTCCTGCACATCTTTCTTATATCGTGTACCCAACTGTACTTCGTTATCGTCATTCTTACATTGTGCGCACTCTTCACTTCCTGCACGTCCTTCTTGTTTTGCACACCCTCCTGCTCTTCCTGCATATTATTCGTATTGTGTACACCCTTGCACTTTCGGCACACTCAATTTTTGCTCGTCCTTCTGCACGTACTGTACGTCTTTCTAATTTTGTTCAACCTATTGCACTTTTTCCACTTTTAACAATATGTTAGAACTTGCATCCAATCCTTCCGCATTTCCTGCTTGAAATTCTTTCAATTCAATATATCATCGAACTCATCATCTATCACATAATCTAGGATTTCTAACACAGTATTTAGCATCTCTTCTTGAACTTCTAGCACATTATCCTGCACGTTATTCAGTACGTCATCCAGTGCATCATCTATAGTACGTCATACAATATTTTATTCAGCACATCTTTCAGTACATCATCAACCACGTCATCCAGTACAACATCCAGTACGTCATACAATACTTCATTCAGCATATCAAGTACATCATCCAGAAAGTTCTGCAAACTTAAGCATTTGGTGCTAAATTCGCACATCTAAGCTTATACCGCCAATTTCAATTACATAATATTTCAGAGCGCGTTTATGCTTTCAGTTTTATTGTCTTTTTCTTGTTCTAAAATTGATCTAAAAAGTACACTATATTACATAAAAACGATAACAAATCTAAGTTATATTTTGAAACTCAATCATGTCAAATGATGTGAAATAAGTTTTTCCCTTCACCTCGTAGCTCACAGTATGATAGGAGCAGTTCCTAGGCCTCCATGCAACTATCCCGCTTCTCTCCTACTCTGGTGCCTGAGCGAGGCTGGTGTCGGAGGGTACGAGACTTCCCTGGCAGCCCAATAAACGAGCCGCTTGGCTCGCTCCTATGGAAAAATCTTATACTCTACAAAGATTCCTTCTTTTTTCTCTTCTTTATTTTTCCTCGGATTCTCCCAACCTCACAAACTTCTAGCCCTCCTCAATTTTTTCTTCGGTTCACTCCATCACCTTCATTCTCCTACACTCCTCTATTGGTTCACTCCATGTCTTTCACTTCATCACTCTCTTATAGGTTATAAGTTCAATCCATTATCATTGTATTCTCTATTTCGTATTCTCTATTTCAAAACCACTCTGAACCTTCACTCCATTATTTATATTCCATAATCTTCGTTCCATCACTTCTGCTTCAAAACTTTTCTTACATCACCTTTACTCCATAACTTTCATTTCATCACCTTCGCTCCACAATCTTCACTCCATCACATTTACTCTATGCCTTTTTTTCTATCCCCTTAACTCTATAACTTTTGTTCCATCACCTTCACCGCATAATTTTCGCTAATAAATCGCCTTCGTTTCATAACAATACCTAAATAACCTGTACTCCATAATCTTTACCTGATGACCTTTACTCTGACTTTCGTTCCATCAACTTTAATTCGTAATCTTTACTCCATCACCTTGACTCCATGACTCCTTGCGCATCTTCCTCCCACACGCCATTCCACTCCCACGTTAACGCGTCTCACAGATACACATCCCTCATATTTGCGTAACATTTACGACGTACGGTTTTTTAAATTTTAATTCAACTGAACGTTTGTAATTCATATAAGTGTATAACATAAATTAATGAACCGATGTGACGTTGCTGCACTGTTATAAGCGTAGGCGCGATAGCAGTTTGTGCCAACGCTGAACTCACCCATGCAATTTTTCTACCCTCAGCTTGGAAATACGAACATTGTTTTTTTAGAGTTTCTAACGTTCGTATTTGGGTTCATAAATGTTATTCATGATTATTATTTTCATTAGTGATGTTTAATAGCGAAGCTGTTGTTATGTTATTGAGCTAACGTGAATTAGTTAGAAATAACATATATTTAATATAAGTGTTGCTGTTGATTTGTGCCATAGTATTGAATAATGATGAACTATTGTCTACTTATTGTGACTGGCAGTATAGTTAATTTGTCACTTATTTCCATTACCTATTCGTCGCCCATAGGGCTGAAAATTGTTTGAAATTGAGATTTTCTTCATTTTTTACTTTGCTCAATGTACCTACACGATCATAAACACAGCTGAGCCGTTTCTACGGAGGAAATATGTGCGATCTTATCATCGTTATTGCCGACTGATTAATAATTACTGAAACGAATGTTACTCGGAGTACAACTCCTTATATTTCTATTTAATCATTTGATTTTTAACTGCACTGTAAAGAATGCCCGTGAAATTCACGGGTAAACACCGTATAAATCACGGTTTTTAACTGTGAGGCATATTTTACAGTAAAACACTGGGTCTCAATCCAATAACGGTAGAACACCGTTATTGGCTATTACAAGTGGGTTTCAAATCAATGAAATAAATGAAAGTAATTTTGTTCAATTTGAGCATAAAATAACTAGAACGAATGTTGCCTAGTTACTATGAACTTTATTAGGTATGTATTGTTCATGCTATATAAATCTTATGAGAAATGAATAAATAATCAATATCTAGGAACTTTCTTTCCCATAACGGAAATTTGTATGATCATTCTAATTATTGATTTATTAAATTTATCGTATTTTTCTCTTACATCAGTTTTATAAGTGGTATTTTAGGCTTTAAAAGGTTGAAGATTGAACTATCCTTTCGAAAATATTGGTTCCCTGTTATATTTTACCACTGCACTGTTTCTCAATATATGAAGCTTTGATAAATATCATAAGGCAAGAAATATGAATTTTCTTCAGATGTTTTGTTACAATAAATGTATTGGCAAATTAATAACTGAAAAGCTAACACCGTGTCAATAGTATTGGAACTACTATGCCAAGGGAATTGTGTTTGCGGCTTTGCGCGGCAAGTAGAAAGCCGCTGGAATTGTGCGAGAGATGTTAAAGTTTCAGTTATTGCTTTCCAGTAAATGTGTTTTGTTCTCACCACCAGAGTATAATAATTTGACAGTGCTTCTCTCACATTGATAGCTATCATATAGAGTTCATGAGTGGGGGTTTTAATTTAAGCGTACGTTTACTATTGATTATCGTAAAGTACAGGCAGTGATCGTGTTAATCTACTCACACATATAGGCTAGTATAACTATCGGAATTAAGTCTTGTTAGAATGCTGTTGAGTGATTTTATCGTCCCTTAATTCTCCCCAATTATTTTGTGAGTTTCCAATTTGGACCAATTTAGTTGTAAAAAGACTGGTGGTCGTGTACTTTAACCATACTTTTTTATCCTGGTGTTCGAATTTACATTTACATTTTTTAGTTCAAATGTAGATTGTCAACTCAAATCGGCAAAGAGAATTAGACATACTGCCAATGCCATTTATTGTTAACATGTAGATTTTATTGAGTGTATAAATTACGAGTTCATTGTAGCGTTCTCAAATTATTATTAAAATATAACTCTAAAATGCACAACCCTAATGTGTTGGGAGAGGGTAGTCTGAGGCCCCATTATAATTGTCCATTCTGTGGTAAAGTATCTAAATCATTGGCAGGGTATGTTAGCCATTTTGCATTCCATCAAAGCTTATGTAATGTTGCATATCCATGTTCATTTGAAAAATGTCCTAGAAAATTTAAATCATATGCTGGATTCCGAGCGCATATTTTGCGGGAACATGGGAAGAAGTTATCAAATGGCATCCAAAATGAGCATCAAAGATCTCCAGATACTCATCTGCAGTGTAATCTACAACATTGCCATCAAATTTGTCCCCATTTAAATGCTCTGCTCCAACATCTAAATAGTCATATTAAAGATGGTGAAATCATTAGGAGTCATAATAAAAATTGTGATAAAAAGTTATTTTCAAAAATTTCTAGTTTAATAAGTCGTCTTATTAGAATTCATGGCGGATGTTCTCATAATCAGGTTGCCTTGAAACATATAATATCACCAGAGTACATGAAGGCAGTGTTGATATTCATTCAGTAGCACTTTCAGCTCATGAAGTTTGCTCCGGTGTATCTGATGCTAGTGACAAACCTGATACTAGAGAGACAGATGAGAGAATGGAAAATAGTGCTGAAAATTTAGGTAACAATGATGTAGAAGCATTTTATTTGAAAATTCTTCCATTGTTTTTTCTCAAATTGCAAGCAAAATTATTACTTCAATCATCTACCATCCAGCATATCATTAAAGAATTTCATGAAATTAACCAACAAGGACAGACATTTTTGTGCTCTAAAGTAATCACAAAATTAAAACATTGAACTGACATTCCTGATGACAAGTTAAAAGAAATTGAAAAATTATTTACCAATGCAGATGAGCTTTCCAAAGATCTTTCCGAGACTCTCTTCCACCTATGCCGTTTGCTTGTTCCGACTCTTCTAACACTTGCCTCATATTACTACAACCCATCACTTCAACAACGTTTCCTCCCATCCACTTCTACTCTGCGGTGAGGCAGGGCTTTGTTCCGAGAAGCGTGTGGTGGACCTTCCGTCCCTTGTGCCGCAGTCGCAGCTCGGATCTTCCCGTCACCTTCCAATGTATTCCAATGGCCGACGCTGCGACGTTCTTTACAGATCCTGTTCTCCCATATACCTCACATCTCTCTCTCTTACATCTTTATTCGTGTTCTTTCATACTTCACATCTCTCTCTCTTTCTCATATATTTGTTCATGTTTTCTCATATGTTCTCTTTGTTCCGGTTCTCTTGTATCTCTCTTCATGCTTTCTCTCACGGGTTTAACGTTTATCCCCGGTGGCTCACGCCTTATTCACGGTTATGTTGGGGGAATTGGAAATGTGGCTGCAGAAATGTTCATTATTTAATTAACTATTATTATTTTCACCTCAGTGTATCAATCTTCAAAATAATAAGATGAAATAACTGAAATACCCTTTGTTATTTTGCAAATTTGTACACACATAAATATCGGAATTAATGTAGCGTTCTCTGCTGAACTTTAACTTTGAAACACTTAAAGGGATCATTTTTCGCGTTCGTCACAAGAATGCCAACTGGCAAATGATCTCGGCAATCAAATTTGAACAGAATCTAAAGAAGTTCAAAACGTTCCTAAAATCCAGTAAACGATCACTTTCACGGAAGTAATTGATAATAATACGTAAGAATGTTCACGGTGTGAACATAAAAGATTAAAATTCAAGTTGAAAATGAATTTTCATTCTTTTCTTTACCGAGGAATGATTTTTTCTAAAAGTTAATGCAATTGAGCAGAGTGTTCTATAGCGTTGTTCTTTAAAACCAGGATAGGCTCAGACTGATTTTCTACGATATTTATCCATTCATTTTATGGTGTTTCATTCGATGAGAATTCTAATTTGCGAAAAAAATCATTTAGCGGCCTGCCCAATTTCGTGCAGAAAACCAAACGAAGAATTTGTGAAGTTTGTTTCCGCTTTGATAACTTTTGATGAATGTATTTATTTCATTAAGCCGTTAGTCTAAATTAATGTTCTAACTGGACAAAATTGTCTGGTTTACCCACAGTTTAAATTGTCCCGACCTACACGGACGTTCAGCTCTATATGACAGAGGGGCGAGACTCTCTACGCTGACTTACGATTTTCGAAAGGATAAACTGTTTTGTTGTTGAGTTTAATGTGCAGCATTTTATCTATGGGCTTTTTTCTTCTATTTGGTAAAGATCGGTTAAGATTTATTTCAAAAGATCTTTATTGATTAGTGCAGTTCATTGCAGATTAATGAAATTTTTCGCTCTTGGTCAGTGAAGATCTTTGCAGATATTCGATGCCGATCTGCACTTCATAAGCGGACATAGACTGCATTAATTCTGCACTAAATCCCCACTGAATGCAGATACTTCTGCGAAGATCTTCAATAATCTGCAAAGAATGTCTACAATAAACTGCAATAATCTTCTTCGTTCGGTGAAGACATTTCTGATTGGGTTTTGGATTATCCGGTAGCCGGTGAAATAGATGAGACACGCAGTCGGAAATACATCGCTAATTTGTATCAAGTTGAAACAATCTCTACTCAATTCTTTTCAACGGTCAAAATATTACTTGAGGTAAGTGATATTTTGAACCTTCAGAAATTGAGGTCTATGAAAGTAATTTATTTGTTTACAAGGAAAAAGCAGTCCATAGCCGAGTATCATTGATAACTAGCCTAAATATGCACCTTTTCGACCAATTTTCAAGGACCAAAGAACGAACCAAATTATCAACAAAGTATCGGATTCATTTTGCCGAGTCGGACTTCTTTCCTCTCATTCTTGCGCCGAGAAAAACAATGTAAATTAGTCCTGTGTACGGTAGTACGAAATTAAACTATCCAGATCCTAGGTTAGGAGAAAAATTAAGGAAACGTATGCGAGTGAGGCTGAACGAAAGAGAGATGTTTGATCATGAATAAAGTTGACTGATAACGAGAACTGTGATAGCTTATCACGGGTGCTGATAACGCCTACTGCGCAGAGAGAAGAGAGAGAATTTTCTCGAACTAATCCTGCTGAGAGCATGACTAGTAATTACGATGTAATTGTATGAAATACCTAAGACAAATTACCAGTGATGATTATGCTCTCATCCTTTTAATCTGTTGCCAATGAATTTGTTCTCGTCTCGATGATAAACTGTGTTGCGCGCGGTGTTCATCTCAGTATAAGTCGGTTCAATCGGTCGTAAACTGCTCATTCGACAGGTCTAACATGTCGATCGAAGAATTGGAACTAGCAAATGCCGTCTTCAAGGCTTCTTCTTTTCCCCAATTAGATTTTAGTCGAATTGTGAAGATTTTAAAAGCTTTTTTTTTCGTTCCACCAGTGGCCAATATCTAAATTAAAGTAAGAATATAATACAAAAGATTAATGAGCATTCCATTTACAATGAAGCTTCACTAATTCCAAATTTTTCATTGACTTCGAACAGTTCAAATAGGTTTCGGCTTTGAGTAAATACTCCCTAAAACTAGTTGAGAACATTTTTTGAAGGCTCGATCGTGAGGTACTTGAGGAACTAAGTTTTTCATCTAGAAGGAATGATTTTGTAATCTGTATGCTCTCTGTTATGTAACCTCTCAACGTTTAAAGAAGACTTGAATTATTAAACTTTATCTTAAAGTAACTCTTTGAGCGTACATCTCATGCGAATACAATTTATTTTCGACCATTTGAAAAAACTATTCAAGATATTCGCTTATTTCTCCACTAAATAAAAACTATATAACTTCTGAGATGTAGAGTAATATTCCTCTTCAATTTAACATTTGCCAGCTGTAGAACCAATCTTATTGTCTACACCACAAATAAGCTCGTAATAAGATGTAAGTAACATGGATTTACTTCAAGTAGCTTTCACCAACATTTTACTGAGATCTTTGCGCGAGCGTTCTTACTTCCGAAACCTTTGAAGAATAGTTTAAAGTCATTCATTCCTCCAACAACGTAAACGACCTTCGTATCGCCGTAGCTGTAGAGCTCAACCTACGGAGCTCTGTCATAATTCGAAGTATAATGAGAGTAATATTTTATAACTACTATTCTAAATGAGAGTAATATTCTATACTAGTAATCTTGTATTTGAAGATTACTTTGAGTAAGGGCTAGTCTCATTTTTCAATAGCTGCTGCATGCTTTTTCGCTTTGTGCTCTATTTTCGTTAGAGTTAGTACTGCTCACGTACGGTGTCATTCGGAGAACATGTGTCGCAAAGTTGCAAAAAACTTTTGGTTCCTAAAATATATGAACTTAAAGCCTTTTAATTAATTAGTGATGATGGCTGAAGTTCGAAGCCGAAAGCATAAAGAAAATAAATGCCTATTCCAAAACGTGTGCTTTAAATGCCTTAAACATAAATTGTGCTCAGAAAACTTAGTGGTGATGTTTGTTCTCCATTAATATTGGAAACTTCAAAAATAAGTGAAACTTCAATATAGACTCAGAACATTGATGCCAAGATACATGCAACTGATAAACTCAAGCCATTTCTCACGCCATGCAAAACTTTCAAGCTTCCCACTAATTGGCAGAAATTTTTGTTGTTTTCTGTTCCAATTGGCGAGAGTGGCACTCATTTTTAAACTTTTTTTTCGGTGGATGTATTTTCAGCAGCCGTGCTTAATATATTTTACTTAGCTTTTCACATTTTTTTTCAATGACAAAGGGAAAGAACTTAGGGATTAATAGCCTTTCAAAGTTCATTTGACTTTTGCATTTCTTACGATTTTTCAATCCAGCTTCTATTATGAGTTTTGATATATATTTTTGGCACTTACAGAATATCTACGTGCTCGCTCGAAATTATGCAAAAAATTCCTCTCATAAAATTAAAAGTCAAGTTCGTGGCTGATTTTTGTCTTCACGCGTTAATATTTCTTCGACACAACACCCTTGGTGCCAATAATGAAATTATTCAAGGCTAATAACGCTTAATATGTGTATACCGATACTAATATGTGCGTGATCTAATTCTTTAGAAATTACAGTTTATTGATTTATGATATTCCTACCAATTGTAATAAAATAATATTATTCTTTTAGATTTCTACTCTATTTCAAATTTAATCACGAAATTCAAACGTGTGATCCTTGAGAAAATAGAAAGTATTCTAGGATTTCATGCTTTTAAAAATATAGAACCATTTGGCATTTTGTAGGTTACAGCAACTATAGGAGAACTAATCTGAAACTAAATTTTCGACTTGAATAGTTCTCTTACAGGTGGGAAATAATTTCGATCCAACGGCAATTTCATCGATTTTATCCGTTTAACGGAAATTTTCATTCATTCATTTTATCTCATTTAATTTTGGGTTTATTTTTAGCTGTTAGTTGAGAAAAGTCGTTCTTTTCCACCTCAACCAAGACGCACGCAACGCAAACTTTTTGTCATTGTGTATGCAGCGACAGACTCACATTCAAATGTGGGTCAAAGTTGCGGCCAAGAAAGTCGCACTTAGACTTTAATTTTACGGAGCAATGTGCAAAAGGTGCTCTCAAATTTGAGACCAAATGCACGGCCTGCAATTGGAAATTTTCTTGAGTTAAATTTGGAGATAAAAATTGCGATATAAACAATACTTGAGCGGTCGTAAACGTTGTCAAAGTTGTTGAGGCAATACATGAGAAATGAGCCTTTTAGTAACGACGTCTTGCATGAAAATAGATATTCCTTATTATTCAAGTATCAGTAATATATACATATTTATTATTATTAATGTTTATAGCATCAGTACAACGATAAAAGTTTTCCTAACATAAACCGTTATGCTAAGCTTCTATTAACCAGCTCATAGAGAGTTTGAAATTCAACACAGATTTACACAGGGGGAAATGGTTCTCAGTTTTCTCAGTCAGAAGATCTTCATGTAATTTTACAGCCACGAATGATGTAGCACCTCCTATCATATTTTGTCTCTCACGGAGACATTGTTGGGGCAGCGCAAAGGGTCGAAGTTTCGACTCGACTTGCGTGAGTTGACTTCACCACAAGCTATGAGCCTGATTTTCAACCAATTTGAATCGTCTTGGCTGCAAGTGTAAATCCATGCAAGTAGAAGATTTTACCTTGCCAGCTACACCGTTAAAACAACGTAAAATTTTTGAAAATGTATCCGCGGAAAGATAAACTTCCGTTTCTCGTGACAAGTTTCTGTAATACTTTAGACGCAGGGCATTGTAACTGTCTCATGCAGAGAGGACGAACAACGACGTTGCAGCAATTGAAAATGCAGTGTTGTGACACAGCATCATAAATCTTATTATAATTTAATCGGGTAAAAAGCTAACATTTCAGGAAACTGTCTGCAGGAAATTGCTCTGGATTTGGGGCAAAATAAAAATGTCACAAGGATCACGTTCTCTCAAGAGTAATCAATGTCGATGCCTATGCTGATCCAATATTCTAGTAAATACGAGTGAGCTTTTCACAAATTCTTTTTTCAAATTTTTTCATCTTCTTATAACGAGCACATCAAGACCATTGTTTATGCTATCTTCCGATCTCTACCTCTAGGGCATGAGGTAAAACTAACGGCATGGTTTTCCATAAGGCTCAAAACAAAAAGAATGATTAAAATATTTCCGTTTCCTGCTGATAGAAAAGATTGAACTCATTATTCTTCGCATATATGAGCTCTGCGGCGCGGTCAAAGTAGGTACAATTGCCATCGTGGTCGTTTATTAATTCATTGTTGGACAGATAAGTGATCTACAATTTCTTTGTGTTAATGGAATCGTATTTCTTTGTGCTGCATAAATGACCTCGCTGTCCCGGCGCTAGATAAGAATCGCAACGGTCAACATGTGTGTAAAAATTGGTCAACTCATTGAGCATTGAGTCCACTTTGTTGTTGAATTTTTAACTCGGCGATCACTTAAGATTCGAGCATTCAGAGACTCTATTATGGAAGCATGATAACCTCATTATCTAAGGAATTAGGAATTGTATTTATAGGACACTTGATGGAGGTGTGCATGCAGCTTGTTTGAGCACAACGTGTGCGCTGTGGTAAGGACGGATGTGATATAGCCTGGGCTACTCACCATAATTTAGCACTATTGCTAATACAACCAATGCATCTAATACAACGTCGTTTGTACTTGTTATTTTACGGTATGTGCCATGGAATATTGAAGCGTACCAGAGGGCTTTGGAATGTAATTGCACAACTTTGAATGTTTTTGTAGAAATACTCCATAAATGGGTCATTTTTACAGTTATATAACGACGGTTCCGATCCCATGATATCCTTCTGAACTTACTTTGGTCGAAGAGATTTATTTAATAGTATTTAATTCTTAAATTGTGCTACATTAGGAGAAGAAATCTGAAAGTTTTGGCTCTGCGGTCGTCCAACGAGGTCAGTCTACCTGCCTTAGAACTTTGAGGGAAAAATGATCAAAAGTTAATACTTGTCAACAATTACAAAGCATACGTTGCACTTGCCTCTCTCTGTGTGAGAGCACCAGACGATCGACCTGCCGGCAAGGAAGCGATCGGAAGCTAATGTGACCAGCACAGAAAGCACTGACGTGTCATGATGTAGCTGGGGCTTCATGGCTCTTTTGTTCAATTGGAGATAGAAAGCGAGGCAAAAAAATCTTGTTATCGCTAAATCGCCTATAATAGGCCCCTGTGATTACGGAACTAAAAATAGCGAGGACCTAAGGAACAACTTCAGCAGCGCATGGGTTCGCTCCTCCAGTACTACCTGTACACCCAGAGGAAAATTTTCAATTCATGCCAAGATGATACGCGGCATTCAACGTTAGATTTTGAAAACAAAATTTAAATAACATTAATTAGTTACATCAATATTTGTAAGCTATGATTTAATTAACAGATTGAAATCAATAAATAGAAGCAATGACGGTTACTCCCTGTCTAGCAGGTGTCTTGTTATGATCCTGAATTGAGTGAAGTATTTCGAGCAGACTTTTTCTCAAAGGAAGAACTCAGGTTTGTAAAAGTCGATTTACTTCCCGAGTATGCATCCAATTTTCTCACACTCTACAAGCTTAAATTATTCTCGTGAAATTAAGATACTTGACGATGTATAATTACAGAAATCTGAGTCGGGAGAGTATTGCAGAAACGCAATTAAAAGAACCAGAGACTCCTGTTAGAAAAAGGCCAGAGGATAGAAGGTGGAACAGTCCTTATTCAGTACCAGTGTCATCTTACTTCGTAGTTTTATTGATTAATCTTGAGACGTATATGAACTTACCCATAAGCATCCCAAAGATCAAAGCGCTGTACACTGATGGAAAGATACCTTTGCGAGTGTAGTGCTCAATTTTCATTGGAGGCTGAAAGATATTTGCATGCTCTATGTGATTCCTGTGTTATGTAGCAACGGTGCTCACCCCACCCTTCTCTGTAACAACAATAAGATCAGTATGGTCAAATCACACTAGTGTCTCTTTGAAAAAGTTGTCTTTTTGGGTTTAGATTAGGTTAGAGTAGATAAGTTAGTTTAAGCCTTTCTAACCGCAAAAAATACGATCCAAAGAGATGAAGGGGGAAGACATCATTTAGTATGGACTTGAGGGAGGGAACACGGCCATCTATGCACAAGGTGAGTAGAAACAGTAAATTGAGAAAGAAATTTATGGAACAAGGTAGAAGTTGAAATGGATTGGAATAGGTGTTAAAAAAATAGGACAACAGTGAATCGAAAAAAGATTATCCATAACGAAACAAAAACCTATTCTATTTCAACAAAAGGAAGGCCTATACTTAACCCTAATGGGGTCAAGAAAACTGAGTGCACATTTCTCTCACAAGGGTACTTTGAAATATTAACCTTATCAATTTTATATAATTTTAGCACATTCACTAATTTGTGATACTTTGATAAACGCTCCAAGCTAATTGCAATCGTA
Source organism: Morinoia aosen (assembly GCA_030386875.1). NCBI lineage: Eukaryota > Metazoa > Arthropoda > Malacostraca > Amphipoda > Talitridae > Morinoia > Morinoia aosen. The sequence goes on along the minus strand of CM059579.1, from coordinate 60,075,209 downwards.
AGCATTCATCAAATAATAATGTCAATGCAATCTTTGAAGCCTGATAGCCGCAAATTATATCAGTTCAGTTGATCAATGCAAATAACATGGTCGGTAAAAAATGAAGTCCACAAAAGCTGCTCATCATTATCACCTCAAAACGCCTTCACAGAAACAACTCGAGCTTTTGTTTACAGCGATTAATCACTCAAGCATCAACACATTTACGCAACTTTATCCGGAAAAATTTCCCTTTAGTTCTATTAGGGAGACTGCAAAGTTGTGGAGCTGCCTTATTGTCCCACATGTCTTTGTCCTTTGTTGGTGACGGACATTGAAGCTGGAGTGGTCACTCGGCAAGGAGGCTTAATAGCGCAACGGATCTGCACGATACAGAACCTTACAATGAGAGCGGTCCACGTGCACTCGTATTGTTGCACTGCAACGCCATGTGACTCTCTCGGACACCTGCTTTGTGTGCCGCTGCTGGGAGTCCGAAACATGAGACAATAATGATGACAGCAATAAAGTGCATTAAACGGCTCACGTTACCTTATGGTTCATGTGTAATTCATTCATACCTGCCTTTGCTTTTTTTTTTGAAGGCGTGACACCTCAGATGGATACTCCACAGTATTAATGGAAATGAAGAAATCATTGAAGCGTAGGTGATGTGAAGTGTTTTTATTAAATTTTAAAGTAACGGATGGTTTTGGACTCAGCATTAGTGGGCCGTGAAAAGCAACAAATGCGACACTGAAAGTGAGCGTTGTTATTTCTAGAAACTAAAAATAAACTTTAGTTTTTTTAAACCATTTCGTTAAGGTATTCATCAAGGCGAAGCATAATTTGAGAATCACGCGTTTGCTATCAAATTTAGCAAAACGGCAAACAGAAGAGTAACTCTCTTTTATACGATACAGCGTTTTACTATCAATATCCTTCAGTAACTAAACAACTATCACACAAGGTAAAGAACTGAAGGTCTATTCTGTCACAAAATTGATCAAAACTATCCACCTGTTCTGAAGCTAGTCACGTTTACAGGGTGGGCTACGGAAACCAGGACTCTGATACTAAATATAAACAGCTCAGTAATTCATTGAATAATTTTAGATCGTTTTCCAACATTCGAAGGAGGAGTGTATCAGTAATACGTGAATACTGAGTATTAAATGCCCTTTAATGCAAAAGTTGGTGTTCATGTGACCCACTATGTAGCGAGCAAGGAATAAATACAATTTTTACTATTATAACTAGATCCGAATTCCATTTCGAGTACCGCTACGCATCGTAAGCCTATTCTCTCGTATACGACGAGTTTTTTCAGCTCGACACATAGATAAGATTAGTCGTATACTTGTTACCAGTTCCTCAAGTGGACATCTGTGGCTGAACGTATGCAAATTTTAGATATCAGGAGTTGTGTACGCACACATTGACCTCAGCATAAATCGCGTTCCAGTGAAGTTAAATAATTTGAAGCAGGAATTGTGTTCCAGTGAAATCAAATTATGTGAAGTATGAATCATGTTCCAATGAAATCAAATAATATGAGGCATGAATCGTGTTCCAGTGAAATCAAGTAATTTGAAGTACAGGAGGGTCATAAAGATGTCGCTGCAAATAGTTACCATACAAATAAACAAAATCATGATGAATACAAATTTCATTCGCGATGTTTAATTTTTGCATCTCAGAGTTAACTTCCTTAAAAGCGGAAGTTTTCGTAGAGTATAACATAATCAACAGTGAAAATAACCATCATGTGGTTGTATACTAGCTGGATTTGTGAAAAGTACATTTTAATTTAACTTGAATAATTTTTTAATTTAAAATTTTTAATGTTTTGGACTTGAACAATATATTTCAAGTCTTCTCAGCCCATCATAGTCCAACTTTGCGAACCTATCCTCAACAGCAATTTCCTACTTGCCTAACGCCAGTCAGCTCAATACCAGCTTGGTAGCTCTATTGTTTCTTGCGTGGTGATGCGTACAACAACGAAGGAAATTACTCGGTGCCACACCTCATGTCTAATTATCGTATGTGTGATACGTATTCTTTCAGCAGCGAAAACAAATTTTCACGTATGGATACATTTCAAAAGCTTCATTTTTGCCTGCGTACTTACAGCGCAACATACGGATGATGAACGAAAGGAAGATACAAGCATACTGAGCAATATTTGAATATACGTCGGAAATATTAGCTGTCCGTGTCACAGATACACAAATAAACTATTTTGTACCAGAGCGAGCTCAAACCCCTCCCTTCACCCTCCCCACCTCAATCACTTTGTGCTTCAGTGAGCAATTTGCTGGTTGCTCAGTTGATTAATAAATGGCTGCTTGATATTTCAAATAACCTTAACATTTAAAAATTAGCGGCTCTAACTAAAAAAAGAAAAACATTTACACGATTCAGAATATCATGATTTTTTCATAAAATCACGCACTGCAAGATTAATACCTGAAGGTTTCTGGCATCGAATAGCAGTTAATTTATACTGATAGATTCATTTTACGTTCTCACCTGAAGAATAAAATAGGGGAATTAGAGAGACGGATAAAAACCAGTACCACAGATACTCCCATCACGCATTCTCAGCAGCTAGAGTTTTCAAAGAGCAATTCAATTATTTTAATACAATTTGATGGGAAAATTTTCGTTCTTTACCGAACGTTTTAAAATTCCGTCACTTGGCTGGTGATTTTGTTGCAAAATTGGGCGATTTCTAATTTTTCCCTTTCTGCAATGATCTTTCTTTAGTTAGTTACAATGCATCGTTTTATTTTGAATATCTAATACTCTGAAAATTTCCATACCAATTCAAAATGCATATCCAGCTAAGACAACATTCAAGACAGAAAGCCAGTTTGTTGAAATTTTTTATTAGAAATTTCACAAGTCAAACTGAACTGAAGTCAAAATACTGCGTATTCTTAAAGGCAAAAATCAACAAGTTTCATTTTATTGCTTTATTGAACAGACAGGCAAGATTTTCTTTGACCTCAAGCCGCTTTCCCACCAATAAATTTGAACACTTCTCGTGGACGAATCTAAGGAAAAGAACCACGGACTGCCCCCGCTGTACGTAGGTTATAACTTACACGCCTTCGTTTATTGAACATAGCGGCCTCATCGGGTCGCTCCACACAAGGTTTATTTTCCGACGTAGAGAAAGAGAGAGAAAACACAGGCATCTATGAGCCAGGCTCCCACGACAGCGCAGGGCGGCGGGCCGACGCTTATCTCGCGCTATCAGCGAACTGATAAGCAACACTGAGAGCAATCAGAGGGCCTCTACACTTGGTTCGTTGTCTCCCTTGTTATGATGGTCTCCTGTTTCCTATTTTGGCGTGTTTGTGCCTTACTCAACTTGCGCAGTAATAGGTTCTCTTCCTTTTTCCCTCCTCCTATGCTGTTATGATTTTATTATTATTATTTCATAATAGGTCCTCTTCCTGTTTCCCCCTCTTGTGCTTTTATTACTATTATTTTACGCCTTCTAGGTTAACCAAAGTTTTGCTTCATTAACGTTATTGTGTGTACTGTAATACTACTGTATAGTAGTTTTTGCTTGACTAATTTACAGCTTAATGTCGTGCTACATCGGGCAGTTAACATCCTCACATTGATTGTCTGTTACCTTGATATAGCAAATCACTTTTGAGGCTGTCAGAAAAATCGAGAGTACAAAAGATGCACATTCGAAAAATTCAAATGAAAGTTTCAGGGATGAAAGGCTTTTTAGGTGAATTTAAGCAAAACAACTCAATGAAGCATGAAATTGAGACAACGAATTTTCCAACACCTAATTGAATAAAAAGTCTATTTTTTCAACACCACCCATTTGATTTCTGGGTGCACTTTGTTATAATACTCGTTATAAGGAGGCGGCCAATACACCATTTCTCACTTGATATCAAACGGCTCTTATTCATAATCTCGAACTTGGTTTTAAATGCCTAATTTCTGAACACCATTTCAGATCAAATAAACTTGGCATGTAAATTACGGACAAAATAAAATTGGTGGAATTAATTCTAATCACTAAATGTAGAAAGAAAGGAAATATTCGGCCCCTACGCGTCACATGTGATCACATAGCCTCAGGCCAGAGAGTCACGCTTCTCTGTTCTGACCTGAATATAAATGCATATATATAGTAGCTACATCGAAACCTCCTTAACATGTGAAATAACGAAGTAGTATTCATAATTTTCTATTGTCATCCCACGCAGTGGCTCAAAAAATATTGCAACCGTTTTGCACAATCCAAGAGCAAGAATAGATTTTCTTTAATAATATATTTACTGTTTTCATTCAATGTTTTATGTTTATTACAGGGGAGTACGCAGACCATACCTGAAATATTAGAAAATTAGCTGACAATTTTTACATCGTTTTTAGAATGGCAAATTCATCGGATCGCTGTCTCTCGATGAAAGAGATGTTAGTGGTAAAATATTTCAAACCTCATATTCGACAATCGATGAAATATCCAGTCCAATTAAAATTTTCATTTGACCGTGATACGATGTCAACACAAATGTTAACGCTGGTACCATAGTTCCATGCTGTTCAATTTTAATAAAAAATCGAGTTTAGAGAACAACTGCTGAAACCAACCGGCTTCTGAGTTAAAAAGAAAACATGAAAAATAATCGTACAACGAAGACTTCGTGGAAATTTATCCAATACTACATCCAAAAGACAGGTGGTAGCACAAGCTCGCTTGCAATAGGGAGGTCTACCACCGCCAGAAGTGCAATTACAAGAACTACGTTACTTGAACGGAGCTCTGGTTCTTAATGACGTTACCTAGATGACGAGGTTCTTCAAAGTAACCAAAATTTAGGGAGATCAAATTACTAGAAAAGCTCTCTGTAATGCACTGTTATAAAAAGTAGCTGTATTAACTCAACGCACTAGTACTATACATTTTTATCTCTTTTAGATATGACAGGCAACGTCATTCATAAAACATGAGTGTCACGTACTTTGCGAGTATATCAGCCGGCAATTATTAACTATTAATCAGTATGTAAATATTCTGTACTTTACAAGTCCAAATAAGATATTAAGCACTCAACGCGAACACAACCATCCTGAAGAGAGAATTCAAATCAGCAGCAGTTGTGGCTGAATGAACGCCTGATTAAAGCACAGAATAATCAGTGTTGGGAACCCATTCAGAGAATCATTCAAATCTATGACTCTGGAAAGCACTTCTAATTTGTAGACTAAATAGAGATTTGTAGACCACCGCAAAAGAAACTGGAGGCGACTGAAAGCATTGAAATATATTTAAAACTTGTATATTAATAGCTTTTAAAGAATCGAATTGTATATAATTTGTCTTTGTCATCACTGGAACTTGGCCCGGGCAGACCAAACAAGCATTTCGGCTTGCCAAAAGCTGTGGCTGTTTTCTAAAGTTGAGTGGTATAGAGCCACTCTTAACGCGGCCATAATCTGGCTGGATGGTGAGCTTGGGACGAAGGAACCCAGTGTTGTGTACAAGTGAGCCCCGCAGTTGCCAAACTTCACTATACTCATAATCTTGTCACACACTTAGATAATATCGTACGTGAGATGGTATCGGAGTCACAGTGTAGCATACTCAGCCTGTTGTAAATGAATATAACATAACTGACGTAATGCTTGTAAAATAACTTTGACACTACGACGCATGGCACCCACGTCGTTCATGGCGACACTTCGAACATGTGTGCTTACGCAATATTCATCTCGAATACATTAAGTAACCTACATTCTACCCATAATTCATTCTTGAAAAACAATGTTTGTATTTAAGAATAGTTATCAATAGTGCACACAACAGGAAGTGACGTGTGGCCAAGCGTACCACAGGGCCAGCTAGGTTCTATGCCTACCTCGCAAGCAGGGAAAATAACAGCGTAAAGTGAACAAGAGGACGCCTGAGCTCCAGAAACAAGTGAACGAGCACGGCTTTCATTGACACATCGGCACCCATATCACGGATACTAAACATGAGTCTTTACGTTTGCTCTATTGCGTCATCATTTACAGAGGTGCTTAAGGCCACGACTTAGTGACGCTAGTACTTCAAATGGTATTTGACGTCCTGCCTTTGTGGCGCTAGTATTTCATTTCATATTTGACGTAATGCCTTTGTGGCGTTAGTATTTCATATCATATTTGATGTCACGGCTTTGTGGCATTAGCATTTTGAATTTTCTTTGATCAAGGCATATTGCTGCGTTAGTACTTCAAATGATATTTGATGTCACTACTTTGTGGTGCTGGTATTTCAAATAATATTTTAAATCACGCTTTATGAGTTGAAGCAGTTACTATAAAGCTTTGCATAATTTGCTTCATATGTTCAAATTCCTGATTTCCCACTACATAACAGCTTTGACTGCGTTCAGTGTGTTTTTCGACGCTCTCATTTCTTCAATGAACTTGTTAAACAATTTGTTTGCCTCAGTCGTAACTCAAACCGCTATCAACCTCCATTAAAGTTGTCGAAATTTTTCAAGTGCAGCTTCTTTAAAAAGGTACTAGTGATTTTCTTCACATCGCGGAGAAAGTACTGCTAACGATGGTGCGTTGCAGTTCAGTTGCTTTGAAAGATTTTTTTTCATCTCAGATCAGGTTTTCTTTGTTCGTTTCGCACGTCTACTTCCTTCAAGTTTGGTATCAAAATTAGTCAATATATGAAATTTGAATGGTTTCTTGACAAGAGAAATTCCAGCATATTAGTTGGTGGAAACATTTAAGTAAAACGAATAATTGACAAAAACTTGGCCAGTTCAGAAATGAAAAACAAATGAGATTGTAAAATTAAAAATTAATTTTAACTGATATCGTTCATAAAACGAGTCGAAGGAATGCATTTGATAAATTAAAAATATATTATTCAAAGCAACACGATAATCCCTGAACTCACAGTTAAGTGATTTAAGAAGGAATTTGGACTGTAAAATTTCCCGATATTGGATTATTTTAGCAGCGAGCATTTATGTGAAATTTTGAGGATAAGTTATAAGTCCCGTACTGCCTCCACCGTAGAGAAACTTGTCAAATGCATCTACTGCGCGCCAAGTCTTGTGTGTGACTTTGGGGAAAATATTTGAGGCCTATGCTAGCTGGTGCTCTTGTGTTATGAGACGCTGTCTGCTGTCCGAGGGCTTGCCTAGGCCTACAGAGGCTGAGTAGGCTGGAGTGAGGGCGAGGGAGGAGGAAGGAGAGAGGGAGGGGGAAGGAGGGACCGCAGGAGGGCTGTAAGCGGACACTTCGCAGCCACCGGCTCGCTGGCCGCAATGGGAGACCGTGTCTCACACGCACAATTTTCCTAAAAGTAAACTCAACCATGTCGACGTGGGTGTAGAATTTTTCTACAAGTAAACTTAACCATGTCGACGTGGGTGTAGAATTTTCCTATAAGTAAACTTAACCATGTCGACGTGGGTGTAGAATTTTTCTACAAGTAAACTTAACCATGTCGACGTGGGTGTAGAATTTTCCTATAAGTAAACTTAACCATATCGACGTGGGCTTAGAATTTTTCTACAAGTAAACTTAACCATGTCGACGTGGAAGTATAATTTTCCTGTAAGTAAAGTCAACCATGTCTCAGAAGTAGAATATTCGTGTAACTAAACTCAACCATGTCTTAGAAGTAGAATTTTTGTATAAGTAAACTCAACCATGTCTCAGAAGTAGAATTTTCGTATACCTAAAGTCAACCATGTCTCAGAAATAGAATTTTCTAATAACTAAACTCAACCATGTCATAGAAGTAGAATTTTTGTATAAGTAAACTCAACCGTGTCTTAGAAATAGAATTTTCGTATAACTAAAGTCAACTAAAGTCTCAGAAGTAGTATTTTCGTATAAGTAAACTCAACCGTATCTCAGAAATAGAATTTTCGTATAACTAAAGTCAACCATGTCTCAGAAGTAGAATTTTCGTATAAGTAAACTCAACCGTATCTCAGAAATAGAATTTTCGTATAACTAAACTCAACCATGTCTCAGAAGTAGAATTTTCGTATAAGTAAACTCAACCGTATCTCAGAAGTAGAATTTTTGTATAAGTAAACTCAACCGTGTCTTAGAAATAGAATTTTCGTATAACTAAACTCAACCATGTCTCAGAAGTAGAATTTTCGTATAAGTAAACTCAACCGTATCTCAGAAGTAGAATTTTTGTATAAGTAAACTCAACCGTGTCTTAGAAATAGAATTTTCGTATAAGTAAACTCAACAATGTCGACGTGGACGTAGAATTTTTCTATAAGTAAACTCAACCATTTCGACGTGGACGTAGAATTATTCTACACATAAGCTCAAACATGTCGACGTAGAACCGGATGTTCGAACAATTTACATTGTTTTACCAACACAACTAGCAGCGGAAGGATTCCGGAATCAACTTAGCTAAGCTACTGTACTCAGTGTAGTCAAGTCAACTTAAAATAGCTTTACGCTTTCAGTTGTAACGCTCCCGAAATTTTGAAATTACGAGAAGACAAACAAAATAAGTATAATATTACTTAAATATTTTTTTAAACAATTGATATAGCTAAATTATTAGAAGCTCACCCCTTTTTATAATAATATTTGACAAGAACATTTAATACAGTGCGTTACTTTTATGGTAAAATTATATTTCTCCTACCTCTCGTGACCTATCATTGCAACCTTGAAGCATGTGATAGCTAAAGAATGAACAGTGTGCTGTTGCTTTCTTTTACTCGAATGTAAGAATTTATTTTGAATATGAGCATGAAAGTATTATCTCAAGTAATTTAACAGATAAAAAAATAATTATTAATAGTTTTTTCAAGAACTCAAGACAATGCCTCCAAAGTAATGAGTAGTGACCAATTCTTGAAACAGAAATATCCGTTTTGCTCCTATGCCGTATGAGAAATTGAATGTAAGATTTCATCGATATTTATTGCATAAAATAATTTTGGGGCCTTTCCTACGGTGTTTGGGGTTCAAAATAATCTTACTATAAGGAGAAACAAGTAAAGTGCTTTTCCCCCTGCGAATAAGATATAAAACATAAAATTTAATATTTTTGAAGGAAAGTGTTACAAGTTGAAAAGTTTTACCCAACATCAGGCCTGTATTGCCCAATATCGACCTGATGAGGCAGTGGTGCAGGCCCGCAACACTTCATTGACAAACTCATATCAGACGGCAGTTTTGTATCAAGCTTGATATGAGAGAGGGCGCAGTTCAGTAAGGAGGCATCAATGAATGAGCCCTGTAACCATCGCCACTACACAACACACCCACAGGAAGAACAGAGTTCAAGTTGTCGACTATCTGAATGTAATTGAAGTCCCCAGTTTAGTTGGCAATCTCATACACCATTAAGAAAGGACAAAGAAAACATTACTTTCAAATGAAGTTTATTCTTAAAATGTACAACAATACATTAGGATTTACAATTTTCTTTGCACAATGGTTGTTAGTTCGTTGATGCCAAATAATAATTAGTTCAAAAAATCACAGCGCATAAAAATGTATTCCCTTGGTCGGATTACTTTAGGGTAGGGAAGGTTGTTCAATATTGGCGACACGTGCGGAGTTAAGAAAAACCTCAGTGTAATCTGAAAAGGATTCAGATTTATGCGCACTGTCACCGCAATCGTTGAAACATACAGCAAAAAAGTTAATTAGTGTGTATTTTGAAGCATATGCATACAACTTTTGTGGAAAGATTAGAAAATAAAAAGTGATCTGGAGAAAGATTTTTAATTTGAAAGCGTAATTCAGGTAATTAGTTAACTAACAAATTGATTGGAAAAATTTATTACATATTAATATTCATCAAACAAATATTCCATTTAAAACTACTAGGAGTACTAGCCTACCAGTGACTTGATTTATTGATTTCTATTGTTAGTATGAACGACTGCGTAGTTCTTTAACGATCGGCTTGGATAGAATGTGTCGAAACCTCTCTGCTGAGTTTTCATACAACGAACCATTCGAGTTCGGAGTTGTTATCGAAGTTCATTTGTTTAAAAAATTTCATTTTAAACATAAGAATAGTATTTTACGCGGTGCGGTCGAAGAGAGCGCCACCAATTCTTTCCTTATCTTACCTGAGGCGTTGGTGATAAACTCTGAATAAGAAATTCATAGTTTGGGGGAACCCCAAAATCAATGAGCTAGCATTCACCCCTATAGAGTGACGGCTGAAAAAACCATTGAGATGACAAATGAGGAATATTAAAATTGAGAGATCTATAAAAATGTTGCAGGCGTTCCTTTTTATCTGAGAAAAAGTGTCAGAAAACTTTCGTGTTCCCACAAAAGCCATAGCCCGAAATATCCAAACAATTTTTTCAAGACTTTTCATCACTGTTTTTCCCTCTTGGGACTGTCCACGCTGACGCGCTGATCGAGCTTTAAGCGATGGTTGAGTTTCAGTGGCCAAGCTCGACGTAATTTTAGAAACATTTGAAATGGAGAAAAAAATTCTAACACAGACCAATGATCATCCAAATTTTGCTCCAGTAGCGCTGGAGCGATCGCCTGGATCTCGGCCAAAATCGACTGGTTCCTCAAGAGCCAGATTTTCTAAAAATTCACCACATCGCAGCGGTACAGTTAGCGGCGTACGTTCAGCTAAGTCGACTTGGGTACAGAACGTGATAGAGAGAACTCAACAGGGGATAACGCTGCAGGATAACTTATTCAATTTATTGAGACACATAATAAAGCGGTCAAGCAAAAAAAATCAACATTGATTGTCGTAACAGGATGCTGAATCTTGAAATCGGTGAGTTAAGATATAGCTTCCAGAAAAAAGCGCGTTGGTTGAGGACGTGTTACCATAAAATGAGTTGAAAAGTTCATTCTTCGGTGCTCTGCTATTCTGCAATTAGCACTTCGTTACTTTAGATTACAATATGTGAAATATACAGTTCAACTGTAACAACTGCTACTAGTCAACTTATCGGCTGAGAGAAAATATTTGTCTCAGATAAATTAATCAGTGAATGGAGCACCAATACCAGACGCAATCTGTGACGAGGAATAGATCTCTGATGTAAATATTTGGGAGCAGCATAATTTGTTCAAATAGGCTGCGAAGATACGGTTATCAATGTCGTCATCAAATGTCTGCGTAATTCTATTCGGACGGTTTCTTCGGTGAGTAAACCTAACGTCATGCAGTCTAACTTATTGAATCGCATGTATGGTGTCCAGTAAATATTAGCTCAAGAAGAAAATGAGAAACGTGTTTCATGACGGAGCACTCGGATTACGATATCACAAGGATTTTCTATGAATGACACCCATGGACTTCATTGATCTTGTGGAATCTCGTGCACTGAATGGCGTACACAGCTTAGTCGCGGGCTTACATATTTAAAAACATTATTTGCGTGTGAAGACATTGTTCTAAAAAACTGTATTCAAAAGATTCCATGAATATCCATTGATGTTGCTATCACTAAAATTGAAAAAGAGATGCAAATAAATCATGGATAAATTAAATAGATTTGTAAACTTTATTTTACAGCTCGACTATTGTAAGTAATTTACTGATGTTACTTACCTGCAGTGCAGGAATGTCTTGGAGTGGGGAGGTGGACGAAGGCGTTAGTTTAGGAATAACCAATTATCATCCAACCTTAATCGAGACTTTCCGAACCACGCGTAGGGCTTTGTCTCAACTGTCTGGGGTGAAACACGAAAGAAGAAGGTAGCGACAAAAGATGTACAAAGCGCACCTTTTCCACATCTACTTTCTTTCCTGAAAACATATTCGATCGTATGCTTGCTACATTCACTCACTTCCCAAGAAAGGTAGTTCGTAATTTTTTATTTTTTAAATTCCCAATGAAATACTCGTATGCTGGCTACACTCATAAAATAAGAAGGCCAGTTCGCATTTCATAACTCACAATACTGACAGCAAACTCGTTCACAGACTAAATCTCACAAATAATAAAAACCTTTCATGTAATTTATGCATAAAACTGAATAACGAAGAGTTGATTTTACTTTCTTCATTCTTCTGTTGTTCTGACGTGATTTTCAAATTATTAAAATTTACTATAACCAAAATGAATTGCTGACATTTACTCACAGAAGTACATGCATGGCATAGGCACAGTTGCCCTTTGATATTTTACGGTGCAATTATTTAAAAGTTTTGCTTCAGTCGAGACCAAAGCATTCGTTTCAGTTAAAAAATTATCGTTAGGGTACATTTCTTGTTTTAAGCTTTGTACAACGAGTTAAGGACTATGAACATCTACACATGTATACACTAGTTGAAGCAAACTTCACTAGGATGATATGTTGGATAATAATATTAAATTACTAGCCAAGGATAATGTGCTAATAACCACTAGCTAAGTTACTGGATAAGGAATTAAAGCATTGAATAATAAACAAATTACAGCAGGCCATGCTACAAATATTTCGCTGCCCTCATTGACGTCACAATTTTGATTTGCGCAAGTGACCAATTAGGCATACTGTCCACCTGCATCTCATAGGTGATAGCGCAAAATGACATTTTGAATTTTTGCTAAAGTTCACGACAGATAATCAATCATTTAAAAAAATTAAAATTGGAACAAATAAACCTAGACCGTCACTGCCACTCCACGTGAGCTTCTATACCTAGCATGGCCTGTCATTTATTAAAAAACATAATCAGAATAGACATATGTAAAAACAAGTTTGAAATGCAGCAATGTTGAATTTCACGCAATATTGAAGCGCAGCATACCTCCCTCAAACAGTTCATATTTTCTTCATATTTCACTTGCATATAGCCTGGCAGAGCACTGATGGTTCATTGAATGAACTCCGAATATTACATATGCGTTTAGAATTCATCTTTAAATATTTCATTTTCATGCATGCAGGAATAATCTATTTGATGAGATAAAATAAAATCTGCCGTTGGCTGAGTTGAGAATAGATTATTTTTTGGAATGGGGTTTTAATTAGAGACGTGCTTCAACATCCGTCATCTGTTCTGATTAAATATTCAAAGATCTTTGATGATTGTACATTCAGTATTAAAATGAGGAATAATATCAATTTTTATTGGGTAGTGATTTAATGTATCCACAAATATCTAACGCGAGAGCAACATAATTGCATGACGAGATAACACGACCAATACCAAATGCCTGCAGCGCGCTAAATAATAAAAAATTCACAAAAGCTCATTCTATAGTGTTTTTCTTCGTCGAGCGCACGGTTCTCTTTCAATTCATTTAAAAGCCAGTGTAACTGAAGTTAATTAAAATGGTGCTGCAGAGTACGCGTTCTGCTAGAGGACTGATTTTGAAACAGTTTACGTCGTCGTAGTTGTACAGGTGGCAGCGTTAAATTAAGTGGACTGAAAACTTAAAAAATTGTCGAAAAAAATTATTTGTATACCATAAAAACTTGAATTCGAAAAAACAGTTATTTCATTACATAAACAACAGTTCTTGCGCAGGAAAAAACACTAGCATAAAATGCAGTTTATGCGGATCATTCAGCACACTTCCAGAGGCACGGCAAATTATTAAAGAATAAAGCTTCTGTAATGGCAGAGTAGATCACAGAGCTAGTGTAAATAAATTTAGCCTCACTCCTCATCATTCCAACAGGCATGTTTCTCCCACTTTTAGGGCCAGTCTGAAGAGACATACTTTATTATTTTATGGTCTCCCTCAATGGCAAACCTCATTTTTCTGATGGTGTAGCATAGCACTGACTTTCTATGATTTTGTGGGAACTTTTTGTCTACGGTTTTTCTAATTTTGGAATATTTCATGGTCTCAAATGAAGCCATACTTTTTTAAATGATGTAATACGACAGCGAGTAATCAGCGAGTAAGTAAGTAATCATAAACTACAGGCCCATCAGTCTTTTGCCTGTCATGTCCAAACTATTGGAGAAAGTGGTGACAAATCAACTGTCATTTCACCTGGACGAGTCAAATTTACTCCACCAAAATCAATATGCCTATAGAAGAAATACTAGCACTCAAGACGCTCTGCTCAATATATCTGAAAAAATATACAGTGACATCGATCAAAAGAATGTAACACTCTTGCTACTACTCGATCTCTCTAAGGCGTTCGATAGCGTCCAACATGAAAGACTTCTACGTAAAATACTGAACTTGGGAATAGACACGCAATGGTTTGAAAGTTACTTGTCAAATCGATCTCATGCAGTCCGCATAGAAAACAAATTGTCCCCATTCATTCAAAACAATTTTGGTGTTCCCCAAGGATCCATTCTTGGTCCGCTACTGTTTTCTATTTTCATTAATGATTTCCCTCCAATGCCTTCTAACACACGGATCTCAATGTATGCAGATGATGTTCAAATTGCAATAACAAGTTCTGTATCGGAAATGCCACAGACGCAAGTTAAAGCCGAAATTTTACTGACTAGCCTGAAATCATGGTACGACCGAAATGGTCTCAAATTAAATGCTAATAAAACACAATGCATTATTTTTGGATGCAAAGATGCAATTAAAAAGACTTCAGATCTTACTCTTGCAGTTGGAAATGATAAAATTAATGGATCAGAAAAAGTTAAAAATCTAGGTATCTGGTTCGATAGAAATATGTCCTTCAAATCTCCCGTTGAGACTACTTGCAACAAAATCTACGGAACTTTAATGTTTTTTCATCGTATAAAAAGTATGCTAGACGAAAAATCCAGATTATTAGCCATTCAATCCCTTGTGTTATCGCGCATTGACTACTGCAGCCTAGTATGGGGAGACTTACCTCAATACCTTCAAAGGGACTTACAAAAATGCATGAATTTTGCAGCCAAGGTGGTATGCAACGGTAATTTCAAAAGAAGTGATCACGTAACCCCTCTCCTCAATAAACTCGGCTGGATCCCTATCCAAGAAAGGCTCCTCATGCAGAAGGCCCAATACGTATTCTCCTCGTTATATCTTCCTCAGAGCAATGCTGAGATAGTGCGTTTCCATCCACCCACTGTAACCAATCAAAAACCGAACAGAAACAATAATGTCTTAGTCAACTATCGTTCATCTCATTTATAGGGCAGAAGGCTCTGTCCATATCAGGCGCCTTACTGTGGAACAAACTTCCCCTGAGTATTAAAGTCCCTCAAAGACCGAGAGAATTTAAAGCCAAAATAACTCGTCATCTTGTGTCTCAATAATAATCCTTAGTTACAGAACATACTGAATGAGTACTGACGAATCTCATTTACCTGGTATCTCCATTGCTGAACAATCTCCCTCGCTCATTGTTTTATAATTCAAGACATCAAACAACAGTTTTAAAGTATGCGTAGGTATTATGATTTGACCGCCTATACGTTGTCATTTGCGGACATGCTTACTTGTATATGTGTGTACGTATATAGGTGTGTGCGCGCATATGGGTGTGTATATGTGCACGTACAACTGTGTACACTAGAGTAGATGAACCAGTCGAAGGTGCATTTTATGTCATTCCTCTCCGTTTCTGTGCAAGCATCAAACTAGACCGTCATGGTACCTATGTGTGTGTGTGTTGATCAATTACAGACATTCTGCACCATATTACAAAGATAATGTATTTTTTATAATATGAAATTGTAAAGCATCCATGTAAAAAAAATAAATTCGTTGTGTGATCATCCATTTATACTGCAGTAATATACTTATTCGGCTTATAGTTATATGCTTATAATAATGTGATACCTATGTTTGTTTATCAATTGACGACAATTTGCGCCATATTTCAAAGATAATGTGATTTTTTTCTAATATGAGACCTTTATAGGACATTAATGTTTTCTTTCTTATTCACGTCCCACAATCGTTTTCATGTTTCTGACTTAAGTAGACTGTTTTGTGCCACTATTTTTAGTACGAAATTTTATAAAATTCATGCTATAATAAGAGATATTTTCTCCGTTTCCCTCGATTGGATTTCTGGTTTATACTGACTAGTTTACGCTGATATTTGCGCACATGCTTACTTGTGTAAATGTGTACGTGTCCACGCTATGCGTATGACACTCTGTAGAATGCGTATGTATTGCCTCGATGCATAGAAATGCATTTGTGTGTGCTTACGAGTTAGGTGTAAATATGTGCGTGGGTATATGTGTGCATGTGTATGTGTAAATATTTACATGTATACGTGAACATATATGTGTACTAAACTGACAACTAGCATTTTACTAGAGATAATGGTCTTTTTTCTGTGCACTCTCAACTTGTAACATTACCTAACTCGTCATATCTTTAGTATTGTAAAGCATTCATGTAAAAACTATACATTTGTTGTGCGATCATCCATTTATATTTAAATAAAATGCTTGTTAACTAATGACCGTTATGTTAAAATTGTTGAATCAGAAATACAAAACCTATAATCTTCTTGGTCCTCATGCTTATATGTACACATATGTATATATGTGTGCTTGTGTGTGTGTATGTGTGTGTGTGTGAGTGTGTGTATGGATATACACACACATGCATACGTATGCGTACATATGTGTGTATATGGATATATATTTATATATATATATATTTTTCTTTTTTTCATGCTTCCTTAAAATGACACTTGTGAACATTGACCGAAACAAGCGATTTCATATATTATTTCCTGGCGTCAAGAATTGCGAAGTTTTGTGTCATGTACATGTAAACTTTCAAAAGTGTTTTCACCCCACAATGAAAATGCATCGTCCATGAAATTGTGTTATCTCTTACAATTATCATTACATGTATTATCAAATGTAGACTAAGCTAGATTAGGAGTTCATTGCCCTCAATCATTTCTTTTGACTAGTGACAGGAGATTTTCAATACTCGTGTGTGTGTATCATCTAAGTGTATTAATTTTAAGATATTTTAAAAACCAATGATGGTACTTTTGTACCATCTCTATTGGAAATAAACCGTTTTTCTTTTCTTTTTTTTTAATAAGAATTTCACTTCTGCTTCACAGCTGAAAACTTAAAAATGGGATTTCGTTGCCGAAACGGACCCAAGAAATTGAAACTCAAATTTTATTTGCACATTCCTGATAATTATGCTTTCGCTTAATATCGAATTTTTGAGTGTAGAATTTGTGTAGAAACATTTCTTTGACTACATTGAGTTTTCAAATTGTGCCATGTTTCAGAATCAATTACCATCTACGAGCGAAAGCTAGTATACGGGCGCTACTGCGAGTATTTTTTCTCCGGTGAAGTTATTTTTATGTCGTACAATACTTGCATGCTGGAGCCACGTGGTTGGTTCGTGAAGGAAAATCTTGTGAAATCGCATATATTGGCATCTGTGAAAGGTGTAGTAAAGTACTTATCTTTTATAAGCGAGGTAGACGATCTTATTTAGAGAAGCACATGATCTTTTTTATGCCCCTACTATAATACATCTTTACCTCCACAACATTTTTCACACTCACTCAGGGCACATATGATGGAAGTTTTACTGAGCCTCATACCAATGCCTAGCTGTTATATGTTACATCCGTAGCAAAAAGATATTTTAAAGAATAAATGTGATTGACGTGCATAACTTTGATACGTGAATCTCAATTGCAAAATTGCATGGGTGGTCATAAATGAAACTATCGAAAAAATTCCTAACGCCCAGCTTTTTGAAATTGAGACCTTCTTGGGGATGTTGATGGGTGCATGTTGTGGGTAGAAAATTTATTTAGGAAATGTTAACTCACGGGTACATTAAAATTTACACTATAACTTACATCTATAAACAGCGTTTTGAAATTTTACGGGTTCTCCTGCGAGAGTGAGATATATTTTCAAATCACACAAATTATGCAACAATTGGTATGTTGAAATATATGTTATTTCTCCAGCACACAAGCTACATGCAACCATCATACTCAACTGCGACGAGTCTTGTAGTTTTGCGGCCAGAAATTTTCTAAACAAAGTGTAAATTGTGTGTTAAATGTTGTTCACGCTGATGAGGATTTGCCTTTTTATCCACAGTGAATAAATAAATTAGGTAGGAATGAATTCTAATCATAAAACGTTGGCTTTGAAATATATGCACGTATATCTTGGTTTTTCGTGCAATATTTAAATTTTTTATTACGTTTTACATCACTGACATCACTGACATATTGAGAGGAATAAATATGACGCTCTGTAATCAATTCACAAAAATAAAACAGACAAAAAGAAAGATCAATCGTATTCTTGATTGAAAACTTGAAATATAAAAATACTGCAATAACAGCCTCAATATAGCAACACCTCATGGTTGGAAAAGTTGAAGTTAATTATGTAAATAACACTTTTTCGAAATGTACATTGCTTCTGTGAATATTTCCTATTACGAGAAACGCATTCATTTCAACGCGCTATGCGGTCAGAAATTCGCATGCATATCGTTTTCTACATTTCTGTTAGAAGGAAGTTATAACTCACGGAACTCAGGAAGTAATTCGAATTCCCATTATCTTCATCGACAGCACCGTATGCGGCATCACGGATACACAAACGAAACACTTAATAGATTGATCCCAACGCCTTAGTTTTTTAAATGTTTAAGAAGAGAGATCAATCATCGAATGCAATACTGCACAGCATTTACCGTGCATTAAATTTCGGAAATATTTACGGTCCGCTATCAAGTAAAATTCATATCTTCACCAACCCTAATTATAATTATACGAGAATATGATAGTTTGAAGGGAGCACAGCTTGTTAGAATATACGGCGTTCCAAAAACAGAACGAGAACAGACCGACGATATATGGCTGCTCGTTTTTATTTTAGAATCAGTCTCGAAATAAATAAAAGAATTTCTGAGATATATAGCCCAGTTTCGTCCATTTTACTTGAAGTACGGTAACATCTCTCTGCATGACAGTTAATTACGTAGTAAAGTTGTAATTCACCCGTAAGCTACAAAAATTAGATCCCACAGCCGTTTATTTTTTATGGCTTCCTTCTACTACTGTTAAAAATTCAACGAAGATCAATATTGATCTTTCTTATTGTTGCAGAGAGAAGTTGGGTGCGCAAGGATTTTTAAAACGTTGATAATGATTTGAATTCTAAATTTAAAATTTTTCAAATCTTCTTAAATCTCTGACAAGCTGTGAGCCTCATTTGTACATGATAGGGATGGAATTATTACTTCCTTTTGAAAACTCTGATACTTTAAATGAGGATGCCATCTCTTTATGGCAGTTTATAGCCGCTTCTTGAAAAAACAAGATCTATAATTGCAGCATTCGTTTTCGTACTACTGCATAGGAAAACAGACGTTAAGAAAAGAATGCATCATCAAGCGTACGACCATAAGGAAGGAAATCGAGGTAATTTTCTTCACAGTTACGTCAAACGATCCGACGAATAATATTACTGTAGGATTCTTTCAGTAAATAAGTACACCGAGCGTAGAAAACTTGCTCTCAGCGTCAAGACCATCCGAGGTGGATGCGTCTGTCTACTCGTGTAAGCAAGACAACAAGAGGAGCTGCGTATAGAAAGCAGAAAGCGTCGTGCTACCAAGGTCACTAGAGATATCTCTTTTACTAATAAAAATCAGTGTTCTTCATTTCAACAGGATAAAATAACATATATTTTAGGTTCTCTCAGCTCCTTTGCAAGTTTTTTTTACTACATGCTTCTCGGTTCGAATGAAAAACAAGAGGAGAAATGCTCGTCTCCAGTCATCTACCAACGAATTCTATCTACCCTACGTCGCGACGTAGGGCCGACCATCGACCGACGACCGGCCGGCGTCGCCGATCTACCGCCGTCACCGAAAGTAGAAGCGTAGATAGGCTACGCTACGAACAGCACCGCATAACATCGGTGTCCGTGCGAGTAGATGCTCGCTCTACCGAGTGACGCTCCCTCTAAGCACCTCGACAGACCAACCAAGCTTCAACTCATGAAACCTAGAGAAATAGACGCCCTTCCAACTTATCTGTCGGGAGTACATAGATAAATATCCCTTGGTATGTTTGTTGGCTCAGTTGATTCTCATTCGCGAAAAACTTGTAGAAGAGATTGTTTCTAAATGCAGTTTTGTGATTGAGACCACGTAGAGAGGCCTAAAGAACACCCACCGGCGTAGATACAGAAAGATCAGGAGAAGGGAGGGAGGTAGATCAGCAGAAGGGAGGAGGAGGGGAGGGGTGGGGGGAGAAAGGCATGAGGACGCTGCAGAAGAGAGAAAAACGATCCTCCCATTGCTCCTCCCATTTCTGCGAGTACTCAGCTCTTTCTCTCTTTCTCTCTCTCTCCGGTCCATGATAGTCCCTCCTAGGCAAAACTGAAGTCAACGATCACGATTTTATTGGTCTAATAACAAAACACAACGCTGAGTTGACTCCCAGTTAAAAATTATTATTAAAATTTTGCAGAGTGGCTTCGAAACAGGGTCCAAAATTTTTTGTGCGATGCTTATTTAGGTATTAACAAGACTTGTTATAAATACTAATGTTGTGAAATGTGGCAATATCATCGTGTCTTTATGGTAATTTCAATAATAGGAGTAGATGAAAATGATATTAAATTGTATCTTGAAAGTTTTTGTTAGTTTAAATTTCACTGAACTATTTTCATGTAACATTGAACGACGCATTTCACCAATAAGGTCAGTTAGAAAAGGTAGAGCTATTCCATTCAGTTGGTCTTCAACATATTTTTCAGAGAACAACTATTCCGTGGCAGTAAATTTCTCACAGGAGTCTTCGTCACGGCTCTTCAGAAAAGTCACCGTAATCAATGCTTAGATTGTTTAAAATCTTGTGACAAAATGTATAATAGTGTAAGCGCATGGATTTTCAGATCACACGTTCCTCGTGCAAACCCATCGACACAAAGTTTAAAATGAATGTACTTCAATGCCTGTTAAGTTAATTGTAAAACAATCAATTCACAATGTATGCAGTTGCCGCGAAGTTAAACAAATCATGTTGTTATAAAAACGGAAACATGAACACTAAGAACTCCGCTGCATTTCATTTATCAGTTCGATTGTTGACACTAAGACCTGAGTGGCAGTTTTATCCGGATAGTACTTTGAAAGATAAAATTAGAAAATGAACTATTTATCATTAGTCTAGTTAATGAAGTGTTGTAGTGAATTATATGTAAAGGAAGTTACAGCTTTAAATGAGACATATATGAGTTTGTGATAAAGTGAATTAGTTTAACGTAAGGCATTAATTTCCATCAAATTAGGAACTAGAATAGCTTAAAACAGCATCGAGTCCACATTCTTAATTGTTTGAAAGAATTTACAGTGATTTTAAACGCACTCGAACTCGATTATCTGTTTTTTCTTGTTGAGAATGAGCGGAACATTGGTAGTTATACGAGAGCATGAGACAAGTGGCGCCATCTATTGGAAGCCGGCTGATGTTCCCAGCATCTCTCTCACACACGCGGCACGCCAATCAGCCGTGATGATGGTGCCAACTCCTGAGCTTACATTCGCGCAATTATTATTATTTATCGCTAGGATTACTTTTTCATCCAATTATTGTTCATTGCTTCAATTATTTTGATGAAATTCAAATTATTTGTCCCATTATCACTTGTGCGAAAACATTATTTATTTCTCACCATTATAAATTTCTTTCATGAAAGTACCATGAACGTATTATTATGATTTCTTTTTCGTAATTATTATCCACTCGTTATTTTAATTACTTCCTGCGAACTGTTATTTGTCGCTCTGGTCATTAACAAGGAGCTGTGTGTTAGAAGTAACTATTATGACTATTTCTAGGAAACGCTTATTCTGACTTTTCTTTGATTGCTTTCATGAACTATCACTTATTCGTTACTGCAAATACTTTTGCGAAACGATTAATTACTTGTCATTATGATTAATTTTGGGAAAATATTATTTAACTAGTGTGCACGGCCCGTCAAAAATGACGGGTTTCAATACCTTTCTTGAACAAATTTTCCAGATGTGGATGGCGAACAAATATATCCATCCTAACAGTACTCGTGATAAAAGTATTCTTGTACTTGAGCACTAGTAAAACTTGTATCACAGATTCTGTCATTATAACTCCTTATCTTTATGAGCGTGACAAAGAAATGGAAGAAGCGGACTCCAAACAAATAAACCAAGGGAATTATTAGGTAGTTGCAGGATTCGCGGAAATTTTACGGATAATGTCACCGTTAAGCTAGGTGGACCCGTGAAAAAATTCCGTCAACATTAACTAACCTATGCTAACCCAACATATCCTAACCGAACCTATCCTGATAAAATGTCAAACATATCAATGCATGTAAAGGCCGTTTTTCAATGTTACACTAAGGAATTCGGTGTCCATGATACTGCAAACTCAGATATCCTATGTTTCTTATGAAGCGGACACCTAACAAATATATAAATAAATCTTCTAGCCTAATAATACCCGTTGTATGTTTATTTATATATTTATTTGGTGTCCGCTTCTTAAGAAACATAGGATGTCTGAGTTTGCGGTATCATGGATACCGCATTCCTCAGTATAACATTAAAATGTTGCCTTTACATGCATTGATGTGTTTGACATTTTATCAGGATAGGTTCGTTTAGGAAAAGGTTTGGTTAGATTAGGATAGCAAAGGTTGAGTAATATTGACAGAATTTTTTCACAGGTCCACCTAGCTTAACAATGACATGGTCCGTGGAATTTTCACGGGTCCTGCTACTACCTAACAATACCCTTGGTTTATTTGTTCAGATTCCGCTTCTTCCATTTCTCTGTCACGCTCATACAGATAGCCACAATGACCGTATCTGTGATACGAGTTTCACCAGTGCGCAAGTACAATAACATTTTTTTTCACGGGAACTGTTAGGATGGATATATTTATTCGCCATCCACATCTGGAAGTTTGTTCTAGAAAGGTATTGAATTCCGTCAATTTTGACGGGCCGTGCACACTAAATAGTATATCAATAAACACACAACGGGTATTATTAGGTTAGATAGGCACCACGCTTACTTGTACAAAACTATAATTTGCCTTTCACCCAGAATAATGTTAGGAAACACTGCAACATACACTAAAAGATTAATTGAAGAGCACTTATTTAATTGATAATCTACTTTACTCTTGATAGTTAAAATTGAACCAAAAAGGGAGTTGAGATGTGGTTCATCAACTGAAGAGTCTACTAATTCAGATCTTTGCGTTACGCCCAGCATTGCGGTAGTATTTTACTCAGAGAGCCACGTCAAAAATCTTGAATTAAGCATTGAAATTAATTATATGCGTTCTTTTCAAACATTAAGGAAAATTTAAATACTTTAAATTTCACTCAACAGAAATGAAGCTTAAAGCCTATAAAACGATTAGTGTTGAAAAGGATTTTTTGGATATTTTCCTTGAAACTCAAGATTTTAAAATTTTGCTTCTATCTTTTAGCAGGATTTGAAAACACATAGTAAAAAATTCAAGTACCCTAATGCAGGAGAACACAGTCTACAATAGAAGGAAACATTACAAAAGAGCAAATACAATTATTGCGTTCGCTCCAACGAATTTGGCGAGTACTGTAAATTTCTTGGAGGAAAAATAGGGTCCAAATTTAAATTCAACATGATAGCGGAACACACGTGCCAGAAAAGTTTGTATGATCGATAAGAATTTGGTTGAAGAGAGTCTCATGAGATGACACAATTCTTCAATAAGTTTATTTAGAATTAAATGCTCACTGACTTATTAGTTATTATGGCTAGTTATGGCGATGGATATCCGGACGAGTTCATTTTCACCCTCAGAAAATATATCACTCCTAATTCAATACCTTTCACCTCACGCTTCAATCTTCATGAAGGCTGATGAACGTCGAATCTATTTGTCAGCTGTGTAATTAATATGTCAAGATATATAAATGAAATATGTGAATTCTTATTCAACTAACTAGGCTCAAAATTTTCCAAAAGAAAGAGAGTCGTAAGAATATTATATAATTATAATCTGTCGATACTGCTTGTATCACTGCATAAAGAAGTAAGCGTGCTTTCTAGGAACTGTAGCGAATGTTAAAATTTTATGGAACGCTAATATACAGAACTACCAGCAGCAATTTGAATGGTCTTTTGGTGAGTAGAATCAACAAAAAAGCTCACAATTCCGGAAACTCTTTTCTATTGACTTATTTTCGAATCACTTCGTGGAGAGACGCGAATTGAGTTATTTCACCATTTGGTAACAATAGTTCATAAAGCCACGCGAAATTTTCGTGTTTGCACTACGCGTGCGTTCTATAATATCGGGGACTTTATTTCTCCATTTTTTCAATCAATACAGCTAGGCTCACCACCATCCATCAGCCGGGCATATCAAGTGAAGCGACCTTAAGAGCGCTCACTAATCACCCCAAATTGCAGCACAATTGCTCTACATTACCCTAAGCCCCGCGCACTCCAGATGTCGCCCACGTACCCAAGTCCCCACCTCGTGCCAGGCATTACCTTTAACCATCGGCATAAAAAATGTAATTTTCTCATTCTGTAGGACTCTATCTCGAGCGAGATCTTTATTATTACCACTAAATAAACATGTTACTTCACATGCTAGGCATAAACACCGGGCTCATAGAAGTTCGAGAGGGTGGTTGCTTCTAAGTAAATGGTTTCCGTCTAAAAATTCATCACATTCAAGCTTGAGTCCCTATCACACAATACGAAGTTGAAGGCATTAGAAGCCCGGTGCTGTAAGTTGTGTGTGATAGATAAATGTTGTGTACGCAGAAATATATAACGTGGTACATGAAGCAAGACAATTGAAGTTCCCCCCCCCCCCCCCCCCGCAAAAATCGCCAAAACAAATGTTGGGGAATATGTGCTAAAAAAAGGCTTATCTAAACTCGGCGACCACATCAGTGTATTAGAGGCTAAGGGGAAAATAGTGTCATCGCAAGGAAGAACGACATTGCCTAATGAATTTAATTCGCAACTTTTAAAACGCACCCCTACAGTCTAAGTAGTTTTCTCCCACACGGAGCAAAACCACTTCCATGTATTTTTGGAACTTTTTATTTGGTAACCAAGTTTACTTGGTACAAATATAATTATTTCGATAGCATTTTTAATCACTTATCGCCTGTACTGAAATTACGATTACAACATGCCCTAATTCAATCTCATCCGACAAGCCACTAGTTTTTATTCGCTTGACGAAAATTTTTCTCAGAGTTAGACTTTTGCACTTCGTCGTAATTTAATACTTTTAAACTCTCAATCTCTTCACTTTTTTAACTGTACACCAACTTCAATATTTTCTACGGCAATTCTGCCGAGCAAATATCGGGCAGAAAGCTACTTAACACGATCATCATTTTACCACCGTAGACGCTACGTTGGCGATGCATCAGTGCATTTGAGGAGTCTTTCTTCCGTACACTCTAATCGTTCCTGCTGCTATACCAGTATAGCTATACAAGAGGTAACTTTCTATATAAAGTTCGTATTACGCTGCAAACGAATCCATTTAGGGTTAACCTTGAGGAAATGTTAGGATAAAGAATACAAGCAATTGATTGAACGCATTATTCTTTAAGAAACGACAGATACAGCAGAAGAGTGCTTTCCAATGAGTATTTACAAATGAAATGAGGTGAGAAGCTAATATTATAAAGCTAATACCTAATGTTCAATATGGGTCATCACCAAATGAGTAAAAAATCATAAAAAAGGAAGACAAGCTACAATAAAAATTAGAGAAGATCATTCGAAAGCGTCATACGATAGTAACATTAATTACAAGTGCGGTACAGACACCGCAGACGCGAGGTCAATACTGACGGTATCTTAATTTACGCAAGTAGCACAACTGCACCCGGTAGCCTGAATACACATCATGGCTGCACGATACTTTGACCCTTGCGATAAATCACCCTGATAATATTGCGGCGACCTGTAGATAATCACGAAATATGAAAAGAATTCACTGTACCAGCGCGGGAATGATTACCCTCCGTCATATGACCTATACGAACATTAAAGGTAAAAGAGATTCGTTTTCTCAATGCCTCGTCGACTCCTTTTAGTGAAGTATTGCGTCAAGTGCTACTCATTGCCAACCAATGTTAGGAAACATTTTCACAATTGACATAAGGTCTTCATTCTGAAAGTTAAAAAACAGAGGAAAAGATGATTAAGTTAACACGGATTAATCAAAAATTTCGTGATTTTGTAACGTGTCTCACAAATAGAAGCAAGTTTCAAATTGTCGCACATAAATTAATAAGTCAACGAAACACTTCACCTGTGTTAAGAGTCAAAAAATGACGAGGGCTTTTATTTGTAATGAAAAATTTCCCGCAGAAACCCTTACCGGTATCCGTGCTACAGGCTTGCGAGGTCAACCATAAAATAATGCTAGAGCTACTCCCAAGCGCATCACGTCTCACAATAATTCTTCTTCAAAGACACTAAACCTATTGCAATTTTTACAAGATAGAACAAAAACTGATGATGGAGTTTGTACATTAAGCTCAACACATTTGCTATAGTAAACTCTATACACGTTTGTACATGGTGCGACGCTCTAAGCGTGGCTAGTTCTCCGCTGCAAGTTCCAACACTCCCAACTATGCCACAACCTCTATCTCATCTACATCATTAATTCTGCCGAAATTTTCAACTTTCCCTCACTTCGCAGCGACTTCCACTTCTCCTACTCCGCCACACCCCGCTACTCTACCCAGGGTAAAGGAAGGGTCCACCAGCAATACAAGCCGCCCACGACGACGTAATGCCCCTACATGGTAACCTGAACAGTTTGAGAATCATCCGAGTTGCAATATCGATCAATAAGACACGTACAAATGGGAATTAAAAAACCTGCGAAAAACTTGCACAACGTGGCGAAAATGGGGTCATGGTCACAAAATAACAACAAACAAGCATTGCAAAACATGATCCAAGTCGAAAGATATCGTTCAACAGCAAAATAGAGCTACAGTGTAAAACGACTACCTTTGCTGCAAGTACAATAGCAGCGTCGCGAACGTAAGCAACGGCACAATTCAGTTTTGAGTGAAACTCGTTGGCATGCAAATTAACGCTCATGCTACCATAAACGGGATCAGCACCTACACACGCTCGTCACATCGCCGGAGCAATAACAAGGGCGGCATAAAATTGCTGTCGTGTAAGTAACAGCGTCGTACCGCAGGTAGCTGCACAGTGAGGTCCTTAAAAATTAAGTAACATTTCAAACCTACCAAAAATCGTGGCTTCAAGATAAAGGAAGTACATTTCACCGAAATGCGAGACACAAACAAAGGGTTTACTCTGTAAAGGGATGACATCGAAATTCGCATGTCAAAGGCAATGATATATAAAGAAAATTCTCAAGACAGGCGATGGTTTTGACAAAAAAAACACGCTCAACTGGTAAACCTAGTAAACCTCGAGTCAAGTCTAACAGCAATTCAGTTCGTGAATGTACTGTATTTTGTACAACATACTTGAAATTCACTGGAAAAGTAGAGGTGAGAATAAAGCGTACAAATAAATTATGAAATAAAATGTTTAAGGAAATGATAGAATGATGGTCGCTACTGCCATATGGCCACGTCAAGCTTTGGTGCATTCGCGGCAATCCATTCAAAGTCCATATTTTCCCCACAGGATAACAGGATCCTCGACATTACTAAAAGTAAAATTTTGGGACAACACATACACTGGTATTAAAGGCTCACCTAAAGAGACGATCATTGGCGTAGTAGGCGACAGGAAATGGTTGAACTATCGCAAAAAAATTAACTAGAATGAAAGAAAAAACAAAAATTCGATGTTCAAAAACATTGAGATCGCTTTGCATGCCACACACGGTATGGTCTTCGAAGATGACGTAACTTCTACACACAGACAATACGCAGGCAAGCGAACAGCATGAAGTCACCGTCAGTCAATAAGCTTCACACCGTGATTATAAGTAGTAGTAGTAGTAGTAGTAACATAGGTTTGCTAGAGCTTCAGTTATTCAAACTATATCGCACCGGAGGTCACATAATTTAATCAGTATCAGACTTTTTGATTTACCACGTAAGATGAACATCAACATTATTTGAACATCAAAAATTATATGATCGTAATTATAATTACAACTCAAGAGTATAATTGTCTCCCCATTGATATTTCGTACATACAACAGTACATTCGAACACACTGGGCAGCCAGACCCCGTAGGGGGTTTCAGCTGCCCACCCATTATGGCCGGACGCCTTACCCACGCTGAAACCCCCCGAGGTACCAACGTAGCGCGCCCGGCCATATTGCAGTTTCTTCATCTACAATCTTCCAATATGATATCACGCTTGGTTACAGTGCATTACTGCGTGGCTTCCTGTTAAATCTCAGAAAATAGCTTGCACCTCTCCAGGAACAGCTGCAACGCTGCTGCGTTAGAGCCAGAGTGCTCGTTTTCCCTGAGCATTCCTATCAACACATCCTCCGCGCAGCCACGAAGACTTGGGAAACACACATTGCGTATAGCAGAGTATCTTGGACATTCAGCAAGAAAATGCACGACAGTCAGGGGAACACGGCACCGTTCGCATTGCGGCTGCGGCTGTCGCTCCATGAGGTGGCCGTGCGTTATGCGAGTATGGCCGATGCGGAGGCGGCAGAGTATCACCTCCATTCGACGAGCACGGCAGTTAGATGATGACCACTCTCGGACAGTAGGCTTAATGTTTCTCAATTTATTGTCAGTTGTGGCCGTCCAGGTTTGCTGCCACAGATCCTTCACCGCCGCCTTGATGCGAGGATAAAAATCACGGGAAGGGACCATCAAATTTAATGTTCTCTCACTTGACCCAGCTGCTTGCTTAGCTTCCCGGTCTGCCCCCTCATTGCCGGATATCCCCACATGCGCGGGCACCCAGCATACCTTGACACTCTTCTGTTCATTTACGAACTGTGCCAGTTTTATGACGATCTCCGCAATAATGGGGTGGGTGCTGTTGTACATTTGAGCAGCATCTATTACACTTTTCGAGTGCACGAAGATGGTGAAAGAGTGGTATGCGTGCTCCTCAATCAGCTGTAGCGCTTGCATCACACCATACAGCTCCGCTGAGAAAATCGAGGTCGCTGGAAGCAGTCTCCTAGCCCTCACCAATTCCCCGGACACAGCGGCGCAGCCCACAGCATCTCCTGTCTTTGAGCCGTCTGTATAAATCTTCACAGAGTTTGCATGTTTCTCCAGTATATGCTCCATGAAAATTCCCTTCAGGATGTTAGCCGGCATCGACTCCTTTTTAGGCATTCGACATCCAGGGCAGAAACTTTCCACGGGGACACGCCATGTCGGGGAGCAGTCAAAAAGCACAGGTTGCACTCTCATGGGTCCCAGCTGCATGGCGGCCGTCAGCGCAGGATAGTTTAGTGATGAAGGCAGACAATATGGGAAAGGCAGATGTCGCCCGGAAGGCGCGTGCACACTTCTCCATGTAGGAGACAGAGGCAGCTGACCTAGACGGGCCAGGTACTGTAGGCTCAGTTGCACACGGCGGAGCCAAAGTGGGGGTTCTCCACTCTCCACACACAAACTGGCTGACGGGGAGGTCCGAAAAGCGCCAGTGCAAAGCCTTATGGCCGTGTGGTGCACCGGGTCTAGCGCTGATAACGAAGTTTCCCTTGCATACTGGTATATAGTGCAACCATAGTCCAGCTTACTTCTGATCAGGGTTCTGTATAGGCGCAGCAACGTTACACGGTCAGCTCCCCACGCCAGGCCTGATACACATTTCAACAGGTTCATTCTCCTATTGCAGTTTAACTTCAGCTCGGCCAGGTGGGGTTTCCACGATAGTTTGTCGTCGATAGTCATACCCAGAAATTTGGCACTATGAGCAAAGTTTATCGGTACTCCCCGGAGCAGTAGCTGTGGGGGGTTCCGTCGGCATCGTCCCTGAAAGTGTAGGGCTACAGTCTTCCCAGTGGAGAATACGAAACCATTTTCCGTTGCCCAGTCATTCACACCGTTGATTGCCAACTGTACTCTGCGCGACAGTGCCGGCAAATACGCTGATGAAGAGTAGATCATGAAGTCATCAACATACAAAGACGACGAAACATCGGCCGGCAGTGTGGAGGTGATGTCATTTACGGCCAGAGAGAAGAGGGTACAGCTCAGCACACTACCCTGGGGTAGGCCCTCCTGCTGGATTTGCCAAGGAGACAGTGTGGCTCCCACCCTCACACGGAAAGTTCTCTCCTGGAGGAATTGCTGGACAAAAAAGGCCAAATTGCCCCGAAGGCCACACCCATAAACACGTTCTAGGATCCCATGTCTCCAAACGGTATCATATGCTTTATGCAGGTCAAAAAGGACACATAAGCTCTGCTTACGGGCCGCAACATTCTGGACCAGATGGCTCTGTAGCCTCACAACAGCATCCGTGGTCCCTCGAAGCTGTCTGAAGCCGAATTGGGCAGGATTCAGGATTTCCTCCGCTTCCAGCCATCGGACAAGTCGAATGTTTACGATTCTCTCTAGCAGTTTGCACACACAGCTCGTTAAAGCGATCGGTCGGTAACTGTCTACTCGGGTGGCCGGTTTTTGGGGTTTGGCAAAAGCAAGGATTGTTGCAGTGCGCCAATCCTTTGGGAATACATGTGTCCTCCAAACCTTATTAAAAATATGAAGGAGCTGACGTAAGGCTGTTGGATGCATCCTCTTCAGCATCTGATAATGAATCCCATCAGGGCCTGGTGCAGTATTTTTGCAAGTTCTCAAGGTGCGGTAAATTTCAAGGAAGGTGAAAGGCTCATTGTACGAGAAGACTGCCTCTGTAGCGAAGTCTGGCTTATGTTGCTCTCTTTGGAGTTTGTGCACCTGGAAAGCAGGTGGATACTGGGCTTCGCTACTATTATGCGCGAAACTATCAGCCAGCGCCGCCGCCACCCGCTGAGGATCCGCCGTGAGTATGCCGTTCACTTCTAAACAAGGCCTGCCACAGCTGTATTTTCCTTTCATCTTACCCACACGTTGCCAAATTTTGGTCATAGGTGTGTCGGTATTTAGGCTGCTAACATATTTGCGCCACGAGCTCCGCCTAGCAGCGTCCTTGATGAATTGGGCCTTCGCTCTTGCTCGCTTATATGCAATAATATCTGCCAGCTCGCCGGTACGTCTAGAGCGTCTCAGGGCTTGCCGCCGCTCATAGTTTGCCACAGCGCAGTCATTATTCCACCAAGGAACACGGTACTTTGGTGCACCACCGCGTGACATCGGGATAGCAGCACTCCTGAGGGTACCGGTAAAACGCTCCACCATGTCGTCAACTTCCAGCAGATCATTAATTTCTTCCATCTGGGTTAGGGCTTCATATGTATCCCAGTTGGCACGCTTCATGCAGTATCGAGGTTCTGCTGGCACTGGAGCAAACTCCCACACTTCCATAACAATGGGGAAGTGGTCACTGCCATAAGTATCATCCAGCACGCTCCACAGAACATCGGGGAACATATCTGGAGTGCTGAAACTGAGGTCGATGGCGGAGGTCGTCCCTGTTTGGACGTGAAAATGAGTGGCGGATTATAACCGATGAGCTTGAGTAGTAGTAGTAGTAGTAACATAGGTTTGCTAGCGCTTCAGTTATTCAAACTATATCGCACCGGAGGTCACATAATTTAATCAGTATCAGACTTTTTGATTTACCACGTAAGATGAACATCAACATTATTTGAACATCAAAAATTATATGATCGTAATTATAATTACAACTCAAGAGTATAATTGTCTCCCCATTGATATTTCGTACACACTGGGCAGCCAGACCCCGTAGGGGGTTTCAGCTGCCCACCCATTATGGCCGGACGCCTTACCCACGCTGAAACCCCCCGAGGTACCAACGTAGCGCGCCCGGCCATATTGCAGTTTCTTCATCTACAATCTTCCAATATGATATCACGCTTGGTTACAGTGCATTACTGCGTGGCTTCCTGTTAAATCTCAGAAAATAGCTTGCACCTCTCCAGGAACAGCTGCAAAGCTGCTGCGTTAGAGCCAGAGTGCTCGTTTTCCCTGAGCATTCCTATCAACACATCCTCCGCGCAGCCACGAAGACTTGGGAAACACACATTGCGTATAGCAGAGTATCTTGGACATTCAGCAAGAAAATGCACGACAGTCAGGGGAACACGGCACCGTTCGCATTGCGGCTGCGGCTGTCGCTCCATGAGGTGGCCGTGCGTTATGCGAGTATGGCCGATGCGGAGGCGGCAGAGTATCACCTCCATTCGACGAGCACGGCAGTTA
The DNA here is from genome assembly GCA_030386875.1 of Morinoia aosen. NCBI lineage: Eukaryota > Metazoa > Arthropoda > Malacostraca > Amphipoda > Talitridae > Morinoia > Morinoia aosen. Next base: position 60,042,967 of record CM059579.1, on the reverse strand, counting down.
GATGATGACCACTCTCGGACAGTAGGCTTAATGTTTCTCAATTTATTGTCAGTTGTGGCCGTCCAGGTTTGCTGCCACAGATCCTTCACCGCCGCCTTGATGCGAGGATAAAAATCACGGGAAGGGACCATCAAATTTAGTGTTCTCTCACTTGACCCAGCTGCTTGCTTAGCTTCCCGGTCTGCCCTCTCATTGCCGGATATCCCCACATGCGCGGGCACCCAGCATACCTTGACACTCTTCTGTTCATTTACGAACTGTGCCAGTTTTATGACGATCTCCGCAATAATGGGGTGGGTGCTGTTGTACATTTGAGCAGCATCTATTACACTTTTCGAGTCCACGAAGATGGTGAAAGAGTGGTATGCGTGCTCCTCAATCAGCTGTAGCGCTTGCATCACACCATACAGCTCCGCTGAGAAAATCGAGGTCTCTGGAAGCAGTCTCCTAGCCCTCACCAATTCCCCGGACACAGCGGCGCAGCCCACAGCATCTCCTGTCTTTGAGCCGTCTGTATAAATCTTCACAGAGTTTGCATGTTTCTCCAGTATATGCTCCATGAAAATTCCCTTCAGGATGTTAGCCGGCATCGACTCCTTTTTAGGCATTCGACATCCAGGGCAGAAACTTTCCACGGGGACACGCCATGTCGGGGAGCAGTCAAAAAGCACAGGTTGCACTCTCATGGGTCCCAGCTGCATGGCGGCCGTCAGCGCAGGATAGTTTAGTGATGAAGGCAGACAATATGGGAAAGGCAGATGTCGCCCGGAAGGCGCGTGCACACTTCTCCATGTAGGAGACAGAGGCAGCTGATCTAGACGGGCCAGGTACTGTAGGCTCAGTTGCACACGGCGGAGCCAAAGTGGGGGTTCTCCACTCTCCACACACAAACTGGCTGACGGGGAGGTCCGAAAAGCGCCAGTGCAAAGCCTTATGGCCGTGTGGTGCACCGGGTCTAGCGCTGATAACGAAGTTTCCCTTGCATACTGGTATATAGTGCAACCATAGTCCAGCTTACTTCTGATCAGGGTTCTGTATAGGCGCAGCAACGTTACACGGTCAGCTCCCCACGCCAGGCCTGATACACATTTCAACAGGTTCATTCTCCTATTGCAGTTTGACTTCAGCTCGGCCAGGTGGGGTTTCCACGATAGTTTGTCGTCGATAGTCATACCCAGAAATTTGGCACTATGAGCAAAGTTTATCGGTACTCCCCGGAGCAGTAGCTGTGGGGGGTTCCGTCGGCATCGTCCCTGAAAGTGTAGGGCTACAGTCTTCCCAGTGAAGAATACGAAACCATTTTCCGTTGCCCAGTCATTCACACCGTTGATTGCCAACTGTACTCTGCGCGACAGTGCCGGCAAATACGCTGATGAAGAGTAGATCATGAAGTCATCAACATACAAAGACGACGAAACATCGGCCGGCAGTGTGGAGGTGATGTCATTTACGGCCAGAGAGAAGAGGGTACAGCTCAGCACACTACCCTGGGGTAGGCCCTCCTGCTGGATTTGCCAAGGAGACAGTGTGGCTCCCACCCTCACACGGAAAGTTCTCTCCTGGAGGAATTGCTGGACAAAAAAGGCCAAATTGCCCCGAAGGCCACACCCATAAACACGTTCTAGGATCCCATGTCTCCAAACGGTATCATATGCTTTATGCAGGTCAAAAAAGACACATAAGCTCTGCTTACGGGCCGCAACATTCTGGACCAGATGGCTCTGTAGCCTCACAACAGCATCCGTGGTCCCTCGAAGCTGTCTGAAGCCGAATTGGGCAGGATTCAGGATTTCCTCCGCTTCCAGCCATCGGACAAGTCGAATGTTTACGATTCTCTCTAGCAGTTTGCACACACAGCTCGTTAAAGCGATCGGTCGGTAACTGTCTACTCGGGTGGCCGGTTTTTGGGGTTTGGCAAAAGCAAGGATTGTTGCAGTGCGCCAATCCTTTGGGAATACATGTGTCCTCCAAACCTTATTAAAAATATGAAGGAGCTGACGTAAGGCTGTTGGATGCATCCTCTTCAGCATCTGATAATGAATCCCATCAGGGCCTGGTGCAGTATTTTTGCAAGTTCTCAAGGTGCGGTAAATTTCAAGGAAGGTGAAAGGCTCATTGTACGAGAAGACTGCCTCTGTAGCGAAGTCTGGCTTATGTTGCTCTCTTTGGAGTTTGTGCACCTGGAAAGCAGGTGGATACTGGGCTTCGCTACTATTATGCGCGAAACTATCAGCCAGCGCCGCCGCCACCCGCTGAGGATCCGCCGTGAGTATGCCGTTCACTTCTAAACAAGGCCTGCCACAGCTGTATTTTCCTTTCATCTTACCCACACGTTGCCAAATTTTGGTCATAGGTGTGTCGGTATTTAGGCTGCTAACATATTTGCGCCACGAGCTCCGCCTAGCAGCGTCCTTGATGAATTGGGCCTTCGCTCTTGCTCGCTTATATGCAATAATATCTGCCAGCTCGCCGGTACGTCTAGAGCGTCTCAGGGCTTGCCGCCGCTCATAGTTTGCCACAGCGCAGTCATTATTCCACCAAGGAACACGGTACTTTGGTGCACCACCGCGTGACATCGGGATAGCAGCACTAGCAGCACTCCTGAGGGTACCGGTAAAACGCTCCACCATGTCGTCAACTTCCAGCAGATCATTAATTTCTTCCATCTGGGTTAGGGCTTCATAAGTATCCCAGTTGGCACGCTTCATGCAGTATCGAGGTTCTGCTGGCACTGGAGCAAACTCCCACACTTCCATAACAATGGGGAAGTGGTCACTGCCATAAGTATCATCCAGCACGCTCCACAGAACATCGGGGAACATATCTGGAGTGCTGAAACTGAGGTCGATGGCGGAGGTCGTCCCTGTTTGGACGTGAAAATGAGTGGCGGTCCCAGTGTTGAGCAAACAGAAATTGGATCTCGTAATGAATTGGTTGATGAGCCTACCACGCTGGTCGCTTTGGACGTTGCCCCAAGCCACGTGCTTTGCATTGAGGTCGCCTACCACAAAAGCGGGCCCAGGCAATTGAGTACTGATATTCTCAAAATCGGGCAACGAGAAAGGTTCAGCTGGGGAGATATACATGTTGCAGATGGTGGTCATTTTCTTGTTGAACCAAAAACGGATTGCCATTGCCTGGATCTGGGTGTTCATCGGCACTTTGGAATAACCCAAGTCCTTCCTTACAAGAACAGCTAGTCCAGATCCAGGGACAGGATTTGGTACGTGAGAGAAAGTTTCAATATTATAGTTGGCTGGTGGGGTCGGAGTTATGTCTCCCAGCATGGTCTCCTGGAGACATATGCACAGTGGTTGTTGTTGCTGGATGATGGTCAGGAGGTCACCGTAATTCCTACGGTATCCTCTACAATTCCACTGTAAAACACTCTGTATCATGTTCCCTTTTCTGGGGGTTGTTCTTTAGGATCTGGCGGTCTTTGATTTGATGGTGATTTGGTTGGTGCTGGTCTCTCCCCCCACGCGTGCAAGGGCACGGTTGGGAGAGGTCTTGGAGTAACCTTCGAGGGTAAAGCCCACACTCGTGTAAAGTCAGGCGCAGTCTCCTCTGGCACTCTTCCTACGCGGTCCAACGAACGCACACGCTGTGCCACTGAGGGTTCCGGCTTTCTCACACTTCTGCGGCTCTCGTGTATAGTCCTTACATCTTGGGGAGGTGGCATCTCGGACTGCTTGTTCGCACTGTAGACGGTCGCAGGCCGCTTGTCGATTGGACGGGCCACTTCTATCGATGTTTCACCATGGCCACGGGTCAAGCCGGTATTCGCCTGGGCTTCCGCGTGCGTATCACCATGACACTTCCCTGACTCAGCTTGGCGCCTCTTACTGTCAGATGCTACTGTTTCCGCAGTCCTAGCCACCTTTGACATGGCACTGCCAACGGGTGGCGATCTCACACTCGGTATGCGTTTCCGCGATCCCGAGGAGACCGTCGAACTCAGGCACACAGGGACTGGGAGGTCCGCTTGAGCACGTGACACATCGGGAAGATCGCTTCGCTCAGGTCTATCAGCAGGTCGGGGTCCAGCAGCGGGAGTACGGCGTGCAACACGCGCGGCATCAGCACCTGCGGTGGGGTCCCGACCAGCAACACTGTGGGCTCCTGTAACTGTCGGGTGCACTGGCACAACAAAGCTAGGTCTCCTTGGAGGGGCCCGCACTGCAGTGGCATAGGACGTCTCTGATCTGACGTATCGGTTACTCACAGCACGCTTAGCTTCCCCGTAACTCATTCTCTGCGATGTTTGCGCGGCCAACACCTCTTCTTCCATTTTATAATAGAAACATTCTTTGGAGCCAGCAGGGTGTGATTTATCGCAGTTAGCACATCTCGGGGGCTTATCACAGGGCAGTTCATGCTGGTCCTCGGCACAATTTGGGCATGCTCCTCTTAAGGATCGACAGGTCTTAGCACCATGCCCATATTGCTGACACTTATAGCAGCGTCGTGGCCTTGGGACGTATTGTCGCACGTTGCACCTCGTCCATCCTATATTCACATGTGACGGCAGGGAGCATCGGTCAAACGTCAGGATGTAGACAGAAGTGGGCACCAGGGCACCATTAACGTTTTTCTTGGTTCGGTACAGCGCCTTCACTTCATACTGCCGCAATTCCTCCAGGAGGTGCTCATCAGCGTAACCAGGATAATTGACGTAGTAGATCGTTCCTTTGCTCTCATTGAGGCTTCCATGTGGGGTCACTTCCACGCCCACGCCAGCCAGATAGCGAATGCTCAATATGTTGCGGCTCTGCTCAGAGTTACGGACCTCCACCAAGAGGCCACCACCGCGAGTCTCTGTGATCTTGGCGGGTCTACCTCCCAACCCACGACACAGGTCACGGTTTGCCATGATCACATCAATGTGTGTCAGAGGTGAACCGTCGCTAGCTTTAATACTGAAGAACTTTTTGTACTCCGTGGGCAAATTCGGCTCCATCAGGTCGAAGGGCGCGGCCTCCTCAAGAAGATGCAATCTTCTGCCACGGCGTCGCCCACGACCTGACCTGTTTGATGGACGTTCAGGTGCGTAAGGTTCAAGAGTTATAACATTGTTTTGTCCGCGCTCTGTTTCCTCGCCTACAGGTTGGTGCGGCGGTGGTTGCAGAGGCGGCTCTTTAGAGGAAGAGGTAGGTTCAATGTCCTTGTTAGATATCAGGGTCGTCAACGGGGGGTGAGCAGCCAGAGTTGTATCGGTGGAAGCAAGCACATTGCTTTAGGTCTCTCTTGTCAAGGAGGGTCTCCCCTCCCCTATCCAGGCTGGCTCAGGCCGGAAAAGAGACCCCCGAGCAGTCAGTAGCCATTTGATATATCATCTATATTTGAGGCGGGCACACACTGACCAATAGGGGGTGAATACCCCCTCCCACCGTCAACCCCGGCCCGTAGCAGCCCCTTGTTTGCTCGGGATAACGGGGGCTTTATCACTCGTAACTGCCGGGGTCCGGTTTTATTTACATGGGGGGCCTTCCCATGGCCCCCCATTTTGTCTGGCTGCTCCGAGTGAGCCTGTCTGCCGCGGTTGTACCCACCAGGACCGAGGTCCCGACAGCATAGCCTCACTCCTCCTCACAACACACAAACCCTCCCACCACGATAAGGTAAGGGGGCTTTGGGAGGGCCGATGAGCTTGAGAGACGTGTTGAGAATTTTCAACTTTCACAAATAAACTTAAGCGTCTTAGCAACGTAACTTAAAAATGATATAATGGTAGTAGCAATCTGCATCTAAGGCTTGACATTTCTTCACAGACAACGAGAAAGAAAGAATGAAAATAACCAACAGAAATGATCGAATAATTTTTATCTTTTATACTTCGTTGCATTCGAATTGAGATATCACTTAATTACATGGCCAGCCAGAGTTTCAAGCTGTTCCTATTTCTTGGCCACTAATTTCACGATCTTTGCTCTGACCAACAGATCAGGTCGATGTCAGAGGATTTAGATTCAGTTCAGGAGCCAGATTTTTCAACACTTTACATGGTCATAATGGAATATCCGTCAGTACAACTTCACTTGTGAACTTTGTTAACCTACCTGCTTATGTTTTAGACTAAAAAGCTGAAGTTTCAGTATTATTAAATAAAATTGAAAAATCCAGGATCAGGCAACTCGGTAGGGTCGCAAGATGCCGTGTATTTGGTAACTGGCTAGAAGTAACAGCACGTATGGGCAGAAAACACGAACGTACAGTAGTCAAGTGGACAGGTGAACTCTTACCACCGGCTGTGCCGCTACAACAACGTAAAATAATTGAAAATTAGCTCCCAACACTTCTCGTCGCGTATTTGAGTAGATTTTCACAGGAGCGAGTAATAAAGCCATAGGACTCAGTCACATGTCGTGAATTGTCTGTTTCCAAATAAATGAACTAAATTTTTAATTTGAGGAAGTACAGCACCGATGATCTGCTATCGGGAACATTAGGAAAACTGAACTCGTTTAGGATATTGAACTGTCACAAATAATACGCACTCACACAATCAGAGATAGAAGTCTGCGGAAGGAGAGTAACGCAATGTAAAACAGCAGGAAACTCAACTGAAGAGTTTTATCCGTACGAGTAGAGAACTGCACGAAATAATTTATGGGACTTCCAAGACGAACGGCCAATCAAGGTTGCACAACTTTTGCACCAGCGAAACCACTGCTAACAATGGGAACTATGATAACGCACTGGTAAATCCCGTAGGAATAGGTTGAAACATGCTCCTTCAAAGAGACGAGTTTGAAGATTCTGATGAAGAATTCAAGGCTACCATTCATAGTAAACTGCATGCTTCTTTTGGACTTACCCGCGGAATTAAATACAGAGCATAACTCAAGCATCATATCTGGCGTCAACCACCTATATTACAACTGAACTGACCCGAGACACGGGTTGTACTAACTTAATGACGAGCAGACAGCACATTCAACGGACAATGCTGCTCCGCCACTCCTCGAAAACTTATAACGAATACCCGTTTATTTGAATAGCAAATCGTCACTCACTCGAGGAACTGAAAAAGAAGTTCAAGAGCTCGAAATGCAACACTGTACTAGAATAGAACAATAGATATCTCAAATCTCACGGCTTAATAAGTGTAGCGAGTGTGAAGCACAAAACAGTCTTAATAGGCAGTAGGAAACGCGTCCGTCGTGAATTTATCTTCAAGGTAACAAAATTAACATTGATGTAATGCACAGCTAAAAAACACACGATGGCCTACACAGACGTAATTTGTAGTCACCTTGTAGAGTAACTTTTGACTATTAATAGACGTGGATTAATGGGCCCAGTTTGAACCTCGGCGCTTTATAGGGATATCTGTTTTACGAAAAACATTTACCACACGGACCGCAGCTTCAGACGGTTTACCCCCGTTGTGTCATATGCTTTAGCCCCAAGCATAAACACTTTTTAAATGTGAAGTGCGAATTACAGGAAAGACCAGAGTAGCCAGATTGGCCTCATCCTTCACAGTAAATTCTGAGAGTCTGACATTTTCACAACGAAATTCGAGTGCAAAAGTCAGTCAGGGTCTGGCAACTCGGCAAAGTTTGAATCAAAAGCGTATTACATGAGGTGTAAGTTAAGTACTTTTTCAAGTCTACAGAAAACTTGAAATAAAATATAAAATTCCGAGAAAATGAGCTTCATTACCTTGTTAACATCTGGCAGTTTTCATCATTACTATGAACAGTTCTGCTACGGCCCGGCCACTCAATCTCTTTTATCGCTCAACTGAGGTAACCAGACATGAACTCCCATCAGATAAGTTCAAGCGGTACAATAGAGAAACCAGAGTTAAGTTTCTATGCTAGTCTAGTGGCTGTTAAAAATAATTCAAAGCACGCATCTCCACCCATAAAAAGATGAATAAATTAGATGCGATCACAACTACGTAGCACAGTGGCTGCACGTTGTGCCAGCCTATAGAAGTAAAAAAATTAGATTATAAGTTAGTTCCAGTCTCTTTAAACTCAACCTAGATGTTTGAAAATAAGAAAGGATGAAATCACCATTTTATAAGGAGTTATGGAAAGGTGCAATCTACGCATAAAGTGTGTTCGCACGTATGATCTCAGGCGCATAAAAATAGTAAATTGAGAAGAAGTTATGAAACCAAATAAAAATGCTGAAGAAAGTGGTAGGTGTTGAAAAACACGACAGCAGTGAACCGAAAACGATGGTCTGTAACAAAGCCAAGAAAAAAATTCTATATATGTTAACAAAAAGAAGGCCTATCTAACCAGCAGCTCGGGAAACACACATTTACCCAGTGGGGGGTGCTTACTTTCATATTTTCAATAGTTACATCCCCCTGAGGGGAGTAAGCTAAAGAATAAGATAAAAAGACAACAAATTCATAAAATTCACTAAATGGACACTGAACCAATAATACAATATAAAACAATCCTAGTAGACTACAAAAGTAACATAATTTTCACTGCTGTGAGTACCAAAACATTGAAACTTGTTAAAAAAAGTTACTCTGGCACAATTCGCATAAAAAATACAAATGACTCACGGGAAACGAGATGCGCTAAGATGACAAAAACGTGAGAGGTTTTGCCATGAGGTCTAAAAGTCTGGAGCTGCAGTCCGTGTGCAGTATACGGGCAACACATACAAGCATGTGTCTCTCAGAAATGTCAACACGAAACATAATTACTCAGTAAAATTCAATAACACAAGCAGTGACTACTACTCTTGAGGGTACAGATCCATGTTCGTCTGATATTAGATTTAACAAGAAACAGAATTACTCAGTGATGGTAAAACTCAAAGAATGAGCTTCAAGTTGACAATGAATTCAAGGCACGACAAAACGCTCACTAGCGGCAGATGAGACGCAATGTACCCACGTCACAAAAGCATGAATTCACCGCGAATTTCAACTTGGAAGCGTTCGCAAATTTTCGACGCAGAGGTGGGAAAGTACTGTGAGAAAGCTAAAAATGATATATGCTGAATTATAGCAAAAGATAGTTAACTTGAAAAGTTATGGTCATTCAAATATTCAATTATTTCAATTCCACAAGATAAATCGTCACAGCCGAGAGCCAGTGATTCAATATAAACATCATCCGAAGAAATGTAGTGCTAATGCTATGCAGAATTTTACTGAACCATCGTATATCAATTAATTTTGATGGTATTTATGCAATGAGTTACATAAGTAACTCATCTACATCTCTTGAAAACATAGCAAATGCACACTGCTGATGCCCATACTGCAGTACAAACGCAACCACAACAAAATAATAAATGCTGCATTCACAGTGTCACCCATTCAAAAGGATGGCGCAACCAAAACAGGAAAAACAGTGCAGAAATTTTTCCAATTTTGAACTGCAAGGTTTGTAATTGTAATCCCAACCGTTGCAAGTTGTGCGAGACTATAACAGCAGAATATGTTCCCTGTAATATCTGTCGACGCCACACATTAGTTAAATAAGGTATAAGATTACTACGTCACAGCTCACGCACTGAAAACCATACCTCACTCTAAAAGGGGCATTGGAAATGACATTACAGAACTTAAAACCACACCAGAGTAAGGGCTAGACCATCAATGGCAGAGTAAGGGCTGGACTATCAATGGCAAAGAAATGTGGTCAATTAATTTTGAATAGGTTTTCCGTCAGGAGCTTAGCGAACACGCTGTAACTTCAGTGGTTAACTCAGGCTAAATACTGCCGTGTTACAGCCTTGCATGTCTACTGCCAAGTCCGGGAGCGCATTCATGTCGCCAGGAGGTTAAGACTAACGGTATTCATAGTACTTAGTATACACACGCAATATAAAGCAAGTGTGCTATTAGCTCCTGGATTTTGTTCATTCTGACTCGTTTTCATGAAAAATGCGATGCACACCCCAACTGAAAGTTAAAACTTGACGTTTGATGGTAGGCACCTATACTGAAATGTAATTTTAACTATCTAAAGGAGAATAGAAGTGCTCCCTGTGCGTGGTTTGGGAACCAAAAGAATAAATAATCTGTTGCGTGAAACATGCAAAAAAAACTTCCAGCCGGGTCAGAGTTAAGTTAAACAGAAAGGAATGTTTTTAAAACACGGGGTAAAAAGGAATAAACGAAGAGTATCAGAAATGTTCGTTCTTTGCTTTTTAATTAAAAAAGTTTAAGTGAACCTAAAAGACGTAGACAACTAGCACGCAAATGCTGTCGATGTTGGAAACAAAAATATTGCATTCAAAATAAAACAAAACTTCAAGAAATATGCACAAGAACAAACAATTATTTTAAAAATCAATCGAAACTCCCAAGAAATGAGCACCAAACTGAGAATTTCATTTCAAAATTGATAGCAACTCAAAAAAAAAGCACCAAAACGAAGTATTGCCTTAAAAATTGGTCAAAATTGAACCAACAAGCACCAAAACTGAGAATTACCTCAGACAGAAACTTCAAGGTGTGAGCACCAGAACAAGCAACTGACTGTAAAATTTACCAAAGCTAAGAAATGGGCCAAAGAACTTGCATTCAGACATAACATCTAGCTTGCTACAGTTCGCAACATGAAACGACATGTGTTGGATTTCAATTTGTTATCGTTTCCAAGTCTCGAAGTAGCATCAGCAAAAATATAAATGAATTCGAATTACTGTCGTTGTGTAGTAGAGTATTTTTTTTTGTAATTTCCTTTAGTGGCTAGACAACAAATTTGGAATTAAAATTAGGAATGACCACTGCCAGTTGCATTGAACAATCCAACAAAAAAAAGTTGAGGTACCAACTTATACATATATCTGGAAGAAAATTTCTGGTGAAAAGCAAGAAACGACCTCACTACCCTCACTACATCCTTTCGAACTAAAAAAATCTTCAGTCATCATAAGATATTTCTTCCAGAAGTTTCTATTATTTGCACGAGTGAAATGAAATTGAAAATCTCACAATAATCAGAGATTAATTGCCTACAGAAATGCGTCGCTTGCAATTGGTATTGGGGAAAACAAGACGATACAAATAGATTACATCACAATCACGTGAATTACGAGTCCAAGCTGAAACAAGGGCGTCAAATGTTCCATTAGCTCCAGGTGCTCCATTTTAACTGGGTAGCGCCGTGACATGTAACAACTCAACCAGCTGCGGTTACGTTTGACGCCAGATGTGGCATTTTGCATAGATCCTTTTAAAAGTGTACTATAGACACGGAGGCTTTCATGTGCAGACGGCTTAGGCGTGATGAGAATGCGCATTTCCACGAGTCAGAATGAAGATATGTCAACTCCGAGTCGACACTCAAAAGTCTCTCTCGCTCAGTCTGTCAGGATGACCTATCAACAATATTTCATGTCGACATCGTAGTTAGGCGAGCACATGTGGTGCCTAAGTAAAGCTGAACATGCCTGCGCAGCAATTGTTAGACCAATTTTAGCACGACCGTTTTATGGTATCGTTAGTATTATAATGAAACATCATTTGATTGAAATGATTTTGATGTGCGATGTATGGCTTTGGTCAAATTAAATTCCGTTCTGCAAACAACTGACAATGTTTAACCTAAAATATAAAAAATTAATTAAAATCTAAAATCACCAATGAAGAAAATTGTCACCAAAACATTGCTCACGAAATTCTTGTTCAGAGAAATTTCCTAATTAAAAGACCAAGTACACGAAAAAAACGAATTTACAATCTGTGCATATTTGTTGGCCTGAGTGAGCCGAGCAAGGCAAGGTCATGCAAGATGGCACTAGGCTTGTTACATTAGCTTTTTTTTCATTATATTTGGCGATTTCAAATAAAATTTTCCCCCAAAAGAATCACACATCTGGAAACTCAGGGCTACCAGATACAGCGTGATATTTCTGGTCAAATTATTTGAAAAAATTAAGAATTGTACCTGAAACCATGGCAGATCTAGCCATACTGGGCGTCACTACTGAGGTTTCGATCGGCCACCCAATTCTCACGCTAGTCAGTCAAAGTAATTTGACCGAGGACAACACGTTCACGCAATTCAAACGCCAGTCAAATTAGACTAAGCGCAAAGCGCACACCCCTTTCTCACGTTAATCCATCAACAAAATTTGACCGAGCGCAAACACCAACACAACGGAAGCAGGGATCTGCCTACAGTTGAAGCAAGCAGATAAGCACCTAGGAAGATCTCTGGAAAGCCAAGCCTCGTTTCAAAAGAGTAGCTTGGTACCGTGCCTGCGCAGGGCTCACGATGGCCACTAGCTGCTTGATGAGGTCTTGGATTTTGAGTGACGGTCCCACCTTCATGCCTGTCAGTTCCATGACGCGGTTTGGAGACTGGTTGAGTGCCAGCAACGCCGGACCATCGATGCCCTGAAATGTTGACACAATGTAGCGTTCTGGGTATCGTAAAAAGCTGGCTGTGTTTCATGTGTGACTACATAACTTATATCAATGCATATTTACATGGTGAAACAGAGACTTCTCAGAAAACAAAATAATTCATACGGTGTAGTTTTATGAATCTTTGGCTCAATTTTATACAGCAATACTCTCTGAAACTTGACAATAGCAGAGTTTACAAGAATACATACCTATAAATATTAATGACCAATTTCAATTAAAGCACGTTTTTTAACTCTAATCAGAAGAGCAGCATTTCATCAGGAAAAAATGCACAGCTCAAACCAATACGAACTCATATGTCATAAATTGAAAGAATAATATTCATTTAAACGTGTGCTCACACGGTGAAAGAAATCAGAAGAATAAACAAAACAGTCAGAAAATCCATAATATATTTCGTGTGAGATATTGGAAGGATAGTCAGAACAGCCAAGAAGATATTCACAGTTTAAATTAATGAACACTCACATGGTGTGAGAAATAGGAAGAATATGTAGAACAGTCAAAAAATCCATAATGTATATCATTGCGTACTCACATGGTTTAAGAAATTGGAAGAATAGGCAGAACAGTCGTTCTTTTCCAGGAAGGCGACGACGTTGCTGGGTGTCCAGAGTTTAGGCTGGACCTTATTACCGTCTTTAAGGGGGCCGTCTATGAGCCTGGGGATATAGGCGGGTTGCTGCAAGTCCTGCTGTTGCGGCAGCTGCTGCTGTTGAGGCTGCGGCACCACGGGCACAGTAGTGACGCCAAAACTGACATTCACGGTACCAGTGGAAGGAGCGTTACCGCCTGGTGAAGAACATGCAACTTTAGGGTTCTGGCACACTCGTTGTGTGCTACGCCCAGTTTAGCGGACCGTTTACCAATAGATTTCCTCACGAACTGTTCAGGATGTTGGGGCGGAAGAAGCACGAGGAATTTCTCTTTTGTTCATCACATTTATTTTAAACTCTAAGATAGTCTTGACTTTTGTCCTATGCAGAGCATCTAAAAGTTCTAGAATTAAAAAAAATGTACGTTAACTTAGATAAACAGAAGCGTTCGAATTTCAACTACAGGATTTCAGACAACTTTTATGGCCGTATGAGTATGACATTCATGAAAGGAGGAAATGAGGAGCCGTGTGAACACAAACACTCGTTCAAGAAGAGGACACAGAAAAGAACTCAAACAATAAAAACCTTTCCACAAGCCAAAAGAAAAAAACTCATCCTGGAAAATCCAACTCCTAAATGCATGATGTCTCTCTCCAGCGGTTTGTTTTCAAATAATATATTATTAATCACAAATCAATCACTCTCGTCAAATTAGATACTAGATCTCGATTGCATTAGATACCGATAACCAGTGGAGCCTAATACTGGCGTATATTTTGGATTCATACAGACCATGCTCCACCAAGCTGAATCAATGCATCTGAATCTCTAACTAGTGATGTACCGATACCATTTTTCTGGCCGATACCGATATCGATACCCATTTTTTGACCGATACCGATACTCCGATACTTGAAAATACCGATACCGATACTTTTACAATCATCTAACCTAATAATACCCGTTGTATGTTAGTTTATGTATTAGTTCGGTGTCCGCTTCTTAAGAAACATAGGATGTCTGAGTTTGCGGTATCACGGAGACCGAATTCCTCAGTGTAACAATGAAAGATCGTCTGTACATGCAATGATATGTTTGAAATTTCATCAGGATAGGTTAGTAGTATTGGATAGGTTGTTGTGATCGCCGTAATTTGCGCATTTTCCTAACCATGTCGCTTTTGTGCAGCTTTCAGGCCATATTGAATAATTAAAAGACATTAAATTAAATATAGTAATTTGGTGAATAGCTGTGCCCGAAGTTATCATTTTTGAGTAATGGTGATTTGTCACCGGAGGGGAACTCCGAGTCAAGAGAGCTTTGTGTGTTCTTGTGCATATGTGTTCGGCATAAACATTTTAAACCTACCCGACTTTCCGTTCTACGTATTGGCAACAGTGGAAAACGCATTAGTGGTAAAGGGTCTACAAGAACCGCAGTTGCTACCATGTAATGACGATCGCTAGGCCTTCGCGTCGTGAACGTGCTTTGCGGCGGTGCGAGTCACGACGTAGAATTAGGATAGCATAAGTTAAATAATGTTGACGGAATTTTTCCATGGGTCCATCTAGCTTAACGATGACATTGTCCTCGGCATTTCCATGGGTCATGCTGCTACCTAATAATACCCTTGCTCTTGGTTTATTTGTTCGGTGTCTGTTTCTTCCATTTCTCTGTCACTCACGCTCATAAGGATAGTTATGATGGCCGTATCTGTGATACGAGTTTCAAGTGCGAAAAATATTTTTCATCACGGGTACTGTTAGGATGGATATACTGTATTTGTTTATCATCTACATCTTGAAAATTCGTTCATGAAAAGTATTGAATCCCATTTTTGGCGGGCCGTGCACACTTGTATTAAAATAAAACCATTATAACTCCTACATGGGAGTTATAATAAAATTATTTCCTTATATATCTATATATTCGATTCCCATGAACTCCCTGTACATTTATTTACTTTGGAAAAATACCTATGCGTGGACGGAGAGCCCGCTTTACCAGACTCGTAATTGTTTCTGGAGGTGATAAGACTTTGAGCTCTTGATACATAAGGGAATTATACGCGTGGACGGATGAGCCCGCTTTCGCCGTGCCATACATTGCTTTCGTTGCGCCTCGATCACCTTTTTTAGGGTGATTGATAGCGCAGTCGGTAGCATGTTGGCGCGGTAACTTATAAGTCACGAGTTCGATTCCCATGAACTCCCTGTACATTTATATATCTAATAATACAAAAATATTGACAAAAAAGTTTCCGATTGTGAAAAATAAAATGCTCTTGCTATGTTAACTATATTGTTGAGAAAAACAACAAAATGAAATCCATTCAATAGATATGTGTTTCTAATCGTATTGCAACGTAATGTAGACTAGCTATAATAGCAACTGGCTCCAAAAGTGGACCAAAACAATAGTTTCTCCAAAAAAGGATTGTCATTTTCGTGTTATTCACACCAAATACGAGTACATACTTTGGCGAAAGATAATATTAAAATTCGGTAAGCCCCGAAACCGAAAATATCCACAAACACGCAACCATCTATAAGATGAAGAATTTAAAAACGACAATTTCAAGGAACTTGATCATATTTATTAGGAATACGTTTCATAGTCCAGATCCATCATCAGTTCGTAAATTTACAAATCATTATGTCTGCAATAAAAGATAAAACAAAATGTTGGATACAGTATTTAAAGGAAATCAAGAAAATAAAAATAAATAAAAACATGTCCCAGAAAAACTAAAATCGACAAGATTACTATTTAGTTACAATTTGTTATGGGTAGGAACTATCAGAATTGTTGAGGGCCGGTTTTGGTTTAAAAATATGTAGTGACTCTAAAATTCTGAGGTCACATGCAGTTGAAGCCGAATCTAAGATTTAGTTGCATTTTACTGCGTGATTACGTACTGCGGAGTGTGAGGAGTAAGCTAATTAGTTCCCCGCGCGGAAGCTTCGACCCCAATGTTCGACCATTCTGTTATAAAAATTTCGTGACGTCATGCCGACGTACGATGATGTGCACTGCACACAACTGTATAACTGTTAAAAATAAAACAGAGATCGAGGTTCGCATCTCCATCGGAAGCGTATCCTTGTACCGGAAAAATGAAGCAACCATAAAATTATACAATTCCGGTACAAGGATACGCTTTTGATGGAGAAAGAGCCTTTCTGATTTTTCTTACAGTTGTGTGCAGTGCACATCATCGTACGTCGGCATTACGGCACAAAATTTTTATATCAGAATGGCCGAACATCGGGGTTGAAGCTTCCGCACGGGGAATGAATTCGCACAATTCGTACGTAATCACGCAGTAAAATGCAACCAACCGATATCCTCTACGGACTTCAAAATCTTAGATTCGGCTTCAACTACATGTGACCTCAGAATTTCAGAGTCGCTACATATTTTTAAACGAAAACTGGCTCTCAACCATTCTGACAGTTCCTACCCATCGTAAATTGGAAGTAGATCATGTCGATTTTACTTTCTCTGGGACATGTTATGATTTTTTTTTGTTTTCGTGATTTTCTTTAATGACTGTATCCAACATTTTCTTTTTTCTTTTATTGTAGTCGTAATGAATTTTACTTTTACGAACTGATGATGGAGCTGGACTCCGAAACGTATTCCTAGTAAATATGATTAAGTTCATTGGAATTTTCCTCGTTTTTAAATTCATCAAGTTGCGATGAAAGCAATCAACTGACCCGTTCAGATGTATTGAACTATAAGATTGTTCGTGAATTGTTCAAACATCTTAACATAGAAGAAAAGTGCAAGATTCGTAATGAACGGTGATATGCATACTAAGTTAAAATTAATTATTAGCTTCGTAATATTTGGCGATTTACAAGCTAAATTAAAATAGAATTTTCGGCAATTTCTATATTAAATTCACAAAAACTTTCAACTGCACCTTCAACTTTATTAAATTGGTTTGGTTTTTGTTAGCCTGTCACATACTTCAAGATATGGACATTAGGTCAAACTATAAAGGTTTAGTTGTAAAAGTATAAAAATTTTATCTAGCTACAGGGTTTAACTATTCATTTTATATAGCTTTCAGTTATGACCGTGACGCATCGGGAATTCAAAGTAGTGAATTCAGTTAGCGGGCCTGATTGAACGCTATAATTCAACAGTTAGCTATCTAATTTACTAGGAATGAATAGGCTCTTTATTTGATTACAAGTACGCACAGCCCGTCAAAAATTACGGGACTCACTAACTTTCTTGAACAAATTGTCCAAATGTGATGCCCAACGAATGTATTCATCCTAACAGCGCTCGTGATGAAAAATATTCTTGTTCTTACAGATACTCGTATCACAGATACGGTCAATATAACTCTCCTCATGAGCGTGACAAACAAAATGGAAGAAGCGGACTCCAAATAAACCAAGGGTATTATTAGACAGTAGCAGGATCCGCGGAGATTCCATGGACAATGTCATCGTTAAGCTAGGCGGACCCGAGAAAAAATTCTGACAGTATTACCTAACCTGTGCTAACCTAGCCTATCCTAATCTAAGCTAACCTATCCTATCCTAACAAAACCTATCCTGATAAAATGTCAAATATTTAAATGCATGGAAATGCCATCTTTTAATGTTACACTGAGGAATTCGGTATCCATGATACCGCAAACTCACACAACACGGACACCAAATAAATATATAAATAAACACACAACGGGTATTATTAGGGTAAATACTTTTACTTTCATGATTTATGACCTTCATTTGAATGATAAAATACGTATTTTTGGAAAGTATCGGTAAAGTATCGGCCGGATTTTGCCGATACCGATACCACTAAAAATGGCCGATACTGCCGATACCGATACATCGGTACATCACTATCTCTAACGCATTTATTCTCTTCTCGATAATGTATTCGATATCTGATCTCAGTAACACAGGAAATGAACAAAAGCAGCCCACTTTTTCAAAAACTTCTTATTGTATTCGTACCTAGCCCCATCTATATTTTCCCTAAGCTTTCAAGTGTACCATTTTTCACTTCATACTCGACTACAAACTTCTTTCTTCTTCCTTGATTTTCAGCAAAGTGCAGCCACACATTCAACGCTTCCCTACAACTCAAAAACGGTGGTTGATCATCATTATATTTATTATGTTCCTAGATGCACCACAAATGCACAAGAAACAAACAAGAGATAACAAAAACAACCAAGAAACGCAAGAAAACCAAAAAACGCAAGAAACAACCAAAAAACGCAAGAAACAACCAAAAAACGCAAGAAACAACCAAAAAACGCAAGAAACAACCCAGATACGCACCGAGCTGGACGGGGAGTTGAGTGATGTGGAGGGGCTGGGGAGCGGCGGCAGAAGGCGGCACCGTCATGGCCACAACGGTAGCTCCTGCCAGTGGGTCGCCTAACGCCAACGTTGGGTATGCGGTGCCGGGCAGCAGCGCTGCTGGCTGTGAAGAGACAAACGTTCCACGAGTTAGATAAGGAAGTAACTTCTCTCGTTTCTGGAAGCAAAAGTCATCGGTGTCTGTGACGAGATGAATGTTTTAGAATACAAGAACTAGAAGCAGGGAATAACTTAGTTTCTGAAAGTAAAATTGCAGGATAAGCGTCCTTTACTGCCTAAAGGCCTCATTTGGTCTTTTATAAAAAATGTTGTGATAGAGACGACTTAGTGTGTGGCAACTCTGCAAGATAGTAATGTTTCTTGTTTTTTGTTAAGGCCACGTTTTGTTTCTAAAAAGACCAAATTTTAAAAGTTATGGACAAAATGGAACCTACCAAGGCAACTCTTGTCTATAAAATTAACTGAAATTCAAAAAAGTTCACGTTTAAATATACGACAACATACTCCTAGCGATGACAGGGACAGAAAGCTAGATCACAGTTAACACGAGCATCTAATGCGTTCGACTCGCCAACCATCACCATTGAAAGGAGAATGTAATGAAACATAATCATGGACTCAAGGACTAGTACAACGAAGTTGACTATGCCATTGGTTATGAAGAGCTGTATGAATTATAATCTTTCACGAGTGAGTTTACTTAACCAATGAAACTTTAATGCAAGATTTTAGCATGAATGTTTTCATCACTTGCCTGACATTTTTTGACTGAATTAACTTACATTATTTCTCACCGATAACTTCCGTATGCAAGCACCTCATATCAACACCATAATTTAGGACACATGGGAAGTACCAAGTGACAAAGAAAATACGTCTAGACTACTGACCAGTCCATTCTCATGACTCAAAGAAAACGCCTTGCGTCTTAAGAACAGATACTTTTTATTCAATGCTGCTAAGAGGTTTTTACCAAGAAATAGTATACCGTAGTATGCACGCTATCCTCCATTCTTACTTGACCTTACCTAACCTACGGGTTCTGGTCACCTCAAATTATTAAGGCAGAACCATTTCATACTGTAAAGTCCCATGGTCAGTAGGCTAAAAAAAATTTTGCACTGGATTATAAGGTAATCTGAATATTTCTGGTCATTTAAAATGTGTTCGCAATAGAGGGAAGAGGAATGCACAACTAGCCCGGAAATTAGGGGAAAGAGGAATCTGTGCACAAATGTGCTCCCACTTAGGATTCCTTACGCTTAGAAACAATAAAATTGAAAAAAGCTTATGATTTATTATAAAGGTTAAAGATGAGAGAAGCAAAATTGACCAAAAACAGCAGTAAACCGAAGAAAAAAAGTGATCCATTTCAAAACAAAAATAACCATTCTATTTCATCGAAAGAAAGACCTGCAGTTCGATACCTCACATTTCTATATTTGGAGCGCTATTTCCTATAAATACCACAGTTGTATCTGCTAGAGGGGCAGCTCGGGACAATACAAAAATGACTGCGGGAGACACGCTCAGGTCTTCTCACCTGGCTTGCGATGAAGGTCTGGCAGGGGGCAGTTAGAGTCACGTTCTGGGCCCAGCTGGCGGGTGCCGCACATATGGTCGCCTCTGTACCTTGCAACTGTTGCGAATTGGGTTGCAGTTGATGCGGGTTTTGATGTTGCTGCAGCTGTTGCGGGTTTTGGTGTTGCTGCTCCAACTGTTGTTGCAATTGTTGCGGGTTTTGTAGCAATTGTTGAGAACTTTGTTGAAGTATCAGTTGATGAGAATTTTGCTGCTGTAGAAGTTGCTCTGAGGTTTCTTGGTTGTGCAGATGGGAATTTGACTGTAGCTGCGGCTGTTGTGCATTCTGTTGGTGCGGTAGCTGGGAATTCTGTAACTGTTGAAGCTGCTGTGAGTTTTGCTGATGCAGTTCCTGCTGATGTTGAAGCTGAGGGTTTTCTATACTCAAAGACTCTACTCCACTCGAAGGAAAGCTATCAGATGCAAATAAATCCTGCTGGAAAAATGAAACAGAAAAACATCAGTTTTAAGCATTAACACACCTGATACAATGAACGAGTAAGCCCAAAATACACACAAGAACGTTCATTGCGTACGAGAAAGTAATTTTATCATGGCTTGAACCTGGAATTATCTTCCAGAGAAGCAGCTAAATATTATTAATGAAAGTAAAAGCAGAACTCATAACAGATGAGTTTAAACTGCAATGAGCAGGGTTTCACTGATTTACCTTCACTTCAATGAGGCAAAACACAAAACAAATTTCCAGTGACAAAAAGTAAGTCAATTTCTATGCGTGAATCTAACTGAGAAGGACATGGGATTTTACTCTTTCATACCAACCCCCCTTGACGCTAAAGGAGTGCCGTCGTCAAACTGGGTACTGTGTACGCAGATCTACATCATATAAGGTTTTCAGTAAGATAGACTTTGCCTCATGAACGAGAATATTTTGAAGTAACCCGTAAAAGTAAAAATCACCCGTTGTCTGGCTGGAGTCTGTGTACTTAGATCATAGTAGGTTGGATTTCTGGAAGCTAGATTTTGCCTCATGAATGAGAGAGGTTTTCTCAATCAAGCACAACAGAGGGGAAGGTAACTAGTAAAGCATCATTTCCTATACCTCTTATGCCATATCTTGTTCTTAATTTATGCCTGAACTGACACTTTATATCTTAGAATGAACTCCTGAACGCTACAGAAGACAATGTTAAATTGATTTTACCGGCTGCACTAATTCATTCAAAGCTAAACAGAAGCATCAGTTCACACGCCTTATTTGAGAAAGCATGAATTTATTCTGAAATCTCGTTCTTAGATTTTCCTAAGAAAAGAAACTTCAAATCCGCAAAGCAACCCATGAGTCTCACCCTTAAATCGGAATGCAGTTGGTATTGATCAGGTTTGGTCTCTACCTGCACATCTCAACGTGAATTAGAAACGAGCAATATTTCTCGGCGTTGCCATGAATTTCAAACTACTCATGCATGGTTGTTATTCATTATTGATGCGTCATGGATAGTATTTCATTTTTACACATAACGTGAAGCACAAGCGCCACTGCCACACATCCACACGTTTCACTGATTAGTCTGCCTCTACATGAGAAACTCATCTCGAACGTAACATTTGATGGTGTCACTGTAACTTTTTCGGGCTTAACAAGTACTCTCTTTGAGTTGAAATAGCGTACCAAAAGTTAAACCCTTTAACGCCCCAGAGGACACCAGTATCCTCTTTCAAAAATACCCTCAATATATTGTATTTCTAGTTCAATTAGTTCCCTAATGTGTTCTTTGAAGTTCTCTGCCGAGTGGCAGTTCCTATCCCATCCTGATATCGGTGACTGCCTGATGTCATCGCCAGTTTAGTGACGGTGGTTGTGTTAACGGTAATATGAGTACAAAAATTCGGACGTTAAAGGGTTAAGAGAATGCAGCACAGTCAAGTACCATCACTTTGGCACGCAGCCACTCACCAGAGAAGGAAGGATTTCTACACACCCCAGAACACCTCCCTCTCTCACGGTAGAAGAAACAACGTAGAGTCAAACCAGTCTTTTTTGGTCAACCGTTTGGCAATGCTGACCTCATGGCAACGAACCAATATCAGCGCTTATATTGCATCTGACAACACTGCTAGACCCAGGGTGCGTACAGGCTCTGAGGTTCAAAATTCCACTACTTTTTCATGACTTTTTATGCCAACCAAATCACATTTTCACTACCTCTCTCTGCCCAAAATAATGTCACACAAAGTTAAATTGCAGCACAATAAATGTATTTCAGTCATAAACTTCACAGAACATTCATCATTACTTGCAGGTCTTGTTTTCATAAATGTGTAAATGATCATCACAACACCAAACAGTCATGCTGGACAGTTCAATAGCATCCGCTATGCATTTGCCAGTGCATTAAGTTTGTCATTAATTTCCGCATTCAGCCCCTTGAGTTGTTCTTGCTTGTCTTTGGCTGATTTCCTCAATGCATTTGACTTTGCCAGTAGGCGCAAATCATTCTTGTCCTCTGCCTTCCGTGCAAAGCTGTCATCATCCTCCACCAGCGCTTGCAGACTCTCCTCCATCCTCTTCCGTTTTGTCTTCAGGTTCTCCACTTCATCCAGTTCTCTCTTCCTCTTCTCTCCCTTCTTCTGCTTCTCTGCCTCTTCCTTCTTTTGATCCAGGTAGTGTTGATAGCGCTGTCTGCCCTGTGAAGCTGAAAAGAGGAGTTTCTTGGAAATGTCAACCTTGGAGATACCTACTACATGTTTGATGTGGTCCATGACCACTCTCTGCGCCACGATGGTGTTCTCACCCATGTTGACTTCCATGAGCTGCTTGCTCACAGAAAAGCCCCTTTCCACTGAAGCCTGGCCATGTGACAGGACCAGTAGCATCTTCACAACCAGCCACAGTTTCTTGAGGGAGGATGTGGCCAGCTGGCTGCTCCAGAAGACATCTAGCCAATCAGTGTCTTGCTGAAAACTGTTGAAAGTGCTGATCTTCCTCTGTGCCTCATCAAAGAACTCTGAAAACTGGCTCATCACCTCATCGATGTCACCCTGTGGTAGCCTCTTAGCATTGCTGAGCAGCTGCAGACAGTTTTTCAGCATGGACTTGGTCTTCTCTCTCTTTGTGCGATCCACAAAGACACTTGGCACCAGCCAGCCCATGTTTCGGGCCAACCCGAACTTCAAAGGTGACTATTCCATTGTTGGCGATGTCGAACTCCGACTCGCACGCGGTGCAAACCGCCATTGTTTTCAGTTTGGGATGCGGTGCTATCCATTGTTGAAAGTCTTTGTCTCGCAACCACAAGTTGTTGAAAGAACAACTGCCTGGCATGACGATAACTCCTCAGCTCAGTCTCGGCACCGTAACTCTAGTCACACACACACACGGGATGGTCAAGACCGATGATAAAAACTCAGCTCGAAAACGTTCAACAGTGGCGACAGGTCAACAATGGTCCGAGCGAGCGCGTGTCTTCAGTCACACTGAGCGCGTTTGGTTTCACGTGACGCCTGAGAACCAATCAAAATCGCGGACACTAAAGACGTAGCTGTATCAACCAATCAGAGCTCAAGTAACACTCGAAGGTTACTGACAACGCCTCGCTCAACGCGGACCAAACGGAACGAAAATTTTCAACAGTAAAATTTTCTTTTCACGAAAATCCTAAAATTTCATGACTTTCAATGACCATTTTTAAAATTCCACTACTTTCGAGGCCTTGAATTTTATTTTCGAAATTCAACTACTTTCCATGCTTCTCCATGCCTGTACGCACCCTGTAGACCCAAATCAGGCACCACCACTGGCCTAACAACATGTCGCAAAGGTGTCGACACAAAGTTTGTTCGAAATAAAGCCGTTCTATAAGCTAGCCGAACTAAAAAAGGTGTTTTTTCCCCGCATAGAAATGACTAACTCGTTTCCTCCACCGTGTAACAGCCCCACACCACCACTTGGGCACGCAGCTACTTACCAGAGAGGGCTCCGAGGGCAGTATGGCGGCAGGCAGCAGCTGCTGCGGCTGCTCAGGCAAGGGCCCAACGCGCTCATCCCCGGCCCTATCTTGCTGCTCGAAGGCGGAGGGCGTGGGTGTGCTGAGGCTGCAGGTGCCGTCCACGCGTCCCAGCGGGGGCTGCTGGTCCTGCTTGGCGGCCCCATCACTCGCCCAGTCGTCCAGCGAGCACCCGTCGCTGTCCGCCAAGGAAGCCACACCAGACGACGTGTCCTCGTCTGCAGTTAAGGAACAAATCATCACAGCAACTGAAGCAAGATGATCGATCAAGATGACGTCTAGGCAAGTTCAATTTTTAGATTATTTTCTTGGAAAATGCAGTAAAGTGTATTATTTTTTTGAGTTCAAGCAAGCTTTTCTCTAAATTGGCTTACGTCTCTGGACATAATGAAACAACAAGCAAAGAGACTTCAATGCCAGCCTGTATAAGTGATGAGAACCTCACCAGAATTGTCCCCCATGTGCTGCGTATCAGCACCGTGGTCGCCATTGAGCTCGTTTTCCAAGTAGCGGTCGACGGACATGAGGTTCTCGGGGGCGAGAGCGTCATCACTGTTACCAACGCCCTCTATGACTGCCTCCCCTGAACTGTTTTCCGATTTGTTGGAAGAGCGATGCTTTCTGGGGCGGCCACGACGTCCTCTGTGGCCTCGGCCGCGTGAGGCGACACCGCGCACGCTCGAAAATATCTCCCCTGGCTCCCGATCTGTTAAAAACAAAACTTGATTTCAAGGATGTAGTTTTAGTGGAAAGGAGTCTTCGCACAGACAGAACTTGACAGAGGTTTTTTCCGAAGTGCAAGCAAGCTTCTTTACTGCTTCTTGGCCTAAGGATAGAATAGTAGAAATTGCCATCCCAAGACCACTGAACTGTGTATAATATAACACATTGACTGTAAGGATTGTGCTTTGCAACTTACATTCACCTTTTTTTACTTATAAATCTTGAGAAAAAGTGAAAAATCATTGCCAAAAAAGGGATCTGGTATCTAGGTTAACAAAGAATTGGAACGCAATGCCGGACACAGTACCCCAGTAAATCTTCCAGTGAAGTATAGCACAATCAACTACTACGCGAAATGCCTGGACTCAGCATTAAATAATACTTCCTTATGGGAAAATAAAGAAAAATGAAGGGTGTATTGGACGAATCAATTCAATTTATTTTTCTGGGCTGTTGAAGCAAATCCAACAGAGAGCTTGGGAAAGCTATTTTTCTTCTTTATTTCCTAGAAAAAAACAGAAACTGAACTATACTACATGAATAATTTTCAACAAGCATCAGGCAATGCAGACTAGCAAAGACAGTCAAAAGATTTCACCCCTCAAGAAAGAAAGAAATAACCAAATTTTACCCTACACGTAATTTCTGATAAGCCAGACAACGCAGACTAGCAAGGACTGTCGGTGAAGGCCTCACCTAAAGAAAAAAAAAAACATATAACATACTCTACAAGTAATTTCTGATAAGCCAGACAACGCAGACTAGCAAAGACAGTTGATGGAGGCTTCACCTAAAGAAAGAAATAAATAACCAAATTATACTCAACACGTAATTTTGGGTAAGCTAGAAAGTGCTGACTAGCGAGTTGAATTCTCACCAAGAGGAGGAGGCTCTTCAGACGCGCTGATGTCCCTGACGCTGTCCTTAGCCTTGGTGCCCCGGCCTCTCCTGGCAACGGCGGCGGTGGTGGTGGCGGTGACGGAGGGCACAGACGCCGCCGCTGCTGCAGACACCGCACCGCTCCCGCCACGTCGCCGTCGACCGCCGCCTCGTGTTTTGGAACGGCGCCTCGGTGCTCCAGACCCTGTGTTGGCTGGGGTGTGCAGGACTATGCTATTCAAGTGCGTTGCGGTAGGAATGGCTTGTATAAAGTAGCTGTTATGAATTCTTTAGCATGAACATGAAGTTGCATTTGTTCATATTGGTAAAGCACATGCTGATTGGGGTATAGAATACTGTGTACATACACGCATTAGTAATTTAGTTAACATAAAATATACTAATGACCATGTTAGCACACGACGATTATGTCTCATGGAATACCTCCTTGACATAACTGGCTACACGTTTGCCGACACGAGGAAAACAGGTTCAGACCAGCCAGTCAAAATTTTCCTCTACTCAGTGCAGTTATATGAATGTTAATTTGATCATTTCAATTGTCTGGTACATATCATACACGAAACAAGTATTGAAAGAACTGAAAACAGCTTCTGGGGCTATTACATCTTGTATTTTCTTTGAGGGAAAATAAAATTTCCATACCATTGAGTTGACCCAATGAAAAGGTGGGCACAAAATGGAGCTAGAAATAAGCTCAATTATTTTCAAAACCACAGCTACTCAACCGACATCACCTCTGGTGGGAGAGAGACCTGTTTCTTCTCTCCTGAAAAGGTCATTATTGTCAGAATAGAATATGGCAATAATAACGAGCCACGTGACCCATTCTAAGCTTGGTACTAAAGTCCTATGCCATCAGACACTCCTCACACACCGGCACCAGAGTGGGAGTAGAGCTGAAATAAATCATCAGAATTCGAGTCCTAAGCCAAAATTAGGCTGCTATTACTTAAGATTAACTATCCTGAAGTGAACTGAGAACAGCATCACAGCTGCAGTACAGCCTATGCCTATTATAATTGACAGATAGATCAAGCTTGCTTATTCAAGAAAACTCGGACACTAACTGCCAGTATAAGGCTTTACTAAGTGGTTTGCTTTACCCAGAAGACCACGGCATAAGTAGGAGCTTGCATCAACAGCAGATTGAAGCTGTGCTGAGGCCGAGCATGAGCTTTAGAATTAAAGTTACACTTAAAATTCATTTCGAGCGGATTATTGAAGTAGTGCAATGTGCTGCCAAAATAGTTGGTCAGTTTCTTTACCTAAGAACTGTGTGAGTGAACACAGCCCACGTTAATGAAAAGGAAAGTTTTCTGTCTTACCTCTTCTACCAATTTCCTTTATTTTTAATCCACAAAAAGCTGCACATACTCCAACAAAAATACTGAGGGTAGCAGACTAGGATCAAACCAGGGACATTTAGTCTCAAGTGTGATACTTAAATCTCGCGCTGTAGAGGGGAGAGTCAGAGCTTACAACACAAGAGCAGAACATGCCGCAATGAACGAGACCACTCAACTATTTGAGAAGGACTTTCGATTATAGGAAACTGATTCCTCTGATATTTCAGCACCCGTATAAGGATCAAGTTTGTTCTTCCAAACAAAATATATAATGAAGAAACAATCATTCATAAATGGCCTTGCCGAGAGAGCTTCTCAACAAAATAAACCCCATATTAGAACGTTATGAATTATTTCTTATGTTCTCCAGGAAATGGTGATACTTTCATCATCAAAAGTGGATTGAGGCTGTAGCAAGGAGCTTACATTGCAACTCACAACAGGATCACAAGCTGCACCTAACGACTCACCAGCTTGAGGTGGACCTTCAAGTCTGTAGGAGACCATCTGACACCACCCCACAGGGTAGATATCTGTGCTCTGGCAGTCTATCCACTGGTCGAAGTCGTCCTCCCAGCCGTCAAAGTGAACCTGCAGCAGGCGGCCATGCACGGCCTTTACGGTGGCCACACACACCAACCTCGGGTCCATCAGGTCAGTCGCCTCTAGGTGCATGCCTACCTCAAAGCCGCAGCGACCAACCTCCTGCGTATACGGTCTCTATCAGAGATCAGAGGTGGCGTTAAAAATTCTACACAAAACGCACACAAAAACATGTGGTACATGAAACAAAAAAAAAGACTGCAGAAGTGGGGCTTTGGATTTTGAGGATTTGATTTGTGTAAGTTAAGAAAATAATAAAACTGATAAATCTATATGTTGATAACTCGTATCAAAAGAATAATAAAACTAATGAACGTAAAACACATAGATTATATGAACCCAGAAAAGAATGAAACAAATAAATCGTAAGTCATTCAAGTCCCAAGACAGAACTGTAAATAAAAAAATTTCACAACAGCAGCTATTTCTGCTTTAGTTTAATGAGAATCAACGAGGACATTACGAAGTTCCCCGCTGTTGAAGAGTGACAGAAAAAGACGCTTGATAATGCAGTCTATTCTCAAAAAAGGTTTAGTTGTGCTTAGAGGCACTTAAACTCATTGCCCACCTCCTTTCTTCATTGACAGATCAACTAAGAAAAGCTTAGGTCAAGTTTGAATACAGGCAATAAAAAGATCATCTAATGAAAATATCATAATTGACAAAGCGTAGCTAATTTTATGAAAAAGAATAATAAATTACAACTCGGGTACAAAAAGCTGTGATCTCCAGACTTCAGATCCTTAACAGAAACTACCAAGATTTTAGAAGCTCGAGACTGCAAAAAAAAATCTCAGCACATTAAGCATCAAATTCAACAATAGAAAACCATCCCAGATTGAAACTATTACTTCGCAGAGAAACGTGAGACTAAATACCGCCACAGAGCCAAAGCTACACAGATGGGCACAAGACCTTACCCTGTTGAACAGAGCAGGAGGAGCAGCAGTGGCCTCTGCAGTCTTGAGATAGTTGTACCAAGAGAAGTCACCTTCATAGCCCTTGGGAGGAGTGAGTTTTATTTTATTGATTTGGCAGAAGCCAGCGGGAAAGATGCAGGGGGAAGTTGCATGGTAGCAGAACCAGTCGGAGCCGGTGTCGTCATTCTCGTAGCTGTCTATGCGGATCATTAGGTAGTGGTCCCGCAACACCTGCCAACAAAAAACACTGTTTAGAAATGAAAAAAATCATGCACAAAATTAGTACAGTGAAAAACACTGTAAATCACTTGGTAACCATCCTACAATATAGGCCATAAACATGACACTATTTGAAGACTGCTGTTCGAAAAAATTAATTTGTTCACGATAAAACAGCCAAAGTTGACTCTGGGGTTCATTAAAGAAAGTCAAGGAGCCAAAAAGAGGAAAAATATTTGTCAACTGATGGTGTACCAGAGAGCAATAGTTAACATTTTAGAGTTATAAAGAATACATTTGCATCAAAAATAACTAAAATTACTACAAAAGTGCAGAATCTATTCCAAGGAATAACGCATTACATGAAACTAGAAATAAGGGAACTAATCAACTAAGACCCCAAATGCAACGAACCATTATGAAAGGCTTAAAAGCTATGAACATTTTAATACTTGAAAATTTTCCAAGATATGAACGCAGTAAGCAGAAAAACAATAGAATTAATGCCGAGGTGAAATGAAGGATGCACTTCCTTCATTGTTTCCACTCAATGATAAGGAAAACTTCACATTGTTCACTAAACTGGAACTTGAGCTCCGTACCAACAATGTTAAAGGAATACTCCAACCAAACTTCATGCAAACAGTAGAGGAGAACACATTTAAACACCAGATACATAGGAAGTAACATAACTCACCTTCATTACAGTAGCCACGCAGATGGTGGCAAGGTTGAGAGGGTCTATTGCCTCGAGCTTCATGCCCTTGACAAAGCCGCTGCTGGAGGAGTTGCCGTGCCTCACATAGGCGGGCACGGGAGGCTGCACGAACAGGTGAGGTGAGGCGTCCGTCGTCTCATAGCTGCCCGTGATGCACTTGTCGTGGTAGGACTGACTCGCCACGATCTCGTGGCCCACGTCTCGCGACCAGCCGATTGGGTGGATGATGGGAGCATCCTCGTGGCACCAAAATCCTTCAAAACATTCAGCGTCAACTAAACGTACGCACCAACCTTTACAAATGACTTCACAGGCAAAAATATTTCAACGATGCTTCACTAACACATTAACCGCAATGTGATACACTCAAGTTTGATCCTCAACTCATATTGAAAGTTAATTGTAGTGAGCAATTTTGCAAACCAAATATTAACTGGATCGTGCCTTCATTTAGCTTTGATCAAGTATTCTTGAAAATTGAGTTTGTGACCAATAGTTGGTCAGCATCATAATGGAAATTCCCTTTGTGTACCACCGGTGGCTCATAGGGCGGTTAATGTGTCAAGTTGGCTCTCAGTACTAACACTATTTACTGCGAGCACCTAATCGGTCACACACCGTTGTCGTGAGGCGGGGCGCCGTGGTAGCGGAGATGCAGGCGCTTTCCAACAACCTCAGTCACGGACGCAACTCTCATCTGGGCGATACGGTTCTTGTCCACCACCTCAACGTTCAGGCCCACCCTGAAGGGATTGAAGCATCAGTGACACTTTCTTGTGGTAAAACCCATTAGGGTCAGGTACAGCCATCTAATGTGTGGTCAAATTAATTGCTCAAGTGAGAAATAATGGCGTTGACGATGCCTCTCGATGACACTTTGAAGAGGTAAAACCATTGAGTGTCACAGCAAACTAATGAATGTGTGGTCAAATTAATAACTCAAACCAGGAATAATGGAGTTGATAATGTCTAGCAACGCTGGAAAATATAACTGCATTGACAAATTCAACAGTGGATGAACAATTTTAAAGGGGATGAAGATTAGGTGAGCGCCTGATACAGCTCACATGTGATAAAATTAATGAGGGGAAAAATATTTCATTTTCCTAGTGAATAACGGTGTTGAAAACTTATGGTGAATCCCCAAAATTATTTATGGAGAAAATTTTTACAAGATGTTAAAGATAGATCTCGGGAATACCTAAATGAACGGTTCAAATTTTCTTTCCCTCAAGGAGAATGGAGAAGCAAAAACAAATTAGGTATCCTGAGTTGAAAAAAACTATTACACTAGCACAGAATTACTGTTGCAAGTATTGGGTAGCTGGAACAGATATACCGAGTTGAACAAAAACTGTCTGAATTTTTATACAAATTACCCTCAGAGAGCAGCCACACAATCGACCAACGATTCAAATTCCCTCCAACAGTTACCCGAAGAACACCACACAATCGACCAACGATTCAAATTCCCTCCAACAGTTACCCGAAGAACAATCAGAACAATCACTGACACTATGAAGTCCAAGTTTTTCTAGCCACCAAAGTGATGAAACTAGTAATTTATGATCATCTGGGAAAGTGCATCAACAATATATAGGTATATACCACGCCTTTTCCTCTTTTCACGTAGAGGGTGGCTAGCATCATTTACATGATACTTTACAGGGAATGTACATGATAGGGGTTCCCCAGGCCCCTAGTCACGCCCGAGCTTTAGGCCTCATTTTTCTCTCGTTTAGTGCTCAGGTAACATTCCTTGAGGACAGTGACCATACTGCAGGCAACGACCCTGATTTGCCGCATCAGCGTTTTTCACGCCAACTGCCGCTCACAGGGATCGAACCTGGGCATGAAGCATAGAACGCAAGCGCTCTATACACTCGGCCACTGCGAGGCCAAGCATCAACAATACTGGCAATAAAAACGTGAGATCTCAATAACTGAATAAACAATACTGAAAACAAAAGGTAGTGAATGGGTTACAGGTGATGGGCATCAAGACACAGCACCTAACAGACTGAAGACGTGGACAATCTTACTTGAATCTCGACTTGTGGCTCTCCATGACTTTGGAATGGAAGTTGGAAGGCAGGGTGCGGGCGCCAGTGAGACGCTTCATAAGGAATTGCTTCCAGTCCGAGTACTTATCCTGGATGGAGCGCGGGGGGATGAGTGGCTTGCCCTGCGAGGCGCACCAGCCCACGGGGTGCACCTCCTCGCTGCAGAGGTCCACCCAAAAGTCGCA
The DNA here is from genome assembly GCA_030386875.1 of Morinoia aosen. Lineage (NCBI taxonomy): Eukaryota > Metazoa > Arthropoda > Malacostraca > Amphipoda > Talitridae > Morinoia > Morinoia aosen. Next base: position 60,011,412 of record CM059579.1, on the reverse strand, counting down.
GCTGCTGTTCTCTACAAACCCCTCGAAGCGCAAGCACGCCTTGTACCCTGTGCAGCAAAGAGTGATGAGGTCAGTTTGAAAGTTTTTTTTTTTTTGGAGGGATTAGTAGTTTTCCATAAATCCCTCACAGCACAAGCACGCCTTGTACCCTGTACAACGAAGAATAATGGCGTCAGAGCTTTCTTGGAGGTATTAGTACATGTAAAAGAGAAAGGAACTGGGAAAAATAATTGGATTTTGTTATAAGACAAGGCAAAAACACTGGAGTAAAAAGAGAAACTTGGTGCTTTTAAACACAAATGATGTCTCATAGCACACAAGATTACAGCCACTTAGCTATTAGCTCGGGACCACACACTTTTCCCCCTGGGGGTGCCAATACCCGTAGATACAATAGTTGTATACCCATCAGGGGAAAAGAAAATAAAAATAAGGTACCAGCACCAAGAGTGAGAACCAAACGAACAAGTACACAATAGAAGAATTGACTAAATACTTGCACCATCGATGAGAACCATCAAAAAGCCAGCACACAGTTGAGGACAAAACAAACACTCAAGCAAATAAGAACCAACTTACCAGCAATGCCCATGACGGTGGCAATCCAATAAGCATCCTTGGTGACGCCTTCTGAGCCGCACGCCACTTCCACTTTCATGCCCACGCCCATCTGCTCCCAGCACTCAGACATCGGCGCCTGTAACATAATTTATATCATATTAGTTTATGAGACTCCACAGCTACAACAAAGGCAATCTCCGGAAAGCAAATAGTATGTAAGTAAAGAAGAAAAAGAAAAACGAAAGGAGATAAGGACGAAGGCATAAAATTAACAGCAGCCAAGTGAGCACAAGAGATGAAAGTCACGAAGGCCTGGCTGAAGCTGAGGTAACACAACAGTATCCCTCACCCAGGTGCTCCGGTCCCCACAGACAGCACACGACTGTCAAACATAACTAACACAAATCTAATCTATTTGCAGTGCCCCCTGGACGTTCAGCGCCTGAAAAACCACAAATGTAAGCCTAACATCTGAACACTAGTTTGTAATATCGGAGCGCATGCTTCTCTTTCTTGTGTGTATGGCAGAGTTGGTGTGTTGATGTGTTACTTTCCTCATGAGAGGTACATTGGTCTTCCTATCATTCAAGTTTTAATATCATTTCATGAAAATGTGCAAGTTTCCTGCTTTGGTTCTGACCACTCTTCTATAAAATTGTAGCACACACATCGTTGCTTTATTTTTAATTAATTGAGGCAGCAGATTTACATGCATCATATACTCAAGGATACACTCATTGGTATTTAATTTGCTAAGTTCTGTTGTCATTGCATAAGGCGCAAAACTTTCAAATTAAATAACCATCAACGCATGAACAAATGTGAACACTCATAGTTATGAACTGATGAGCCAGCGCAGGACATTGAACCGTGCAGTTACGTGAGTTAGAAGCTCATAAGCAAATGCACAATTAATATCTATTTTTAAAATTTAAAAGCAATTTTTAAGTATCTCCAATATTTGCCGAATTTTTATGGTATCAAAATGTTGAGTGAGTTGATCTACAAAAATAGCAGGTAAAATTGATTTAACATTGTATTACTTAACGTTAAAAAGAAGTTTTAATTTATTGTAAAATTTAGAAGTGCATTAGAATTATCTCAAATTATTCAAATTAATGCACTGGTAGTTTTGAAGAATTTTCAATTGAAGTAAAATTAGATATGCATTAGAATTAACTCAAATTACATAAATTTAAGCACTAGTAGTTTGTAGTTACTACTCCAGACTCTGACATCTTCTTACGAGGGCAAAACATTTCAAATTAAAAAATAAAAATTAAAAATATTTCCTACGCCCAACTGATATATTCCATAAATGCATAACACTAAAACAAAAAAAAAACACACCATATATATTAAACTTACATTACATCCAGCATACTGATTCAAGAATAAACGACCTCTGTGTCAACACAAAAACTTCCCACACACTGCAACAACCAAAAAAGAAATCAGCAATCCCAAAATCAACTGTATAATCAGAGCTATACCACTGACATGCGGAAAGCATTTGACAGGGACGGCCCTGAACTCGGGCTTCTTGAGGTAGGTGGTGGTCCAGTCGTATGTTTTGACAGGCTCGTACTGCTGCACGCTGGCTGCTGTGTCTGTGTCTGTGGTGGACGCCGCCGGACTGTCGCACTCCCCGCTGTTGCTTGTGTCTTCGTTCATAGCAAAGTTTGATGACTGCTGCAGTGAGGTTTTTGAGTCAGATGATGAAGCATCACCAACCCCGCAGTTCTGTCCGTTAGAAGCACTATTGCTCAGTTCGTTGCTCTGAATGGGAAAAAACAGAGGAGCTTGACCCAAGCAAACTGGACGAACAAGTGCTGTTGGCTATACAAAAATTTCATTTAGAGAAACGTGTAAATCGAATATATGAAGATACTGAGAAGTAACTAAGCACAGACCGCTAATTGACGCAGAAAAAATGTCAAAATATGAAAGAAATGTTCAGGCAATGGTTAGATTATTAGATTAGATTATAAGTTAGTTTGAGCCTCCCTAACCTCTGCAAAAATAGAGCGTATCGAAGAGAGGAAGGACGAAGGCACCATTTAGTATGGAGATAAGAAAATGAGGAATCTATGCAGAAAGGGCATAGAAACAGTAAGATGGGAAAGAAGTTCACGAAATAAGATAAAAGTTGAAGAAGAAAGTCAGAGGTGCTGAAAAAACAGGATAGTAGTGAACCGAAAAAAGGTGGTCCTTAACATAACAAAAAAACATTTTATTTCAACAAAAAGAATGCCTACCTAACTCTCAGCTCGGGCCCTCACATTTTTCCCCTGGGAGCGCTAATTCCCACAGATACAATAGTTGTATCCCCCTGAGGGGGTTCAGGCAATGGTATAAAAATCGGTAGATGCCCTTTAATTAATTAAAAGAACACGAATCTACTACCCTTTCCAACTTTGCTTGTTCAACCCCTTCTTTCTTTGAATATACAAAATACATGTCGGAACAAATGAAATCTATTCATTACCTGTTTAGCCTTACAGTATTTCATGGAAGTGACGAAAGGGAGAACAAAAAAGTAAACAGCATCAGTCACAAGAAAGGTACTTTCATAATCATTGAATGAGAAGCTTCTGTGGATGGAATAAGAAATGTATATTACCCACTACATGCTAGTAGAAAAATTTGATGGATATGGAAAACAGACCCTTTCAGTTGGTCACAATTGAATATTGCTGTGCAATAAATCAATACACACACACCTGGCACGATGATCAAGCAACTTTTATATCTTGTCAGTTGCGAAAGAGAAGAAAGATGAATAAGGGAGCAAAAACGATTGTGCTTTCTTAAAGCTTTGTATAAATAGACACAACTTCCTTGCTAAGAAAACTGTAAAAATCCAACATGTATGAGAATTTGAGTTGAAAAACAAAGAATTCTTGCAATTAGTCAACACAGTTCCGCTGTAGGTAGTGTAGTTTAGTCCAGAATAAATACTACATTGCCAAGGGGGGCCAAGAAAGCACAGCCACAGTTCCCATTCAAGGGACACTCTCAATACCAAACAAATTTTTGAAAGAGCGGGGATCCTATACTTCAGAGAAGTCTCCAATGTACCCTACTTCAGATCCTATGTAACTCCAATGAATAAATGTAAAGGATAAAATTTAAAATAGGTTAGACCTGAATGTGTGCAAGATACAAGCACAGAGAGTAAAATCTGTTATCTTGAAAAAAGAAATTAGCCTATTTAATTAATAAACTAAACTTATTTCAAATTTTAGAAAAAGCATTGGTATTTCAGTGATGAGAAGGTAGTGATATCAATGACATTGACTTGAAAATGGCAGGGGTGAATACGTGAAAATCAATGTAGTCCCATCTCTGTCAGGTTACTAGCTAAAATAAACTATCACCATGAATACCAGGCTACAGTAAGCACAAGGACGACTCACGTCACCACTACCTGTAGAAGGAAGACACATAACTACCAGCACAAAGTACTCACATCTCTACAAGCACAATAAAGCCACGTTACAACTACCAGCAGAAGGCAGACTTGCTTCACCACTACCAGCAGAAGGCAGACTCGCATCACTACTACCTACAGAAGGCAGACTCACGTCACCACTACCTACAGAAGGCAGACTCATGTTACCACTGCCTACAGAAGGCAGACTCATGTCACCACTGCCTACAGAAGGCAGACTCGCATCACCACTACCTACAGAAGGCAGGCTCACGTCACCACTACCTACAGAAGGCAGACTCACGTCACCACTACCTACAGGAGGCAGACTCACGTCACCACTACCTACAGGAGGCAGACTCGCATCACCACTACCTACAGAAGGCAGACTCACGTCACCACTACCTACAGAAGGCAGACTCGCGTAACCACTACCTACAGAAGGCAGACTCGCATCACCGCTACCTACAGAAGGCAGACTCGCATCACCACTACCTACAGAAGGCAGACTCGCATCACCACTACCTACAGAAGGCAGACTCGCATCACCACTACCTACAGAAGGCAGACTCACGTCATCAGTGTCGGTGTTGTCCTGGCCAGTGTCAAGGGTGCCATCACTGGCGCTGGGCTCGAGCGAGTTGGTTCTGCTGCCACCCCCAGAGATAGGCAGGGTGGGTCTAGCGCAGGCAAGACTGCAGTACTTGCGCTCCTTGCCGTAGAATGCGTGTTTCACGCCGATCGCACCGCACTTCTCACAAACCGCTGCCCAAAACCACCACAACTTTAAAATCATACGTAACTAATAGATAACTTGGGTCATTCTTTATTTGATCGTTGCCTATCATTCCTAGCCGGTAAAATTGGATTGAAACTGAGAAATTTTCTTTGAGTGCAGCTTACATATGGCACCTGTCGTTGATTTGCCAACATGATGAGCATTGTATACTGTTCACTTTAATTTTTATAGTAAAAATATTGTCAAGATTATACTAGATAAGTTTGTTCAAGAAAGACTGAAGTCCCAAAGGCCTATCTATAGCTGAGGAACCTAACAGGCCATTTTATTGAGCATTAGGTGGGCACACTGCACCTGTAGTAGCAAACTATGTCAAAATTATGATACTCTAATTTGCACACATGAAAACAAAGTATTTACTTTGATATTTGATGATTAAATTTTCGACCACTATGTAGATACCAAAAAAATATGATGCTCCAACTTGCACACAAGAAAACAAGCATTTGACTCTTCTATTAGAATACAAGCAAATTAGCTACTATTGGATCCATTTTCAGGATAATCTGATCTAGCTTTATTTTTATTTATGGCTCGACTACGCAAGCATCTGTCACAAGATATTCATCACTATAATTTGTCTCATATATTGAAGTACATATTAGCAGCAGTGAACAAATTATCTCTACTGCCCCTTGGAAAATTTTGCATTAGGAGAGCATAAAATATATATTTTCTCAAAAAAAAAAAAAAATTTATACTCCCGCAAAAAAATCTAATGCCTCAACACATCCAAAACTATGTTTGGAATTAAGAAGACTTAATCAATCCTTACTGAATGAAAAATAGCAGGAGTCCTAAATGCAGGTCTTGTTGAACTAAACCCAGAGCACTCAGGATACACCACCCAAGAGACAGGTGTTGCAAGACCACCTTCCAATTCCAGTTTACATTCTCACACTTTGCTTTTGTTACTCAGAAGTTCTTAAGTTGCACACATTATTTCATGCAATCGAATTTGCTCTGTCGTCTATGCAAATCGAAGTACACACCCAGCCATGTTATAATTTGGTTGAGCCTACATTTCACAATATCAATGTTTTTGATAGTTCAATAATTAGTGCAATACAATGAAAAGTACATTTTGAGCTTCCTACTTGCATTGAAGCACGCGCTATCTTGTTAGTCAGTATTTCCCCCTGACCACTCAGGGCTGACAAATAACCTCAGAACATTTACAACATTTCGAGGGACCAACACTGGCATGCACAGCTTCTCTCTGAACCCTCCACAAGTGGGAGGTTTTGTAGGTTTCTTACCCATGCCTTCTCTCATGATAGGGATTGCGTTGAGGTCTGTGTCCTTCTGATATGCAATAGGCGTCTTCAGCTTCAGTGCAGGATGGTGATGAACCTGGAACAGTTATTATTAAATGAATTATTTTGAGACTCAGGGGTCACCGCAGAGGCCATCTCATGCTCCACCATAGAATTTTCTTTGGCATTAAGGGTAATAAGATTTCTGCTTTGTCACTGTCTAGTTAGACATAAGTAATGAGGCGTAAATACATAGGAGCCTATTAGTCTCACTAACTTCGAAATATGTCAGCTTGAGTGCCTGCCTTTAACGAAGTAGTGCTTCATTGGTGCTCATCTCACGAAAGGCAGCTCAATAACATAGCAAGGTACACATGTTTCTGGTCATATACAGTCACCTAATAAGCACTTAAGGTCTATATGAAACCATTCATAGTACAGTAGTCCCCTATAAAGGTTAATATTGGCAAGACCCAGCTTCTGGAGAATATACAAAGAAAGGCAGCCATGGTATCTGAAAATATTTATGGAGCCCCAAGTGTTACCGGCAATATTGCTCATTATTTTACACTGGACAAGAGCACAAAAGGAACCATTTAGGATGGGCTAGAAAATGGGTAATCTATGCATGTGTTCCCATACAGCTTACCCTACACATAGAAATAATAATTAAAAACGAAAAGAAAAAGGCTAAGAAGGTATGACAACTGTAAGAAGTAAAATGGACAAAATACAGAAATCCCAAAGGCCTATATAAAACCGAAGTAACTTAACAACATCTACCCAAGGATGCAAGTTCACATATCATGAAATAGACATATCTCAATCACCTTAACATATTCCTTATCCTATGCTCCCTGAGGAGCCTTTGTTACACTAAACAGCCCAACCTTAAGAAAGTAGGAAAGATTGAAATAAAGTTCAATAAAAATAAAATTGGATTGAATATTTAGTACTGGTTCAAGTGGGTCTATTTGTCTATCAGATAAGTGCAAGGTAAAAAGAAAACGAGGGTGAATTATTGCTGCTTGATAAATAATCTAAACCTAAAATTGATCCCGAACTATGTCTTGTTGGTATTTTAGTGAGAAGCTCTTCAGATACAGGAGAAAACTTATTGCACACACATTGTAGAGAGGATTTGAGCTTTGTGATTCAACAAGAACCTTTCAGTTTCGATGTATTCAATGACTTAGAAACACTACAATTTTCCTTCCTTTTTTCAACTATACATGAGGGTACCTCCCTAGAGGACATTAATATTCCAAGGACACAATCATGATCAGATTATATCAGAGTAGCAGTACATAGCTTTGCTGATGCTTCAGTAACTTGACTACATCTTAGTACCTCCTCAGTCCTTTAGGTGACATTAAAGAGAAGCAACAACGGATGCCTCCAATCTGTCAAACACAACATGAGCTTGTTCCTTTGTTGCTAGCTTATGTGATTTGCAGTCACGGCAAAATTGTTAAGGTTTAAAGCTCATTAGTTGCTCTCATGAAATTAACCTCCAGCTCCTTAATTATTGCATATTTTTCGTAGGTTGAAAAATACAGATCCAACAAAACTTTATTGAATCAATGGTAAATTCTTGAAGGTTGCCTTTAAAAATGATCCCATAAAGAGAAAAAATTCAGTACCACAATACAATTCCCTTAACTAGCAAATTTCATCACATCAAAAACATGAAGTTCATAAATCACCTGTGATAGCAAAAATACAACTCAAGAGTACCCTGGAAATCAAGCACAACTAATGCTAAGATTTGAGGTAGAGTTTTACCTTAGGTTTCTTAGTTTTTGGTACAGGTAATGGGTCAGCCTCTTCCTCATCCATGTAGCTGTTCTGGTACCCTGACGGGTGGCTGGCATGTTCAGACGGGGTGTTGGGGTCGTGCTGGCCTGATGGCAGCATTGACTGACCACCCGAAGAATCGTCATCATAATTCTCAAGGGTTTCGTACATGTAGTCTGGAGGGGTGATGTAGTCGCCCGTGCTGGCGTCATACAACTGAGGGAAGAAGGCATCTCATATTATTAGAAAATCAAAGACATATTGAAAAACAGGGAAAATTGAAAAATTTTTACAAAGTAACCACACAAAAGCAAGATTTACTTGGCAGCAGCAGGATAAATCAAAATTGGGGAACAGTGTGAATAACCAAAGAGACTGCATCAGTATTAGCAGAAACTTCTATATTAAAAAATTTAAGCTTAACCAGACACCACAACACAGTAATTGCTTATCTATACCTCAATGTCTTCACACATTTCTTATAATAAGAGTCTTGAGCTGTTATATAAAACTCAGCAAGGCTAGGAAACAATCTTCTCCAAAAGACCCATGCTTAACATAGAAGAAAATTGCTGCCCCCATTTCAGGAGAATACCTGTTTTGTTTACTAAATTAAATGGCAATTAGAAGCTGTTCTCCATGGGTGCATTAGGAGTGCTAAGCAATGTCAAGACACCTTTACCCAAACAATTTCAGGGTGACTGTCCCAAAAATTTGGACGAGCTATCACTTGTACAGCAGATCCTTACTTTGAAAAGAACTCGGTTTATAACACATGGGGATGGTATTATTTTAAACAATATGCAATGACAGTTTTGACTTCTATTTATCTCTACAAAAATCAAATAGGATTCTCTCGAAAATTATCTTAAAACAAATAATTGAGCACTGTCAAGATCACAGCAGTATGAAAATATAAAAGAACAGAATTCAAATTGTACACCTACATATCTTGAGATGAATTCATGCTTTATCTATATCTAATTAAATTTACGTAGGAAAACATTCAAAAACATTAAAAATTTATCCCCAGAAAGCAGAATCCTTTATATGTAAATTTAGCATATTTAAATCAACTATTATCCACTAACACAACCCCAACTATTACCCTCCAACACACAACCCCAACTATTACCCTCCAACACACAACCCCAACTATTACCCTCCAACACACAACCCCAACTATTACCCTCCAACACACAACCCCAACTATTACCCTCCAACACACAACCCCAACTATTACCCTCCAACACACAACCCCAACTATTACCTTCCAACACACAACCCCAACTATAACCCTCCAACACACAACCCAAACTATTACCTTCCAACACACAACCCCAACTATTACCTTCCAACACACAACCCCAACTATTACCCTCCAACACACAACTCTAACTTTTACCTGCCAACACACAACCCTAACTTTTACCCTCCAACACACAACCCAAATCATAACCCTCCAACACACAACCCCAACTATTACCCTCCAACACACAACCCCAACTATTACCCTCCAACACACAACCCTAACTTTTACCCTCCAACACACAACCCCAACTTTTACCCTCCAACACATAACCCCAACTTTTACCCTCCAACACACAACCCCAACTTTTACACTCTAACACACAACCCCAACTATAACCCTCTAACACACAACCCCAACTATAACCCTTCAACACACAACCCTAACTTTTACCTGCCAACACACAACCCTAACTTTTACCCTCCAACACACAACCCAAATCATAACCCTCCAACACACAACCCCAACTATAACCCTCCAACACAACCCTAACAATTACCCTCTAATACAACCCCTATCCCTCAACACCTACACCCCTTGAATGATGAAATAAAGCCCATGCAAAAACTGACCATTTGTGTGTGGTGAGTTTGGAGCATAGGAGAGGGGTCAGCATAAGTAGGTGTGGTGATGGTGGGCTGGAGGAAGTGCTGGCTGGTGGTGATGGCATGGTGTGTCTGCTGGAGTGGGGGAGGTGGGGGTGTGGACAAGGTGTGCAGCTGGGGGGCATTGGAGAGGTGGGGGTGCTGAGCGAGCAGCGGACGAGGATGGTCGGACAGCAGTGGTGGAGGTGCAGTGCCGGAGTTGAGCAACACGTCCGCAGGGTCAGTGGTGTTGAAAGGAACTCCGGCAACACCGTACCACAGTAGGCCCAAATCTGTGAAGAAGAGTGCTTCAAGTATACTCAAACAGAAATTCATCTAATAGTAACAACACATATCTCTTCAGGAATAATAACAAATTGCAAAAACTCTTTCAAGACATAGATACAGGCAAGATAGTACTTCTAAAAATAACTTCTCTCTTGTAAACAAACTTTCACCATATCTAGAACAGTTTCAAAGATAAACACCACTGTGAAGCAAGGAAGCAAAACAGTACATAGATATGTATCTACACCTTTTAGTTTTTAAACAATTTATTTACTACACACAATACAGAAGTAGAATGTTTCTGAAGTCTAGTACAATGGTCAAATTTGAGCATAGCTACCTGTGGGCCCAAATAAGTTCAGTGACTTCTAGGGCATCCTACCACCACCAATACTATTCTAAGGGGTACATTTACATTTAACCTAGCTCACTTAACCTAGTTGTGTACTAGAATGATCAAAGAATTATTCATTTTAAATTTGATGCTTAACTTCACAAAGTAGTTTATATGAGCTAAATGGTACCAGTATATTCTAAAAACAACTTGATAACAGAGTGAAGATCATTGACACTAGCCATGGCAAATTACTCTATCAGAATAAGTCATTAAGGAGAAGATTTGACTTGGTTATCTTACATGACTAATATCACAATAAGAAAATGGATTTAAGATTTATTTTAAAGACTTTGTTGTAAGAATTACTTTGATAGATCTCCGCAGAGATTGAGTTCCAAGTCTTAGTTCTTATAATGAGGATACTGTATTGTGGCCGAGCTTTTGAGTAATAAGCAAGCATCAAGTTATTTCTATTTCAGGTTAAATGGTTGTGATGGCCAGTTTGTGCAGTTAATAATTGTTTGAGGTTTTTGTCAACATCATTGGTCACTATTTTATATATGGAATTACATATAGAGGGTTTGTAGAGATTCAGAATTTGAAGTATTTTTATACTTTTAAATGAATCACCTGAGTGAGCATTAACCCCTTTCCCCAACAATTTTTTTGTTAAAAACGTTTCTTTTCAGACCAATTTTTTCATTTTGGTTGGTTCTATGTAGTATTTTTGATGCTGGTAATGAAAACAGTTTGTAATTCTTTTTTTTTCCAATTTTTATGGTTAACTTTAATTTTGAAAATACCTTTGTTGGCAAAAACGAGTCAAATAGTCATTGTCTGATGTCGAGAAATAGTCATTGTCTGATGAACTGGCAGAGTTATCAGAAGTATTCAAGCTTCTGAGGGAAGGTTCATATTCATTATTGTCCGTTGAACTAGACATTTGGGGTGTAATACTTGAAAATGCTACAATAAAAATGAATGGAAATGTGGATGCAAACAACCCCCATCCGACATCAATGGCTGTCGGAGCAAGTCTAGTAACAATGTCCTTGAAATCCCACAGCTCTACCCTGCCTTTCGCCTCTGCCAGGCGTACAATTTGACGAGAATACTCATTTCACACGTAGAATGGCTCACAAAGGGTTAAAACACGACGAGTATATATGTATGTAGCTGGTTTTTGAGGGTAAAGTTTCAGACGAGTATACTCGTCGACGACTGAAAAACGAACATTTTGTGAAAACGAGTATACTCGTTTCTGCCGGGGAAGGGGTTAAATTCCAAAAACTTTAAGGCTATAAATGTCTACTCAAATGTTATAACCATGTTGTGAATACCTCAGAACTTATTTCACTCCTGAAGTATTTTTTCAATTTTGAATATTTCGTAGGGAAAAACTGTTCATCCCCTTTAAGTCATAGCAAAACCATAAGGAGCTCCTAATTTATACTCTGCGCAATTAGAGCGGGATTTTGATTAGATACTATTAATTCTTGTATTGAAGATTCCTGTGATTGTTCTACGAGTAACGATACTTAGCGGATGATATATGTCAGTTTGTCCTTGAAGATGGTTGGGCATGAGTGACCTTGGAAGATTTCTTCAATATTTGTGACGTTATTTACTAGGTTCTTTGATGCTGGTATTTTATATTAATGTTTGAGTCATAGTTGAATGATGTAACAGATTGTATGGAGCACTATTATTAAATTCAGTGCAACGAGATTTAATTAAATACTCTGTATTTGATATGGGATAGGTTGTTCCTTCAAAAGACATAAAATTTTGTAATTTAAAAGATATTTGTAATAAAGCAATAATTTTATATATTACAGTGAAAAATACATAATGTTGTCATTGTTTAAAAAAAAATTCAAGCACCAAGCTGAATTCAAATTTTGATAAGGTCAAAATCCTTGAATAATTTACTGTGCACTAACCCCATAATTTATCCAATGACAATGAATTACTAAAACGAAATTCACACATTTCAATAACTAAAAAAATTTTTGATCAAGTGAACTTTTCATCATCAAACATATTTGATAACTTTTAGGTCTAACTGAATAAGGAAAAACAAACTATTCTCACGATTGACTAACATTTTCAAAACTTTTTTCAATTAGTGTCCTCTAATCATGAAATTACATCTTGAACATGTCAGTACTGCTAAAAACTTAATCAAGAGCACTGCTAAAGTAATCAGATATCAGTTACTGAACAATAGCTTTTGCCATATTGCCAACCTGAACCTTGCAAAATCTACAACTGAAGCAGTAGGAAAAGATGTAGAATCTGCAGCTACACATTTAAGCTTAAAGCCCAAACAGATGTTGAAGTGCTGGTTCTTAGAAAGTGTCAACACTACTATAATTTAACTTCTGAGACCACAAAGAAAAACTCTAAAGTAAAAATTGCCAGAAACTGGGCTGCAAAAAGAAAATTTGGCTGATTACATAGCACATATATCAGAAATTAAAATACTATAGATCTAGTATTGATTTCCTATATATCAGACTATAGTGCAAGCATTAAATGTCCAAGCATGAGTCAAATTATATAAACCAACAGTGAAGTGCATCTTTGAAAAGATGCTTGATATTGTTAAGTAAATTTACACTCATAGGTCACCGTTCACAATTCGAAAAAAACCGTCTTAACCTTTTAACGCCCAAGTGGACTGTACGGTCCTCTTTCAAAAATAACAATAATAAATTGTATTTCTTTTTCAATTTGTTCACTAATGTGTCTGTTAAATAGTTGGTAGTGGCAGTCCCTTAGTTCGAGCGCCAAATTGTTAAATATTCCGTTTGGCTGTATCCTCTTGCCCGCCAAAAGTTAGATAGTTTCCCTATTTTAGGGTTCTGAGGGCCGTAAGTTCCAAGGCTTTTATTCCGGAGAATCTTCCTGATTTTTCAGGGATTTGAGAGAAGTCAGTTGCTGAGTATTTATTTTATTAAGGCGAGGGCTTTTCAACAGTTTCCAAGTTGCGAATATTATTCGGTAATTTTCGGAGTCCGATCTGGTTACAAGGTTTGAAGATTTGAGCTGGTTTTTCAAGCTTTCGAAATTTGAGTCGAGATGAATAAGCTACGAGCTTTTCACGCTAGTAATGCAGGCGTCGAAATTTAGAGCCGAAATGAAATTCGAGCTGTTGAAATTTTGAAATCTGAGACGGATATATGGTTCGCAAGTATCTGTGATACGAGAGTTTAGTTATGCGAGGAGAATTATTTTCCCTCCTGTTAAATTATACAGGCACAAGTCAGCATCTTTGACAATAGCCTGACAGTGTCCTTTGAACTTCACTGCCAAGTGGCAGTTCCTTACCCATCTTGATGACAGTGACTACCTAATGCTAGTGTCGGTTTAGTGATAGTGGTTGTGATAACGGTAATATGAGTAAAAAAATGTGGGTGTTAAAGGGTTAATTACTAATTTTAGGACACACTGATGGTTTGCAAGTAGAATGCATCAAATTTAAGACCCATTTGTTTTCTATTACCCTCTATGACTAATGTTATGCATGGAAGAAAATCTGGAATGAGCAGAAGATATATAAATTTAACTAAATTTACTATACAAAACCCAACTCAATCAAATCTAAGTCTTAAGATACTGTAATATAGCTTTTTGTCAGATAACAGCTTAGTCTTAAATCAATTTAATGTCAAAATTATTTCCATTGTAAAATTAATACTTATTGAAACGAATATATCTGAAATTCATTGTTTAAAACAACTTTTTATGGGTAAATGTGGAGGAGAGGACCATAATTGATTTCCCACTTTTCGGTGCCCTAAACATAGCTAATGATATGTAAATCTAACCTAATAATACCCGTCATGTTTTTATTTATATATTTGTTTGGGTCCGCTTCTTAAAAAACATAAGATGTCTGAGTTTGCGGTATTATGGATACCAAATTCCTCAGTATAACATGAAAAGATGGCCTTTACATGATTGATATGTTTGAATTGTATCAGGATGTGTTCGTTTAGGATAGGTTTGGTTAGATTAAGATAGGATAGGCTGGCATAGGTTAGGTAATATTGACAGAATTTTTACACGGGTCCACCTAGGAATTTCCACGGGTTCTGCTACTACCTAATAATACCATTGGTTTATTTGTTTTGAGTCTGCTTCTTCCATTTCTGTCATGCTCATGAAGATAGCCATAATGATCGTCTTTGCGATACGAGTTTTACCAGTGCTCAAGTACAATAATATTTTTTATCACGGGTATTGTTAAGATAAATATTTTTGTTAGTCATCCACGTCTGGAAAGTTTGTTCGAGAAAGGTATTGAATCCCGTCATTTTTGGCGGACCGTGCACACTAGTAAATAATATTTCTTCTATGCACTTTCCGTCTGAAATGAATATTTAACGAGTTAGAGCGGTAGGTTTAGTTTGGGCTGAGTACGTTTGGGTACTTTGTAATTTATTATTTGCCGGCTCTGCAGAGCCTCAACTCACTTCTAAGATCTTTTAGTTAATAACACAATAGAAATTATCTCCCAAAAATAACAAATTATAGCGGTATGTTCATTTTCGTCTTAGATGGCCGGAATGATCGAGCGGGTCGGAAGGAAGGGTAAATCTGAAGGATATGTCAGTTATCGATTTCATAAATTTAGAAGCCTAAGCATAGTTAAATAGATCAAAAAAAACAAGTTTTCTTCCATGCACTTTCCATCTCAAATGAGTATTTTATTAGTTAAAGTGGTAAATGACTTACCGCAACTCCAGTGTTTGTAGAGGTAAGTAATTCAAGGAGCACGTCGGACAGCAACACTGCAATGCGCACTCGCTTCCAGCACGATCGTCATCAAAGACGAAACCAAACCTACTGCTATACCTCGTTAAAAACTCATTTGACAAAAAAAGTGCATAGACGAAAAGTTGTTTATTTCGATGTTATTACCAAGATTCAAGCAACAAAAATTCGAAAATCGATGAGTAGCTGTTGAGTCGAGCGCATTCGGCATTACCGCTTTAAATCGTAAAATACTCATTTGAGACGGAAAGTGCATAGAAGAAAACTGGTTTATTTTGATTCAATTAATTGATAACTTCGGTAAATCTGAAGGAAAATATATAACTGACATATCCTTCAGATTTACCGAAGGGATAGTTCATTGTAGTGTTGCCATCCGATGCCCAATTATGGTTTTTCTCCTTCACATTTACCTTTCATGATTTATTAAGCTATGTATAAGGATGAAGCTTTTAGAAAACAATTCAAGCATTATTATAAAGTCGTAATACTACAATAATAATGATCAATATTTACTTTAATGTCATCAATGATTTTCATAATTTTGTTGCAAAGAATCAATAAAGGAACACATTTAAGAATGTTTTACATGAATGACATTCTGCTCGCTGATGCGTTATTTTCATATTATTCAACTTTGAAGTTGGCTTGTGCGCGCCTAGCGTAATTTAATTAATAACGGAAGCTAACCCCCTATTACAAACGTAAAGAGGTTGGTCTTAAGGGATAGCCACAGCTCTTCTAGTGAAAATTATAAATAAAGGTTTCTAGTGACGTCCGTTTACATCAACTCCAAGGTGGCTGCCGCCATGGCGCCACCCAGGGTGTAATTTCAGAATTGCAGGGCATAAATTAGAAAAAAGTTCAAAAAATTTTTGATCTAACGTTAAAATAGTTCACATTTTTCAAGTATCTATTTGGTTTTGAAAAATTTCAAAATCTGTTCACGAAGAATAGTTAATTTCATTAAAAACCTTGGAAGTTATTCAAATATCATTATCATTGGATAATTTATAAGGCTACCAGGTACCTAGAAGTAAATGATTGGCAATTCCTGAAAGCTTTCAAGTATTGAATTCAGTTGAGTTTTGAAGTAATATAAGAGTAGTGAAACTAGCCTGCTAGCTAATTGTCTCACCACTAGAACGCCGTTCTGTCAGGATGCCAACCAGGCAAGGGTTAGCTATTCAGGCTAATTAGCTAGGCCCAGACACTAGGGTAAGATGCGGGATGGACAATTAACCATGTATTAAAACATGACAAGTATAATAGATTAACACGTATAATCTCAGGACGTGTCTTGCAAGAGCCGTCTCTCTATTACACGAGATCGTAGCTCTTCCGCCGACTAAACACCCCGCAAAAACACCTATAAGTACAATGGCAAAAGAGGGCGCAGATTACCCAAGCATGGTATAGAGACCATGGTACGATGATAGAGACTAACACAAGCATCAGGCTGAATTCAGGCAAGAAGCTTAATTTAGCCTACTCGTAGTCAAGTGCACTGCATGAAGGTCCTAACGCAACAGCCGTGCAAACGTTAACTTTGGCTTCCGAATGGCTTAACAGGCGGTCGCAGTATGGAGCGCTACGTACCGTACAGCACTACCCGCAAGGTACAAAACACGCAGTGAAATAGTTTCACTACATAAGCTAGCTGCCGAAACAATAAATAGCTGTTTTGAATCCATGTTGTTGATATTCTTTCTCGTTATTACGATGTTTGGTAATACCATATTGTAAACCTCTGAAGAAAACATATTTTTTTTAAATAATGTTTTTAACCTCCGTGCACTTGGTTAAATTATTGTGCTTGTCTAAATTAGTCTCAAAATTAATTTACGTAATACTCAAAATTTCGAATCTTTCTCCAGCAATATCAATCATTTGAATTCAATGAGCTTCACGACAATGTTCTGGAAAATAAAAATATCTTAGAACGAAGAGACCTGCAAAGCACTGATAATGATAGAATCTCAACTCTTCGATTACTCGGGCTTTTCATGTACTGTACAACTTTGTCTTTCTCGCGAATCCGGACGAATCCTTCAAAAGTTCTCAGCTTTCTCTCGTCGTTGTGTGAAGCACAACAAAATTTGAAAATATTTGCATTTATTTCAAAAAATTGATATTGTGTTATTGACATTTAAGCTATTACTTACAAGAGCTTCTTGAGTACCAGACGTCAAAAATTACCTTTTTTAAAATCAAACTCTTATGCACAGTTAATCTTCTCGTAGCAAAATAAAACTATAGAGAAAGCATGGAAAATATGATATCTCTAAAATTCATGTTCTTCCGATGAAGCGCCGTTTCGATGTAACTCAAACTACTACGACTGACAATAATGAGTTAATTGCGTGTTTTTCTAACAGGCCCTTTACGCGATATTTCATTCAAATCTTGTTAAATATTTCACAGGAATTGAAATGACTAGCAAGCAAAACCTCATTTGTATTGCGTGAGTAATCGGTAAAATAATAATAATAATAATTTTGTGGACCTCAGAATGTTAGGCAGTACACCGGCATGTGTATTTACTTATATAAAGACTACAAATCTTTAAACTAGTTACACAACTTCTGCACATTCTGCCGAACATCTCTTTAAAATATTGGTTACTTATGAATAAAAGAGGTAAAAAACTACAATTGGCGAAATCACCGAATCAGAATAAAAGTGAGTAGAAACGCTTCAGCGCACCCACACTTTTCAACCTTCAAAATTTTACTGACACGATTTATAAATAATTAGCGTCAGCGCAATGACTGCGGATGGGTTGGTCACTTAAATATCAAAGCACTGGTTGCAATTGTAAATGGAACACTCAATGTCTCCACAAATTGCGAAACATGTTTAGAGTAATTAATTGTATTTTTTCAAACAATTTTGCTCCTCTGGCATTGATCAAGAACAAAAAACTGTAATGTAGGAAATTTTTGCACAACATTCAAAATTGAAATATGTTATCTTAACTTACGTGTATCAACTGGCATTACTGAACACAAGAGTGTCATGTTAAATATTTTGTTTTACGATGATTGTGATTCATAATTTTATTATATATGAAATTGTTATGATTTCAATTGAGGACGTTTTACTTTAGGAAATTTTCAAACCCCAATATGTTGTAAGGCATCCCATGTATCACAATTTTTGGAAATGAATGGGGTTTCTTTCTTTCTTATGCCCTCTAACTTCATCGAGAAATATCCAGTAAAAACTTTGGTAGAGTAATTTTATCGGATATCAAATAACTACTAAATTTACAATGAATCAAATTTATCAATGTTGAAATTATCTGTGCGATGGATTTTATTAATTACATTGATGTTCTCTTTGTGTATTTTATACTTAAAAACCGTTAATTGCATTTTATCCGCAAACGTAAACAACGAAAGAAAATCATTCCAAAATACATGTTCAAGACACCCACTGTCATTTCAAATGTCACGCTTCGATCACATTACATTTTTTAGCCCTAATACTTAATATTTGATTTCAAGCCACCAAATTGATTGGCAGAAATTGGTTTTCGTTAACTTCATGACGTGATGAATTATAAACGAAATATAAAAAGTATCATACAACTTACTCTAAGACAAACCAAAATAATGTGTGAATATTTACGCACTCTAAAGGAAAAACGGAATAACCATACAATTTTTCAACAGCAAGTATACTCTACCATGCATACAACTGCTAGGTAGCTGCGGTGCGGAAGGAACAGCTTTCCGGAGCAAATGGAACTCTCGGAAGTTCATTTCTCATGAACGAGCTCAATTTGTGTCTCGTACAAGGCCGAATAGCGAATCATTCTCGTAAGAATAGCATTAAGGGATTCTTCTCCGTCTCGTTCACAGGGAACAATAATGAATAACTATTACTCTGAAGGGGTTTTTGACTAAAAAATTTACCTTTTCCTAAAGCTGAAAGTTTCCTTTTTCCAATGAAATAACTTGAAGGCCATTTAAAGCAAGATATATGGTATAAAAATGTCTTTTAATACGATGAATGACGTTTTCTTGGAAAGCATTCGCTCATCTGCGCGGTCTGACGGTCTCGCGCATCAGTTCATTACGAAACATGGTCTGAGGAGGTGTGAGACGCTCCTATCACTCGATCCAGTCCACGTTGATTCTTTCACGTATAAAAAGAAAAATGTATATAATAACAATTATTTTAAGATAAAAACCTTTTAAAAACTAATTTTAAGTTGAATTTGTTTCAATTTATTGTGCCAATTTTGATTATAAGGTACTTCAAAATAGTTCACAGAAATTCCCTGGACTGCTACATCAAGTTCCAATTTGCCATTGTGTCCAGGCATAAAAAAGTTCCCTGAAATTCTTCCCTGGCGCCACCCGGTATCCAAGATGGCAGCAGCAATCTTGGAGTCGATATAAACGGACGTCACTAGAAACCTTTATTTATAATTTGGTCAATA
Organism: Morinoia aosen; assembly: GCA_030386875.1. Taxonomy (NCBI): domain Eukaryota; kingdom Metazoa; phylum Arthropoda; class Malacostraca; order Amphipoda; family Talitridae; genus Morinoia; species Morinoia aosen. The sequence goes on along the minus strand of CM059579.1, from coordinate 59,991,816 downwards.
TTGAATTTAATGTTGTCAACGAATTTCATAATTTTGTAGGTATAGGTAGGTAATATAGTCAATTTTAAGACGTTTTACCTGAATGACAATGTGCCCGGAAATGCTTATTTTTGGAGATATTTAACTTTGAAGTTATAGGAACGTCATTTATAAAATTGAACAAACGGAGAGGTCAATAAGCAGAAATCCGGTTCTGACGTAACGATAGGTAAGGTTAGGTTTGGTAAAGTTAATTTAGTTAAGTATCCTAACTTAAGTAAGCCTAAAATATCTTAATTTAACTCAACCATACCAAGGCCGATGACTCCCGCCAAAAAACTTGGCGTGGTCCGCGTCCGCAAAACGCCGGAAGAGCCATATTGGAACTGCCGTTAATGCTATTCTTACCTGGCTTTATTTATCCTATATCTCCAAAAATATTTATCCTATATCTCCGGGCACATTGTCATTCATGTAAAACGTCTTAAAATCGACTATATTACCTATCTATCCCTACAAAATTATTAAATTCGTTGACAACATTAAATTCAATATTGACCTATAATTTTTGCTAGAAGAATTGTGGCTATCCCTCACAACCCAACCTCTTTACGTGGGTAATAGGGGGTTAGCTTCTATTTCTATAGCAAAAACAATGACTGCTTTTGCGCAAAAAAGGCCATTCAGGAGCGCCGTTTGTATAACTTCAAACTTAAATAACTCAAAAACCAAGCATTTGCGAGCACATTGTCATTCATATCAAACGTCTTCAAATAGACTATATTACCTATCTATAGCAACAAAACTATAAAAATCGTTGACTACATCAAAGTAAATATTGACCATAATATTACCCAAAATTGCCTCATCAATTTAGAAGTTTCAATTAAATTAAACGCTTTCAAACATCTAGGCTAAATGTGATTAAATTATAATTTAAAACAAAAATTAAAGAAAGTTTATAAAAAATGTAAAATTCATACACACTTGCAGTTCCAGCACAGTACCTAGTTAGTAAAATTAATGTCATACAATACTTCTACCATGAAAATAAGCAAAAGCAGTACCATATTAAAAATAATATGTAATTAATTCTAAAATAAGCAGTTTGATATACAAAATCAATTTTAAAAAATGACATTTATTCAAAGCAAAATTGAAATAAAAATTTTACCTGATCTCCAACAAAACTAACTAACTTAGGCACAAAAATTTCATTCCAATGTGAGTTTTGAAATATATTTTAAACAAGAGCTTTTAAGTAACAAGTTTGATTAATATTTTATACAAGAAGTTTTATTTCTTACATACCATCTTGGGAAGCCATCGAATCCAGAGTGATATTGCCGCCGTAGCATGAATTTGGTTTTAACAAACACTATAAGTTTTCAAAGAAAGGGCACCTCTAAAACTTGCTATACAACTACAATATTCCCTAACATTTAAGTGAAAAGGAAACTTATCGCACAATAAATTTTCCATTAAGAATTTCAAATTTTGAGCGAATATATACACGTAACTAAGTTAAAAGAGAAAATTGATTTTCACCCTGCAATGAGTGCAATTCAATATGTAGAATTCAACATCGATTCTCACGACACAAACAACAACACACAGCCGCGCATGCGTGATGCTTTCCCACTACCTGGGCTGAAACAGTAAAAAAGTCACTGTAAGTCATCAAGATAAAAATATTTCTCATATTTGTGAACTGACAGATCTCAGACACAACTAGCTTACACCAACGCTTATTTTTAAAGATTAAATAGTATTATTTTTATTGTTGAACCACGCATTCTTTGTCTCTATATGCCACTGAAGAAAGTAGTAGAATAGGTGATCAAAAGATCATTGCACCTGGGGGAACGAAACTGTGCGTTCTTTTTAGCCTGTTGTAGAATAGTCGAAATATGGAATAATAAAGCCAATTAGTGACAAAATATGCCATTAAAATATCAAATATTCTAAAAAGGATAAAATCATGCTAAAAGTGGGTTTGTTAAAATGATTTTTTGTTGCAATTAATAAGAAAAACAGTTAAAATGAACCTTTTGTTTTTTATTGATTTTTAGCCTATAAGTTATCAAGATTCCAGTCATTGCTCGAACGCTGAGGTCCTTTGCGGATTTTATAAGGCACAAAAGGCCTTCCGCAATAAGGGGCAAAGGCTGTGCTCCATCTAATAAGCCTAAAAATTATAACGCTGATAATTTTACGACTAAGCGGAGCAATGGCAGGGGTCCTCACGTCTACGTCGAAAAATATAAACTTAAATACTGAAACGTTCGTCTGATTTTCTTGTTCGAGTCCTAAGCCAGCGTGACGGATTCGAGCAAGCCAAGGAGCGCGGCGCCTGAAGGCTGCCACGTCAGACTGAAATCGGCCGTGATCGCGAGCGCACCTTCTTCTCGTGTGCTGCGCGTGACTTGGCATTCTGCCTTCGCTACAAAGGACTTTTGGGTCCTTGACAGCCGGCTACAGTGAAGAGTGTTCGCCTGAACATTGTTTTCGAAGATCTTCTGAGGCGGTTTTCCAGTCATAACCCCGAGAGTTACCCGCGTAACTCTCACTGGAGTAACTCTTAACCAGATCCGAAAACGCAACTGTGAACACGATTTTGGGGTTACTTAGGCTTTGTTTGTAAACAAACATCGAATCAGCTGTTTGCTTTCCCTCTTATCGAAGTTGATAAAGCATGTTAAATTGAAGTGTGTGATAATTAACATTCTGTTTTACACTGACATTTATCCCTGTCGATGATTAAATTATGTCGTAAACAGTGCATTTTGTAATGATTGTTGCGTTGAAGTGGTATTGTTAGGTGACTTTTCCGATCGTCCATTGAAAGCGCTTATGTATAACTTCATGGTGTACTGAGTGTTTACTCTGTGAAAAAAAATGCTTCACGTTAAATATCACAGTGTATATTGTATTCAACATTATCAGCTTTTTATTGAGTAAATGTCTTTTTATTGAAAAAGTGAGCTTTGTGGATAATTCCTTGATTGTTAATGTGCTAGGTGAATTTTATATGAATCTTATTCCAAAGATTATAAAAAATGAAATTTATTTATACTCTGTTCTATTCTAGCAATAGGTTAATGTCAGTGAAGCAATTTATTCAGTTGATCATTTTCTTTGTAAAACATGAATTGTCTTTTTCTCCCTAGAAAATGACAGATGAAAAAGATAAAATTCTATTCTCAGCCATTGCTGGTTCAAATGTTATGTTTAGTAGTAACCTACAATCAGTCGTGAACAATTTTCCTTTTGGACATGAAGTGCTTTTTACAGCTGATGATGGAGAGATTAACAGGCAATACAAGATTGTCAGTTATATGCAATTGTTAGAAAGTTTATTGAATGAAATATTTTTACCCTGAATGAACTTAACCCTTTAACGCCCAAATAGACTATACGGTCCTCTTTCAAAAATAACAATAATATATTGTATTTCTTATTTAATTTGTTCACTAATGTGTCCTTTGAACTTCAATACTGAGTGGCAGTTCCTTCCCCATCTTGATAACAGTGACTACCTAATGCCAGTGTCGGTTTAGTGATAGTGGTTGTTATAACGGTAAAATGAGTATAAAAATGTGGGCGTTAAAGGGTTACTCTTGTTTATTGGTAAAGGAATTGAGTAGAGTTACCCTATAGGCCATCAAATAACTATTGAATAACCTAGTTGACAGCTCTCAATTCTATTGAAAGCTAGTAATATATTAATGTGTATGAAGTAAAGAAAGATGTCTACTGATATTTCACTTCCACATTTTACCACCTTCACCAGCAAAAATTTACTACCTATTTAATATTATGAATGTTGTCCAAATGTCCAGATGTAAGTAATCTGCCTACAATGAGTAGTTTTAGTCAATAATTAATGCAATAACAAAGGTTCAAAAAAGTTTCAAGTTCTTGATACTGAAAATACTAAATACCATATTGGATACTAGATAAAGCAACCAATGCATAATTGCAAAAAAATCACCAAAATTCTTGATGTACTCACTTTTTTCAGTAAATTTATTTTTTTACATATGGTGAACAGTTGCTCTCATTAATTGAAAGATGTTAAGACAGGGCTTTTGCCCTGTTTGGCAAAGGACCTGTCTTAACATCTTTTAAATTGTGAGAGCTACTGTTCACCACCTGTGAAAAAATAAACTTACTTGAAACTAGTAGACACCAGGAAATTGTCAGATCCCCTGACAGGTGCATTTCCCCTAAACTACAACAAATTTATGATTGTGAGAGTTAATTTTCTAAAATCTTTATACTCTTTACACATATGAAACATATGTATATTACTTTAAATTTTGGTGAATTATCTCACTTCATAATTTTTTCTATTCCCTTGATGGGTAAAGTAGACCTCTGAGGCATATTTTTACTACCTAGTAGACACACTGTTAAGTATTCTAAATGTGAGTTATTTAGACTAGTAGATTTATGAGAGAATTAATCATGGATTTTTTTTGCAGGCAGGAGAGATGCTTTGACCAATCATTCGCAGGGAAATTGCTGGAGATGGATGACTTGGAATTTTTTAAGCACATCAGAATCAGTAAGCAAGCATTTTATGAGCTAGAAAATATTTTAAGATGCTCTCCGACATATGACTATCCTAACAAGCTTGGTCCTATGCACCAAATGAAATTTTCAGAGGCTCTCCTAATGGTGTTGTGGTATCTCGCTTCAAAAACCACTTTTAGAGAGACTGCATTGCAATTTGGTTGCTCTTCTGGCCAGGTGAACAAGTTGTTTTATAGAATAGTGAATATAATTAACACTACCCAAGCCTTAAAAATATCTTGGCCCCTCAATCTTGAAGCGAAACGAAGAGGATTTGAAGCAATTGGAAATTTTCCAGGCACTGTTGGAGCCATTGATGGAACGCATATCAAGGTTAGAGTGCCTGAAACGGTTCAGAAAGATTACAACAGTCGGAAGTTTGTTCACACAGTATTGTTGCTTGCTGTGTGTGATGCAGAAAAACGATTCACGATGGTGGCTACAGGCATCCCAGGAAGTGTACATGACCAACGTGCATTGGATATGACTAATTTTGGTCAAAAAAAAAGAACTATCCAAATGATTTCTTTCCTAACAAAAATTTGCACATCATTGGTGACTCTGCATTTTCATTGCGTTTGAATGTGATGACACCTTTCAGAGACAATGGTCGCCTAACACAACGTGAGGTAAATTTCAATACTAAGCTTTCCCAATCCAGACAAGTAATTGAAAATGCATTTGGATACCTGAAGAACAGGTTTAGAGTTCTCCAGTACTTGGAAGTCAACATTGAACATGCTGCACCCATCATTCATGCTTGCTGCATCCTTCACAATTTTGCACTAAGTCACTGTCCAAGTATAACTGATGAAGAACCGAGAGATGAACTTGTAATTGAAGGCGAGACTGAGCGACAAAAACGAAATTTTATTGCTGATTCTTTGTAATTATTCTATGAATTTGGATGGACATCAAGGTTTAATGTGTATATGTATTCTCATCATTCTTATTGCAGCAAATTTTTCCTCAACTTTTAGTACTTACTTATGAATTATGCAAATCAGATTTGATATAAGTTAAGAAAATTGAAAACGTTTCCATGGCTACTCTGTATTGTCTTTAATTTTGAAGTTGCGTACCACATATTTACTATTTGTCAATGCATAAACCGTTAAATATTAACTCAGATTGTGTTGTATGTATAACACGAGTATTAGTTGGTGAATAAGGAGTTGATATTTCAAATAAGTAAACATGAAAAGTTATGGGTTGAAGCATGTTTTCCAAGTATGTACAGCAGTATGATTGGTAGTATAGTTGAATGTGATAAACTTTATATGAGTAGAGTGGATGACAGTGTCATTCAAGTAAAGTCAGGCACTTTGTCCGATTCCACATGCTGAATAAAAGAATTGCACATGTTGGTAGGTGATAACACTATCCATTTTTACATGAGAAATGTTTTGTGTAAATTACTGGGGTGAACTAGAAGTAGAATTTTTATAAATTGATGAGATAGAGTAGGTTATTTGTGTATAGATTAAGAAATTTTGAGTAATGTCAGATAGTTGAGTTTCACATGAAATATTATATGTACTATGTGGAGAAGATAACAAGCTACCAAATGTTTGCGCAACTGAGATGGATAAATACAAAAAATCAATGAAAATTTTCTGGTAGAAAATTTTAAATGGTGTTGAGACTTCATTAGTATGGGAATCCGAAATTTAAATAACATGTCATGTCAACAACAGTCGTAACTTAATTCAAGTACAAGGACTGCTTTGGTAGAAAACTTATTGCGTTACAAAATGTCTCTGTGTGCCTTAAAAAAGCGATACTTGTAAGACTGATTTAAAACTTGAAAATATTGATTGAAATGAAGATCAGTGGTATTAATGTGATTTGTTTATTATATTTGTACAAGTTTGAATATTAATGGAATAAAGGACGTGTGAAGCAGTCCATTTGATGAGCAGCTGTGTGCTTTCTCATTTGTCATACTGTTGATTAGTGAGAGCGTAGAAATGAAATCACATGTTACAGGCCTGCGTAAACATCAGTATAGGTATACAAAGGTTCTAACGTGAAGAGATTGCAAGCTTCACACAGAAAAGTGTTGCGCGGGTTTTATCATGATGTTGCAACTCTTCTCTCTTTCTTTTTCTGAGTATAGAAGTGAGGGGAGCGTTTGTAGCATTCGCTACAGAGCGTAGGAATTATAAATTTTCCCATTCGCACTTAAATAAAATAATTACTAGCATTAAAAATCTTACTCTAAATTATTATTAATTATTTTACACTTCTAATTCGTAATCATTGAAGTTTGTGTGTAAATACATGAGAGATAAAAAAATCAATCGACATTTCGAGTTTTAGAGCAGCTGTCTGTGGCAACAGCCAAGCGCGTCGCTTGAACGCACTGGCCGAGTCACTCTCACCGTTGACTTTCTAGCGTGCGTACCGCTCTTACCTCATCGTCATCACCAACGCAAACACACCAGCTCCCCCTGGGCCTTTAATGGGATTGCCTTTCTGGGATTAGTTTTGGTTCTTTTCTCTTGCGAGGACTTCGTGGTGGCCTCGTTTGGCCTAAACTGAAAAACTACTAGTTATTACCTTAAAATTCAACTCCCTGCTTCCACTACGATAACTATATGGCCCGGCTTGAAATTAAATAAGCTGATACCTTTAAATTGAGACTACCGACGTCACGGGTCTCTCCAACTTTCAAAGTTTTATAAATTGGGCTAACATCAACTCCAAACACACACCCACACTGTCGACTTCAGCACTTCTCCAGGAGCTTTCCGCCTGCCCCGACTGCGAACCATCTTCAGCCAAGTTCTTCAGTTGCTCAAGACTCGGCGGTCCTTTTCGGCTCCTTCAAATAAACCACAAAGAAAAGCTGAGTTCCCGAGTGCATTATTACCCTCTCTCCTGATTAATCAGATACTTGTCGAGACACACGTTCATGTTTGGCTTTACCCCACGGCCGAACAAGACACTGGTGACCCCAAAGATAAATCAAAGATAAATAACACTGGTGAAAACCCAGAGTTTTTAAAAACTCCAGACCTTTCTTTAAAAACTTAAAAACTATTCAACTCGATAAGTGTTTGAGAGATTGTGAGAGGGGTTAATATTGGCATATCATTGTAGTGATAAATTTCCCATGTCGTAGTCTTTGAGAATTTCTATAGGTTTAACCGTGTTAATGGAGGTTCTCTGAGCAGCTCTAACAAAATTTTTTTTTTCCAGCGCTATCCTGTCCTTGTTTGTTTCATGTGCCTCAGTAGGTAGGAAAAATATTTTTCTCCTATTTCCGTGCTTTACGCTTATTTCTGACTACCGTAAAAATTCTCGTTTCCATTCTCTCTTTCTTTCCGTTTTTTCAACGTTATTGATTGATTGAGTAGGTAGGAAAATAATTTTTCTCACCTGTTTTTGTGCCTACACTAATTGCCGCATACCGCATAAATTTTCGTTTCCAATTTTCTATTCTCTTCCTTCAGTTTCAACTTTATTTGAATGATTGAGTAGGTAAGGTAATAACGCAAACCTTTGACACCTTTTAAATATCAAAAATTTATTAGGCGTTGAATACGAACTCCGAGCAAGCATAGTTAATTTTGCTTTCGTAGAAGGAAAGTTGCTAGCATGACTGAATCAGATAATGAAGATCGAGCCCGCACAAAACCCCTTAGTCTTCCTCCCTTCATTCCAGGGGACGCTCACACCTGGTTCAACCAGGTGGAGGCTATGTTTAGGTATCATAAAATAAGGGATGAAACTGACAAGTTTTATGCCCTCGTGTCCGCAGCTCCCACAAAATTGTTAAATGACTCGAATCAATTGCTAGAAAACCCTCCCGATATTGATCCGTACGGCACCTTGAAAAGAAAGATATTGCAGAAGTTGCAGATGTCCGATGCGGACAAATTTAGAAGCCTTGTAGACGCCTCAGCAATTCCATCTGTCTCTGTCTCTTTCTCTCCCACTTCGTTGGTTAAAGAGCTGCGAAAACTCGCAGCGGGTGTCGCCGTAGCTGAGGGATTTCTGAAAGAAGTATATATGACTAAGCTTCCTCACAATGTGCGTCCATTCCTATCGCTAGCAGGCCCTGATCAATCTTTAGAGAAGCTTGCAGAGTCCACTGAGACAGTGATGCGAAACCTAAACGTGTCACAAGCACCGCAGGTAGCTGCTTTAAACCCAGAAACTGCAAATTTTAGCCCCTCAAATACTGCTCATAACCAGTCCTCAGCCACAATAGATAAGATGCAGCAAGACATCGCTGAGATAAAGCAAGCTCCCCAGAATTGCCAGTTAGGTCAGAGTGTAGCTCACATTCAGCAAGGCCCAGGGAGATTCCAAAGCCACCAAAATGCTTACGACTATCCTTATGACTATCCCTCCAACTATCATCCTTTTCCTCCTCCTCAACGTTTTGATAGAGGTAGATCCTATGATAGGTCAAATCAAGACCGCCGCTTTCGGTCGCGCTCTCGTGATGCCAGTAGTAATTTATGCTGGTATCACCAGAAATTTGGTGACCAAGCGCGCAAATGTGCCTCTAGACATTGTCCTCGTTATACCGAAATGACTTCGGGAAACGCCAACAGCAACGCATAGTAGCGAGTACTGCGTTGCCTCATTCCCAGACTACTCGCCTACTACAGATTCTCGATCCCGCCACCAAATACCGATTTTTAATAGACACTGGCTCCAGTGTGTCAATTATCCCAGCCACGGTGAAAGACAAAAACCACCCATTGTTGGCGACATTACGCGCCGCAAACGGCACGCCAATTCCTTGTTACGGTGAAAGAGTACTAGAGTGCAGTCTGGGATTGAGGCGAAACTTTCTCTTCACATTCCTGATCGCGGAAGTCCAAGAGCCCATAATAGGTGCCGATTTTCTAGCCAAGTTTGGCATACTTGTAGATGTTAAAAACCGTAGAATTAGGGACGAGGAGACACAGATCTCAATTCCCGCTTGTAGCATAACTAGAGCTAATGTCTTGCATTCATTCTCCATAGCTTCAAGGAGGAGTGCATGTTCGAGCAGGTACTTAAAAATTATCCTGCATTAACAAACCCTAACTTAGCTTCTAATAACATGCAGACATGCACAAAGCACTTCATAGAGACGACTGGTCCGCCGGTCTACTCCCGAGCAAGGCGACTACCGCCTGATCGATTGGCTTTAGCCAAGAAAGAATTTGCGCGCATGCAAGAATGCGGCATCATCCGCAGTTCCAAAAGCCCTTGGGCTAGCCCTCTTTTGCTAGTACCCAAGGCTAACGATGAATTCAGACCGTGCGGGGATTTCCGCAGGTTGAATGCCGTTACTTTACCGGATCGCTACCCTATTCCTTATCTGCACGATTTCAGTGCAAATTTAGAAGGAGCACAAATTTTCTCAAAAATTGACCTCAAGAGCGCCTTCCATCAAATTCCACTTGATGAGAGCGCTATCGCTAAGACCGCGGTAATCACTCCGTTTGGTCTCTTTGAGTTTCTAAAGATGCCGTATGGGTTGAGGAACGCGCCTCAAACGTTCCAACGCCACATGGCCGAAATTTTCTCTGATCTCACTTTCGCCTATGTCTATCTAGACGACATCCTAGTGGCATCCACAACATCGGAGTTGCACAAAGACCATCTTAGGGTCGTTTTTCAAAGACTGTCCGACAATGGACTCCTCGTAAATCCTGAAAAATGTGAGCTCGGAAAGCCATCAATGATTTATCTAGGTCACGAAATTTCTAGCCTAGGTCTAAAACCTTTGCCTTCCAAAGTAGAAGTGATAAAAAACTTTCCTTTTCCACAGACCCAGAAGGAACTAAGAAGGTTCCTAGGTTCTGTTAACTTCTATCATCGTTTTATACGCAACTGTGCTCAAACTTTAGCGCCCTTGTCTGACCTACTCCAACCGAAACGAAAAGGTAAATCTATTGAGGTAATATGGACGGAAGAAGCGCGCAAAGCTTTTGATGAAATAAAGCATAAGTTAGCTACTGCGACTGAGCTATCCTACCCTATTGCAAATGCTGATTTCAGTCTAGTAGTCGATGCATCAAGTACTGCTGTAGGTGCTGTTTTGCAACAACAAGTAGGAACTAATATCTCTCCGCTTGCTTTCTTTTCCAAAAAAGCTGTCGCCCACTGAGCGTGCTTATAGCGCGTTCGGTAGGGAACTCCTTGTTATCTATCTGTCTGTGAGACACTTTCGCTATGCTCTAGAGGCAAGGGAGTTCGTGATCTACACAGACCACAAACCTTTGACCTCAGCGATTAAGATGCCTTCTGAAAGACATTCCCCAAGAGAAGCTCGACATCTATCATTCATCAGTCAATTTACCACTGACATCCGTTTCATCAAAGGTCTCGACAATACTGTCGCTGACTGCTTATCCCGTATCAACACTGTCCAAACCAGTGGTGAAATCACTTTCGGTAATATTTCCAAGACTCAGAAGGAGGATCCTGAACTTCAGGACCTTCTCAAACCTTCTAACACTTCCTCTCTGAAATTAACCTTGGTTGACGGCGTGTACCGTGATGCTGAGCGACTTTCTCGTTTGTATCTTCCTGCGACTCTCCGCAGAGTAGCTATTCTCCACTATCATTCCTTCTCTCATCCTGGTATTAACCGTACATTGCGCTTGATTTCCGATCGTTTCGTCTGGCCAGCGATGCGTAAGGAGGTCAAGCAAATTGTGCAAAATTGCCATGCATGTCAGAGTAGTAAAGTGGTGAAACATAATCGTGCAGCGCTGCAGAGTTGTGCATTCACAGGTCACAAGTTCGACGCGGTCCACCTAGATTTGGTGGGTCCTTTGCCTTTGTCGCGCGGTCATTCTTATTTGTTAACAATCATTGATAGGTTCACACGTTGGGTTGAGGCTGTCCCTCTTCCTGATACCCAAACTGAGACTGTAGCGCGTGCTTTCATGTCCAACTGGATCTCTAGATTTGGTGTTCCTTTGAGTGTCACACATGACCGGGGATCACAATTTACCTCCAAATTTTGGAGTGAGCTCAGCACCGCTTTAGGTTGTTCTAACACCAGCACTACCGCTTACCATCCGCAGTCGAATGGACTTATTGAGAGAGTCCACAGAGACCTCAAGGCTGCACTGCATTGCCTTAATTGCAGTCACGATTGGACTGACAGACTTCCAGTGGTACTGCTGAGCATCCGCAATTTGTATCGACAAGATCAGCAGTGCACAGCAGCAGAGATGCTCTATGGGCAAACACTTCGTCTCCCCGGCGACATTGTTGACCCAAAACCTTTGCCTGAATTTTCATCTGCTGACCGTTCCGCCTATGTAACCTGTCTAAAAGATTGCATGCGTCAGATCAAGTATGTTGCCCCACGAATGCCTCAGACAAAAGACAAATTAGATCATGTTTTGCAAGACTGCACTCATGTGTACGTCCGTAATGATAGTATTAAACCGACTCTCACACGTCCTTATGATGGCCCTTTCAAGGTACTAAAACGGACGCCAAAATATTTTGTTCTGGAAAGATCTGGTTCACACGACCCTGTGAGCATTGATCGATTAAAAGTCGCGTACACTTCCGATCATAGTGTAACTTATAACTCATCATTCTCTCCGCAGATTTCCTTTCCCACTGAGACTCGATCATATCTACCATCTCAGCTTCCTCAGTTGGCTGCATTGTTGCCTAGTCAACTTGAGTGTAATCCTTTCTATGTGCCTGTACATTCAAACCCTATCCCTAAGCCTATCGTAGATTTTAATTCTAGCTCTCTGACTGAAACAGCGACAAGTCTGGATAGACCAGATGAGCCCGCTGCAGTAACTCGGGTTCCTAGAACTCTTGCCGACCTAAATTTGCAGACCCGGTTGGTAAAACTTCCCCGCTTAGTAAGATTTTCCGACCGCCAAACCCGGCATGGTCGCGTTGTTAAAACTCTTTCCCGCTACAAATGATTGCAGCGGGTGGACCTTTCGGTCTGCGCCTTGGGGGGTAATGTAGCATTCGCTACAGAGCGTAGGAATTATAAATTTTCCCATTCGCGCTTAAATAAAATAATTACTAGCATTAAAAATCTTACTCTAAATTATTATTAATTATTTTACACTTCTAATTCGTAATCATTGAAGTTTGTGTGTAAATACATGAGAGATAAAAAAATCAATCGACATTTCGAGTTTTAGAGCAGCTGTCTGTGGCAACAGCCAAGCGCGTCGCTTGAACGCACTGGCCGAGTCACTCTCACCGTTGACTTTCTAGCGTGCGTACCGCTCTTACCTCATCGTCATCACCAACGCAAACACACCAGCTCCCCCTGGGCCTTTAATGGGATTGCCTTTCTGGGATTAGTTTTGGTTCTTTTCTCTTGCGAGGACTTCGTGGTGGCCTCGTTTGGCCTAAACTGAAAAACTACCAGTTATTACCTTAAAATTCAACTCCCTGCTTCCACTACGATAACTATATGTCCCGGCTTGAAATTAAATAAACTGATACCTTTAAATTGAGACTACCGACGTCACGGGTCTCTCCAACTTTCAAAGTCTTATAAATTGGGCTAACATCAACTCCAAACACACACCCACACTGTCGACTTCAGCACTTCTCCAGGAGCCTTCCTCCTGCCCGGACTGCGAACCATCTTCAGCCAAGTTCTTCAGTTGCTCAAGACTCGGCGGTCCTTTCCGGCTCCTTCAAATAAACCACAAAGAAAAGCTGAGTTCCCGAGTGCATTATTACCCTCTCTCCTGATTAATCAGATACTTGTCGAGACACACGTTCATGTTTGGCTTTACCCCACGGCCGAACAAGACACGTTAAGTCTTTGTCAATTATTAAAATAACCATACGTAATACCTTCTAGCAATCAAATGGAATAAAGTTATTAAGGATTTTCCGTATCTCTGTCAAAGTACTTTTTGTTATTTGGAATGCATTTTCTCAAAAAGAAGATGGTTGGCATCAATGATTATCATATGCTCATGTTTTCCTATCAATAAAGGAGTTCATCATAGTGTATTTTTTTTCATGGTCCAGCTAACTGCTAGGTCTTCACTATAAATGTGATTGAGGAAATGTACTTCATGACATAACGCGCTGTTGCAATGAAGTATGCATAAGGAATGAAAGAAAATGTGACTTCCCAGTATTTACTGCAAGAATAATTGAATAATTAATAACAGTGGGCGAAGAGCAATCGGTTGAACGATGCATAAAAGAATGGAAACATTAATAGAATCATTGCAGTCGATCCTCAAGTTATGAATTTCATGAAAATCTCAACTTTAATATACAAAATCTGTTCACGTTATAAACATTATAAAACGAGCATAGCATTAGTAGTCTAGATGAGACTAAAATTTATTCATTCAAGTTTACGTCCGCGCAAGATGATGCATGCATAACTCGAGGGTCCATTGTAACTGGCAATGCGGCTGAGAATCTGCGTAATTTTTGTTCCAGATACTTTAACCTCTGCAAATAGAAGAAGAAACTTATACGATCAGAATAATTATCACTCGTCATGATATTGTTAGTACTAGCATTATTAATTCAAGATTCATTATCTACAATAAAGGCAATCTGACCAAAGTAAATAAAAGGGATTTCTAGTATGGACCAAAAAACACAGTCAACCCACGAAGTGTTTTCTTGCACAGGATACCCTCCGCATCGAAATAATTTTGAAAAGGACAAAGAAGAAATAGCGAGGTAGGCAACAGAACTGAAAGAAGCTAAGTGAACATAAAATAGACCTTTAGGGGCTTTCTATCACAAAGTACAACTGTACACTTAAAGGTGCCAGTCTATCGCATGGGATGATCAAACCAAATCAAAGTTTGCTCGTTACCCATCCTACGCTTAGGTTAGATTATCAGATTAGATTATAGGTTAGTTTGAGCCTCCATAACCGCTAAAAAATATAGAGCAGATTGAAGAGAGGAAGGCACTGTTTAGAATGGATGTATGAGAATGCGGAATCTATGCACAAGATGCATGGAAACAGTAAGTTGAGAAAAAAAGTAGTAGGAGCTGAAAAACAGGACACCAGTGATACGAAAATGGTGGTCTTTAAGATAGAAAAATACATCATATTCCAACAAAAACGCCAACCTAACTCTCAGCTCAGGCCCTCACACATTTCCCCCTGAGAGTGTTAATTCCCATATATACAACAACCCTGAGTGGTCCTACGCTAGGGTATAAACATAAATATCCATATTTGGAAATAAAATGCAAACTTCTCGTTATGATATTCTAAACTCACAATATTTTAACAATTTTTTTAAAGCTATACTTCTCTCTATCAGTAAAAATACATTGTTCTTAAGACCTACTGAAGCATTTTCTGATTACTATTTCTTGGGTCACAGCATCACAGCACAGGTCCTCTCTTATAATTATAATGCATGGTAAAGAATGGAAATAATCAAAGCAGAGTTCCTCTCAATTTTGCTTTGATGCTTTGTATTCATTGTTCAAATGCTATAGAAATTTTTTCCGTTTAAAATTCCGACTCGAAATAACGCATCCATAAATTTACAGCCAAGCCACAAAGTTGATGTTAGATAGCTTAGATTAATAATTATTCATAGTTTAAACCAACCAGACAGAAAATTTTGAATTTGTTATAAACATTTGTACTCAATTCCACATAATTTCTCAATACATCATTAATGCATTCTACTAAATACCAGGCATTATAGTAAATTTGTTTATTGCATTGGAGGCGCAAAATTATGAATTCAAAAATTCAGAGCATCCTTCCCTTTCTCTAACATAACACTACTATCGTTTAACAGAATGAATCACAGCAATTTCCTTTTCTAAATATTTTAGAAATAAACATTTGCTGTTATTTTTTGCTCTTTAACAACAACGAGCTCTAATTTTAAGAAGCATTGTAATAATTACGCATCTTCAAAGGAAATTCCTGTTCTTAAAATTACGACTCATTGTGAAAATACTATAACAAAATTATTCTGCTTAATTTATGACCAACTATAATGATTGGACATAGACTGTAATTATTTCCATACATTGCATCGAAATGAAAGAAAAAAATGGCAGTATATAGCAGCTGTAACTTCTACTATAATAAATGCTAGTAATCACAGGGAAAAACCTCTCTTAAAATTAAAAATCCGTTTAATGAATATTACTCATGTGTAATATTACTCCTTTTATTGCAATTGCGATACATTATAATGAATGGAAAGTAACAAACATGCCCAGTTAAAGAAATTCATGATGGAAACCTAATCACTCTCGCTCTCATTTCTTTTTCGTCTCTGGCCTTTGCTCGCACCGGACATTTGTTTTACCATTTGTTCTATCAATGAATTAAATTTGGCTTGTTCTCTTGCTTGAACCTCAACAGCCTTGTCAAAGATTTCAATTACTTTCTGCTGGCGAGCAGCTTGGCCCTCCAAATAATTTCTTAAAAATTCATTATGGCGCATTGATTTCAAAGACTTTTTCTTATTCACTCTTTCCGAGGCAGTTGAGGTGTGCTCAGGCCAATTTTCTCCGTCGTCAACATCAGTCACCTCCCCCTCCACCAGATCCTCGGGAGCAGTCGATGGCTCTCCTGCTGATGAGCCAGATGCAAATGACGTTGATGCCACTGGCATTGAGGTTTTCGCAGATGATGCAACAGTTAGTGAAGGCATTTTCTTAAAAACATTTCCACCGACAGAAGTGGGAACTTTTACCGTGCATGCCGTTGGAGTTATACTCTGTTTTGTTGGACGCTCCAAGTCAATGACATCCGGTCGAGCAGAAGTTCATGCAGTAGAGGTTGATGGATTTGATGAATCGTAGAGGAATGGCATCTGAACAGCATGACTGCTGCCCACGATGCGCTCCAAGTACTTGAAGTAGAACAATTCGCGTTGGCTGCTCGCCCCGGTTGCCTTACTATTGCTGACAAAAGTTTTGAAGGCGCGCAGCATATTCTTATATTTGTTGGAGCATTGCTCACCCGATACGCTTCCAACCGTAGACTGCTGCAAAATAATTTAATTTATTTTATTTTCCTACAATTTAAAAATTATTCCGGCTAAGTACAGCTGAGCTTAAGAAAAAAATAACCTCGCTGGCAGAATTAGCATTTGTTAACACTTCCGGCAATGAATGACTTACTTTCAATTACTTCAGCTCCTAAGCTTATTACGAAGTGAAAGTTCAATTAAGCAAGTTTGAGCATTGTGTTTCAACAAGCCTAAGGAACCCCTTTTGAGCTTAACTGATGGAAAATGCAGCAATTTTTCCTCAATAAAGCATATGAAACTCAGTAAGAAATGAGTCAAGCTTGATGCTCAGCAGTGTTCGGTTTCCAATTCACGTTCTTAAAATGCACTACTACAATAAGGCTTCACTATTTATTCCTAATTCTCAAATATATACCAATACAATTTCAAACTACATAAGCGTTTTTCAACTTGAAATCTCAGCAGTTCAAGCATGTAAGACATGAAATGTTTGATCATATTAGCTACTGAAAATTTGCTACTGTGGAAGAGAAGAGGAAAGTCTCTACGAGCGAAGTTCATGTGATTCATTTAACTCATTAACTCAAAACGTAATTAACACCTTGACCTAAGGGCAAGAAGACTGAGAAACATCTTCCTAGTTCAATTGTTTAAACTATGTTGTTGCGTACTACCCTTTGATTACATAAAAATTTCAGATGTGTTTTTAAATATTTTTGACTGATACCCTCTGCTTCTAAGATAGTTTTTTAATTTTATCAACATATTTTACGACAGTAGCACTGAGAGGGCACTGGACACATGCCTCTTATAAACAGCTGCTCATGCTCATATGGCCGATTCAATCAACACTGGTCTATCACTTTAATTACGGGAAGATTATCCCTATTTATAATCGCAAGTTCAACCTGAAAGTTGTAAGAAAAGTACACTTCTACACTCATTAGCGAATGACACAGTCGATAGTTACGACAGTCATTTAGACCAGCCTCAAATGCAAATGTGTTGAATAGTTCAAGAATTACCTAAGCACTCACTTTTGCAGTACACTAAGACTACTTTTAATACCATGAACATCGGCGCATACTAAGGCTGCGGCCAGACAAGTTGAGAGCTTGAGGAATAAAAAAATGAATTCTAACTACTTACTTGATTTAGATCGCGAGCTATGTATTCCCATACTTTCTTGTTTTTGGTGTTCTTGTCATCTAGAAGATGCTTGTGTTCTTCTATTGAGATGCAAAGGCTTTTCACCTGGATTTCCGTCCATGACACTGAAGATTCTGGAATTTCATATGTACACGTGATCAACTAGCTCAAATCCCTCACAAGAAAAGACTGAAGAGCAGGAAAAATATCTTTATTGCATTGAAAGAATAATTATAGGAACACAATGACCCAAGAAATGCAGTTGAAATCATCAGCAGCAAGTGCATCGCCTGTGAACAAGCACGATTCAAATTATTTGGATAAGTAAGGTTAACAACAGTAATGAAAGCACAATGTGTCAATACATATATAAAAATTCAGTACATTGCATGCGCTCCCTAGTCCTTGAGTAAAACCTACCAATCTACTTGTACCCACATTCAATGAAATTGAATACCAAACAGTAATTGTTACCATGCATAGTGGGAATAATTAGATCACCCTACCTCTGGCATAACAACGAATAACACACCTTTAGAGGATTGAAGGCTTTGAAGGTCATGATCTAACGGCTGGGAATTGACCCCATACTGTAACTGCAGCTCCTGGGATGCTGGCAGGGGCTCATGCGCTAGAAGGCTTTCCTCCATCAGAACAGCTCCTGGTGGTGTAATTCTCGATAATCATTGGTGCAAAAAATGAACAATAGAAATTAATTATGTTCACATCAATTCCAATAGCATGAAGTTGGTACCCAAGAAATGAAGAAAATTAGAAATGCGACAGTGAGAGTGAATTCAAGGGTAAAAAGTGCAATGGCGAAGTGTAATACAACAGTCCAAAGACCATGTTCTTTCTATTTTTTGATGAAAAAGAGCAATCTAGCCATCAAACTAAGGTATCTAAAAAGTATTGTTATTTAATTGAAGAAGTACTTGAATAAAAATGTTCTACAACCTAAGTAGAACAAACGCAAGTAATTGAGACAAACCTCAGTAAAAGAGACAACAAAAGGTTTCATTGAAACATGTTGGAGGAGCATGCATGTTCAGACGAGGGCTTATAAAGATCATTTGAGTGCGTAAATTGGACCTGATTCGTGACCACTTAGGAGCGCCAAGGTGAAAACGTAGCGTGATAAAGATACATATACTTCAGCAACATGAACTTATAGAGACTGAGATGACATGGAAACAGATTGTGAAAAAACATGAAGGTTTTCTGTTTACATCTTAGAGATAGTATGTTGTGAAGCAGTCGAATATCTTTCACAGCCATGGATATCCATCGAATGCTATTACACAACTTGAATGACCAATCGGATTTAAGAAGTTCTTTCAACAGTGAGGGCAAGCTGCTCAATAAAACAAGAAATTAATGAATAAATTAGCAGATCTAGTATCAATTCCATTACCTGCAGGCATCAGTCACACAGGACAGGCCTTCAACACTGAAAAAAGCCCTTTTATAAGCAACTAAAAACATGGTTTATTACAAGAAACCCATGAAAAACTTTGTACTAGTATGTACTATCAAATCTACAAGGGGTATGCTGGAACTGCAAATGAGAAGCATCTATTTTTGAAGGGAAATTGATGTTAACAACACTCACAATAAGCATCTGTACATCCCATCACATATAAGGAATATTATCAATCCCGAAAAATTGCTAAATTTATATAATTTGCTGTATGGTACTTTCCTTCATTATAGCATCTTAAAAACAGTGCAAGGTTAATTTCATTCATAAATGAGGTAAAATGATAATCAAGTCTAAATCTCAAAAAGCAATATATGAACACAAGCAAAAATATGAACAAGAGAACACATCAACTCTGTACCCTATCCATGCAACAAACCTCTTTGCTGTACAGCATGTTGGGCGTTTACTCTGCAGTGCTGAGCCTGAAGCTGCGCAGATGTTCCCTGTTGCTTTGAAGTGTAGAGTGTGGAACCCTTTGCTGCACGAGTTTCTTTGAGTTTGCTAGATGAACTTGCTGTAGATTCCCCTGGAAAAATTAATTTAACTTAGAATGAATAATATTCAGGAGAAAGTGGCATACTCAGGACCGAGACAAATCAATTCTTCTAGGTTGATCCTGATAGAGACCAACGCACTTGCACCATTGCATGACTGTAAAAAATAGCAGTGCATAAGTTTACTCGAATTTACATTTTTTTATCATATACTAATTTTGAGGATTTAAAAAATAAAAATTGCTTTCTCTACTTCTATAATCAAAACCCTTCTATGCTCATGTATCAATAGTGGACTCCTCTTCAGAAGTGGATGCAATGATTGCAATCAAAATTAATGAACTCTCAAAATGGTGACTCAAAAAAGAAAACTTTGAAATACTACAAATTGATATTATTATTCAGTTGCAATTAATATTTCTAGTGATATTTTTATTATTATTCTCATCTGGTCGTCAAGACTTCTGTTGAGCTGAAATTGACGATGTGTTAACTACAGCCCAATTATGCCACACGTACATGCTCAATTTCAAGGCTGTTTCTTGTTTTTGTCATGATAAATGATTGGTATCACTTCTGACATCAAACTAACAACCTTTTCACTTGAAGAGCAATAGTTTTCCATAAACACAACAATGGAATACATCCTTTAATCCATATAAAACACTTACCTAATACATCAACTTCAAGATATCCACTTGCTACTTGTTCAGTATCCTTGTGAACCTCTAGCAGATGGCATTGGACCTCTTCAATGGATTGTGACATATATTCACAGCTTGAACACTGATAGTACCTGAAATAGAAAGTGGTATAGCCTTAGATACCAAGCTGATTAAGTTAAAATTTCCATTCATAAAAGAACATCAAATGCATGTGATGAACATGACCATTGCCACTTTCATTAAAACTTTGATGCTATTTATTATACTATATAAAAATTCAACATTCTTTGTTTAAATACATTTCAGCTGCAAGCTGACTTGAATTAGTTTTCCTTATTTTGCAATGCTTCACTGAGACACAATGTATGTAATAAGTTACAGGGAATATTAGCTCATGAAAAGAATGAGGATCATTGTGTGTGATGCTTCATTTGACATTATTTTTCAGTCCACTAAAATTTTTTTAGTAATTTTTCAAAAGGAAAGGATATGAATTTTATTTTATAGAGGTTTTTCTTATACCTTTACTCAGGGTGTAATTTCAGAATTGCAGGGCATAAATTAGAAAAAAGTTCAAAAAATTTTTGATCTAACGTTAAAATAGTTCACATTTTTCAAGTATCTATTTGGTTTTGAAAAATTTCAAAATCTGTTCACGAAGAATAGTTAATTTCATTAAAAACCTTGGAAGTTATTCAAATATCATTATCATTGGATAATTTATAAGGCTACCAGGTACCTAGAAGTAAATGATTGGCAATTCCTGAAAGCTTTCAAGTATTGAATTCAGTTGAGTTTTGAAGTAATATAAGAGTAGTGAAACTAGCCTGCTAACTAATTGTCTCACCACTAGAACGCCGTTCTGTCAGGATGCCAACCAGGCAAGGGTTAGCTATTCAGGCTAATTAGCTAGGCCCAGACACTAGGGTAAGATGCGGGATGGACAATTAACCATGTATTAAAACATGACAAGTATAATAGATTAACACGTATAATCTCAGGACGTGTCTTGCAAGAGCCGTCTCTCTATTACACGAGATCGTAGCTCTTCCGCCGA
The DNA here is from genome assembly GCA_030386875.1 of Morinoia aosen. Taxonomy (NCBI): domain Eukaryota; kingdom Metazoa; phylum Arthropoda; class Malacostraca; order Amphipoda; family Talitridae; genus Morinoia; species Morinoia aosen. The sequence continues at coordinate 59,970,460 of CM059579.1, read as the reverse complement.
CTAAACACCCCGCAAAAACACCTATAAGTACAATGGCAAAAGAGGGCGCAGATTACCCAAGCATGGTATAGAGACCATGGTACGATGATAGAGACTAACACAAGCATCAGGCTGAATTCAGGCAAGAAGCTTAATTTAGCCTACTCGTAGTCAAGTGCACTGCATGAAGGTCCTAACGCAACAGCCGTGCAAACGTTAACTTTGGCTTCCGAATGGCTTAACAGGCGGTCGCAGTATGGAGCGCTACGTACCGTACAGCACTACCCGCAAGGTACAAAACACGCAGTGAAATAGTTTCACTACATAAGCTAGCTGCCGAAACAATAAATAGCTGTTTTGAATCCATGTTGTTGATATTCTTTCTCGTTATTACGATGTTTGGTAATACCATATTGTAAACCTCTGAAGAAAACATATTTTTTTTAAATAATGTTTTTAACCTCCGTGCACTTGGTTAAATTATTGTGCTTGTCTAAATTAGTCTCAAAATTAATTTACGTAATACTCAAAATTTCGAATCTTTCTCCAGCAATATCAATCATTTGAATTCAATGAGCTTCACGACAATGTTCTGGAAAATAAAAATATCTTAGAACGAAGAGACCTGCAAAGCACTGATAATGATAGAATCTCAACTCTTCGATTACTCGGGCTTTTCATGTACTGTACAACTTTGTCTTTCTCGCGAATCCGGACGAATCCTTCAAAAGTTCTCAGCTTTCTCTCGTCGTTGTGTGAAGCACAACAAAATTTGAAAATATTTGCATTTATTTCAAAAAATTGATATTGTGTTATTGACATTTAAGCTGTTACTTACAAGAGCTTCTTGAGTACCAGACGTCAAAAATTACCTTTTTTAAAATCAAACTCTTATGCACAGTTAATTTTCTCGTAACAAAATAAAACTATAGAGAAAGCATGGAAAATATGATATCTCTAAAATTCATGTTCTTCCGATGAAGCGCCGTTTCGATGTAACTCAAACTACTACGACTGACAATAATGAGTTAATTGCGTGTTTTTCTAACAGGCCCTTTACGCGATATTTCATTCAAATCTTGTTAAATATTTCACAGGAATTGAAATGACTAGCAAGCAAAACCTCATTTGTATTGCGTGAGTAATCGGTAAAATAATAATAATAATTTTGTGGACCTCAGAATGTTAGGCAATACACCGGCATGTGTATTTACTTATATAAAGACTACAAATCTTTAAACTAGTTACACAACTTCTGCACATTCTGCCGAACATCTCTTTAAAATATTGGTTACTTATGAATAAAAGAGGTAAAAAACTACAATTGGCGAAATCACCGAATCAGAATAAAAGTGAGTAGAAACGCTTCAGCGCACCCACACTTTTCAACCTTCAAAATTTTACTGACACGATTTATAAATAATTAGCGTCAGCGCAATGACTGCGGATGGGTTGGTCACTTAAATATCAAAGCACTGGTTGCAATTGTAAATGGAACACTCAATGTCTCCACAAATTGCGAAACATGTTTAGAGTAATTAATTGTATTTTTTCAAACAATTTTGCTCCTCTGGCATTGATCAAGAACAAAAAACTGTAATGTAGGAAATTTTTGCACAACATTCAAAATTGAAATATGTTATCTTAACTTACGTGTATCAACTGGCATTACTGAACACAAGAGTGTCATGTTAAATATTTTGTTTTACGATGATTGTGATTCATAATTTTATTATATATGAAATTGTTATGATTTCAATTGAGGACGTTTTACTTTAGGAAATTTTCAAACCCCAATATGTTGTAAGGCATCCCATGTATCACAATTTTTGGAAATGAATGGGGTTTCTTTCTTTCTTATGCCATCTAACTTCATCGAGAAATATTCAGTAAAAACTTTGGTAGAGTAATTTTATCGGATATCAAATAACTACTAAATTTACAATGAATCAAATTTATCAATGTTGAAATTATCTGTGCGATGGATTTTATTAATTACATTGATGTTCTCTTTGTGTATTTTATACTTAAAAACCGTTAATTGCATTTTATCCGCAAACGTAAACAACGAAAGAAAATCATTCCAAAATACATGTTCAAGACACCCACTGTCATTTCAAATGTCACGCTTCGATCACATTACATTTTTTAGCCCTAATACTTAATATTTGATTTCAAGCCACCAAATTGATTGGCAGAAATTGGTTTTCGTTAACTTCATGACGTGATGAATTATAAACGAAATATAAAAAGTATCATACAACTTACTTTAAGACAAACCAAAATAATGTGTGAATATTTACGCACTCTAAAGGAAAAACGGAATAACCATACAATTTTTCAACAGCAAGTATACTCTACCATGCATACTCGTACAACTGCTAGGTAGCTGCGGCGCGGAAGGAACAGCTTTCCGGAGCAAATGGAACTCTCGGAAGTTCATTTCTCATGAACGAGCTCAATTTGTGTCTCGTACAAGGCCGAATAGCGAATCATTCTCGTAAGAATAGCATTAAGGGATTCTTCTCCGTCTCGTTCACAGGGAACAATAATGAATAACTATTACTCTGAAGGGGTTTTTGACTAAAAAATTTACCTTTTCCTAAAGCTGAAAGTTTCCTTTTTCCAATGAAATAACTTGAAGGCCATTTAAAGCAAGATATATGGTATAAAAATGTCTTTTAATACGATGAATGACGTTTTCTTGGAAAGCATTCGCTCATCTGCGCGGTCTGACGGTCTCGCGCATCAGTTCATTACGAAACATGGTCTGAGGCGGTGTGAGACGCTCCTATCACTCGATCCAGTCCACGTTGATTCTTTCACGTATAAAAAGAAAAATGTATATAATAACAATTATTTTAAGATAAAAACCTTTTAAAAACTAATTTTAAGTTGAATTTGTTTCAATTTATTGTGCCAATTTTGATTATAAGGTACTTCAAAATAGTTCACAGAAATTCCCTGGACTGCTACATCAAGTTCCAATTTGCCATTGTGTCCAGGCATAAAAAAGTTCCCTGAAATTCTTCCCTGCCTTTACTTTTCTACTCATCTTTCACAAATTCTACAAAATAAGCCCGCTTCAGCAAATTTAGGAGTAATTCTACAACCCACAAGGAAGCCTCTTAAAATGAATTTCTGACAGGCTTTTGAAAACAATTGTTGTGATAGACAACAGTCTGCAATACATACTAAATAAGCTCTCCTATCAAGAACAAGATAACCAGCTAAAAATAGTGAGAATGTGCCCCTAAAGGCTTTTTTTACTCTCAATAAAACCAGGAACAAAAATATTTCTTAACTAATTTTTGAACAGAATTTGTTAATGAAACATGCCTGCTAATCTTATTACTAACACAGCTTGTATTATTAACCTTTCAACACTCAACAGGACTATTTAGTCCTTTTTCTTTCAAACTTAGCCTCAAAACTTAGTATTTCTTGTTGAATTTGTTTTTGTATGTTATTTGAAATATACCATCAAGTGGAAGTTCATTTTTCATCCTGATATTAGTGACAATCACATGTCAGAGCCAGCTTAGCAATAGTGGTTGTAATAACAGTTATACAAGTACAAAAATAATATGTTAACACTCTGACTGTGGCAACTAAATATCAAGTCCAACACCAAACTCAAATTTAAAGTCAATTGTAGTAAGCCATTTGTGAAATACCAAGCATAAACTGGATCATGCCTTTAGTTAGCATTGATTAAATATTTATGAAAATTGAGTTTGGGACTATTGGTTAGCCAGCAGCGGCTATCCCTAAAGTACGGAACGATGGAACGCCCGAAACGGAACATTCCGTGGAACTGATTTTACTAGTCCTAAAATCCGGAACGTCCGGAACGGAACGTTCCGTGGAACTGATATTAATCGCCCTAAAATCCGGAACGCCCGGAACGGTTACGGAACTTTCACAAACCTAGCTTCGAATTGTAGTAGGTGATGATGGAACACGCGGAAACAGTTTGACCCAGCAAACTTTGATGACATCCTACAATAATTGATCTCTATAAACACCACACAAGCATTTCTTCTCAGGAGCCTAATATAGCTCCTTAGTGCCCGTAGTGCCCGGAATGTTCCGTTCCGTAGTGCCCGGAACGATCCGTTCCGTAGTGCCCGGAATGTTCCGTTCCGTAGTGCCCGGAACGTTCCGTTCCGTAGTGCCCGGAACGTTCCGTTCCGTAGCGCCCGGAACGTTCCGTTCAGTAGTGCCCGGAACGGTTCGTTCCGTAGTGCCCGGAACGTTCCGTTCCGTAGTGCCCGGAACGTTCCGTTCCGTAGTGCCCGGAACGTTCCGTTCCGTAGTGCCTGGAACGTTCCGTTCCGTAGTGCCCGGAATGTTCCGTTCCGTAGTGCCCGGAACTTTCCGTTCCGTAGTGCCCGGAATGTTCCGTTCTGTAGTGCCCGGAATGTTCCGTTCCGTAGTGCCCGGAATGTTCCGTTCTGTAGTGCCCGGAATGTTCCGTTCCGTAGTGCCCGGAACGATCCGTTCCGTAGTGCCCGGAATGTTCCGTTCTGTAGTGCCCGGAATGTTCCGTTCCGTAGTGCCCGGAACGATCCATTCCGTAGTGCCCGGAACTTTCCGTTCCGTAGTGCCCGGAACTTTCCGCTCCGTAGTGCCCGGAACTTTCCGTTCCGTAGTGCCCGGAATGTTCCGTTCCGTAGTGCCCGGAACTTTCCGTTCCGTAGTGCCCGGAACTTTCCGTTCCGTAGTGCCCGGAACGTTCCGTTCCGTAGTGCCCGGAACGATCCGTTCCGTAGTGCCCGGAATGTTCCGTTCTGTAGTGCCCGGAACCTTCCGTTCCGTAGTGCCCGGAACGTTCCGTAGTGCCCGGAACGTTCCGTAGTGCCCGGAATTTTCCGTTCCGTAGTGCCTGGAACGTTCCGTTCCGTAGTGCCCGGAACGTTCCGTTCCGTAGTGCCCGGAATGTTCCGTTCCGTAGTGCCTGGAACGATCCGTTCGTGCTCGGAACGTTCCGTTCCGTAGTGCTCGGAACGTTCCGTTCCGTAGTGCCCGGAACGTTCCGTTCCGTAGTGCCCGGAACGTTCCGTTCCGTAGTGCCCGGAACGAACCGTTTCGTAGTGCCCGGAAGTAACCCGGAAGCTGTAAAGCTCCCGGAAACACTAAAAACATGGAACAGCGAATCTTTATGCATTCATGCCTGATACAGAGGAACTTGTGCAGCAAAATTTGAGTAGAGAGATAAAATTTTGAACATTTCTTCGGAATATTTCCAGAATACACTACTTTGCAGCAGTTACGTGGTTTTGTGTTCGATTACGAACTCTCTGACATGCTTCCAGTTCGCACCACCGTAAACATTTTCTGAACCAAAGACCTAACTAATGTACGACCGAGTTTGGCATGAGACGTGAACGGATACTGTAAGGAAAATGAAATTGTTTGCCAATAATATGTCTTCCCAAGAGATGTAAGTCGTTATCAAGATGACGGGAGCAAGGTGTGTTGAATGAATCGCTCGTGACAGTCGTTTACCTGACATCTACATACTATAGAGTGTTGACCTTGGCAATGGCCATTTGCTGAGTATAGTCACGTGGTTGTTTGACAGCTTGTTGCAGGTAGTAACTTGTGACTCATGTGTGCTAATGTACATCTGCCCGAAATTCATGCTCGTTGACAGGGAGCTAACATTGAAGTGGACGGCTTCTTGTGAGTCTAGATTGCTAGGATACTGCTCTATAGAGCTAAACTGGAATGCCTTTTGTAACCTAGCTTGCGTACGTGAAGGTGGGAAGCTGCTACTAACCTCTGTTAAATTTTCAGACAATCCTGATAAATTGCAATATAAAAATATGCTCACGGTAGATGCCGTTGATGAAACATTGAAAATTGAATAGGACCTTCTCGAAGACTAAACACATTCGAAACCATGCATTCAACCGTACAGCTTAGATTTAATGCATGGATGAATTAGCGTCTCAGAGAGAATTAGCTAAACTTTGAGTAAAAAATGAAACGAACGACGAAATTTGATTTTTTAATAAGAAAAAATATACAAATGAAACTAAGAAAGGCAACAATATTCAGCAGCTATCAACAAGTACAACATGTTGCTTAGAAGACGAAAGTATTGAGGTAATTATTTACGTGGAAAAATTATTTAACATTTGAAAAGTAAACAAGGAACAGAAATAACTGTAAAATTTTTTCACTCCATTCACAAAAATTGAAGGATTGCTCTGGAAATCATTGGTTAACCATTTAACATTTAATTCTTAAGTAAATACAACAAATCACGTACATGCGCATGTTTTATATTTCCTTTTAACAACAAGGCAAAGGGATTTTAAGGATGTTCAAAACTGACAATGCAAAATAAAGACATCACTGAAGAAAAGGTCCCCTATCTATGAACGAAAAATTTCCAGAAATCATTTATGTTTCGAAAGCTTGTAAGCCTGATAAACAGCTGACGAAATACTCTTTCATGCATTGCCCGGCCTCAATTCCTTTTCACATTTGTACCTAAGCAGCTATTCAGCTAGACTGATCAAAACGCTCACGTTGATATACACGCTCCCGCTGTTGACTACTTTGCGACTTGAATCTTCGTAGAAGAATATGTTATATGTATGAAAAGAGAGCAATAACTCTGGTAAATTATATTTTTAACTTCATTTCAACTGAAATTATATTCTTACTCCATATCACTTCGCTCAGTCCATATGAGACAGAGTGGAAGTGCGCAATTCTCAATGGCGAGCAGGCAAGCACTCAGTTTTGAGGATTCTCCCTGTTTTCATTAAAATGATTTTCCTCGTACCTGGGACGATTGTTTGGGCTCAGATTGCAGAGTAGGATGACGATTTAAGCGCAAATAGAAGTGGAATTTTATATTTTACAAAAATCAGTTTCGGGGTTAAAGATTTTTTAATGAACTTGAGTTCTATGGAAAGTTATGGAAGAGAATGTGAGTTTTCATTTTTCCACAAAAATGCAGACAGAAACGAAAATGTCGTTCCAAAAATGGAGCTACCTTCAACACACCCGTTTAATACAATGTATAGTTACATTTGATGTCTTGAATGACTATCATTATATCACGTATCTCTACCAAGTACTTTCTATGGATTTTTTTGCAAAATTACAAAAATAACAGCAGCATAATCAGTTTTCATTAGTTTTTTAATAGGTGTCTCTCGTTGAAACAATGAGGCTGCAAAATTCGGTTAATGTAGGTGCAACAGGAAACGTTTTGATAACCAAAATGTAAACTTGAACAGAAAGCAATGAGAATTATCCTATTAACAAATCAGAGTACGTTACAAAATAACGCCATCCTAAACTCAAGTCAGCATATATGTCAAGTATTATGCTCTCCTCTACAACTACAATCTCGAATACCAAAGAGAGGGCAGTGGCAGCATAAAAAGTCAGACATTTTTTTTAAATTAATGATCTAATTTAAAAGCCGTTTTGAGGGGCTATTGACCTAGCTTTTCAACTCAGCACATGCAGGTGGTCGTTAATTATTGTAAAAAATCGCTCACACACTTCCTTTCACCCAATTATTGCGCGTACGGCAACTTCAAATGCAGTCTTCAATACTTCATTTTATTCCACACACATCATTTAAGAAAGAGTTCTTTTTACTGCTGTGCAAGCCCTACCAAAACAGCATCAGATGATGCGCATCTAAATAACCGAATGAGTATACCAAGCAGAAGGGCATAGGTTGCTATGTTTGAACTTCGAATAATAACACAAGCCAAGCTTCTCCCTCGCCCGTGGACAGCCGAAGACAAAACTTAGAAGTCAAAGAATCTTCGCAGCACGGTATCCCTTGCCCTTCTACGTACGTGCTATAATTATTTCTGAGTATGGTGTACTCTCACAACCACTTACTGCTGAGTCTGCTCAAAGTTTGTGACTTCTGACACTGAGTGTCTCTCTCAAATGACTCCGCATGAGCTCAGAGTTGCAGCAAGGCCTTAAGCCCGTGCCACACCTTGCCCTATGTCAATGCTACTCATGGAGCTAGGATATATGGAGGGAGCATAGCGCACTCCGATCGGGCTCAATTTGGCTGCAAAAGTTGAAACACTCGGGCAGTGTGAATGCCCGATTCTGAGCCAACCACAGACGCTTGGCTTAAGTTGCTCCACCCACCTTCCCTACAACCTTTCCTCTCAATGGCTCTCATTTTCCAAAGCAAGATTAGTACCTCACCACAAGTCAAAGGGTGAGGTGCGCGTGCAAGTCGCTCTAATTTGTTATAATCAAGGGCCTGTAATCTTTATAGTTTTCAACTCTTAATGTATCTTTGCTAGTAATTTTGATATTATTAAGAGTCTTCAAGTGAGGAAACACAATTTATTATCTTTCGGAGTCGTAGAATCCCAAATTAATCATTACCGACTGAATGATTAACTAAACAGCTGGAAGAGGATTCAGCGAGCGCGTGCGCACTCTAGCGTAGTTGGTAGGTTACTGGCTTCCGTGCTGACGTCACACTCGCGAGACGGCTATTGGTTACCACAGACACAGGAGAAATCTCAAAAACTGGTTCGCTTCACAGACGGCTATGCTCCCTCCATATATACCACGGTATTTCTTCACTTTTGAAGATTAAGGGTTCATTTAACTTTTATTTTATAGTTCTATCCTAACTGGCACGCAGTATGTCCTGATGCTCAAATATATCGCTAATGCATGGGGAGTTCTGCAGTTTATTATTTATAAGTCTTTTGTCGTCTGTGATTACCCAAGTCTTTTCCTAGAGTTTAATAATTTGTTGTGTGTTGTTTATTTTGTGTAGATTTTGGAGTTCATAACCGGAAAGTGTTGAAGGGCGCCTAGAGCGGTGGTGTACCAAATGTTGTTTTGATAGGAAAATAGTTTGTTTCATTCATTATCGCCAAAAAATTACGTGATATATATTTAATGTATTTTTAAGTGAGGTAAATATTTTTACTGGGACTAATTGTTGCTTGTCTTTTGCTCCCCATTCTCACAGAACTGGTTATGTTAGGTGCCAAAGTGAGAGCTTGGTAGGGCTTCTTTTTGTTAAAATTTCAAAGCTTTGTTTTCTTTGGTTAAGAACTCTTTTCTTTTTATTCACTGCTGTCCGTTTCTCATCACCTATGATTTTCTTCTTCAGCGTTAATATCGTCAAAATCTTGCTCCTCAATTTAACGTTTCTCTGAACAGGGTATCGACTATCGACCCCTCAGGGGGATACAGTTATTGTATGTATGGGAATTAGCGCTCCCAGGAGGACTGTGTGAGGGCCCGAGCTAATGGTTAGGTAGGCTCTCTTTTTATTGAAATAGAAAAGGGTTTTGTTTTCTTACGGCCCATCTTTTTTCGGTTCACTGCTGTCCTGTTTTTCATCACCTACTACTTTTTCTTCTTCAATTTTATCTTGTTTCATGAAGTTCTTTCTTAGCTTACTGTTTCTATGCACCTTGCGCATGGATTCCGCATTTCCTCCGTTCCATACTAAATGGTGCCTATATCCTTATCCTTTTTTGAACATCATTGTTATGGTAAAGGGTGTCTAAAAATTGCCTAAATAATAGGAATAATAATAATTATACTGGTCATTCTAAAGTATATCTTTATAATCCATCATGCCAAATTTCTTCACTTTTAAAGATTAAGTGTTCATTTAATTTTTATTTTGTAGTTCTATCCTTACTGGCACGCAGTATGTCCTGATGCTCAAATATAGCGCTAATGCATTGGGAGTTCTGCAGGTCATTATATATAAGTCTTTCGTCGTCTGTGATTACCCAAGTCTTTTCCTAGAGTTTAATAATTTGTTGTGTGTTGTTTACTTTGTGTAGATTTTGGAGTTCATAACCGGAAAGTGTTGAAGCGCGCCTAGAGCGGTGGTGTACCAAATGTTGTTTTGATAGGAAAATAGTTTGTTTCATTCTTTATCGCCAAAAAAATTACGTGATATATATTTAATGTATTTTTAAGTGAGGTAAATATTTTTACTGGGACTAATTGTTGCTTGTCTTTTGCTCCCCATTCTCACAGAACTGGTTATGTTAGGTGCCAAAGTGAGAGCTTGGTAGGGCTTCTTTTTGTTAAAATTTCAAAGCTTTGTTTTCTTTGGTTAAGAACTCTTTTCTTTTTATTCACTGCTGTCCGTTTCTCATCACCTATGATTTTCTTCTTCAGCGTTAATATCGTCAAAATCTTGCTCCTCAATTTAACGTTTCTCTGTACAGGGTATCGACCCCTCAGGGGGATACAGTTATTGTATGTATGGGAATTAGCGCTCCCAGGGGGACTGTGTGAGGGCCCGAGCTAATGGTTAGGTAGGCTCTCTTTTTATTGAAATAGAAAAGGTTTTTGTTTTCTTATGGCCCATCTTTTTTCGGTTCACTGCTGTCCTGTTTTTCATCACGTACTACTTTTTCTTCTTCAATTTTATCTTGTTTCATGAAGTTCTTTCTTAGCTTACTGTTTCTATGCACCTTGCGCATGGATTCCGCATTTCCTCCGTTCCATACTAAATGTTGCCTATATCCTTATCCTTTTTTGAACATCATTGTTATGGTAAAGGGTGTCTGAAAATTGCCTAAATAATAGGAATAATAATAATTATACTGGTCATTCTAAAGTATATCTTTATAATCCATCATGCCAAATTTCTTCACTTTTAAAGATTAAGTGTTCATTTAATTTTTATTTTGTAGTTCTATCCTTACTGGCACGCAGTATGTCCTGATGCTCAAATATAGCGCTAATGCATTGGGAGTTCTGCAGGTCATTATATATAAGTCTTTTGTCGTCTGTGATTACCCAAGTCTTTTCCTAGAGTTTAATAATTTGTTGTGTGTTGTTTATTTTGTGTAGATTTTGGAGTTCATAACCGGAAAGTGTTGAAGCGCGCCTAGAGCGGTGGTGTACCAAATGTTGTTTTGATAGGAAAATAGTTTGTTTCATTCATTATCGCCAAAAAATTACGTGATATATATTTAATGTATTTTTAAGTGGGGTAAATATTTTTACTGGGACTAATTGTTGCTTGTCTTTTGCTCCCCATTCTCACAGAACTGGTTATGTTAGGTGCCAAAGTGAGAGCTTGGTAGGGCTTCTTTTTGTTGAAATTTCAAAGCTTTGTTTTCTTTGGTTAAGAACTCTTTTCTTTTTATTCACTGCTTTCCTTTTCTCATCACCTATGATTTTCTTCTTCAACGTTAATATCGTCAAAATCTTGCTCCTCAATTTAACGTTTCTCTGTACAGGGTATCGACCCCTCAGGGGGATACAGTTATTGTATGTATGGGAATTAGCGCTCCCAGGGGGACTGTGTGAGGGCCCGAGCTAATGGTTAGGTAGGCTCTCTTTTTATTGAAATAGAAAAGGTTTTTGTTTTCTTACGGCCCATCTTTTTTCGGTTCACTGCTGTCCTGTTTTTCAGCACCTACTACTTTTTCTTCTTCAATTTTATCTTGTTTCATGAAGTTCTTTCTTAGCTTACTGTTTCTATGCACCTTGCGCATGGATTCCGCATTTCCTCCGTTCCATAATAAATGGTGCCTTCATCTTTACTTTCATCGATACGTTCTTTTTTGTAGCGGTTTGGAAGGCTGAAACTAACTTATAATCTAATATAATCAAGCGAAATGTATAGCATTTTTTCTCAAATAAATATCTGAGTACGGAAATTTATATTATCCTTGCAATCCGGTGCGCAATCGTCAGCCACATCCGCATGAAGAAGATAAGGAAACGTTTTGTATGGTTGAATTAAGTAAATTTTCCTACAGTTTGGATAGAGCTTTCAATTTATGAAGCTGCTCGAATGATAAAATTGAAGGTGGATAACCTTTTAGTTCTGATAGATTTACACGTAGCAGGACGGAATTCAATTTTTCAAAAATCCAAATCCATACCTGTGGAGGCACACTGGCTGTCGGCCATGTTGTTGATCGTACGTCTGGAACTGCAGAGTACGCAGCGTAGTACGTAGTACGCTGCCGCTGACGTCATGGTGTGTATGCGACGTCACACGGCTTGTTTGAAATGAAGCCTTCTATTGGCTAGTCGAATTGGCGAATGTGCGCGGCTGTCCCCGTAGAAGTGACGGTACCTCCTTTAGTCTACCATGATATATACTCCCTCCACGATGCTACTTGTAACTTAGTTCGTGTCGCAGAACAACCGCTGCGGCTTAACGAGCTTTTGGATGAGCGCGTGACAAACTGACAAAGCGCGGCAGTCAGTTGCATATAAGCTTTGAGAGGAGGAGGACGTCAGACGACAATGTGCTCTGCAAAGCAGCTGCGCTCGGACTTTCGCGGAACACGCTTGCGAGACAACAGTGAGCGCTTGAGCGAGACAACCGTACTCAATGACTGCTTGGCTCGCACTGGCTCCAGGGTTGCCAGATCAGGGCTGCCAATGAGACTTTTACAAAAACCCAAGATCATGGGTCTAAAAAACCCAAGATCTAAAATTAAAACCCAAGATTACCAAAATACAAAAATACATGATATTTAAAGTGTTTTTTTCATTCTGTGCGAACAAATTGCAATCATAGGTGGAAAAACATAAAAAAATTATTATTACGAAGGATAAAATGCCAAAATCTACCAACTAAAGCAGGTTTTCGCTATTTTAGCAATAAGAACTACAAGCATACTACTGTTAGAAAAAATACCCGTAATTTCAAGCTCTTAAGCATTAAACAATGTTTCTACGTCATTAGAACACACGAGTTCGATGCGTCGAAGTTAATGGAGGCCATTTAATTTCAACACCTGTAACAAGACTAGTTTGTTGTATAAAAGTTAAGCATTAATTTATGGCTTGTTATTAATATCCTACAATACCTCTGACGAAAAGTTCCTGACAAATTGTAAAAATGAGGCTTCTAAATTTAATGAAATAATTACTGTGGATGGCTTGGCGTAAATTTTCAGCCGAAAATTGAATTGCAGACCTTTTTCTCAACTGTACAATGCTTGCCCGAGGCCTTTATTGCAAAAATAACAAAAACTGCTATAATGGGTTCGGAATTTTGAAGAGTAGAGATAACATTGGCGCCCATGTAGTATCCTACTTTAAGTTTTAAAGTTTCTTCAGGTCATTTGAACTCGAAAAGTAAGGAGTTTTTGGCAAATTATCATTCGTGAAAATCGATTTATTTTGAGTTTTCTTCATTAAGTTGAAAAATGTTCACACAAAAGCACCCACGGTATTACAATATGGGACATGGGTATTACAATACTAATGTGTGTGTATCATCTAAGTGCATTAATTTTAAGATATTTTAAACACCAATGATGGTACTTTTGTACCATCTCTATTGGAAATAAACTGTATTTCTTTTTTCTCTATTTCATGTTTGCGAGATTATTATTTATTTTATCAAAAGCTGTACCATCTAAAATTACCTAGGTAAGTTTTGTTTGCTTCATCGACAGATTTTCGACCATTTTACTATCAGGAAATGCAAGCTCACAGACCTCAATGTTAGCAAAGGGTAGATTATATGCTACGAAATAGGCTGCAACCTTATCTCACTCCTCGCTATTTGTTGGTTTTCAGTTATTCTCTTTTTAAGATATTGAGTGATACTCGTGCTTCCTTTAGCAACAGCAAATTTTTTCATTACTAGAAGAAACTTTATATTTCAACGACCTAGACTCATTTTTATTTTTTAGTGTCACTTTGCATGCCTTGCAGTAGGTAACTGAGTCTTCGTCGTTGCAGTCATGCTCAAACCACTTTTTTTTTATTCCGTTTCACTGGCCCGTTCTTCCTTAAAGCACAGAGCATTCCATTTGCTCTTCTTTGCTGGCATAATTTCTTCAGTCACTTTTCTAATTTGAATGAACAGAGTTCATTAGAAGATAATCCCTTCAAATTTGAGTTTAATCGAAAAATGCAGATTTTCAAATCAAACCACCGACGAAAATCACATAGCAAATGCAATAACGCGACTTGCACACGCCACACACACTCTAATCAGTTTTTTTTTGACACAGTGGCGCGCGATCGGCAGATTGTGATTTGTGACAGGTCACGGTTATGGTACGAGTTCATACGCTAAGTGCTCTTACAGGTTGTGACAGGCATGCAACGCATTTCTATCGCATAACGAAACCTTTAAGCGCAATAAAAAGAAGGCATTTGTACGTAATAATTTAACTTTGAGAAATTTCTGTGCATCATGATTGAAGTATGAGGCTCAAAACCCAAGATTATCAACATATTCGAAAATAAAACCCAAGAACCCAAGGTACATCCTAAAAACCCAAGATCTTGGGTTAAAACCCAAGCATTGGCAGCCCTGTGCCAGATGGTCTAACCTAAATTTCCCTGTTTTAGTCTCAAAATTTCCCTTTTTTGGCCAAAAATTTCCCTGGTATATAGATTCTTTAAACATACATACGTACATACATAGAATCATATTCTTTTTATAGAGTATACCTATTTCAGTGAATAGCTCTTTCATTTTTCCATGCAAACATGTTGTAGCACTAATGAGTGGAATGATAGTCGAAAATGGATCTTTAACAACATCTTTTTAACAACCCTTGCCACCAATGCCAAATACTTTGTACTTCATTTATGTGTTTATTCATCAGTTATCAGAGAAAAATAATGATTCTTCAAAAGCTCGTAAATATCATCACTCACTTCGCCTCTTAAAACATTCTTCACAATTGCAATACACTTAGTCCTACCACATTTGAAGCCTCTCCCAATCTCCGAATCAGGACAAGCTGCTTTCACAACTGGGACTAAATGTTCAACAATAGAATGCGGAAGATTATGCTCATATTAAAATGCAACAAATCTAATTTCACCTCCTTCTAATTGTGTATTTTTCCTTCGTTTACTGCCATTCTACGTATCCAAAGAACTTCTTGTTGTTTTTTCTAATTTCTACATTTTTTGTATTTGTCATTTCCGCATGGTTTTCAATCTCTGATCTGCCAGCTTTTCCATCTATTTACATCACATAATTTACATTGAAAATCTTCTGCTCCTTTTTAATTTTTACTTAGCCACCCTTTGAATTTCATTTCAGTTTCCCACAACTCTAGTGCCTAGGTACTTTTGAGTATGAATTAAACGTTAACGTCTTACTTTTGATTGTGGGGTTTCATTCCACTACTTTACATATTACGTTAATTCACTTCAAAAATTTCAGTAATGCTGAAGCGCTTCTCTTCAATTTCCTCTCGCTACAATCATTATAATGCAACTGTGATGATTAGGATCTGTGACTCTGTGAAGCGTGAACCGCGTGAAGTTGAACTGGCGCTGAGCGGTTGAGATGCATTGGCGCCTCTGATTGCTCCTAGTCAGTATTTACGCGTACAATACGTGTTATCAAAGTTCGAACATGTCCGACAAGTGTTAAAAACTATTAATACTAAGCAGCTTAGCACAAAATGCTAAGTAGCTAATCACTTATATATAATTTTACATGAAAATGAGGCCGCATAGCAAAATTTCCCTGTTTTCATCCGTTTTTCGAAGTTTTTTCCCTTTTTCCCTTTGGGACCCATAATTTCCCTAAAGCAGGGAAATTTCCCTGCATCTGGCAACCCTGACTGGCTCCAGGGTTGCCAGATGGTCTAACCTAAATTTCCCTGTTTTTGGTCTCAAAATTTCCCTTTTTGACTGAAAATTTCCCTGTTTTGTAGACTCTTAAAACATACATACGTACATACATACAATCATATTACTTTTATAGAAAATACCTATTTTAGTGAATATCTCTTTGATTTTTCCACGCAAGCATGTTGCTTTAGCACCAATGAGTGTGATGATAGTCACAAATGAATCTTTAACAACATCTTTTGTAACAACCCTTGCCACCAATGCCAAATACTTTGTATCGTTTATATGTTAATTCATCAATTATCAGTGAAAAATAAGGATTCTTCAAGAGCTCATTAATATTATCACTCAGTTATCCTCCTAAAACATTCTTCGCAATTGCAACACACTTAATTCTACCACATTTGAAGTTTACCGCAATCTCCGAATCAGGACAAGCTGCTTTCACAACTGGGACTAAATGTTCAACAATAGAATGCGGAAGATTATGCTCGTATAGGAATTGAACAAGTCTAATTTCACCTTCTTCTACTTTTGTATTTTTTCTTCATTTACTGCCACTGTGCGTATCCAAAGAACTTGTGGTTTTTTCTAATTTCTATATTTTTTATTTTTCCTTCCCGCATGGTTTTTAATCTCTGATTTGCCAGCTTTTCCATCTACTTACATCATATACTTTACTACGGAAATATTCTATTCCTTTTTATTTTAGCTGAGCCACCCTTTGAATTTCATTTCAGTTTCCCACAGCTCTAGGTACTTTTGAGTATGAATTAAACGTTTACGTATTACTTATGATGTTGGCGTTTCATTGCCACCGCTGTACATATTACATTAATTCATTTCAAAAAATTCAGCAATGCTGAAGCGCGTCGCTTCAATTGCCTCTCACTACAGTCATTACAATGACTTATGCAACTGTGTTGGTTAGGATCTGCGACTCTGTAAAGCGTGAATACGTGAAGTTGTACTGGCGCCGAGCGGCTGCGACGCAGTGGTGCCTCTGACTGTTCCAAGTCTGTATGTACGCGTACAATACGTGTATCAAAGTTTGAACATGTCCGATAGGAGTTAAAAATATAAATAATGAGTAGCTTAGCACAAAATGCTAAGTGGCTGATCACTTAGATATAATTTTACTTGAAAACGAAGCCATATAGCAAAATTTCCCTGTTTTCATGCGGTTTTCAAAGTTTTTTCCTTTTTTCCCTTTGGGACCCAAAATTTCCCGAAAGCAGGGAAATTTCCCTGCATCTGGCAACACTGACTGGCTCTGCTGTGCGGCAGGGTTGCCAGATGGTTTCATGAATTTTAGGCCAAATTTTACCAAGAAAAAGGCCAAAAAAGGCCAAATTTATTTATAGGTAAACTAATATAGCAGGTAGATGCCCATATGCGCAGGGGTCTCCAAACTTGACAGACTTAGGGCCATATTGATTGCTGCAGTAAGTTCCAAGGGCCAAAAAAGCTTTGATTTTCCTGCCATTATCTATAATTTCTAGAGTACTCGCCGAGTACGCGGTCGGCTCAAGTGTCGCGGGCCGGATTGATCACACTGGCGGGCCGGATTTGGCCCGCGGGCCGTAGTTTGGAGACCCGTGCCTCATTGTATCATAATTCTACTAGCCATTAAAAAATCAAAATACAAAGAAAAAATAGACCTAACTAGCACTATTCTTCAAGGAATAACATAAATTACTTTGACTTTACATCCTCAGCAGAAGTTTGAGAGGTAGAAGCAGCTAGAGAGCTAGTTTCTTGATTTTCGTTTGATAAAAGATGCTCGATTTTATATTAGTTTGCATTCTTGAGGCCACTTTGAAGTCCTTACAACATAAGAAATATTGTTGAGATGTGCTCGGATTTGCACTTTCTCATCTAGCTTTCAAGTTCGTAATCTAATGTTGGGCTTTGTTTTGACTGCTATCATAGAAAACATTCTTCCAACAATATCATTGCTAGCGGGAGTCACCAGGCAATGAGCGCATAACCTGAGAGTTCTTTAACCAAGCCAAAACTGCATAGTGTCTTTAGGAATCTCAACACCGTCAGAATGCCCTCCTGTTTCCTGTCTATGATACTAATTTTTCGGTACTGCGGCTCACTAATATTGATACAATCCTGAGCTAAATACAGCCTGTGCAAATCTGCGAACTCTCTTTTGATTACTTGATTTGATATTCGCAAAGGATTTTATAGTATTCAGCAAGATCTAGCTGATCCTGTTGGAGACTAGCTGATCCTGTTGCTCTGCGTTCAACTGTCACGTTTCAGTTTTACGACTTGTACGGCACAAAAACCGGAAAATGACTAAAAAAGCCAGAAAAAAGCCAAATTTTAGAAAAAGGCCAACCTTCTAATCACGAAGCCAAACGCTTGCAAAAAAAGCCAGATTTGTGATATTTGGCCTTAAAAAGGCCAATATGGCAACCCTGCTGTGCGGTGTCGTCTGGCTACGTGAATCAGGAGGGCTGGACTTTTGTTCATGTGGCTGCCCGAGCGGTGAGAGAGCTCTGGGCAACTCGTCGGTGCGGCATGGAGTACTCGAAGTTGCAAGGTGTGGCGGTGCCTTTACAGGCTGAAAGCTCGGCCACCTCGGCTGCCGCCACAGAGTGACTCAGTCAGTGTTTCCACGAGCAGGGTAATTACCCTAGTTTAGGGTAATCAGGGGTACCTTAGGGTAATGTTTAGGGTAATGAAAAATATGGGCAAATCTAGGGTAATCAGAGCTCCGTGAAGGAAGTGACCGCCTAATCTCTGAAAAATAAAAAATTGAAAGCCAATATGCAAGCACTCTACTGGTTACCATTTGAACGAAATGTAATGAAACGGGTTAGAATTTAGTGTTCACAAAACTGCACTGCTGCTATGGTTAGTGTCGCATATCTGAATGTCATCAGGTATCGCTAACGAAAGACAAAGTCAAGGTACGAAGCCATAATATCTCTTGTCCACTTCGTTTTGACAAATGATTCTGAGTTGCATTTCGCTAATAAAAAACTCGATCGGTGTCAGCAACAGCCAGTGAACGAAAGTCACTGTCCTGTTCTGATTGCGCTCGTGCATATAAGCTTCAACAGAATATTGACAGGTATGTTTGTTGTATTGTTAAATACCACAGTTGATTTATTTCATCTTAGAAATAATTAATAGGTTCATTCTTGTGATAGTCATTGAATTAACAGCAGAGTTGCCTCACAGCTCCGGTATTTTGGCAGCTAATTAGATAGAAGGCGTCCTATTTCTTAGCCATGTTGCACGCCAAAGAAGCATGTTATTGTAGCGATTGAAACAAAAAAATTTTGACAGGGTTCTTTGACACTTCGGGTTACAAAACTTACTTAAAAGGTGCTAAAAGCGAAAGAAAGAAGCTATAAAATTAGTTACGAAAATTCATATAAACAGAAGAGTACAGTTATCGACTTAAAACTTGCAATATATGTTTGTATTCTCACTGTCTATCTTAGGCGCAGTGGCATGGACGTGGAATTTGATATAGCTGCGATCATGCCTAGAATTCCGTCAACCAAAATTGAAGCGCTCGGGCTTCTAGCAACTGAGTGTTGAGGAAAGTTTATGCATATTAATAAAGGCAAGGTAGTTTTTTCCAAAAACCTATGAATTTCCTCACCCGCCCTTCAGGAAATTAGTAAATTTGATCACTTTACGATCAACTTTATGAGTTGATAAGTGAATGTGATTGCAACGAAGTTTATGAGAAGCATTTGTGGTGTAACAAGAATGAATAAAATCCGTTATGAAAAGATATGACGAAGGTCATGTGTAAGGGAAGCCAGAAATCATCGCAGAGAGTGAATCAAAGTGTTAGGTTAGATTGAACATGTGGAAAGAATGGCTGAAGCGCGTGAATGGATGAAAAATTAAATAAAAAATAAATAATTATTGTACTAGGGATAGGTACACATATTATTGCATTTCGTGCAGCATAGCAGATGATCGCGCACCGAGTGAGGAAGAGCCAACGACACCACCTCGAAAAAAGGAAAGCTCACTTGAAAGCTAGAAACTACCAGCAGAAATTTAAAGATTCGTTGACATCGTAACCTGAGGCTAAGGGATGGTTAACCAAGTTCTCAAAATCAACAGAGCAAAAAGATGTGTAATATTGTAAGGTTTATCAAACCTATATTACTTGTGGGAAATCGGAGATCAAGCGTCACATGTTCCCACCCACACAAAAAACGATCCATGGTGGCAAAAAAACATCAATTGCCAGATACGTGCTACAATGATCCTCTCGAAAATCAGGAGTCGCAGAAAAAAAGGGCGCCTTGGAAAACAGCGGGCATCAAACTTAATTCGACAAGTATTTGGCAAACATCTTGTACGTGATATCGTCTGGATATCAAACCAGCATTCTAACGTTGTTCGACTGGATTTCCCTCCTGACGCTCATGCAGTCGGTAACACAGGGCTTATTCATACTGACGGAGCTCTGGAAACGAGTCCATTTACCTTTTAGTTAATTTATAGATCATAGGTCAGGATTAGCTGTTTTAGGGAAATCTGGGGTAATCAACACCCTTCAGCTAGGGTAATTAGAGTCGCCTCGCGTGGAAACCCTGGACTCAGTCTCTCAGAGTCAAGACTGTCAGACAGTGTCTAATCATCGGTGAGTGTGCATAGCGAAACGTTTGTTCTGCGTCCTGCTTCATTTCAAGTGCGCCCGCTCGGCTGAAATCGTGAGTCAAAGGTTTTTTACGCTATCTTCTATTGTTTACTTTAGGGCATTGTAATCCATGTGCGTATTGAGTGACTCTAATGAATTGTTAATAAATTCGTCGCTCACGTATGTTTGTCACTCATTCGCCCTTTGTAACTAGTTAGTCCTGCTTCCTGCTTAGTCCTGCTTGTGCTAGCCGTGGCACAGTGGTTAAGGGATCGGCCTTGTATGTTGGAGACGAGGGTTCGTATCCCGGAGCTGGCGCGGCGATTTTCCCTGTTGGGTAAAAGGGAAAGCTCAAGCACAATACCCCACTCAACCCAAGTGTCGGAAATGGGTACCGGCTTTACGGGGGAACTGTCATGGTGTCCTATATATAGTGTTGGTTATAAGACATTTGAAAAACCAATGCTCAAGATCATATGTATCAGGCTTGATTGGAAATAAAGCATCCCAAAGATGCCGATGTTTGTTTGTTTCCAAAAATACGTGGGATATTTTCAGCAGTTGGGATCAACGGCTCATCAACTAACCATGTGAGAACCATCGAAACTAGTGAAATGAAGTTGTTAAACCAGAGCGAGTGTCCTTTCGATTAATGGATGAAGATAATGCAATTGCCGTATTATTCCTTGAAAGGCATTATTCAATGTAGATCATTCAACTTGGGCATTGATTTATTCAGGCTATGTCGCGGGAAGAATTAGGAATATGTTCAAGGTAAAATTTTTGCCGATACTGACACCGGTATAATTTTATTCGCGATGCCTATCTAAAATTATACTTTTAATATGACCATTGAGTGTAAAGTAATTAAGGCTTGAATTTCTCTGAGATTAATCCAAAAACTATTAACAATTATTACATTCATTTAATTTGATGGTCGTTACATGTTGTGATAGTAGATCATTTTTTGAACGATGTACTCAAGCCTAAAGTGGAATACAAATAGTATTTTCAATATTTCTCCTGTTGATAATTAAAATGATACTAAGACTCAAACGGTAATCGAAACTTAACTTTCTTCAATTAAGTATTATTAACACGAGCTTCTCTCGCATTTCCGGTGACCATGAGTATTTCCAAATATTTCGAAAATTCGGTAATTTGCTTCATCTGTGATTTGTTGAATTACCTTTCATTCTTAACGAACTATGTTGATTAATTGTACAAACTCAGGAACTTGATCCATCTGAAATCACGTTATGGGCAGGTTGCAATCATTATTGAATATCTAGTGTAAACTGTGTAATACATGAATAACGATGCTTTTGTGGTTTTCACTTATCTTAATTATGCAGAACACTAGAGAGTATCATTTTATGTTATGAAATTTTTGGTACACTATTGGTCTACACATTTACTTCATCTGCTTCGAAATAATACCTAAAATAATAGTTAGGTTCGACAAAATCGTTCCGGTGGCTGGAAGCATCTTTAAGTACAGAAAATTAAATTCATTGACTTGATAAAGAGTTGTGAAATTTCAGTTTGATACTCATGAAAAGGAAGGTTAAATGTATTTTAAATATTTATTACGAAAAGACTAAATAAGTTCTAAGGAAAAAATGATTCGATCTCAGCTAGTACTAGTTTGAATGCTAAAATCAAGAGTAATGAAAGAAATGCGTGTATTTCGCTGTTGTGGTAGGATTTTTCACTTTCAATGATTGATCTGAGTAATAGTAAAGATGCTTCAACATAAATTGTACTCATGAGAAAAAAAAATGGAATTTTTTTCCAAGTTCAGCGATGAATTTGATTACTTAAAACTCAACAAAAATTAAACCAAGAATCAAAAGTTTTTATGTTAACAAAGTTAACTGTTTCAGAAAACGCATGTTGCTTCGACGCTAATCGGTCTACTCATCACCTTCGAAACTACTACATGAAAATGCTCTGAATGAATCAGTAACGTAGTTTGTCAAAGTAATATTGGCTGTTGCGTCACTTAATAGCTTGCTTGAGTTGAGCATCATCGCTTTGCGTAACTGACGGAGCCATTCATCCACGATTTGTTTACGTGCGCCACAGTCGTGATGTACGCAATAAAGTTGTTTCGATATGTAAATGTTGTCATAACATATTACTCGGTTGCTCTTTTCTTATCACTGTCAGAGTGATCGACGTTTTTAATGCGACACTATTGAAGAATACGCGCAGTTTACGTGAAACCCCTTGGCAGATTTTGAAAGAGATTAGAAGGCTTATTTGACCGGCGACTGTACCGCTCACGTGTTGCGTCGCTCCCTTCTTTTTCGTCGTTGAGTGGTCGCCGGCACTGTGCCGCAGCAATGTTTTGATGCTGCGAGGATAGCCGGGCGTCAGTCAGTCCACTGCAAACGAATTTTTTTTACGTTACAAGTCTGACCTACAAGTGTTGTATATTTATTAAAAGTCTAAGTCGGAATTAGAATATAAGTTCAGCAAAATGAATTTTTTAGCCTTCAAAGGTCGTGTGACACTAAAAATCTCGTTTATGTGATGAAAATTATCAAAGAATAATAATGAAGGCATCTACGGATGCTTTATTTCCAATTTCAAGCCTGGTACACATCACCTTGTACATTGGATTTTCAAATGCCTTATATCTAACGCCAGGACGCCATGACGCTTTCCCCCGGTCAAGACCGGTACCCATTTCAGACACCTGGGTAGAGTGGGGTATTGTGCTTGAAATTTTTCTCCTATACCCAACAGAGAAAATCGCCATCCAGCGCCGGTAGTCGAACCCGGGTTTCCCGCACGGCGGGCAGGGACTATAGACACACGGCTATGGCGAGCGTAAATCAAGTTGGAGAATTCCCTCCATTGCCTTCACAGTGGAGTTTCTAGAGTGATTTTGTACTACCTACTCAATCTAATGTTTTTTCAAAGTCGAGAAGTACTGAAAAACTCGGCTTCTGTTATCGAGGCTTTTGTACATGTGCTACAGATGATTTTAGAGCAGCCTGCATTGTTAATTTGTTTGTTCGGAAGTCATTGCAGTTAACATAAATGAATTCTGTTCGAAATCGGACTATACTTTTCATGTGTTTCTGAAATGTTTTACTAAAGATAGGTAGGGCAGAAACAGTTCTACTTATAATGTATATTTTCTATAAGTTACAGAGGCAGATTTTCATAATTTTCCATCGTACCTGAAGAAAAGCGTTACTGGCGGAATTTTTCGAAAAAGGAAAAATTTTGAACAGAGAATGGTTAATTTAGTCTAATGAGATGGTGTTATTTTGGCGCTGCGTACATTTAACACGTGTGCCGGGGCAATTTCAATTTGTATAAATTATTTTTTAAAGTCAGTAGTGATACAGGCTCGAATATTGGAGGCTTTAGTAAGCAGTAAAAGGAATGAAGATGTGTATGTCCTGGTCGTTGAAGGCTTCAATTAAGATGTGGTTTATTAAGCTCGTCTACCCCCCTGCGGTGCCGTGTGTGTAAGAGCAGACGTCTCTCCTGCCTGTCTGAAGTGAAAGTTTTATTGGCATGTATGAATAATAATTATTCCTTCTCTTTGAACTCATTTCTCGGATGTAAATTGAATAATGAAGATTTATTTAGACTAATTCATGAAGTAGAATTATTAAGTTGAGTAGACTTCATATTTTTGTGCTGCGTCATTGCCTTTCTCTGAACCCACTGTTTGTCTCTTGAGAAAGTAGCTACTAATTTGTTTAATACTTGTAATTTAAAATAAAGCTTTATGATTAAATCGGTACACAATACTAAGCCTAGCAACTGAAAACTTTAGATCAATGCCGTGACACTTGAATTTGATTCAAAATGTCATTGATGTGCCTACGAAATATAATGAATCGTTTTTGAAATAATAGCGGGAATATCGGTACAATGAAAATCCTGGGTATAATATCTACTCCTCTGTATTTAAATAATGCCTTTGTATATAAAAATTATTGCACACTATTTCCTCCATATATATTGCGTAATAACTTCATTGTTAGGATTGACCGAGGGCGGCTCTCCCGTTCCCACAACCCCGTCGGTCACTTTGTAAAGAACACGCTGCATTTTCCGGCAGCTTGAGTAGATGTCGCGATATTTTTGTTATACAACGCACAAAATCTCTCTAAATTGCTATTGTTCCTGCTGTCCTGTATGACTTTTTCTGTATTGTGTTTAGTTTGTGTGTTTCTGCATTATTGCTGAAGTAAAACCAGCTTATTCTTTATCGAAATCAATTCAATGAATTCGCAGTTGGGCTTAATTTGTCATCATGAATATAGACCCCGGCAAACCCCGGCCATTTTGGCTGACCCCGGCCCCGGCAAGCCCCGAAAATTTTTGCAGACCCCGGCCCCGGCCCCGGCAAAATAGTGCCCTAAACCGGGGTTTTGGCCGGGGATTTTAGTTTTTTACTACACCTTTTTCACTTCGAATTAATCCAAGTCAAGGTCAATGTAATCCAAGATAAGTTCAATTTAATCCAAGTCAGATTCAAATTAATCCGAGTCAAGTTCAAATTAATCAGAGTCAAGTTCAAATTAATCAGAGTCAAGTTCAAATCAATCAGAGTCAAGTTCAAATTAATCAGAGTCAAGTTCAAATTAATCAGAGTCAGGTTCAAATTAATGCAAGTTGAATTCAAATATAACGTGTTAAGAATCCAGCATCAGGAGGCAGAGTGTGATGCAGATCTTTGAACGGAGTAACATATAGAGATCAATTATAAAAACTTCGTATCAGCTATACATTAAAGTTGTTTTTTCAATTCTACATTAATGGCAGTGTGCATCCATTCAAATATTTATGTTCAAAGACAATTTTATGTTACACATGCGCATACACATAGTAGTATCGAGGATTTAATTACTCATATAGAGATTTATATGCGTGAAATTTCGTTTTATCACATATATAAAGTCATATATGCATTCAACTACGAAAGATTACCATTGGATATGTTAATTTAACCTTTAAGAGAAATATAGCAACGAAGTCTGTTTTTTGCTTGTTCAAACGATTTTTGTACAAACAGGTTTCATTTCTTTTACCGATCGAGATGATATATTTGCCTAGGCCTATTCATTTGAAGGGATGGCACAATTTTTAATTGCTATTGCAGGATTATATCTGTGTAGTAATGTACTCATATAAATTGTAATCAAATGGTATCGTACATAATTAAGTACTCAGTGAATCGCATTTGCTCATTTCTTTTAAAGGTTAAATCTACATATCGTCCAGTGGCAATCATTTGTAATTGCATGCACATATGATTTCATAAATGTGATAAAGTGGAATTTCAGGCACGTAAATCTTCAAATGAGTGTAAATAAATCCTCGATACTATGTGCATCTGTAACATAAAAGTACCTTTGAACATAATTATTTGCGTGGATGCATACTGCCATTAATTTAGAATTATAAAACAACTTTAATGTGTAGTATAATACGAAGTTTTTATAATTGACTTCTAACTGTTACTCCGCCCAAAGATCTGAATCACACTCTGCCTCCTGATGCTGGATACTTAGTACATTTTACGACAGCTTGTTTTAACACTGTAGAAATTTTATGTATTCCTTGCTGAAAGGAAAAACGTTTTTCTTGCTCATAACATCCAACAGATACATTTTTAATATAAAAAACGCTCAAATTAACGAAAGATTCATGTCGATTCTTAACTCAACTTGGAGCTGGATTAATTTGACCTTGATTTGGATTAGTTTAAACTTGACTTGGATTAATTTGAACTTGACTTGGACTAATTTGAACTTGACTTTGACTAATTTGAACTTGACTTGGACTAATTTGAACTTGACTTGGATTGATATGAATTTGATTTGGATTAATTTGAACTTGACTTGGATTAAATTGAAGTTGATTTGGATTAATTTGAACTTGACTTGGATTAATTTGAACTTGACTTGGACTAATAGTTTGAAGTGAATAAAGCGTAGTGTGCCCGGCTACCCGCACGTGAAAAATTCACGTGTCTTTTAAACAAATTTAAAACGATTCCTCAAGAGATTTGCGATTTCATTGCAATCCTGAAGAACATGCAGTCACTGAAAAGAAAAAGCAGTATCTATGCTACCATCCAGTGTGATTATAATCCAGTGCGCAGTTATTGACACGAAGGAATCTCGACTTGGAGAGGTCCTAATGGCAGCTGTTATTGAGAAGACGCTATTTTTGTTAACTTGCTTTTATATTTCCTCTGAAATAGCAAACTGAATTTGGATACTGAGATCCGGAATTAGTCTTGTTGTAATTACCTTCTCTGATAGAACTTGAAACTTCTTATTCAAAAACCCTACAAAATTAAAAAAGTTTCCTTTTCCATAGGGTCGTAAGGATTGAGCGTGTCACAAAGCCAGTAAATTAACAATTTCTCTCTATGTATGTATTTGGTCAGTATTGTTTGGCTCCCAGTTTTTAGATTGAGTAAATGTTTCTTTTGAAGTCAGCTGTTTGCCAGTAGACGAAGACGACTTGCTACAATCGGCAGTTTTGTCACTGCTGCAACCAAAACTGTCTTTGTTTGTTTTCAATACATAGACATTTGGTTTTTCTTCTTGTTCGTTTTGTTTCTATTTTTCAATTCTTTTTCGTTGTGTGCTTTTTCTTCAGCTTCGAGGAATTGATCATTTTGTGTCGATTTTAGATGGCCCCATAAATATTTAGTTGAGAAAGTTTTCTAAGATGCACCAGCCGCTCCTCGTCGTATATTTGCTTCACAAATGGTGCACCCTTCAATTTCTACACTCTTCACCGATATGTAAAAGTAATCCCATACTGCTGACGCACTACTTTTAGTCATTATACCGGGCGTCCCACAAAAATGTCACTGAGTTTTAATTGATTATATTTCCACTTTAAATTTACATATTTTAATTTTCATTTTTTCACAATGTCGTAAATTTTATTTTATGTTCGAATAATTTATGTTTTTGAAAATCGTTTAATAACCACTTTACATTGACCGATTCACTGAAACGGATAGAAAAACTAATTTTTCGATGGAAAACATTTCAACACAATATTGATATTCTTCCTTATTTTGCACTTTCCAAAAAAACGAACAAACAAAAACTTAAAAGAGTAACAAATCAATACATTAAATAAAGTTTAAATAAAAAGTAATTTAGTATCCTTCGACATACCCACCATTTCTCTCAAGGCAAGCATTACTTACTTCTAGCCACTATCAAACGTAGAGTTTTGCGGATCATTTCACCGTTTTCTTTTAGTTCTTGAAACA
The DNA here is from genome assembly GCA_030386875.1 of Morinoia aosen. Lineage (NCBI taxonomy): Eukaryota > Metazoa > Arthropoda > Malacostraca > Amphipoda > Talitridae > Morinoia > Morinoia aosen. The sequence continues at coordinate 59,942,996 of CM059579.1, read as the reverse complement.
CTTCAACTCGTTGTTGAAGAATTATTAATGATGGAGGTGATGTTTTGAAAACGCTTTCCTTCCCAGGAGGTAATGAAGAAGATCACAACTGTTGTTTTTATAACTTTTCCTTTGAACAAATAATTAATGGAACATACTTTTAATGGCAAACGTTTCGGAATCTCTGATTCCATCATCAGTGCTGTAAAACAAGGAATAAAATACCTACTGTGAAATACCTTGTGAAATACCTACTGTGAAATACCCACTGTGAATATATCGTTCACAGCTAGGAAGAGGCCCTAAAATTCTTTGACTGCATAAATGGATATCACGCCAAGATAAATTACACAATGGAAACTGAGCAGAATGATAAATTGCCATTTTTAGACTTTCTCGTAAAGAAAATGAATTCAACGTTCACCACCTCTGTTTATAGAAAACCTACATTTACGAGATTATGTACCAATTTCTTCAGTTGCATTTACATGGGTTATATTAAAACAAGTGTCACTACATTATTGCGTAGAGCATACCGTATTTCAAATTCATATAAAATATTTCATGACGAAGTGAAATATATCACAAAGTTACTTGTAAAAAATAAATACCCTGTAACTTTCATTAACAATCTGGTTAAAAAGTTTTTAGACAAAAAATTTTTCCCTCCGTGTACAATTCTGACCGCACCTAAGCAAAAAGTTGTCGTCGAGCTCTCTTTCTTGGGCTACCTTTCAAGGAGATTAGAAAGGATCTTTTATCTCTGATACACTCTCATTTTACTTTCATTGACGTGTTACCATTTTATAGAAATAGTTTTAAAATAAATCCATTTTTCATAAGAAATAGCGTTTAGAAGAGTGACTGAGAAATGGTTGTGTCTACTAGTATAAATGTGATTGCTGCCTGCAGTCCTATGTTGGAAGTACCACACTCCTGCAATTGATTCGTCACAGCCATCACTCAGGTATCTCCCATGGAATCGGCCGTCCATACTCATCTCCCTCCCAGTCAGCCATCAGAGATCATTGCCATAGTTCAAACCACCCTTTCAGAGGTTCCAATTTCTCCATACTTTGTAGAACTGTAAAGGAATTTGACCTTAAAATTTTGGAATCAGTGTTCATTTTTACCCATAAATCTCAGCTAAATAATGATCAAAGTGCGATGAAATTAAATATTGCCCCAACTGTGTAAATAAGAGTGTGTTGGAATGTGTGTGTGTGTGTGTATGCAGTAATGTTGCTTTGTGTGGATGTTATTGTGTGTTGGTTTGATTGCTAGAATTTAGGTGTATGTGTACGTAAAGGCTTCGAAAGCGTAAGAGAAATTGTGTTTTATTTTTAATGATTAGGCATAGCAATTTTTCGACGTAGGTATAGTGATATTAATTTCTTATAGCTTTTTCACAATTTGTTCATTATCGTTTTTTATTCCTTGTTTTACAGCACTGATGATGGAATCAGAGATTTAAACAATTTAAACAATTTAAACAATTTATTTACCACAGGAGATACAGAGGTAGAATGTTTCTTAAGTCTAGTACAATGGACAAGTTTGAATATAGCTACCTGTGGGCCCGAATAAGTTCAGCGACTTCTAGGGCATCCTACCATCACGCTATTCTAGGGTGTACAAAAGTTTAACCTAGTTCACTTAACCTAGTTTCGCATTAGACTGATCATTGAAATAATTAACTCGATATTTTACAAGTCGGCTATATTTAACAGTATGTTCGATAAAACGATTCAAGAGCAGAGAGAAGATTGGTTATGGTACACAAGGCAAGTTACATTATGACATTATCATTAGTTACATGTAGGAGGCAAGATTTCGACACGGTGATCTTACACTACTAGTATTCTGATAGGAAGTGAGACTCAAGATGTCTTTTGAATACTTTGTACGAATTACATTCACGGATCTCTGCAGGTATAGAGTTCCAAGTTTTGGTTCCAACGAAGAGAATACTGTGTTGCGACCTGGCCTTTGAATAATAAGGAAGCATGAATTTACTTCTATTTCGGGTTAAATGGTCGTGATGACCAGTTTGCGCAGTCAATAATTGTCTTAGGCTATTGTCGCCATCATTTCTTAATGTTTTGTAAATGAAATTACAGATGGAGATTTTGTAGAGATCCGAAAGTTTAAGTATTTGTAAATTTTTGAAAGAATCATTTGTGTGAGCATTATATTCTAGGTTCTTTACCGCTCTGACAGCCCTTTTCTGCAGAGTAAAAATTTTGTTGGTTTTATTTTTATCAGTTCCGTGCCATGCTTCTATTCCGTATTGCAAGTATGGGGAAATGAGCGTACGGTAGAGCATTTGTAAAGCTGTTTCAGGCAGAAAATTTTTAACTTTATTTAGGATTCCGATGGATTTTGATAATTTAGAACTAATATGAGTGATGTGCTCTTTGAAGGTCAGATGTTTATCTATTATGATGCCCAGAAATTTACATGAGTTGGTTTCTTCGATTTCACCTTCGCCAATTTTAATGCATGGGAGAGATACATCTTTCTTGTATGAGAAAGTAATATAATTTGTTTTATCGATATTTAGGCTTATTTTATTAGCTTTGAGCCACGATGAAACCTTGTGAAGTTCAGTATTTATACTCTCCACAATCATAGCAGGATTTTGGTTCGGAAGGACCGCAGAAAGCGTACTGTCATCGGCAAAAAGTATGAATTTGAAGAATGATGTAGATTTTACAATATCATTGATAAAAATCAGAAACAAGAGAGGCCCGAGAACAGATCCTTGTGGAACTCCATGGCTAATTGTCTGTGGGTCTGATTTTGCGTCGTCAATGACAACGTATTGCTTTCGATTTGTTAGGTATGATCTGAACCAATCATGGGCAATCCCTCGAATGCCATAACAGTGTAGTTTCGATAATAGTATTTTATGGTCCACACAATCAAATGCTTTTCGGAAGTCAAGAAATTCAGAGAAGACAGGCTTTCCTTCATCTATATTAGAATAGAGGAATTGTAAATGATTTAATATAGCCTGTGTTGTTGATTTTTTAGAGCGAAAACCGTATTGTTTATCGTAAAGAAATGATTTTTGTTCAAAATAAGAGTACACTTTTTTATACACAATCTTTTCGAATACTTTGCTAATAATTGGTAGAATGGAGATAGGTCGATAATTGTTTACACAGGTTTTTTCACCACTTTTAAAGATAGGGGTTACTCTAGCAACTTTGAGGGAGTTCGGGAAAGTGCCTAGTAAGAGAGACTGGTTAATAATATTTGATATCAGTGGGGCTACAATGTCAGCAATAACTTTAAGTACTTTAGTCGGAAACGTTTGTAACCCACTCGATTTATTTTTCATGTTGTTTATGCACGTAATTACATCGGAGGAGTTTGTAGGCGTAAAGAAAAAGGAGCTGGGTTCTCGAATATGATCCATAAATTCCAGGTGATCAGTAGGTTCACTTGGAATACCATCAGCTATTGTTTTCCCTACGTTTACGAAGAAGTTGTTAAAGAGATTAGCAATTTCTTTCTTCTCATGATATTTTACATTATCTTGAACAACATATTCAATTTTCTTTTTATCGGCATTATTCGGTTTACAGCAGGAGTTAAGGAGATGCCAAATCTTTTTAACGTCAGTTTTGAATTGAGTAAACTTGAGCGTAAAGTAGTTCTTTTTTGATGTTCTTATCTGGTTTGTTACATAGTTTCTAAATCGGTTATATGTTTCTCTAGATATTCGTCCTTCGCAAAGGAGGGCTAGGTACGCTTGACGTTTCTTTATATTTATCACGATGTCTCTGGTAATCCAGGGCTTATGTTTATTTTTCGGGGTAACTGTACGAGTTACAATTGGGCAACACTGATTGTATGCGGTCATTATAGTTTCAGTCAACTTTACTACTGCTTCATCAATGCTCGTAGTATTATTGTTTTGTTGAGAGATGTGCAATGTAGGCATTGATTCTTCTAGAACGGTGCGCATTTCTTCAAGATTTGATTCGTTTATTTTACGATATGAGTAAGTTTCAGCCCGTGCCTTGGTGCAAGCAATATAGACATTTTTCTTAATAAGAAAAACTGGGAAGTGATCTGATAAGTCAGAAGTAATTATTCCAACAAGAAAATCACTAGGGTCTGTCATAAAGATATTGTCAAGCAGCGTAGCACACTCTGAGGTTATTCGTGTAGGCTTTGTAATGATCGGAAGGAAGGATTGAGACTGAAAGGTAGTTAGGAAATTAGAGATTGGTTCATGGCTTTCATGTTTCAGTAGATCATAATTGAAGTCACCGCATATTATTATGTCATTGTATAAGGGCCTGTTGAACTGAGAAATAATACGATTCAATTCATTCAGGAAGGATATAGGACAGGCTGTAGGAGGCCTATACACCGTTCCAAGCACAATGCGTTTACCATCTCTAAAAAGTTCTACGAAGAGTGATTCTATATGATCCTGATTCATGGTTGCACTTGCTATGGTTCTCGAGTCTATGTGGTTAGATATATATGTGCTGATGCCTCCGCCCCGCTGGTTTTTTCTTAGCGAATGGTAACTATGATAATTTTCAAATCGAATCATGTCTTTAGTCGAGTCATCTAGCCAGCTTTCGGTGAAGCTAATCACGTCTAGGTTATATTTAAGTTCAGTAATAGTACATTGTATCTCTTCCAATTTTGGATAGAGTGACCTACAGTTCCAACACAGGAGTGAGAAATCTCGGTCAGTTATTCGTATAGTTTCGTTGAATTCTGATATATTAGTATACCTACACTCTTGAGAGTCGTTTAGGTTTGGATATATTCTGTTCAAATGATTGAAATCTGGATCGATTTCCTCAAATATTACAGGGTGATCAGTCATTTAAAATAAGTAAAAGTAAGAATTAGGTACTATAGAGCTTAAGACGAAATACAGAGTCAAGCTTAAAGGGATATTTCAGTCTAAAAAGTAGCTTATTAAGTAAGAGAGAATAGAGTAAAAAAGAAAAATCTAGCGCGATTTCGTGAGTACACACAAACTCAGTCCATGAGCGAGTGATAATGGAGTTCAATATCACAACATTGGTGCAAACAGATTGCTAAGGGCGTTTTCGCAAGTTCACATACAACAGGTAATAAATTTCTAAAGATTATGACGACAATGATACAATCAGCTAATATGGTTTACGCGTAATAATAACTGTAGTGGTAAATAGAGAAGAATTCACAGTAACATTGGTTGGTGAAAAATTACTAATTGCGATGTTACAAAATGTGACACACAGTTGTCATAGATGTTTACACACACATCTATTATTTATTTGTTATAATATTGGAGTTCGATATCACTACATTGGTGCAAACAGATTGCTGAGGGCGTTTTCATAAGTTCACATACAAGAGGGAATAAGTTTTAAAGATTATGATGACAATGATACAATCAGCTAATATGGTTTACGCGTAATAATAACTGTAGTGGTAAATAAGGAAGAATTCACAGTAGTATTGGTAAGTGAAAAATTGCTGATAGATTATAATGACAATGATATAAGCAGATTATAAGAAGATTACAACGACAATGATATAATCAGATTATAAGAAGATTACAACGACAATGATATAATCAGCTAATATGGTTGTACGATGGCAGTGGAGGGCAGAAGCGATTATCAGATTATAAGAAGATTACAACGACAATGATATAATCAGCTAATATGGTTTACGCGTAATAATACTTAAGTGGTTAAGAAGAGAAAAAATTCACAGTAACATTGGGAGGTAAAAAATTGCTGATTGCGTTGTTTTAAAAGTTCACACACAGCTGTCATAAATGTTTACAAGCACATCTGTTATACACTTGTATAGATTCAGGTTGAACGAGCATCAAGTTGAGGTTTACTGACATGATACCTAATTGAGGTTAAATTAATACGAAATTGACATATTTAGGGGATGAAAATGAAATTGACTAATTTAGGGGATCACCTAGTCTAGGGAATTTAGGGGATCACCTAATGACAATGATATAATCAGCTAATATGGTTTACGCGTAACAAAAAAACTTTAGTGGTAAAAAATGAAAAAAATCACAGTAATATTGGGAGGTAAAAATTGCTGATTGCGTTGTTGCAAAAGTTCACATACACCTATCATAAATGTTTACAAACACATCTGTTAAACATTTGTATAGATTCAGGTTAAGCTAACATCAAGTTGAGGATAAGCTGATATGATATCTAATTGAGGTTAAACTAGCACGAAAACTGACAATCAAATTGAGGAGATCACCTAGTCTAGTCACCCATGACTTGTTTTGATGTCATATTGAGTTGTTGCATCAGGTATTGCTCGAGGTCATCTGGCGTGTTGATCTCGCGGCGTCTTGAATCTGGGTTTCCGGGGTTAAATATGAAAATGTTTCCATCCTGTGTTTTTGGGGTTCCAACTTTATCCGGGAATTTTCTTTTGGCCATCCTCAGAATGTACATGGCGTTAGCTCGTGAAGGTATGAGGTATTCATTTATGAAGAAGAACTTTGGTTTCTTTTCTCGGCAGGCGTTGAGAATTTCACGTTTTTTGTTGTAATCTTTTAGTTCAAATGCAATGTTTCTTTGATCTACGTTCCCAGTTACTGGTTTTTCCCCATTCTTGTAGCTGACGTCATATCAGTGTCGGAGAGGTCAATGTTGATCTTGTCCTTCAGGAGTTTGCAGACTGTATCCTTACAGATTTCGTTTGCGTGATTCCGAAACGTTTGCTATTAAAAGAATGTTCCCTTTTATATGGGTTCTTCTTTTCATTTTACGTATTAGATTTCCCAAAAATCGCCCTTTTAATTCTATTAAATTATTCGAAAAGGAAACAAGATTTACCACATTGTGAAAAAAGACAATTCAAATATGTTAATTTAAAGTAGAGATAGAACCAATTAAAAAGTCGGAGACATTTCTGTGGAACACCCGGTACATTTAATTACTATAATTGTTTCTATATTAAGTAATTCAACAAGCACTGCAACTGCAAGTCTACAAACTTTATGACTTGACATAAATACACACCCAACCGCAACCGTAATTCAACATGCATTGAGCCACTAACAGGCGTTATGCATTACGTCATCGTGATCCCTCCTGACACGGCCTGAGCCCCGGCCCCGGCCCAGGCCCCGGCCGTGGTAAATTTGATAACCCCGGCCTCGGCCCGGCCCCGGCCATGACAAATTTGTTGAACCCGGCCACGGCCAAATTTTCAACCCCGGTCGGTCTATAATCATGAACTCGCAACCATACTTCTGTTAAACCACTAGCGCGTAGCAATAACCTTTTTCCGTGGCGGCAAAAATTTCCCGGCATTTTCAAAACCATGAATGTAACTCATTTCTGATGAACGATGAGAAGCCTTTAATTTGCTGTTAAACAGTATTAGAAAAATCAGTAATGTTTCTTATTTAGGTGAATGAGATGTGCTTCACTCATGTACTACAATTATCTTAGAATAGTTGAAAAATCAATTAAAGTTCTCTGCTGATGGAATGTGTCATTGTTTTATACCGATCGAGAGCATATTTGAACTCAACAATAGTAGTGGAAGTTCAAAAATCAGTTGAGATGCTGCATTATGGCATGCTTTTCTCCAATGTAAATAAAACTCTAATGATATTTCAAAACATTGAATGATATATATTAAGAAATAGCTTGATGCAATGTCATTCTGATTGAAATCCTGCTGCATGTCTCAGCGCTGGTATAAAACGTGACAGAATGTCCTCACGCCTGCGATGTCTATACAGATATGGCTTTGCCATGATGTGGCCGTCCCGCGGCCTGACGTGGTCGTCCCGCGGCCTGATGTGGTCGTCCCGCGGCCTGATGTGGTCGTCCCGCGGCCTGATGTGGTCGTCCTGACGTGGTCGTCCCGCGGCCTGATGTGGCCGTCCTGATGTGGCCGTCCCGCACCCTGATGTGGCCGTTCTGACGAGGTCGTCCCGCGGCCTGATGTGGTCATCCCGCTGCCTGATGTGGCCGTCCTGACGTGGTCGTCCCTGTGGCGGCCTGGTGCTGTCCCTGTGGCAGCCTGTTGCTGTCCCTGTGGCAGCCTGTTGCTGTCCCTGTGGCGGCCTGGTGCTGTCCCTGTGGCGGCCTGTTGCTCTCCGGTGGCGGCCTGGTGCTGTCCCTGTGGCGGCCTGGTGCTGTCCCTGTAGCGGCCTGTTGCTCTCAGGTGGCGGCCTGGTACTGTTCCTGTAGCGGCCTGTTGCTCTCCGGTGGCGACCTGGTGCTGTCCCTGTAGCGGCCTGTTGCTCTCCGGTGGCGGCCTGGTGCTGTCCCTGTGGCGGCCTGGTTCTGTCCCTGTGGCGACCTGCTGCTCTCCGGTGGCGGCCTGGTGCTGTCCCTGTGGCGGCCTGTTGCTCTCCGGTGGCGGCCTGGTGCTGTCCCTGTGGCAGCCTGCTGCTCTCCGGTGGCGGCCTGATACTGTCCCTGTGGCGGCCTGGTTCTGTCCCTGTGGCGGCCTGCTGCTCTCCGGTGGCGGCCTGGTGCTGTCCCTGTGGCGGCCTGCTGCTGTCCCTGTGGCGGCCTGCTGCTGTCCCTGTGGCGGCCTGCTGCTGTCCCTGTGGCGGCCTGTTGCTCTCCGGTGGCGGCCTGGTGCTGTCCCTGTGGCAGCCTGCTGCTCTCCGGTGGCGGCCTGATGCTGTCCCTGTGGCAGCCTGGTTCTGTCCCTGTGACGGCCTGCTGCTCTCCGGTGGCGGCCTGGCGCTGTCCCTGTGGCGGCCTGTTGCTGTCCCTGTGGCGGCCTGTTGCTTTCCGGCGGCGGCCTGTTGCTGTCCCTGTGGCGGCCTGGTGCTGTCCCTGTGGCGGCCTGGTTCTGTCCCTGTGGCGGCCTGCTGCTCTCCGGTGGCGGCCTGGTGCTGTCCCTGTAGCGGCCTGTTGCTCTCCGGTGGCGGCCTGGTGCTGTCCCTGTGGCGGCCTGTTGCTCTCAGGTGGCGGCCTGGTGCTGTCCCTGTGGCGGCCTGCTGCTCTCCGGTGGCGGCCTGGTGCTGTCCCTGTGGCGGCCTGGTTCTGTCCCTGTGGCGGCCTGCTGCTCTCCGGTGGCGGCCTGGTGCTGTCCCTGTGGCGACCTGCTACTGTCCCTGTGGCGGCCTGCTGCTCTCCTGTGGCGGCCTGGTGCTGTCCCTGTGGCGGCCTGTTGCTCTCCGGTGGCGGCCTGGTGCTGTCCCTGTGGCGGCCTGCTGCTCTCAGGTGGCGGCCTGGTGCTGTCCCTGTGGCGGCCTGGTTCTGTCCCTGTGGCGGCCTGTTGCTGTCCCTGTGGCGGCCTGTTGCTGTCCCTGTGGCGGCCTGTTGCTGTCCCTGTGGCGGCCTGTTGCTGTCCCTGTGGCGGCCTGTTGCTGTCCCTGTGGCGGCCTGTTGCTGTCCCTTTGGCGGCCTGTTGCTCTCCCTGTGGCGGCCTGTTGCTCTCCGGTGGCGGCCTGGTGCTGTCCCTGTGGCGGCCTGGTGCTGTCCCTGTGGCGGCCTGGTGCTGTCCCTGTGGCGGCCTTGTGCTCTCGGGTGGATGCCTGGTGCTGTCCCTGTGGCGGCATGGTGCTGTCCCTGTGGCGGCCTGTTGCTCTCCGGTGGCGGCCTGGTGCTGTCCATGTGGCGGCCTGGTGCTGCCCCTGTGGCGGCCTGGTGCTGCCCCTGTGGCGGCCTGTTGCTGTCCCTGTGGCGGCCTGTTGCTGTCCCTGTGGCGGCCTGTTGCTCTCCCTGTGGCGGCCTGTTGCTCTCCCTGTGGAGGCCTGTTGCTCTCGGTGGCGGCCTGGTGCTGTCCCTGTGGCGGCCTGGTGCTGTCCCTGTGGCGGCCTTGTGCACTCGGGTGGATGCCTGGTGCTGTCCCTGTGGCGGCATGGTGCTGTCCCTGTGGCGGCCTGTTGCTCTCCGGTGGCGGCCTGGTGCTGTCCATGTGGCGGCCTGGTGCTGCCCCTGTGGCGGCCTGGTGCTGCCCCTGTGGCGGCCTGCTGCTCTCCGGTGGCGGCCTGGGGCTGTCCCTGTGGCGGCCTGGTTCTGTCCCTGTGGCGGCCTGCTGCTCTCCGGTGGCGGCCTGGTGCTGTCCCTGTGGCGGCCTGCTGCTGTCCCTGTGGCGGCCTGCTGCTCTCCGGTGGCGGCCGGGTGCTGTCCCTGAGGCGGCATGTTGCTCTCTGGTGGCGGCCTTGTGCTGTCCCTGTGGCGGCCTGGGGCTGTCCCTGTGGCGGCCTGGTTCTGTCCCTGTGGCGGCCTGCTGCTCTCCGGTGGCGGCCTGGTGCTGTCCTTGTGGCGGCCTGCTGCTGTCCCTGTGGCGGCCTGCTGCTGTCCCTGTGGCGGCCTGCTGCTCTCCGGTGGCGGCCGGGTGCTGTCCCTGAGGCGGCATGTTGCTCTCTGGTGGCGGCCTTGTGCTGTCCCTGTGGCAGCCTGCTGCCCTCCGGTGGCGGCCTGATGCTGTCCCTGTGGCGGCCTGGTTCTGTCCCTGTGGCGGCCTGCTGCTCTCCGGTGGCGGCCTGGTGCTGTCCCTGTGGCGGCCTGCTGCTGTCCCTGTGGCGGCCTGCTGCTCTCCGGTGGCGGCCTGGTTCTGTCCCTGGGGCGGCCTGCTGCTCTCCGGTGGCGGCCTGGTTCTGTCCCTGTGGCGGCCTGCTGCTCTCCGGTGGCGGCCTGGTGCTGTCCCTGTGGCGGCCTGTTGCTCTCCGGTGGCGGCCTGGTGCTGTCCCTGTGACGGCCTGCTGCTCTCCGGTGGCGGCCTGGCGCTGTCCCTGTGGCGGCCTGTTGCTGTCCCTGTGGCGGCCTGTTGCTTTCCGGCGGCGGCCTGTTGCTGTCCCTGTGGCGGCCTGGTGCTGTCCCTGTGGCGGCCTGGTTCTGTCCCTGTGGCGGCCTGCTGCTCTCCGGTGGCGGCCTGGTGCTGTCCCTGTAGCGGCCTGTTGCTCTCCGGTGGCGGCCTGGTGCTGTCCCTGTGGCGGCCTGTTACTCTCAGGTGGCGGCCTGGTGCTGTCCCTGTGGCGGCCTGCTGCTCTCCGGTGGCGGCCTGGTGCTGTCCCTGTGGCGGCCTGGTTCTGTCCCTGTGGCGGCCTGCTGCTCTCCGGTGGCGGCCTGGTGCTGTCCCTGTGGCGACCTGCTACTGTCCCTGTGGCAGCCTGCTGCTCTCCGGTGGCGGCCTGGTGCTGTCCCTGTGGCGGCCTGTTGCTCTCCGGTGGCGGACTGGTGCTGTCCCTGTGGCGGCCTGCTGCTCTCAGGTGGCGGCCTGGTGCTGTCCCTGTGGCGGCCTGGTTCTGTCCCTGTGGCGGCCTGTTGCTGTCCCTGTGGCGGCCTGTTGCTGTCCCTGTGGCGGCCTGTTGCTGTCCCTGTGGCGGCCTGTTGCTGTCCCTGTGGCGGCCTGTTGCTGTCCCTGTGGCGGCCTGTTGCTGTCCCTGTGGCGGCCTGTTGCTCTCCCTGTGGCGGCCTGTTGCTCTCCGGTGGCGGCCTGGTGCTGTCCCTGTGGCGGCCTGGTGCTGTTCTGTGGCGGCCTTGTGCTCTCGGGTGGATGCCTGGTGCTGTCCCTGTGGCGGAATGGTGCTGTCCCTGTGGCGGTCTGTTGCTCTCCGGTGGCGGCCTGGTGCTGTCCATGTGGCGGCCTGGTGCTGCCCCTGTGGCGGCCTGGTGCTGCCCCTGTGGCGGCCTGTTGCTGTCCCTGTGGCGGCCTGTTGCTGTCCCTGTGGCGGCCTGTTACTCTCCCTGTGGCGGCCTGTTGCTCTCCCTGTGGCGGCCTGTTGCTCTCCGGTGGCGGCCTGGTGCTGTCCCTGTGGCGGCCTGGTGCTGTCCCTGTGGCGGCCTGGTGCTGTCCCTGTGGCGGCCTTGTGCACTCGGGTGGATGCCTGGTGCTGTCCCTGTGGCGGCATGGTGCTGTCCCTGTGGCGGCCTGTTGCTCTCCGGTGGCGGCCTGGTGCTGTCCATGTGGCGGCCTGGTGCTGCCCCTGTGGCGGCCTGGTGCTGCCCCTGTGGCGGCCTGCTGCTCTCCGGTGGTGGCCTGGGGCTGTCCCTTTGGCGGCCTGGTTCTGTCCCTGTGGCGGCCTGCTGCTCTCCGGTGGCGGCCTGGTGCTGTCCCTGTGGCGGCCTGCTGCTGTCCCTGTGGCGGCCTGCTGCTCTCCGGTGGCGGCCGGGTGCTGTCCCTGAGGCGGCATGCTGCTCTCTGGTGGCGGCCTTGTGCTGTCCCTGTGGCGGCCTGGGGCTGTCCCTGTGGCGGCCTGGTTCTGTCCCTGTGGCGGCCTGCTGCTCTCCGGTGGCGGCCGGGTGCTGTCCCTGAGGCGGCATGTTGCTCTCTGGTGGCGGCCTTGTGCTGTCCCTGTGGCAGCCTGCTGCCCTCCGGTGGCGGCCTGATGCTGTCCCTGTGGCGGCCTGGTTCTGTCCCTGTGGCGGCCTGCTGCTCTCCGGTGGCGGCCTGGTGCTGTCCCTGTGGCGGCCTGCTGCTGTCCCTGTGGCGGCCTGCTGCTCTCCGGTGGCGGCCTGGTTCTGTCCCTGGGGCGGCCTGCTGCTCTCCGGTGGCGGCCTGGTGCTGTCCCTGTGGCGGCCTGTTGCTCTCCGGTGGCGGCCTGGTGCTGTCCCTGTGGCGGTCTGCTGCTCTCCGGTGGCGGCCTGGTGCTGTCCCTGTGGCGGCCTGCTGCTCTCCGGTGGCGGCCTGTTGCTGTCCCTGTGGCGGCCTGTTGCTGTCCCTGTGGCGGCCTGGTTCTGTCCCTGTGGCGGCCTGTTGCTGTCCCTGTGGCGGCCTGTTGCTGTCCCTGTGGCGGCCTGTTGCTGTCCCTGTGGCGGCCTGTTGCTGTCCCTGTGGCGGCCTGTTGCTGTCCCTGTGGCGGCCTGTTGCTGTCCCTGTGGCGGCCTGTTGCTCTCCCTGTGGCGGCCTGTTGCTCTCCGGTGGCGGCCTGGTGCTGTCCCTGTGGCGGCCTGGTGCTGTTCTGTGGCGGCCTTGTGCTCTCGGGTGGATGCCTGGTGCTGTCCCTGTGGCGGCATGGTGCTGTCCCTGTGGCGGCCTGTTGCTCTCCGGTGGCGGCCTGGTGCTGTCCATGTGGCGGCCTGGTGCTGCCCCTGTGGCGGCCTGGTGCTGCCCCTGTGGCGGCCTGTTGCTGTCCCTGTGGCGGCCTGTTGCTGTCCCTGTGGCGGCCTGTTACTCTCCCTGTGGCGGCCTGTTGCTCTCCCTGTGGCGGCCTGTTGCTCTCCGGTGGCGGCCTGGTGCTGTCCCTGTGGCGGCCTGGTGCTGTCCCTGTGGCGGCCTTGTGCACTCGGGTGGATGCCTGGTGCTGTCCCTGTGGCGGCATGGTGCTGTCCCTGTGGCGGCCTGTTGCTCTCCGGTGGCGGCCTGGTGCTGTCCATGTGGCGGCCTGGTGCTGCCCCTGTGGCGGCCTGGTGCTGCCCCTGTGGCGGCCTGCTGCTCTCCGGTGGCGGCCTGGTTCTGTCCCTGAGGCGGCATGTTGCTCTCTGGTGGCGGCCTTGTGCTGTCCCTGTGGCAGCCTGCTGCCCTCCGGTGGCGGCCTGATGCTGTCCCTGTGGCGGCCTGGTTCTGTCCCTGTGGCGGCCTGCTGCTCTCCGGTGGCGGCCTGGTGCTGTCCCTGTGGCGGCCTGCTGCTGTCCCTGTGGCGGCCTGCTGCTCTCCGGTGGCGGCCTGGTTCTGTCCCTGGGGCGGCCTGCTGCTCTCCGGTGGCGGCCTGGTGCTGTCCCTGTGGCGGCCTGTTGCTCTCCGGTGGCGGCCTGGTGCTGTCCCTGTGGCGGTCTGCTGCTCTCCGGTGGCGGCCTGGTGCTGTCCCTGTGGCGGCCTGCTGCTCTCCGGTGGCGGCCTGTTGCTGTCCCTGTGGCGGCCTGTTGCTGTCCTTGTGGCGGCCTGTTGCTTTCCGGCGGCGGCCTGTTGCTGTCCCTGTGGCGGCCTGTTGCTCTCCCTGTGGCGGCCTGTTGCTCTCCGGTGGCGGCCTGGTGCTGTCCCTGTGGCGGCCTGGGGCTCTCTGGTGGCTGCCTGGTGCTGTCCCTGTGGCGGCATGGTGCTGTCCCTGTGGCGGCATGGTGCTGTCCCTGTGGCGGCCTGTTGCTCTCCCTGTGGCGGCCTGTTGCTGTCCCTGTGGCGGCCTGTTGCTGTCCCTGTGGCGGCCTGTTGCTCTCCCTGTGGCGGCCTGTTGCTCTCCGGTGGCGGCCTGGTGCTGTCCCTGTGACGGCCTGGTGCTGGCCCTGTGGCGGCCTGGTGCTCTCTGGTGGCTGCCTGGTGCTGTCCCTGTGGCGGCATGGTGCTGTCCCTGTGGCGGCCTGTTGCTCTCAGGTGGCGGCCTGATGCTGTCCCTGTGGCGGCCTGTTGCTCTCCGGTGGCGGCCTGGTACTGTCCCTGTGGCGGCCTGTTGCTCTCCGGTGGCGGCCTGGTGCTGTCCCTGTGGCGGCCTGCTGCTCTCCGGTGGCGGCCTGGTGCTGTCCCTGTGGCGGCCTGCTGCTGTCCCTGTGGCGGCCTGCTGCTCTCCGGTGGCGGCCTGGTGCTGTTCCTGTGGCGGCCTGTTGCTCTCCGGTGGCGGCCTGGTGCTGTCCCTGTGGCGGCCTGCTGCTCTCCGGTGGCGGCCTGGTGCTGTCCCTGTGGCGGCCTGGTTCTGTCCCTGTGGCGGCCTGTTGCTCTCCGGTGGCGGCCTGGTGCTGTCCATGTGGCGGCCTGGTGCTGCCCCTGTGGCGGCCTGGTGCTGCCCCTGTGGCGGCCTGGTGCTGCCCCTGTGGCGGCCTGCTGCTCTCCGGTGGCGGCCTGGGGCTGTCCCTGTGGCGGCTTGGTTCTGTCCCTGTGGCGGCCTGCTGCTCGCCGGTGGCGGCCTGGTGCTGTCCCTGTGGCGGCCTGCTGCTGTCCCTGTGGCGGCCTGCTGCTGTCCCTGTGGCGGCCTGCTGCTCTCCGGTGGCGGCCTGGTTCTGTCCCTGTGGCGGCCTGTTGCTCTCCGGTGGCGGCCTGGTGCTGTCCCTGTGGCGGCCTGCTGCTCTCCGGTGGCGGCCTGGTGCTGTCCCTGTGGCGGCCTGCTGCTCTCCGGTGGCGGCCTGTTGCTGTCCCTGTGGCGGCCTGTTGCTGTTCTTGTGGCGGCCTGTTGCTTTCCGGCGGCGGCCTGTTGCTGTCCCTGTGGCGGCCTGTTGCTCTCCGGTGGCGGCCTGGTGCTGTCCCTGTGGCGGCCTGTTGCTCTCGCTGTGGCGGCCTGTTGCTCTCCGGTGGCAGCCTGGTGCTGTCCCTGTGGCGGCCTGTTGCTCTCCGGTGGCGGCCTGGTGCTGTCCCTGTGGCGGCCTGTTGCTCTTCGGTGGCGGCCTGTTGCTCTCCGGAGGCGGTTTGGTGCTGTCCCCGTGGCGGCCTGGTGCTGTCCCTGTGGCGGCCTTGTGCTCTCGGGTGGATGCCTGGTGCTGTCCCTGTGGCGGCATGGTGCTGTCCCCGTGGCGGCCTGTTGCTGTCCCTGTGGCGGCCTGTTGCTGTCCCTCTGGCGGCCTGTTGCTGTCCCTGTGGCGGCCTGTTGCTCTCCGGTGGCGGCCTGGTGCTGTCCCCGTGGCGGCCTGTTGCTGTTCCTGTGGCGGCCTGTTGCTGTTCCTGTGGCGGCCTGTTGCTCTCCGTTGGCGGCCTGGTGCTGTCCCCGATGCGGCCTGTTGCTGTTCCCGTGGCGGCCTGTGGCTGTTTCTGTGGCGGCCTGTTGCTCTGAGGTGGCGGCCTGGTGCTGTCCCTGTGGCGTCGTGATACTGTCCTGCAGCCAACCGCTGCTGATCACGTCGTTGGTTTTCATTATCCTGTTTGGAGTTAACTTGAAAAATGTAACATGAATTTTTGGAGGTAAAATCAGCATAAAATAAATAGATTTTGAATTTTCATCACCAGAAATAGGAATTATTGGCCACTAAAAAAATTTTGATTGATGGAGAAATTTATAGGGAGTTCGAAAATGGTTACTATGTTGGGACGAACGCGTGGGCATCGTAGCACCCATGTTTGGTAATAGTTGAAACCTTTCATTGAAAGGAAAGCAGGAAAATACGCATTTTCATTTTTGGGCTGATCCTTGCTAAACAATTCATATGGCGGCCAAGTTAAACGGAAATGATACCCTTGCAATGATGAAATCGCTCATCAGTGAGTGTGTGACAGGTATGTTTACGGTAATAAGAGTGAAAGGGGATTGCGCGTGATGTTTTCAACTAAAGTTTACGAGCTAAAAAACGTGATTGAGTATGAGCGTCTTCTACGGTGACTGTCGTGAACTAAGTTCATTTGTATTATTGTTCCAAGTGTTGCTAAACAGTTCAATCCAAGTGTATCGGAACGAGTTTTTCTGAGTATCCCAAAACGATTTATTCCGTGTGTTCCAGGCACTACGGAACGGATCGTTCTGGGCACTACGGAACGGAGCGTTCCCGGCGCTACGGAACGGATCGTTCCGGGCACTACGGAACGGATCGTTCCGGGCACTACGGAACGGAACGTTCCCGGCGCTACGGAACGGATCGTTCCGGGCATTACGGAACGGAACGTTCCCGGCGCTACGGAACGGAACGTTCCCGGGGCTACGGAGCAGATTGTTCCGGGCACTACCGATCGTTCCGGGCGCTACGGAACGGATCGTTCCGGGCACTACGGAACGGATCGTTCCGGGCACTACGGAACGGAACGTTCCCGGCGCTACGGAACATAACGTTCCCGGGGCTACGGAACAGATTGTTCCGGGCACTACCGATCGTTCCGGGCGCTACGGAACGGATCGTTCCGGGTGCTACGGAACGGATCGTTCCGGGCGCTTCGGAACAGATCGTTCCGGGTGTTACGGAACGGATCGTTCCGGGTGCTACGGAACGGATCGTTCCGGGCGCTACGGAACGGATCGTTCCGGGCGCTACGGAACGGATCGTTCCGGGCGCTTCGGAACGGATCGTTCCGGGCGCTACGGAACGGATCGTTCCGGGCGATACGGAACTATGATAGGCTTCTGGGAAGAAATGTTCGCGTGGTGTTTATAGAGCTCAATTATTGTAGGGTTTCATTTTTGTTTACTTGGTCAAACTGTTTCCGCGTATTCCATCATCACTTACGATAATTCGAAACTACGTTTGTACGAGTTGTTCCGGGCGCAACGGAACGGAATGTTCTGGGCGCTACGGAACGGAACGTTCCGAGCACTACGGAGCGGAACGTTGCGGGCACTACGGAACGGAACGTTCCGGGCACTACGGAACGTTCCGGGCACTACGGAACGGAACGTTCCGGGCACTACGAAACGTTCCGGGCACTACGGAACGTTCCGGGCACTACGGAACGGAACGTTCCGGGCACTACGGAACGTTCCGGGCACTACGGAACGTTCTGGGCACTACGGAACGGAACGTTCCGGGCACTACGGAACAGAACGTTCCGGGCACTACGGAACGGAACGTTCCGAGCACTTCGGAACTATAATAGGCTCCTGGGAAGAAATGTTCGCTTGGTGTTTATAGAGCTCAATGATTGTAGGGTTTCATTTTTGTTTACTTGGTCAAGCTGTTTCCGCGTATTCCATCATCACTTACGATAATTCGAAGCTAGGTTTGTAAGAGTTGTTCCGGTCACTACGAAAAGTTCCGGGCACTACGGAACGTTCCGAGCACTACGGAACTATAATAGGCTCCTGGGAAGAAATATTCGCGTGGTGTTTCTAGAGCTCAATTATTGTAGGGTTGGTTTGTAAAAGTTGTTCCGGGCACTACGGAACGGAACGATCCGGGCGCTACGGAACGGAACGTTCTGGGCGCTTCGGAACGGAACGTTCCGGGCACTACGGAACGAAACGTTCCGGGCGCTTTGGAACGGAACGTTCCGGGCGCTACGGTTCGGAACGTTCCGGATTTTAGGGCCAGTAACATCAGTTCCACGGAACGTTCCGTTCCGGGCGTTCCATCGTTCCGTACTTTAGGGATTGCCGTCAGCGGCATTATGACAATTACCTCCGTGTACCACTGAGGGCGCACATTTCAGATGAAGTGTTAAAGGGTAAAACTAGCAATGACTGAATGCCACTGTTCTTCAACAGTCCAAAATAACGCTAAATAACTATTACTGGATTGATAATTGCTGACCACATGTCAAGTTTTGTGAAATATATTTATCATTACTGTGAAAATACTTTTATTCAGCCGAATATTCTACAAGGATTGACCAGACACATTTATGAGTATTTTTGCTGACAGCGAAGAACTTGAGACAGCATCATGTCTGAACAGAATAAAGTTTGAGTTAAGTTGAAGAGTTTATTAAAGATAAAAGTTTTCATTTTTTCTATATTATTACTCAACTATTTGATTAATTTTGGTTACCTATCTAGAAATTCTGTTCTGAGTGAAAAATAATTGCAAATTTCTCAAAATGTACTTCAAAATTTGCAAAAGTGAGCAGTGCACCTTACTTCAACATTTTAATGAAGAAATAATGATGAAACATTTCTTTATGAACTAGGTAGTATTCTTAAAGCTAAGAATCAATTTTCGAGGAATGATAATAGTGTCAAGCTATACTCAGCATGAATGCAATTATCAATTTATATGATTCAATGGACTAAAAAAATGAGATGAAATATGTTTTAAAATTTCCCTTAATAATACCCGTTTTGTGTTTATTTATATATCTGTTTGGTATCCGCTTCTTAAGGAAACATGGGCTGCCTGGGTTTGCGGTATCGTGGATACCAAATCCCTCAGTATAACATGAAAAGATGGTCTTTACATGCATTCATATGATTGAATTGTATCAGGATATGTTTGTTTAGGATACGCTTGGTTAAATTAGGATAGATTAGCATAGGTTAAGTAAAATTGAGAGAATATTTCCACAGGTCCACCTAGGAATTTCCACGGGCCCGGGGAATTCCCACGGGTCCTGTTACTACCTAACAACACCCACGGTTCATTTGTTTTGAGTTTGCTTCTTCCATTTCTCTGTGATGCTTATGAAGATAGCCATGATGACCGTATCTGTGATATGAGTTTCACCAGTGCACAAGTGCAATAATATTTTTCATTACGGGTACTGATAGATATTTTTATTAGTCGTCCAAGTATGGAAAATTTGTTCAATAAAGGTAATGAGTCTTGTCATTTTCGGCAGGCCGTGCGCACTACCTAGTAGTTTAATAAAATGGTAAATGTGGAGGAGAGGACCATAATCAATTTCTTACTTTTCAGTGCCTAAACATAGCTAATTAGATGTAAATGAACTATTTTCCTTCCATGCACTTTCCGTCTAAAATATGTACATTTTACGAGTTTTAGCGGTAGGTTTAGTTTGGGAAAAGTATGTTTGGGTACTTTAAAATTTACTATTTGCCAGTCCTGCTGAAGCTGCGGAGCCTGAACCCACTTTAAGGAAGCTTTAGTTAATAACACAATGGAAATTATCACCCAAAAACAAGAAATTATTACGGAATGTTCACTTTCGTCTTAGATGGCAGGAATGATCAAGTGCATCAGA
This sequence comes from Morinoia aosen, assembly GCA_030386875.1. Taxonomy (NCBI): domain Eukaryota; kingdom Metazoa; phylum Arthropoda; class Malacostraca; order Amphipoda; family Talitridae; genus Morinoia; species Morinoia aosen. The sequence continues at coordinate 59,923,607 of CM059579.1, read as the reverse complement.
AGGTTGAATTCATTGTAGTGTTTCAATCCGACATGCAATTATGGTCCTCACCTCCACATTTACCAATGAAATTTCTAAGCTCCAATGAAGCTGACTTTTAGTCTAAATGGATCTTCTATTTAAAGGATAAAGAACTTGAAACAAAGATGTTCCATACTTAACTAGGTGACGAAATTGTTATTAAGAAAGAAACTGAAAATAAATCTAAGTATAAATAAGCAAGCAGTATAATAATAAAATCCTTATTGAATAGATACTCAGCCTTATAAATATTATACAATATTCACACATCATTTCCAATTTAGTTACAATCTAAGCTAGGCTAAATTATACTGCATGTAGATATGTTTACAATGTCGACCTACCACCAATTACATTTCAAAAAACACTTACAAAACTGTGCACACATAGCAAAACTTGAATACTTACATGACATCATTATCCATTGTGAGAGAAGAATAAACGGTGAATAAGAAGACGCTTTTATCTAGTACCACGCTAACACAAACCAATAGGAAAGAATTGGTTCAGAAATAACTGAGTAAAAAGGAATTTACAAACTTAATTCACATCAATGACGTATAAATAACTATAGAATTCTTACAATAAAAACAATTACCTACATGCTCAGTTTTTGTAAAAAGGGAAATATTTCAATTTGGATTTTAGTTTTTTTTCCTTGCTCGTGCATTAAATGGCATAAAATGAACATTGCTTGTAAACGTATTTAACGTTAATTTCAAATAATTTTCCATTCTAGTGCTAAAAACTTAACACAATATGATAACATACGAAAAACTGGATTCACCTTTCAATTTTATCCTATAAGATCACTCAATTATATGTAACAGCGCATATGACACTCCATTAGCAAACTCCCGCCATTGGCTTTGTTGGTAAACATTTGTGACGTCATAACCCAACCCGGTCATAATCCTTTTCAAAACGAGGTTACAGAGAAAGTTACTCGATTGATACTAACCTGTGTTTCTAGAAGCAATCTCGGCAACGGATCACCTTTGGAACAGGGTTGCCAGATGGCTACATGAATTATAGGCCAAATTTTACCAAGAAAAAGGCCAAATTTATTTATAGGTAAACTAATATAGCAGGTAGATACCCATAGGCGCAGGGGTCTCCAAACTTGGCAGACTTAGGGCCATATTGATTGCTCCAGTAAGTTCCAAGGGCCTAAAAAGTTTTGATTTTCCTGCCATTATCTATAATTTCTAGAGTACTCGCCGAGTACGGGGTCGGCTTAAGTGTCGCGGGCCGGATTGATCACACTGGCGGGCCCGATTCGGCCCGCGGGCCGCAGTTTGGAGACCCGTGCCTCAGAGTATCATAATTCTACCAGCCATTAAAAAATCTAAATACAAAGGAAAAATAGACCTAAAAATAGACCTCAGAGTATCATAATTCTACTAGCCATTAAAAAATCTAAATAGAAAGGAAAAACAGACCTAATCCTCAGCAGAAGTTTGAGAGGTAGAAGCAGCTAGAGTGCTAGTTTCTTGATTTCAGTTTGATAAAAGAAGCTCGATTTGATTTAAGGTTGCATTCTTGAGGCCACTTTGAAGTCCTTACAACATACGAAATATTGTTGAGATGTGCTCGGATTTGCACTTTCTCATCTAGCTTTCGAGTTCGTAATCTAATGTTGGGCTTTGTTTTGACTGCTATCACCATAAAAAACATTCTTCCAACAATAGCATTGCTAGCGAGAGTCACAAGGCAATGAGCGCATAACCTGAGAGTTCTTTACATATGTCAAAACTGCATGGTGTCTTTAGGAATCTCAACACCGTCAAAATGCCCTCCTGCTTCCAGTCTATGATACTAATTTTTCGGTACTGCGGCTCACTAATGTTGATACAATCCTGAGCTAAATACAGCCTGTGCAAATCTGCAAATTTTCCTTTGATTACTTGATTTGATATTCGCAAAGGATTTTATAATATTCAGCTAGATCTAGCTAATCCTGTTGGAGACTAGCTGATCCTGTTGCTTTGCGTTCAACTGTCACGTTTCAGTTTTACACCTTGTACGGCACAAAAACCGGAAAATGACTTTAAAAGCCAGAAAAAAGCCAAATTTAAGAAAAAGGCCAAACTTTTAATCACGAAGCCAAACGCTTGCAAAAAAAGCCAGATTTGTGATATTTGGCCTTAAAAAGGCCAATATGGCAACCCTGCTTTGGAAACACTGTTTTTGACGGATCGAGTAACCCGCGTAACACCGAGGGTTACTCGATCACTTCGAGATTATGACTGGAAAACCGCCTCTGGTGAGACTCCCGCTAATGACGCTCCGCTTATTTTTAATTATCTTAAATTTCAGCGTTACCACGCCCCAGATGGGTGTAGCAGTAGCCACAAAAGCGTAAAATTATAAAATTTTTCATTCGCACTTAAATAGCATAAGTATTGCCATTAAAAATCTTACTCTAAATTATTATTAATAATTTTCTACTTATAATTAGTAATCCTTGAAATTTTTGTGTAAATGTATGTCATGTCATGCCTTTCTCCGTCTTTAAGTCATTTCGTTTTTAGCCCGCCATTTTAAATGAACCGTTTCTCATTTGACTGTCCCGAAAGTTCCAGAATGAATTCGTGATTTTGAAATGAGCGATATTAGGTAAATAACTTAATTATATCAGCAAAGTTAATCGTTAATGTCACTAAATGTCGATAATTTCTTTACTTAAAAATAAGAATAAAAAACTCCGATACATATCAAACGTTCTAGTTCTGTTCGCCCATGTAGAATTAATTGCTGGAGTTCTCTGCCCTTTCGTAGATTCTATGTATGCGGGCTGCGCATTCTGGGGTTTTAACCGCGGATCTGGGTTTTTATCTGTCTCCTGGGGTTTACAGTCATGAATTGTGTTGGCAAAACAATTAATTTCAAGAAGCAACAATGATTGTACTATTTGGTAACCACGAAAACAATAGAAAAAGGGTAAGAAAATTTATTCATTAACGCCCTTTTTCGCTGATCTGGGTTTTTTCTTTTAGCGTATGCTGGGGTTTTTTGGTAACATTCTCGTTGGCGACCCTTGACTCTTAGCTCTCGCTTCGCACTGTTGCAAATGCTCTTCCGGGGGCAAGGTGCGATAGTTCGTGCTCAAACGACCTCTTAATTTCTCATGTGCCTGCGCTTTAAATGTGTGCTTAGCCCTTTTAAGTGATGATTGAACTTAATAAGAGTAAGGAACTGAAGTGAAAGTGTGCCTTATATCAGTAAGAACGGTAAATAGCCATTCTACCTTTGTGTGTGTCATTCGAATATCTAAAGTTGAGCCGCAACGATGGCCGTCGTTTCGAAACGTTCTCTTAATACTTTGTGGGTAAATGTTGAGATGATAGGAAGATTCTTTAAAGAAGAATTTTGTGCCTATTAAAATCATTTGTATGATCGAAGAAGTGCGTTATTTATTGAAAGGGCCGAGATGCTTTAATTTGCTGCGTTATGATTGTATTTGAAGGTCTTGTGCATTTACGAGTCATCTATATGCAGGTGTCGTGTATTGCTGCGCCTCGAGTGCCTTATAAAAAATGGCCGACCTTGAGCCCTTTCGTGTCTTTGTAAAGTTAAGCCTAGTCTGGTTTGCAAATCGCGTGTGCGTATGATAATAATTTAATGTGATTTCTTTTACTTTACAGGCAATGTAAAACATGAAAAGTAGCTTAGGGTCTGTGTCGTAGCGGAGGTATTGCATATAAAGATGTGAGTATTTTGAAGTGTGAAGACGTACCACCCTGTTTCCGTCGTGTCGAGTGATAACTAATTTTAAAAGATGTAAAGGTAGAATAATCGAGTAATACTCACTGGTTACCTCTTTTGTATCAGCAGCTAAGCTCTAGTAATAAAAGCGGAGACGAATAGAAACTTCTTATTTAATTTTACATTTTGTTTTCTCGCAGTGCTTCTTATTTTTCTTAAAATTTGCGTTGTTTTCGAAACTGTTTGTATCGCAGAGGCATTGATCGCCTTTGTGATCGTAATACTAGGTTAATGCATTAAAGAATGTTCTTTCCTTGTGCCGCCGAGCTAATTTAGTTGTAAACTTGAATACATTCTTTGTGCCTTCAAGCTGATTTATTTGTAGAACTAAATAACCCTTGTTTTTGCAGTGACGTATTCACCCGCGCCCAATACATGCTCCTTCTTCTTCCGGTGTTTTTCTCTCCCGCGGAAACTTCGGGAGTAAGGGCGCGACAGTCAATCTTTATGGAGTGGCATACTCCCGAGACCTCTGCTGACACACAGCTGCATCGCTCCTAAACGAAGTAAGTGCCATTAGACTTCGCGGCGTAGGGGCCTTTATTAAAAATGGAGTCGAATAGAGCACGGCAGGACTCAAGAGTCGTGCGGCTTGATCGCATAACTCGTCTTCAGGAAATAATTAAATTAAAAATGTCAAGCGCCAGACGGGAAGCCTGGACTGAAGAAGAATGGAACCAGGAATCCCTCGAGTGTCTTCACCAATTTCAAAATTGGCGAGGACTCGCGGAAAACGAGTTAGAATATCTAAGAAAAAATGGAGCCGGACAAGAAGCTAAAAATCTCATGGCTGACTGCCGGCAATTAAAGAGGCAGGTAAAGTGCTTTCTCAACCCTCGTGTGAACGACCTTTCCAGCGAGAGCTCCACGTCAACTCACTCAAGAAAGGACGGTCGAGGATCGGGGCCAAAGCGAAGCACCTCCTCTAGAGCTGTGTCCGTGGCGGAGTCCAAGAGGCTGGTGGACTTGGAAAGTTCTATAAAGAGGATCAACATTGAGCACCAAGCACGAGTTGCGGCGCTCAGGTCGCAGTGTGAGCTCGCTGTGGAGCTTGCTGAAGTAGAAGCTAAGGCAGAGAAAAGTAAAATCTCACTTGAAATAGACGAGATCAACAACAGAGGTCTCTCCAGCCCCGGCGGTTCGATCGGCGCAGTCAGCGCAACGGAAAATTCTAGGCACACCGAAGAATGGGTCTCGCAGAACCACGGCAGTGTGTTTTATTGCGCCCCTCCACCTAACCTTCGTGACTCTCAGGCACAGCAGCGGGACGCTGCTGCCCAGTTTCAAGATCGAAAGCGAAATAAGGCCTCCAAAATGCGTCAAAATGCCCCGTGCTCATCGACGAGCTCCGACTCTAGTTTTTTGAGCCGTTCTGAGGTACGTCCCCCACCGAACCTGGAGAGTAGAGGAATTTACAATGCTGGACTTCGAAGTTCTCGCCCGCGGAGAGTACGGGAATCAAGACCCACTCGAGCCGCTGACAACAATCAAGGGAACTCTACCAATTACAACCCTCAAGACCCGCTTGTGTGCTACCTAGAAAAACCATTGGCCAGCAGTGACTACTGCGCGGGAAATGAACTTAGGCTCGACGCCGCTTCAAGGCATCTAGTTTTAATGGAACTAAAAAAGTCACCTCCCAACCCTTTCCGAGGCGAGCCTAAACGTTACCATACTTGGTTCGCTGAGCTTCGCAACGACTTCAAGAACCTTTCTTTAAATCCGAGCGACGTGGTCGGCATCCTAGAAGCGCGCACATCTGGGGAGCCTCGCGACACAATCGTCGGATTGAGGACTTCATTCGGAAGTGATCCGAAGCGAACTTTGGACGAAATCGTCTCTCAACTAAGAGAACGATATGGCTCGTCGGAGCAAATCACGGCGGAGTTCAAGAAGATGATCGAGAAATTCGACCAAATAAAAACGACTGAATTTGATCCCAAAACCGCTCAATCGCTGCAAAAGTTGGGCGACCTGTGCTACAGCATTCAGGGGCAGATGAGGGAGGTGAGAGACTTGGAATACTACAATTACGCTCTGGGCCTCGAACCAATTTATGAGAAGCTCCCGGATTTTATTAAATGCCGGTGGAATAAATCCAAGCTCAGCTACCAGAAATCTCATAAGCGCCATCCTTCTTTAGAGGAATTCTGCAGGTTCTTGCGCGAGAATGCTCAGCGCACGTACTCGGGAGTTCTCACCAAGTTGGACAACGACCAACATACTGGACCTAAGGGCAAGTCGAGCAAGCGAGCCACCGTTCTTGCTGTTGAATCCTCGCAGGTGGAAGACACGAGAACCGAATGCCCCTTACACCATACCTCCGGGCATTCTCTGGCGTCTTGCAATAGATTTTCTTGTTTGGATGCTGCGGATCGTAAGGGTATCGTTATGGAGTGCGGTGCGTGTTTCCGATGTTTCGGAGCGCACCGTATAGCTCAATGCAACGCAGATCAGAGGTGCGAAGTCTGTGGTTCCAGCTCTCATCACACGCTGCTTCATTCGGACGGGTCTGAGGGGCAGAGGCGCAGCCACTCAGAAAATTTCGGCGTACGGGGAAGAGGTTTTGCTTCGAGGGGAGGACCAGCGCCTCGAGGACGCTGGTCCCGCAGGTCTCCGCCTCTCAACGAGAGACGCAACGCTCCAGAAATGGGAAACCTGTATGCGGAAAAATGACAACCATCGAAAAACAGAAGCTGCTCTAAGATGGTCTTGGCGGACGTGACGGCGCCCGGAAGAAGCAGTAGAACTCTCCGCTCTTACGTCATCCTGGATGAACAAAGTACTAACTCTTTCGCCACATCTTCTTTGTTAGATTTCTTTGCATTACCTCACAAAAAGGAAACGTATTCCATCACCACGATTTCAAGTTCTAAAATTAAATCCTACGGTCGGACTACGGAGGTCTTTCGAGTAAAGGGCGTAAACCGCTCTAAGTCTTATGCTCTTCCTCCACTATTCGAGCACAACGGCATTCCTCATAATAAGTACGACGTGGCAACGAGAGAAGACGTCTTGAAGAACCCCGACATTGCTCATCTTGCATCAGAATTTCTCCCTCTGGACTGCAATGCTCCCGTGAGTCTGTTGCTGGGTCGAGACGCAGAGGAAGTATTGGTTGCAGAACTAATCCACCGGAAGCCCCCTGTCTACAAAACACCTTTGGGATGGGCTGTTGTTGGAAGAATCAACCCTTCAGAGCCTCACCCGTCGAACAAGCAGATGAGTGTGTATAAAACTCAAGTCGAAGATCACTTTTCGGCTCAGCCTTGTTTCGGTCCTCTAGCTCCAGTCTTCGACACCAGAATGGACGACGAGAGTCCTGGACCGTCCGTTGAGGACAGGAAATTCTTGTCGCTGATTGACGAGAACATAGTTGTAAATGCTGAGGGGCATCTAGAAACTCCGCTGCCATTCATAGATCGCATGTCTAAGCTTCCAGACAACACGAAGGCCGTCTATCGCCGCTCCAGAAACACTTTGACGCGGTTAGTCAAGGACCCCGCCAAATTACAGCAGTGTTTGAAGATAGTCCAAGACTACGTGGATAGTGGACACGTAGAGGTAGTTCCTTCCCAAGAACTTCAACCGGGCTGAAGGACACTTTTGGTATCTCCCGGTTTTCCCGTTACACATCCCAAGAAAAAGAAGGTGCGCATCGTCTTCGACTCTGCGGCGCAGTATTTCGGACGCAACTTAAACGGAACCTTGCTTCAGGGGCCAGATGCCAATAATAGTCTTCGTGGAGTGCTCCTTAGGTTTCGAGAGAACAAGGTCGGTTTCGTTGCCGACGTGGAAAAGATGTTCCACGCCTTCTATGTCCGTCCCTCCGACCGAAATTTTCTCAGGTTCTTCTGGTTCAAGGACAATGATCCTTTCAAAGCACTTGTCTCGTACCGGGCAAGAGTGCACGTCTTCGGAAATCGATCAAGTCCGGCTGTCGCAACTCACTGTCTGCGCCACGCCATTAGGGAAGCCTCAAGAGAGGAGAGAGAAAACGGAGACAGACTTGCCTGGAAGGCTCTGAGCTACGTCGAGCGCGGATTTTACGTTGACGACGGACTGTGATCCGCAGGTTCAGCTCAAGAGGCCGTCGACATTCTAGTCAAGACTCGAGAGTACCTGGAGACGTTCAAGGTTCGTCTTCACAAAATCTCTTCTAGTCATCAGGAGGTTTTGAACGCATTCCCGGAATCGGAACGCGAGGAAGGAAAGGTGGAGTTTTGGGAGGATGGTTGTAGTCAGCGCACCCGGGGAGTGACGTGGAATACTACGACCGACCGGTTTGACGTACATACCGAGGTGGTGGACCGCCCGTTCACGAAACGTGGTTTGTTAGCCACCGTCAATTCAATCTTCGATCCAATCAGCTTAGCTAGCCCCGTCGTATTGGGAGGCCGACTTATCATGCGCACCTTGATCCCTCCCGTAAAACAAGACCCAGAAAATTTGGCAAAGTTGGGGTGGGACGATCCTTTTCCCTTCGCTCATCTTGCGACGTGGGAATCGTGGAAAGAGTCGTTGCGAGGACTCTCCGACCTGTCGTTGGACAGGTGCCTCATTCCTGGAGACTTCGGGGAGGTTCATTCACGAAGTTTGCATTCCTTTGCCGACGCCTCTGAACAAGCCATAGGACATGTCACCTACTTACGATCAGTCGATGTGAGTGGACGAGTACACGTGTCTTTTGTAAGCGCTGACAGCAAGGTGGCTCCCAGAGCTGCCACAAGCATACCACGTTTGGAACTCTGCGCGGCCGTCGAGTGCAGCGAGGCCTCCAGAAGAATATGCGAAGAGATAAGCGTCGAGATCAACGACGTAGTGATGTACTTAGACAGCAAGGTAGTGCTGGGCTACCTCAACAACGAAACTAAAAGATTTTCAAAGTATGTGACTAGAAGAATTGAAGCGGCTACGAAGGTTCGTCCCAAGGAACTCTGGCGGTACGTAGCCACTGAGTGCAACCCGGCGGATATGGCCTCTCGTCCCACAAGCGCAGAGAACCTGAAGAGGATATGCTGGTTGACGGGCCCTTCCTTTCTGTGGGAAGATCATCTGCCTGACGAGCAAGAAGGGCAAGATATCTCGCTTTCCGTGAGTTTGCCCGAGGAGAAACTCGTCCAGGAATGCTCGAATTTCGTCACCTCCCTTCAGACCCCAGAGCTTCAGCGTGAAGTTCCTGCCTACTTAACTGGTGACTTTGTCTCTGTTCGTAGAGCATCAAGACTGGCGACGAACTTCTATTTCAAATGGAAGGACCGAACTCAGCAAAGAAAAGGAGTGGCTCTGGCCATCAGACCCTTGGAATCACTAAACTTCGGGGGTGAGAAGTTAGCCATCTCTGACGTTCAACACGCAACCTTTCAAGACGTGATCAGTAATCTCAAGAAAGAAAAGGACATTCCTCTGCGCCACCCTTTGTCTTCTTTGAGCCCCTTTATTGATGCTGACGGTCTGTTGTGAGTAGGCGGACGCCTCAGGCGCGTCAACTTGCCCGGGTGTATAAAGCACCCCATTGTGCTTCCCGAAGACCACCCGCTCACCTCTAGCATTGTGTCTCATTATCACAAACTCTCCGGGCATCAAGGTGCTCACATTTCTCATGGAGCCGTAATAGATGCAGGCTATCATATAGTGCACGGAAAGAAGGTCATCCGTAAGTTCGTAAATGACTGCGTCGTCTGCAGAAAATTGAGAAGGAGCCCCGAAGAGCAAAAAATGAGTGACCCACCGGAGGACCGACTTGCTTGCACCGCTCCCTTTACGAACACAGGTTTGGACGTGGCAGGCCCGTGGCAGGTCGTCGAGGGAATCTCTACGAGAAGCAATAAGAGGACTTCTAAGGTATGGGCCTTGGTGTTGACCTGTCTAACCTCTAGAGCGGTGCATGTGGAACCGCTGCCTGCCATGGACACTTCTAGCTTTCGAAACGCTCTCAGGCGATTCATGTGCGTTCGTGGATCGTGCAAAATCATAAGGAGCGACCGCGGTTCTAATTTCGTCGCCAGCTATAACCAGGACCTCGACATGAGGTCGCTCTCCAAGACGCTGCAAGACTTCGATGTGCAGTGGATCTTTAATCCCCCTCACGCACCCCATTTTGGTGGAGTTTGGGAACGTAAAGTGGGAGCTATAAAGAAAGCCATGTTGTTCTCGCTTTCCCAGTGCGGCATGCGAACACCTAGTAGAGATGAGCTCTACACCTTTTTTCAAGAAGCAGCATCACGTCAACAACACGCCATTATGGTCCATATCGAGCGACCCTAATGATCCACAACCCCTGACTCCAAACATGCTCCTAACGTTGAAAGAAGCGGGCGACAACCCTCCTCTCTGCGATACCTCCCCTGCGGACCTCATAGCCTACGGAAAGAAGCGCTGGCGTAGAGTCAACCATCTGGCAGAGGTCTTCTGGCAGAAGTGGAAAAGCGACTACATACAGGAGCTTCAATCGCGCTCCAAGTGGACGAAGAGGACAACCAACTTGAACCCTGGAGACATCGTCATGCTCGTCGAGCCTGCTCCGAGAAATAAATGGGCGATGGGTAGGGTAGTCAGGGTCAAGAAGAGCGGGGACGGTCTAGTACGTTCCGTAGTGGTATCTCGGGCCGCTGCTGCGGGAGGTACGATAGCGTGCGAACGTCCGATATGCAAGGTAGTAAGTTTAGGTCTCCGAGGGGACAACTAGACCTCATAGTGTCAGATTCTTGAATCAATTTGATTAGTCTACTCTATTTATCGTGCCCGTCGCAACTGTGACGCGTCCTTCCAGTCTCCCTGTAAAGCTTACCTATTGTTAATAAACTTATTTCAAGCGGTCGGCGGAAGGTGTCTCACTGCTGCCGATGGGGGGAGGTGAAGAGCTGCAGACTTCTCCTTCCTCTCCCGGTAGTGGTGTGATGCGTGAAGCACGTTCGTTTTTCCTCTCCCATCTATCTCTCGCTAAGTCAGTTTGCGGTTTGACTACTATAGAATATTAGATTTGAATTCTGACGGGGTTCGCCTCTAATTTTGTTGTATTATTCGCTCGTAACGTTCCTAACACTAGTCACGTGCGTTGTTCTTGTGTCTATAGGACTAAGGAAGATTGATCTCTATCTAGGTTTAAGAAATTTCGCATTGTAACGGATTGATGTATGGTCTTTTAGTATAAGCGTAATGTTACTGATTATCGTGTGCGAAGCTAAAATACTCTTTACGTGCTCTCTTCAAGCCGTCGCAAGGATGTTTGCCTGTGTATTTTTTCAAAATAGGGGGGAGTGTCATGTCATGCCTTTCTCCGTCTTTAAGTCATTTCGTTTTTAGCCCGCCATTTTAAATGAACCGTTTCTCATTTGACTGTCCCGAAAGTTCCAGAACGAATTCGTAATTTTGAAATGAGCGATATTAGGTCAATAACTTAATTATATCAGCAAAGTTAATCGTTAATGTCACTAAATGTCGATAATATATTTACTTAGAAATAAGAATAAAAAACTCTGATACATATCAAACGTTCTAGTTCTGTTCGCGCATGTAGAATTAATTGCTGGAGTTCTCAGCCCTTTCGTAGATTCTATCTATGCGGGCTGCGCATTCTGGGGTTTTGACCGCGGATCTGGGTTTTTATCTGTCTCCTGGGGTTTACAGTCATGAATTGTGTTGGCAAAACAATTAATTTCAAGAAGCAACAATGATTGTACTATTTGGTAACCACGAAAACAATAGAAAAAGGGTAAGAAAATTTATTCATTAACGCCCTTTTTCGCTGATCTGGGTTTTTTCTTTTAGCGTATGCTGGGGTTTTTTGGTAACATTCTCGTTGGCGACCCTTGACTCTTAGCTCTCGCTTCGCACTGTTGCAAATGCTCTTCCGGGGGCAAGGTGCGATAGTTCGTGCTCAAACGACCTCTTAATTTCTCTTGTGCCTGCGCTTTAAATGTGTGCTTAGCCCTTTTAAGTGATGATTGAACTTAATAAGAGTAAGGAACTGAAGTGAAAGTGTGCCTTATATCAGTAAGAACGGTAGATAGCCATTCTACCTTTGTGTGTGTCATTCGAATATCTAAAGTTGAGCCGCAACGATGGCCGTCGTTTCGAAACGTTCTCTTAATACTTTGTGGGTAAATGTTGAGATGATAGGAAGATTCTTTAAAGAAGAATTTTGTGCCTATTAAAATCATTTGTATGATCGAAGAAGTGCGTTATTTATTGAAAGGGCCGAGATGCTTTAATTTGCTGCGTTATGATTGTATTTGAAGGTCTTGTGCATTTACGAGTCATCTATATGCAGGTGTCGTGTATTGCTGCGCCTCGAGCGTCTTATAAAAAATGGCCGACCTTGAGCCCTTTCGTGTCTTTGTAAAGTTAAGCCTAGTCTGGTTTGCAAATCGCGTGTGCGTATGATAATAATTTAATGTGATTTCTTTTACTTTACAGGCAATGTAAAACATGAAAAGTAGCTTAGGGTCTGTGTCGTAGCGGAGGTATTGCATATAAAGATGTGAGTATTTTGAAGTGTAAAGACGTACCACCCTGTTTCCGTCGTGTCGAGTGATAACTAATTTTAAAAGATGTAAAGGTAGAATAATCGAGTAATACTCACTGGTTACCTCTGTTGTACCAGCAGCTAAGCTCTAGTAATAAAAGCGGAGACGATTAGAAACTTATTTAATTTTACATTTTGTTTTCTCGCAGTGCTTCTTATTTTTCTTAAAATCTGCGTTGTTTTCGAAACTGTTTGTATCGCAGAGGCATTGATCGCCTTTGTGATCGTAATACTAGGTTAATGCATTAAAGAATGTTCTTTCCTTGTGCCGCCGAGCTAATTTAGTTGTAAACTTGAATACTTTCTTTGTGCCTTCAAGCTGATTCATTTGTAGAACTAAATAACCCTTGTTTTTGCAGTGACGTATTCACCCGCGCCCAATACATGCTCCTTCTTCTTCCGGTGTTTTTCTCTCCCGCGGAAACTTCGGGAGTAAGGGCGCGACAATGCATGAGAGATGAAATATCGATCCATATTTTCGAGTTTTAAGCCTCTAGAACTGGCAATACCGAGCGCGGGACGCATGGTTCTTAGGCGTCACTCTCTCCCGTGCCTTCTTAGCCTTTGCGTTACACCGTTCTTGTAAGTGTAAGAAATTCAGTGTTCAAATAGAGCAAATCTGGTAAAGTATATTGTGTTCATCTCTCAGTGTGCATGGTGTCGAAGTTTAAGGATCCGTTCAGTGGCGGGCTAGATATAAACATGTGAAGAGTAGTAGAATTCGTTAAAACTAGCATAGCTCATTTCAAGTGCTATCTCAACATGACGTAGCGTAAATTTTGCGTGTCATGTGCGTTTCTTGTGTCAAGATTTCATATTAGATATTCAACTACGTCCTTCCTTACTACAAAAATTATATACTTGCAGTTGTCATTATGATATTGAAGTTCGTGCATCAAATACTTCGTGAGAACGCACGACAGATTTGCCGGCGTTTATGGTGCAAAATGGCGGAGCGTAAAAACTGCTGTGTCATTGTCATTTTTATGTTCACTGTATTATGTTTTGAATATTTTTCCTTTGCTGCAAGAGATACGTTTATTGTTTCTTTTTCAGTATGATTGCCATATGAGGAATTTTAGGACTTTCCTTTTAATTCTCGTACGGATATAGAGATGTTATAGAGTACGAAAATTATTCATTTTCTTGCGTTTTTGGCTGTCTCATATTTCATTAAATTCCGTAAATCATGTGCTTAATCGCATGTAGTTTTCAATAATGAATAACGATTGTCATTACCGGAAATTCTTGTAAATCTCATGCTCTTATATTTAAAGCAAGGGCAGTAGTGAAAAAGCTTGCCAGCTGTTAAAATCTATCCTATTCCATGAGCTTGACAAAAGGAGAACCATTCAAATAGCTCGTGTTGAATCTGTAGGAAGACTCAGTGTTTCTCCGTGATGGGAAATTTACCATTGAAGTGTAGGGATTGTCAGTTGTAGAATTTTTCCTTGATGCCTCTTCGAGAGCCTTCTCATTCAGTGACTGCGATTATTGCAGATTCCTCGACGGCACCAAACGCCACAACACACATTCCTTGGGCCTGAACCTATACATTCATCTGAGCTACACAAGTCGTATATTAACTTGGCAACCTTATCTCTAACTCATTCATCGAGTTATACAACGTAATTGCCTATTTGTGATGTGAGACGGTTCTGACCTTTGTCATCTCTCAACTGCAACCACTTGTCGGAGTTAGTAGAGCCTAGTATATTACTACAAATGGCAAATTAATCTACCCGCTCAAACACGACAACTTGCTTTTCACATCGGGGACTTATTCTAAAGTCTGAATCCTTAAATAGTGACTCATCAACACGTCACGAGTAAATTGATATTCTGTCAGTCGCGAAGATTAAACAGACCTTGAACCTCCACAAACACTCTCACTTACACCTGGCCAACGTCATCGCTCGCCGGACCTCACCTGCACGGAGTTTTCCCATCTAAGAGAAGATCGTCAGAAGTCAAGCACGTCATCGGACATCACGGCTTCCTCCAATAAAATTTCGAGCTGAGTTATCCCGTGCATTATTATCCCTCTCTTACAATTTCGAAAAGCACTGTCGAGTAAAAAGATTAGGATTGGACGTTAATAACTATCTTGAATTTAACTCATCACCACCAATCTTAACACTGGTGACCCCAGAGTGACACAACTTTCAAGCTTGAAATAAAAATATTCAACTCGATAAGTGTTTGAGAAAAACGTGAGAGAGGATTATGTTGGCATATCATTGTAATGATAAGTTTCCCATTGTGTAGTATGCCTTGAGAATTTCTATGGATTTTACTGTGCTAACGTCCTCTGAGCAGCTCAAAAATATTTTTCTCCGTGCTATTCTTTTTTTTGTCTTTTGTGCCACAGTAGGTAGGAAAAAATTTTTTTTTTCCTTATTTCCGTGCTTTACGCTTATCTCTGACGACCGAAAGGTTTTCGTTTCCATTTTTTCTTTCTTTCCGTTTCAACCTTGTTTGAATGATTGAATAGGTAACTAGGAACGCAAAACCTTCTGACATTTTAATACCAAAGTTATTAGGTGTTGATTACGTAAATTCCGTGCCGTTATAGCTTAATTTTGCATCCAAAAGAAAAAAAATTGCCAGTATGTCCGACACAGAGAATGAGGCAGTTCCAGCGCGTTCTAAGCCTATTACTCTTCCTCCTTTCATACCAGCAGAAAGCCAAACTTGGTTCAACCAAGTTGAGGTTATTTTCCGATATAATAAAATAACAGACTCGTCAGATATGTTCCATGCATTAATAGCTGCTGTGCCCACGCAAATGCTAAGTGATTCCAATGAATTAATTGTGCATCCGCCAGCTATAAACCCTTACGGGGTCTTAAAAAGTAAAATATTAGAAAAATTACAGTTGTCCGACGCGGACAAGTTTAGGTCTCTTGTGGATGCCTCGGCAATTCCACCTGTCTCTGTCATTTTCTCTCCTACTTCGTTAGTTAAGGAGTTGCGAAAACTTGCAGCCGGTGTCGGCGTAGCTGAGGGATTTCTCAGAGAAGTGTACATGAGCAAAGTGCCTACTAATGTGCGACCCTTCTTATCATGGATCGGTCCGAACGAAAGTCTCGAGACTCTAGCTCAGGCCACTGAGACAGTGATGCGCAATCTAAACATGTCACAAGAACCGCAGGTAGCTTCCTTGAACGCATCAGCTGCGAATTTTAGCCCGTCAAATACTGCTAATAATCAATCCTCAGCAGCAATGGATACAATGTAACGAGAAATCGCAGAACTAAAACAAGCTGTCCAGCGTTGCCGGTTAAGTCAGAGTGTAGCTCATATCCAGCCAGGCTCAAGGAATTTCTCACGCTATCATGCCTACGACTATCCCTATGACTATCCACCCCCTCAACGTTTTGATAGAGGTAGATCTTATGATGGGTCAAATCAAAACCGCCACTCTAGGTCGCGCTCTCGCGATGCTAATAGTAACCTATGTTGGTATCATCACAAGTTTGGTGACCAAGCACGAAAGTGCGGGTCCCGATTCTATCCTCGTTATACCGAAATGACTTCGGGAAACGCCAACAGCGACGCATAGTAGCGAGTACTGCGTTGCCAAACTCCCATACTACTCGCCTCTTAACCATAGTGGATCCCACTACCAAATATCGATTTTTAATAGACACCGGTTCCAGTGTGTCAATTATCCCAGCCACGGCTAAAGATAAAAAGAATAATCTAGTGGCGACACTACGCGCCGCAAATGGCACGCCAATAGCTTGTTATGGAGAGAGAATACTCGAGTGCAGTCTGGGATTGAGGCGAAATTTTCTCTTCACTTTCCTCATCGCGGAAGTCCAAGAGCCCATAATTGGCTCGGATTTCTTAGCGAAGTACGGGATCATTGTAGATGTTAAAAACCGTAAAATTAGGGACGAGGAGACACAGATCTCAATTCCCGCTTGTGGCATAACTAGAGCTAATGTCTTGCATTCCTTCTCTATTGCTTTCAAGAAAGAGTGCATGTTCGAGCAGGTTCTCGCAGAATACCCTGCATTAACAAACTCTAACTTAGCTTCTAAAAATATGCAGACGAGCACAAAACACTTCATTGAAACAACTGGACCGCCAGTTTACTCCAGAGCTAGACGCTTACCGCCTGATCGATTGGCTTTAGCCAAGAAAGAATTTGCTAGGATGTTAGACAGCGGCATCATCCGCAGTTCCATTAGCCCTTGGGCTAGCCCTCTCTTGCTAGTACCCAAGGCTAACGGTGAATTCAGACCGTGCGGGGATTTCCGCAGGTTGAATGCCGTTACTCTACCTGACCGCTACCCTATCCCTTACCTTCATGATTTTAGTGCAAATTTAGAGGGAGCACAAATTTTCTCAAAAATTGATCTCCAGAGCGCCTTCCATCAAATACCACTTGAGGAGAGCGCAATACCTAAGACCGCGGTAATCACTCCGTTTGGTCTCTTTTAATTTCTCAAAATGCCGTATGGCTTAAGGAACGCACCTCAAACGTTCCAACGCCACATGGCTGAGATTTTCTCGGATCTCACCTTTGCCTATGTGTATCTGGACGACATTTTGATGGCATCCGCAACCCCGGAGCTACATAAAGACCATCTTAGGGTCGTGTTTGAAAGATTGTCCGACAATGGACTCTTGGTAAATCCTGCCAAATGTGAGCTCGGAAAGCCATCACTGATTTACTTAGGTCATGAAATCTCTAGCCTAGGTCTAAAACCTTTGCCTTCCAAAGTAGAAGTGATCAAAAACTTTCCTCTTCCACAGACCCAGAAGGAACTGAGAAGGTTCCTAGGTTCTGTTAATTTCTATCATAGATTCATCAGAAACTGCGCGCAAACTTTAGCGCCCTTGTCAGACTTGCTGGAACCTAAAAGAAAAGGTAAATCTACTGAGGCAAAATGGACGGATGCAGCACGCAAAGCTTTAGCTTTTGATGAAATAAAGCACAAGCTAGCTACCGCGACTGAATTATCCTACCCTATTGCCAATGCTGACTTCAGTCTAGTGGTTGATGCCTCCAGTACTGCCGTAGGTGCTGTTTTGCAATAAAAAGTAGGTACTAATATCTCTCCTCTTGCCTTCTTTTCCAAAAAGCTATCGCCCACTGAGCGTGCCTACAGCGCGTTCGGTAGGAAACTCCTTGCTATCTATCTGTCTGTGAGACACTTTCGCTATGCTCTAGAGGCAAGGGAGTTCGTGATCTACACAGACCACACACCCTTGACCTCGGCGATCAACATGCCTTCCGAGCGACACTCGCCAAGAGAAGCTCGACACCTGTCCTTCATTAGTCAGTTTACCACTGACATCCGCTTCATTAAAGGGTTGGACAATACCGTCGCAGATTGTCTATCTAGAATTAATTCTGTCCAAACCAGTGGTGAGATCACTTTCGGAAATATATCCAAGACCCAGAAGGAGGATCCTGAACTTCAGGACCTTCTCAAACCTTCTAACACTATCTCCTTGAAATTAACCCTGGTTGACGGCGTGTACCGTGATGCTGAGCGACCTTCTCGTTTGTATCTTCCTGCGACTCTCCGCAGAGTAGCTATTCTTCACTATCATTCTCTATCACATCCAGGTATTAACCGTACATTGCGTTTGATTTCCGATCGTTTCGTCTGGCCAGCGATGCGTAAGGAGGTCAAGCAAATTGTGCAAAATTGCCATGCATGTCAGAGTAGCAAAGTTGTGAAACATAATCGTGCAGCGTTACAGAGTTGTGGTTTTGCAGGATACAAATTCGACTCCGTACACCTAGATTTGGTGGGTCCGTTGCCCTTGTCGCGCGGTCATTCTTATTTGTTAACCATAATCGATAGGTTCTCCAGATGGGTTGAGGCCGTGCCTCTCCCTGATACCCAAACTGAGACTGTAGCTCGCGCCTTCATGAGTAATTGGATTTCCAGATTTGGGGTTCCCTTAAGTGTCACGCATGACCGGGGATCACAATTTACCTCCAAATTCTGGAGTGAGCTTAGCACCGCCTTAGGGTGTGAAAACATTAACACTACCGCATATCACCCGCAGTCGAATGGACTCATTGAGAGAGTTCACAGAGATTTAAAAGCTGCATTGCGTTGCCTTAATTGCAGTCACGATTGGACTGACAGACTTCCAGTAGTATTGCTGAGTATTAGGAATTTGCATCGGCAGGATCAGCAGTGCGCAGTAGCAGAAATGCTTTATGGGAAGACGCTTCGTCTCCCGGGCGACATTGTTGACCCAAAACCGTTGCCTGAATTTTCATTTGCTGACCGTTCCGCAAATGTGACCTGTCTCAAAGATTGCATGCGTCAGATCAAGTATGTTGCTCCACGACTGTCTCAGACAAAAGACAAACTTGATCCGGCGCTGCAACAGTGCACACATGTGTGCGTCCGTAATAACAGCATAAAACCAACTCTCACACGCCCTTATGATGGTCCATTCAAAATACTAAAACGGACTCCAAAATACTTTATTCTTGGAAGATCTGGTTCACCCGACCCTGTGAGCATAGATCGATTAAAGGTCGCGTATACCTCCGATATTAGTGTGATTTCTAACTCTTCATTCTCTCCACAGAACTTCCTTTCCACTGAGACTCGATCATGTCGTCCATCTCAGTTTCCTCAGTTGGCTGCATTGTTGCCTAGTCAACTTGAGTGTAAGCCTTTCTTTGTGCCTGTACCTTCAAACCCTATCCCAAATCCTATCGTAGACTCTAATTCTAGCTCTCTTAGTGAAACAGCGACAAGTCTGGAGAGACCAGACGAGACCGCTGCAGTAACTCCTGTACCAAGAACTCTTGCTGATCTAAATTTGCAGACCCGCTTGGTGAAGCTCCCCCGCTCAGTAACATTTTCCGACCGCCAAACTCGGCATGGTCGCGTAATTCGAACTCCTTCCCGCTACAAATGATTGCAGCGGGTGGACCTTTCGGTCTGCGCCTTGGGGGGTAATGTAGCAGTAGCCACAAAAGCGTAAAATTATAAAATTTTTCATTCGCACTTAAATAGCATAAGTATTGCCATTAAAAATCTTACTCTAAATTATTATTAAAAATTTTCTACTTATAATTAGTAATCCTTGAAGTTTTTGTGTAAATCGAACCCGTAAGGACCCGGGTTCGAGACTCGGCGCTGGCGGTGGCGATTTTCTCTGTTGGGTATAGGAGAAAAATTCCAAGCACAATACCCCACTCTAACCAGGTGTCTGAAATGGGTACCGGTCTTGACCGGGGGAAAGCGTCATGGCGTCCTGGCGTTAGTTATAAGGCATTTGAGAATCCAATGTACAAGGTGATATGTATCAGGCTTGATTGGAAATAAAGCATCCGTAGATGCCTTCATTATTAAATGCATGAGAGATGAAATAACGATCGACATTTTCGAGTTTTAAGCCTCTAGAACTGGCAATACCGAGCGCGGGACGCTTGGTTCTTAGGCGTCACTCTCTCCCGTGCCTTCTTAGCCTTTGCGTTACACCGTTCTTGTAAGTGTAAGAAATTCAGTGTTCAAATAGAGCAAATCTGGTAAAGTATATTGTGTTCATCTCTCAGTGTGCATGGTGTCGAAGTTTAAGGATCCGTTCAGTGGCGTGCTAGATATAAACATGTAAAGAGTCGTAGAATTCGTTAAACTAGCATAGCTCATTTCAAGTGCTATCTCAACATGACGTAGCGTAAATTTTGCGTGTCATGTGCATTTATTGTGTCAAGATTTCATATTAGATATTCAACTACGTCCTTCCTTACTACAAAGATTATATACATGCAGTTGTCATTATGATATTGAAGTTCGTGCATCAAATACTTCGTGAGAACGCACGACAGATTTGCCGGCGTTTATGGTGCAAAATGGCGGAGCGTAAAAACTGCTGTGTCATTGTCATTTTTATGTTCACTGTATTATGTTTTGAATATTTTTCCTTTGCTGCAAGAGATACGTTTATTGTTTCTTTTTCAGTATGATTGCCATATGAGGAATTTTAGGACTTTCCTTTTAATTCTCGTACGGATATAGAGATGTTATAGAGTACGAAAATTATTCATTTTCTTGCGTTTTTGGCTGTCTCATATTTCATTAAATTCCGTAAATCATGTGCTTAATCGCATGTAGTTTTCAATAATGAATAACGATTGTCATTACCGGAAATTCTTGTAAATCTCATGCTCTTATATTTAAAGCAAGGGCAGTAGTGAAAAAGCTTGCCAGCTGTTAAAATCTATCCTATTTCATGTGCTTGACAAAAGGAGAACCATTCAAATAGCTCGTGTTGAATCTGTAAGAAGACTCAGTGTTTCTCCGTGATGGAAAATTTACCATTGCAGTGTAGGGATTGTAAGTTGTGAAATTTTTCCTGGATGCCTCTTCGAGAGCCTTCGCATTCAGCGACTTCGATTAATGCAGATTCCTCGACGGTACCAAACGCCACAACACACATTCCTTGGACCTGAACCTATACATTCATCTGAGCTACACAAGTCGTATATTAACTTGGCAAACTTATCTCTAACTCATTCATCGAGTTATACAACGTAATTGCCTATTTGTGATGTGAGACGTTTCTGACCTTTGTCATCTCTCAACTGCAACCACTTGTCGGAGTTAGTAGAGCCTAGTATATTACTACAAATGGCAAATTAATCAACCCGCTCAAACACGACAACTTGCTTTTCACATCGAGGACTTATTCTAAAGTCTGAATCCTTAAATAGTGACTCATCAACACGTCACGAGTAAATTGATATTCTGTCAGTCGCGAAGATTAAACAGACCTTGAACCTCCACAAACACACTCACTTACACCAGGCCAACGTCATCGCTCGCCGGACCTCACCTGCACGGAGTTTTCCCATCTAAGAGAAGATCGTCAGAAGTCAAGCACGTCATCGGTCATCACGGCTTCCTCCAATAAAATTTCGAGCTGAGTTATCCCATGCTTTATTATCCCTCTCTTACAATTTCGAAAAGCACTGTCGAGTAAAAAGATTAGGATTGGACGTTAATAACTATCTTGAATTTAACTCATCACCACCAATCTTAACATGGGTGCCCGGTAAATTTGTGTGCCGTAGGGCCCGTTACTACGGTTTTATGATTGGTGGGTATGGTTTGACTTTAATATTGCTACCAATTTCCAATCACAAATTTCTCGATATGTGTTTTCGAAATACGTGAAAAGAGGGGTAATGACGACAATCTTTGGACTCAGCTTTTAGATCTTTGTTGGAAGAAGCCAGGAGGACCGACGTCGTTCTTGAGTAACAGAAGAACTTGACTGAGGTGGTGCAGTCCGTGCTGGCGAGGGCATCCGGCGAGTGATGACGTTGGCGGGGTGTGCATGAGTGTGTTTTGTGGAGGTCACTTTCAGAGTGCGGGCAAATTAACAAGCCAGAGAAAATTGGTGGTTTTAGGAATAAGCTTCAATTCTGCTTAATTTTAGCAGGTGAATGAGAATCAATTTTGGAGCGGTGATTGATGTTGAGATATCGATCTTTAATTGATGTTGGATTTTAAGATCGTTAAACGCTGACGACAAGAGTCCGTGGTTGGAGTGGTTTAATATCTTAGCCAGTAATTTGATAATATTCCAGGCTGAAAACAGCTCGAAACCGAGGTGAATGCAAGGTGAATAAAGCCCAGGTACAAATCCGGCTCACGTCAGAAAGGGCAAAATAACTGGTTAAACTCAAGGCTGAGTTTGTAGGTATTTGTGGTGGTATGAACACACACCACCACACAAGCTTAGAAGCGCCACCTCATAGCCTCAAAGTGCCAGTACTAAACGACCAATAATCAGAGCTAAAGTCTGGCGCTGGGGTGCCGGACCGAACTTTATAAGCAGCCTGCTTCAAACAGTCAGGCAACGTCGATAGAAACCTTCGTAAGTATAGCACAAGCCTAGACGGCGAAAAGTGGGCACCCATATCTTGGCCAATCGGAGACCTGGACGGGTAGAGTCAGCCTCCAGCGAGGCCTATATAAACAGCCGCGCAGCCAGCGGAGCCTCAGTACACTCTCAGCGTCCCTGATATTCACACTAAGTATCGACGCTCCGCCAGCACCTCACCCGTCGCCTTCACCGCCTCCTCGACAGCCAGCCGCCACGTCTTGTTGCTTGCTAGACGCACCAGTTCCCTGCTACCGCCTCTGGTACTCCTTGGTCGGAGACCCTCGGCCAGCAGCAGCCTCACCGGTCTGCTCTCGTCCCTCAACCACGCAGCGTCTCCCCGACAACCGTCGGTCCGCCAAGACGTCATCTGTCACTGTATTACTCGACTGTAATATTCCCTTGTGCCATTATTGGCGGCGATCTTCATAATAATACGGCGTTTATTCCAGTTGTGTTTTCCTCACCTTGCCGGTTCGTTTGCACCTCAGGCACTCACTTCGGGCAAAGATATTTCACAAGTCTATCGATATTCACAAGTCAATAGATATTCACAAGTCTGCCCGGAGTGTAAAGCAGCCTCAGGGAGAACACCACACTGGTGACCCCAGAGTGACCGGCAGGTGGAAGCATGGCTGGGAGAGATGTCCGGTTACCCGCCTTCAGTGGTGACATCAAGGGATGGCTCCTTCACTGCGATGTTTTTCTCGCACAAATCCCGAACCTGGACGACGCTTCGAAGTTCGGGGCGCTCCTAGGAGGATTACCCACGCACATTGTATCCGGAGTACAAGAGATACTATTGAACCCCCCAGCAAACGGTAAATACGACGCATTAAAGGCGGCGTTGACGCAACGTTTCGTGCGTCACGACGAAGAAACAAACTACAACGCCATCGTTAAAATAACGCTGGGAGACAATACGCCTTCCGAGTTGCTCCTGGAAATGACGCGTCTCAACAACTGTAGACAAGCTCCGCTACCCCCGTCAGTCATCCGTTCGATGCACCTTTCAAAATTGCCAGTGGAAGCACAGCCACTGATTGAAGCTTTAGGAAGAGGAAAAACGGACGAAGAGTACAGGGAGATTGCCGATCAAGTCACAGCAAGGCAATCCGCGTGTCGTTCCTCAACTGCCGAGCCCCTCACCGTTAACGCTGTCAAGCCATCACCGTCTCCGACAGTCTCGAGAGCCGAATTCGACGCAGCTATGAAGGAGATAGCAGAACTCAAAGAAATGTTAGGAAGGGCGTTACGCCCGCAAGAAAATGTCCACCAAGCAGACAATTGGCGGAATCAAGCCATGGCGCCCAGAAACGTCCAAAACGCTAACAAAGGAAGCAGGCTCGAACAAGTTTACTGCTACTACCACCGTACCTTCGGCGATCGTGCAAGAAAGTGTACGCAACCGTGCAGCCTTGCGGGAAACGACGGCCGCGGAGGATGGTAGGCGCCCCATCTTTCGCGCAGGCAAGAGCAGGCGAGCTGTTGTACGTTAAAGACGCGAACAACGTCCGATATCTGGTCGATACTGGCTCGGCGGTCAGTTTAATCCCTCCCGACGGAAAAAGTTCGACCAGACCTCCGTCCTACGATTTGCTAGCAGCCAACAATACTCCAATAGCTTCATACGGAACGGCAGGAAGGAACATCCAGCTCGCCCCTCAATTGTTCGTAAGATGGGATTTTGTGGTGGCCGATGTCGGTCAACCCATCATAGGAATTGATTTCCTACACGCGAACAAAATCAACGTCGACGCAGCAAATGCAAGATTGTACATCCAAACTACACAAACAGAAATTCCTTGTGAGCGAGCAAACTTGAGCAGCGCAAAAATTCACAGGATCGATCATCAAGCATCGCCGGAGTTCAACGACCTTTGTAAGGAGTTCCCCGAGATAATGGCTTCACACGAACGCACTCCGCAACCAGGAAGAAAAGATGTAGAGCATCACATCGAAACGGTCGGCCCCCCGGTGTACGTGAGACCGCGGAGACTCCCTCCAGAAAAACTCGAAGCAGCACGGGACGAGTTCAAAAAGATGTTAGATCAAGGCATCATCAGACCATCAAAAAGCGCCTGGGCGTCTCCTATGCATATGGTCCCTAAGTCGTCCGAACCCGGGGCTTGGAGAATCTGCGGGGACTACAGGCGACTAAACGCAGTTACGAAGCCCGATCGTTACCCCATTCCACACTGCCAAGACTTCCACTACAAGCTGCACAAGAAGACAATTTTCTCAAAAATCGACCTCGTAAAGGCCTATCACCAGATACCGGTGAAAGCTGAAGACATCCAGAAAACGGCCATCACCACACCGTTCGGCTTGTACGAGTACACTGTAATGTCTTTCGGACTCCGGAATGCTGCTCAAACATTCCAGCGCTACATCGATGCGATCACCAGAGACATGGATTTTGTCACGGCGTATATAGATGACGGGCTGATAGCATCTTCGTCCGCCAAGGAGCATAAAGATCACTTAAGGCAACTGTTCCGTCGTCTGCGAGAAGAGGGACTACAAGTGCACCCAGCAAAATGCATTTTTGGAGTGCCCGAACTAGACTTCCTCGGGCATAGAGTGTCTGCTCGGGGGATCTCGCCGCTTCCACAGAAAATAGAAGCCATCTGCAACTTCCCACGACCATCGACGATAAAAAAACTAAGACAGTTTCTGGGAATCGTCAATTACTATCATCGATTTCTCCCAGCTGCGGCAGAAAAAAATGCAATCTCTCACCGAACTAACGAAAGGCTACTCACAGAACTCAAAGAAAATCATCAATTGGACCCCGGAACAAGACGCAGCTTTTGTGAGATTGAAGAACGAGATTTCCCAGCTCACCATGTTAGCGCACCCGGCTCCCGAAGGCAAAACAATCCTAGTTACGGACGCCTCTGCTACCGCGGTGGGGGCCGTATTGCAACAGGAAATCGAAGGAGAGCAACTACCAATAGCCTTCTTTTCAAAGAAGTTGGACGACACGCAACGCAAATACAGCACCTACGACCGGGAGTTAATGGCCATCTTCTTAGCAGTCCAACACTTTGAACATTTCTTGGAGGGCCGGAGTTTTGAGATCAAAACGGATCACCGACCACTCTGCTTCGCTCTTCACAAATCTACGGAGGGCAGCAATCCACGCGTGGCCAGGCAACTGTCATATCTCTCGCAGTTCGACTGTGAGATCAACCACATCAGTGGCACCACCAACACTGTAGCAGACGCGCTATCGCGTATGGTGTCAGCAATCCTGCCAAAAGAACCTTCGATCGACTACGAGGAAATAATGAAGGAACAGAATGAAGATCCAGAATTAGAAGAGCTCCTGAATCCAGCGTCGATGAGTGCTCTGAAGATACGACCTATCAATACACACGGCGGCAAAATACCCCTGTGGTGCGACGTGTCCACCGGCCAGGAGAGGCCGTACATCCCCAAGAGTTGCCGAAAAACAATATTCACGCATTTTCACGGAGCCAGTCACCCCGGAATTCAAGCTACGCGAGATCTCCTGAGACAACGAGTAATCTGGCCCGGCCTCAACAAAGATGTCGGCAAGTGGACACGAGAATGTATTCCGTGCCAATCGAGCAAGATTACGAAGCACGTCAAGAGCCCACTTGCAAAAATGCCAGTTCCAAATGAACGATTCCAAACCATACACGTGGACATCGTCGGACCGCTGCCCGTATCGCAGAATTACCGGTACCTTCTTACGTGCATCGATCGTTTCACAAGATGGTGCACGGCTATACCAATGATGGATTGTACGGCAGAAACATCTGCCCGCGCCTTTCTCCAGGGTTGGGTGTCTTCGTTTGGAGTTCCGACGACGATCATCACGGACCAAGGAGTACAGTTCGAATCAACTCTGTGGAGGAACCTCCTAGCAGCTTTGGGCACAAAGCGACACCGGACTACAGCCTACCATCCACAAAGCAATGGCTTGGTGGAAAGACTACATCGACGATTGAAAGAAGCCCTGAAAGCTACTGTGACCGACGCGAACTGGGTGGACGCTTTGCCCCTCATACTTCTTAACATCAGAGCCACACCACACTCAGACGCCAACGTTTTGCCGGCAGAAATGGTGTACGGGCAGACGTTACGCCTCACCGGAGAACTAACTGCAATGAAGAACGAAACTCTCCCAGCGGGAGAATTCCTGCAAAGGCTACAAGAAACAATGACACGATTACAGCCAGTACTCCCAAGGCAGCAGGGGCCTACAGACATCAATGTCCCAAACGCCCTGCTAACGGCAACCAACGTTTTCGTTAAACATGGAGGGGTCAGAAAATCATTGCAGAGACCGTACGATGGCCCTTTTCGCGTTCTAGAAAGGACCCCGAAGTACTTCACCTTAGACATACGAGGGAAACCTACCAATATAACGATTGACAGGGTGAAAGCAGCGCACCTACCCGACAGCAGCGAAACAGAAACGGAGCACGTGGAACCAACAAGCGCAAAAGTACACGATGTCTACGAAAGAGTTCCCTTCCCCCAGGCAGTGGTGGCTCCTGAACAAGGAATCGTAACTAAATACGGAAGAAGAATCAAACCTCCACTGAGATACTCGGAAACTTAAAAAACAACGGGGGGGGGGGCACCTGTGGTGGTATGAACACACACCACCACACAAGCTTAGAAGCGCCACCTCATAGCCTCAAAGCGCCAGTACTAAACGACCAATAATAAGAGCTAAAGTCTGGCGCTGGGGTGCCGGACCGAACTTTATAAGCAGCCTGCTTCAAACAGTCAGGCAACGTCGATAGAAACCTCCGTAAGTATAGCACAAGCCTAGACGGCGAAAAGTGGGCACCCATGTCTTGGCCAATCGGAGACCTGGACGGGTAGAGTCAGCCTCCAGCGAGGCCTATATAAACAGCCGCGCAGCCAGCGGAGCCTCAGTACACTCTCAGCGTCCCTGATATTCACACTAAGCCTCGACGCTCCGCCAGCACCTCACCCGTCGCCTTCACCGCCTCCTCGACAGCCAGCCGCCACGTCTTGTTGCTTGCTAGACGCACCAGTTCCCTGCTACCGCCTCTGGTACTCCTTGGTCGGAGACCCTCGGCCAGCAGCAGCCTCACCGGTCTGCTCTCGTCCCTCAACCACGCAGCGTCTCCCCGACAACCGTCGGTCCACCAAGACGTCATCTGTCACTGTATTACTCGACTGTAATATTCCCTTGTGCCATTATTGGCGGCGATCTTCATAATAATACGGCGTTTATTCCAGTTGTGTTTTCCTCACCTTGCCGGTTCGTTTGCACCTCAGGCACTCACTTCGGGCAAAGATATTTCACAAGTCTATCGATATTCACAAGTCAATAGATATTCACAAGTCTGCCCGGAGTGTAAAGCAGCCTGAGGGAGAACACCACATATTGCTCAAGGTGACTTAAGGCTCAGGTGAATGTAAAAAACCCGAGTAAAGCTCCAGGCCCAGGGATAATGTGTTGTGGCGTTTGTTGGCGTCGTAGAAATCTGGAATATTTGAAGACGCTGAATGATACCTTCCCGGAGAAACATCAAGGAAAATCCACAACTGTCATCCCTATTTTGCAACGGTAAATTCCCATCACGGAGAAACCCTGATTTTCTTCTACAGATTTAAGACTCAAGCTATTCGTTTCATTTTAAGCTCATGAAGAATAAGGATTGATTTAACAGCTGGCAAGCTCTTTCTCTACAGCTCTTGATTTAAGAATATAAGCATGACATTTACAAGAATTTTGATTAGGTCAAAATTGTTTTTCTTCCGCTCCTTCTTATCAGAGTTTTCTTAGTTCATTGTTTCTGTTTCTTTTCGGAACAAACTCGCTCGGCAGAGCGTTACGTTAATTATTAATTAATGAGAATCAATGATTATTATATGCTGCCACCGCCCGGGGGTTCCCGGGACTAAAATATAGTGAAATTGAACAATAGTGCGTATTTTCTCGGGTAGCAGTGGCTGAGGGCCAACGTATCGGAAATAATTCCTCAAAATTGTACGTCTTGTGTGCGTCTGTCGGGAGCGTTGTTCTGCGAGTCTGAGGTTGGCTGTTCCGGTCGGGTCGAAGCTGAGTGGGTCGTTGTGGCAGGAGGTTTGGTAGAATGCTTTTGAACTCCTTACAATTCTTTTTTGAAACTCCTTAGAATACTCTGGAATGTTACCTCTGTTTTTAATGACGCCAGTGTAAGGATCGTATGTTTGCTTGGTGGAGGCTTGTTCGGGGCCTTCGTTGGATGGAGTACGTTGGAGCATCGGGCTGCATCGTGGCATACGCTACGCTCTCCACCTCTAGAGACGGGACGGTGATGGAGGAGGCTGTACTTGGCTGGAACTGGGGCAATTCATTATTCTAAATTCTTCCTGTGTCTGTTATCTCTTTACTGAATTTTGTTTGTGTGAATGATTTCTTTCTTTAATTTAAGTTGCTTACTTTTTGCTTAAATTCTCTAAGTGTCCTTGGCTATTAACTCGGCCAGTTGGCCATTAACTACAGTTACTTCGGTAACCTTAAATATTAACTTATAAGAGAGCGGTTCTACTAGTTTCTAGGTTGCGCAAGCGACCTGGTATCGACCTGCACTCATTTACCTTATTTCTAACGCATTTGAACCTCTTACTATACTTACTATCTTTCACGTCATGGACACTTCCCTACTACTGATTTCTACTTAATTTCTTAATAATTAATTGTTCGCCTAAAAGTTCCTACACTGAGTGCCATTTATAAGCTCAGGTGTGTATTGTTGTTTATTTATTGTATAATCAGTCAAATTAGTCATATATCGTGAAATTCTTTGAACTTGTCGACTTGTTTTGTCAGTTTTTGGTATCGGTCGTTAGTCCTTGTTCTAATACAACGTAAATTCTTTTCTGCAGTACTTCTTATCGTCGCAGCTCCGTTCTTCCCCTTGATTGTCGGCAGTCTGCTCCATTGAGGGATTGACCTTAGGTAATTGAAATTGAAACATTTGTTATTAAGCTGCTGTCGAAATTTGCACTTAATCTCGTTCGTTAGTACGTATCGTTTGGTTTTATAGTTCTCGGTTGTTTTCAGTTTTCGTTCATTTATTTTTGAATTGTCTTCCAGCTAGTGCTGAGTGTTGGTGGCCCATCCGTTCCACTCCCTGGTGTCGAGAGGATTCCTGAGAATCACATTGAAGGCGCGGCAGTCTAACTTCTGCGGCCGATCTCCCTGCGTGACGGTGTCTTGCCACTTTGACGCTACTACCGTCTCACCTAGTCCTTCAACTTACTCTCTGAACTTGCTTTCGGACCTCAAGCTACGAACCTACCTTTCCGAGCTGGCTTAGCCTTCGACCTTGCCGGAGTGGTAGAACGAAAATTTACTACCATTGCTGTCAATTTTAATTGGGTTATTTTGCCCATTTTAAAGCAATAAACTTGTATCCTTATGAATTTTAAATGTAACACTTGAATAAAGATTAAACGGCATACTCTGCCTGTGACCTTAATAGGTCTCGCTGTTAAGGCGCTGACCGCAATTTAATTATGTTACTCTGCCGTTGCAGTTTATTGAACGTTCTAAATTAAATCTTTGCGAAATTTCTTGTTCTTTCCTTAACTCGATTGTGTGCGGGCTTGAGGCTATTATTTCTCACACAAGTTAGTACTGAGCTTATAACCTTCTTCCTTCATTCTTTCTTTTCTTGTCCTATTCCTGGGAGAATTAATAATTACTTTGTCTTAACAATTTTTTATTCCAGCTGTTCCGGTAAACTTCCAATTGGGCTTGCTCTCCAGATAAACATTTCCCTGTGTGTGTTCGCTAACTCTCTATTATCAGGATGGACGGAACTCTTCCGAAAAAGCGAGGCGTGTATAAAAGGAAAATCACTCTCGGTCTCAAGAAGGCGAGAGAAGCGCGGACTGCTGGATCCGTTGCCGAGTTCGACGCCCATTGCGACCTCGTGAGGCATAATTTGGAACAGGTGAGAGTATTTGATGAACAGATAACGAGTGGGATGGTAGAGAAAAAATGTTCTGATGACGATTTGAATACTGAAATAGATGAGCAATTGGCTTATGGTGTAGAAATTGAAGTGGCTCTGGGAGACCTGTGCAAACCTGAGCGTCCTATAGCTGGGGCGAGGGAAGAATTTGTATTGGCCAAAGATGCCAAATTACCTCAATTAAAAATAGAACCCTTTAGAGGAGATTCTGAAGATTC
The DNA here is from genome assembly GCA_030386875.1 of Morinoia aosen. Lineage (NCBI taxonomy): Eukaryota > Metazoa > Arthropoda > Malacostraca > Amphipoda > Talitridae > Morinoia > Morinoia aosen. The sequence goes on along the minus strand of CM059579.1, from coordinate 59,893,212 downwards.
ATTGCGGTACCATTCATTTCTTGTCCAGTTTAATGATGCGATTGGGTCGAGGAAAGGTCTATCTAATTCAGCAAAGCTGACCTATCTCAAGAGTTTGCTATCAGGTTATGCGGCCAAATTGGTTAGTCATTTGAATCTCAGTGACGATAATTATGCTGTAGCGTTGGCTCTTTTAGAGAAAGAATTTCTGGATAGGGAAGCGGTTGTTAGGGATTTGAGTTTGAAGTTGTTTGGTCTGAAATGTAAGTTTGACAAATCTTTCGGTGAAATTAGATTCTTTATTAGCGAAATCAGGGGTTTAATATCGGACTTGAAAACATTTGGATGTGACATTCTAGGAGAACATGCTAGTAACATTTTATTGGGCCACTCTGTTTTTTCAAGGCTACCTGTCCTTTTCAAGCAAGAGTTGGTAAGAAAGTTAAATAATAATTATCCCTCCTTGAACGACCTTTTAGATAATTATCCTGAGGTGCTTACGACTTTAAATATAAGGTCCTCTGCGGGTAATGAAGTGCAGGGTGCCAGTAAACCAGTCGTAAACCTGCCCCAGGTGTCTAAGCAAGCGGGTGGTCAGGTCTTTGCAAATCCTGCTTTACCTTCTGAACGAAGAGCGTGTAAGTTCTGCTTCAGCCGCAGTCATATTATGTTGCACTGCTCGGCGTACCCTACTCATCAAAGTAGACTAGATAGGTGTTTAGAATTGAAAATTTGTCAAAACTGCACTAGTACAAAGCATGATAAGAACGCGTGTAACGCGGCTTTAGATTACGTGTGCAAGTTTTGTGACCGTAAAGATCATGTAGCCGCTCTTTGCAGGAAAGTAAAGTGTCCTGCTGTGCAGGCAAACTATTGTTTCAATTCTGCATCTGATTTTCAATCGGGTTATATTTTGCCTACCCTTACCCTTCCAGTGAGTAGAGGAAAATTTACGACCCAAGCCAGGTTTTTGTTGGACAGCGGATCTCAACGCTCCTACCTGTCAAAGAAAATCTTAGATAAAATAGACTGTTCTTCAGACCTGAGGCTAACTAGTTTCACGGTGAATACATTCTTGGATCGGGGTGTGAGAAATTTTGCTGAAGTAAGTATTTATATTGATGTGCTTGATGGGCGTAAGCCACTGCAAGCCCCCGTTTTAGTGGATCCTAATTTCCAAATGGCATTTGAAGTAAACTCTTTGCATAAGGCGGTTTCAAATTTAAGAAAAAACTTTTCTTTGGCTGACAGTTCCTTTGACAGCAGTTCTGCTTCAGATATGGTTGCACTTGACGGGATTCTTGGAATTGACCTATTGCAGTGTCTGGCAGAGTTAAAAACTGTTCCATGCATGAATGGGGCTGTGTTCTCGTACTTGAACAAGGTAATCCCTGTAGGTAACGTGGAACATTTCTTGAGCCGTAAAGAGGCCGTGTCTATGTATCGTAGTTTGCATTTGGCTAGTGCGAGTAGGGAGTCGGCCATTAATTTCGTTATGGACCCACGCCCATGTAATCCTGACCCTATTGGTAGTGTGCTGGAAGATAGTAACGTAGAGTGTCATTTGGATAAAATTTTCCAGTTGGAATCTATCGGGTTGTCAGATGATGCTGTGAGTGAATCTGACCAAAAACAGGTTGACAGGTTCGATTCTGGTATAACGCTAAAAGATGGGAACTATTACGTGAAACTGCTTTGGAACGACAAGATAACAAATGTCAATGACAATTTTGCTGTGTCTAGGGCAGTCTTAACTAGAGTTGTGCAGAGACTGAAACTAAAGGGTGTCTATGAGAAGTATAACGAGGTTTTTCGTCAGCAGCTGGCAGACGGTGTTATTGAAGAAATTCCGTTGACTTCACATGACAAAAGAATTTTTATTCCCCACAGAGAAGTTATTAGGACTGACCCAACTTGCACCACTAAAGTACGACCTGTTTTGAATTGCAGTGTGAAGGTGGGGCAGAGTCCTTCACTCAACGAGGCCGGCTTTACTGGTGTCGATTTAATGGCAAATTTGTTCGACCTTCTGATCGGGTTACGTCAGGATAAATATTTGGTTTTGTCGGATATCCGTAAAGCATTTCTTCAAATAAAACTAGCAGATGAAGAGGATAAAAATAGATTTTGTATCTTGTGGGAAAGAGACGGACAGCTTGTTGCCTATAGATACACCACCATAGTGTTTGGTTTTGTTGCTAGCCCGTTTATTTTAAATTTTGTAATAAGGCATCATTTGGAAAAATACCCTGATGATTTGTGTAATTTTTTCTTGAAGAATAGGATGTACGTTGATAATCTTTTCTTAACTGGTTCTAATCCATCTAAGCTGTTAGAATTGTATCGTCAAGCTCGTTCCCGTATGCTCGATGCTGGGTTCAATTTGGTATCCTGGTCGTCTAACTGCGAGTCCTTGCAGCAGGTTTTTTTGACGGACGAGGTGAGTGCTTGCCATGAACAAAGCTTTGAGAAAGTATTGGGTTACAGATACGATAAATCGTCTGACCAGTTGAGTGTGCAGATTGAGGATGGTACCCAGGAGGTGGGTGTTACAAAAAGAGCTGTACTTTCCCGCTTGGCTCGTTGTTTCGATCCTCTTGGCTTGGTAGGTCCGATAACGGTTAGGGGTAAAAATTTGATGCGGGAAATCTGGAGAGCGGGATTGACGTGGGATGAAAAACTGCCGGACAACTTATTTCAAACTTGGAAATCTTTAGCTGGAGATATGAATAAATTGTGTAATTTTAAATTTAATCGTAGATCATTTGACTCCGGGGATAAAATTAAATTGGTTGTGTTTACCGACGCATCCAAGAGTAATTATGGATTTTCTGTTTATGTACTTTCAGAAAAAGCGGATAAATCGTCATTATTATTTAGTAAAACCAAAGTGTCGCCCTTAAAAACTAAAAGCTTACCTACTTTGGAGCTACTAGCTGTTTATATTGCCTTGAAATGCGTTTTGAATTTGATGCGAAATTTAAATAATGTCACTATTTCAGATTTGTTCGTAGCCATCGATTCACAAATCGTGTTATCCTGGATATTGAATAAAACCGTTAAATCTAAAAATGTTTTCGCTGATAATCGAGTAAAAGACATTTGTTCTTATCTAGTAACTATCAAGCAGAATTTCAATCTAGACTGTTCCTTTCGCTATGTTTCCTCTGGTGAAAATCCAGCCGATTTGATCACTCGTGGATTAACTTTAACTGAATTTACTAAAAAACTAACTTTCTGGCAGCAGGGCCCTCAGTTTCTGCAGTACTCAATGTCTTGGCCTCCTAATTCTTTGGGATGCATATTCGAGGTTAACAAAAAGTTGATCATGTGTTCTCAAACGACTTCTCCGGAGGCGCGTAAACCGATCTTTCCTGCAGAGAACTACTCTAATTTTGATAAACTTATTGGAGTTACTGCTCGCCTTTTCGCATGCTCATTTAGGGCTAGACAGTGTAAATTTACTAGGTTAGACTGTGTTAACAAAGCTAAAACTTACTGGCTTAAATTAGAGCAGAAAAGTCATTTTGCCGAGGCATATTCTTACCTGCTTACTGAAGATTTTTCCGCTCCTCCTCCACAGGTGGTTAGAGACCTAAATCTCTACATAGATGACAATGGCCTACTTCGATCGAAGGGTAGGCTCAATAAATGCCTTTACATAGATTCCCATGTTGCTAACCCGATCTTGCTACACAGGGACAGTTATTTAACCAAACTGATAGTGAGGAACTGTCATGAGCGTTGTAAGCACATGGGGTTCAGCTCTACCCTCAATGTTCTTCGTAACAAAGGGTTTTGGCTACCAAAAGGTAGGCCTCTAATAAAAGAAATTTTACGTAGTTGTGTGCTCTGTAAAAAATACAATTCTTTGCCTTTCCGTTATCCGAAGCCAACAGATTTCGTGAGTGATAAAGTAAACTTAGTTAGACCCTTTCAAAATGTAGGCGTAGATTTTACAGGTCACTTTAATGTAAACTATGGTAACCAGTTTGTAAAAATGTATTTAGTAATATACACCTGTTTGAGCATTCGTGCAGTGCATCTTGAGCTCGTACCCGATATGTCGGCAGCTGCTTTTCTGGCCTCCTTTGTTCGTTTCACTAATAGGTACGGCTTTCCAAGTGCATTGTACTCCGATAATGCTCCTACGTTTTCCCAAGCAGCAGAGTTCCTTAATTCTTCCTTTTCAGATGATTATGTTTCAGAGCATTTATGTCGAAATAATATAAAGCATGTGAAAATTCCACTGTACAGTGCCTGGTATGGTGCGGCTTGGGAACGCTTGATAGGTGTTGTTAAAAAATGTTTATATAAATCAATTGGAAAAAGTAAGATAGAATATTTTCAGTTCTTCACGTTACTTTCCGACATACAGGATGCGGTTAACGCCCGTCCATTGACTTACCGAGACACGGATGACCAATCGCACGAAGTTGTCTCCCCTAACGCATTCCTTAAACTTTTACCTTCTGCTAGCTTAACTTTTGGACCCGTAATCGGGAGTGAATTACCGCGTCCTTCTCGTGAGGTTCTAGTAAAGTCATTAGAACTTAGAGAAGAGACTTTAGAAAATTTTAAAAATTTGTGGTATACAGAGTATTTGCTTTCCTTACGGGATCGTGATAAGAATTCTTACCAGCCCATTTGGAGTGACAGAATTAAATTAAATGATATTGTATTGATTTCTAATCCTGTAAAACCTCGACCCATGTGGGCTATGGGGAGAGTAGTTAAATTATTTACCGGCTCTGACGGGCGTACTCGCTCTGTTGAATTGATTAGATCTGACCGATCTGTAGGACAATATGCTGTCTCTCTTTTGTATCCTTTAGAACTTAACTTAGATAAAATTTCTTCTTACACTCTTCCTGTCGGCAGCGGTGATCTTGGTGGCGACGGACCGCGGGTCGCGACTGGAGCACGGCCTCGGAGGGCGGCTGCAGAGCGATGCTTGTTGAGGCTTGCAGAATAAATTAATGTTTTTCTCTCGCCCCGGGAGTGTATCGGAAATAATTCCTCAAAATTGTACGTCTTGTGTGCGTCTGTCGGGAGCGTTGTTCTGCGAGTCTGAGGTTGGCTGTTCCGGTCGGGTCGAAGCTGAGTGGGTCGTTGTGGCAGGAGGTTTGGTAGAATGCTTTTGAACTCCTTACAATTCTTTTTTGAAACTCCTTAGAATACTCTGGAATGTTACCTCTGTTTTTAATGACGCCAGTGTAAGGATCGTATGTTTGCTTGGTGGAGGCTTGTTCGGGGCCTTCGTTGGATGGAGTACGTTGGAGCATCGGGCTGCATCGTGGCATACGCTACGCTCTCCACCTCTTGAGACGGGACGGTGATGGAGGAGGCTGTACTTGGCTGGAACTGGGGCAATTCATTATTCTAAATTCTTCCTGTGTCTGTTATCTCTTTACTGAATTTTGTTTGTGTGAATGATTTCTTTCTTTAATTTAAGTTGCTTACTTTTTGCTTAAATTCTCTAAGTGTCCTTGGCTATTAACTCGGCCAGTTGGCCATTAACTACAGTTACTTCGGTAACCTTAAATATTAACTTATAAGAGAGCGGTTCTACTAGTTTCTAGGTTGCGCAAGCGACCTGGTATCGACCTGCACTCATTTACCTTATTTCTAACACATTTGAACCTCTTACTATACTTACTATCTTTCACGTCACGGACACTTTCCTACTACTGATTTCTACTTAATTTCTTAATAATTAATTGTTCGCCTAAAAGTTCCTACACTGAGTGCCATTTATAAGCTCAGGTGTGTATTGTTGTTTATTTATTGTATAATCAGTCAAATTAGTCATATATCGTGAAATTCTTTGAACTTGTCGACTTGTTTTGTCAGTTTTTGGTATCGGTCGTTAGTCCTTGTTCTAATACAACGTAAATTCTTTTCTGCAGTACTTCTTATCGTCGCAGCTCCGTTCTTCCCCTTGATTGTCGGCAGTCTGCTCCATTGAGGGATTGACCTTAGGTAATTGAAATTGAAACATTTGTTATTAAGCTGCTGTCGAAATTTGCACTTAATCTCGTTCGTTAGTACGTATCGTTTGGTTTTAGAGTTCTCGGTTGTTTTCAGTTTTCGTTCATTTATTTTTGAATTGTCTTCCAGCTAGTGCTGAGTGTTGGTGGCCCATCCGTTCCACTCCCTGGTGTCGAGAGGATTCCTGAGAATCACATTGAAGGCGCGGCAGTCTAACTTCTGCGGCCGATCTCCCTGCGTGACGGTGTCTTGCCACTTTGACGCTACTACCGTCTCACCTAGTCCTTCAACTTACTCTCTGAACTTGCTTTCGGACCTCAAGCTACGAACCTACCTTTCCGAGCTGGCTTACCCTTCGACCTTGCCGGAGTGGTAGAACGAAAATTTACTACCATTGCTGTCAATTTTAATTGGGTTATTTTGCCCATTTTAAAGCAATAAACTTGTATCCTTATGAATTTTAAATGTAACACTTGAATAAAGATTAAACGGCATACTCTGCCTGCGACCTTAATAGGTCTCGCTGTTAAGGCGCTGACCGCAATTTGATTATGTTACTCTGCCGTTGCAGTTTATTGAACGTTCTAAATTAATCTTTGCGAAATTTCTTGTTCTTTCCTTAACTCGATTGTGTGCGGGCTTGAGGCCATTATTTCTCACAAACGCGCGTGTTTCAAAACGTGTGCACGAGAGTCACTAATAGAGAGAGAGGTAAGGGAAGACTCGGGAAGATTAAAAATCGTTTATTGGGAGAGGCTGGCCGACTGTAGGCACTCACGAGTTTAGATGGACACCAAGATTTATGCGGTATTTGACCTTCCCGCAGTTACTCTACAAAGACTTTACCACCAGCGTGTTCCAACAATACGCTAACAGGAGCACGTCTTCCACCCACACTATTGTAGATCGCCGGAATTTCACGATTCAGCAATATCACAGACCGTTCAGCAGACAGTCCAATATGAACCCAACATCAATCCAAATGAACGTTTCACATACGTTCAACAACGATCCAAGGAAAAACCGATCCAAAAATGAAGGTCTCGCACACGTTCCAACAAGAACCACAAGTACTGAAAACACAACTCTGGAACGGCCGATCTCAAGTTCTGAACTGCAATAAGGGAAGCCTCAACTATCAAAGCACCGATCGATGTTTGAGTAACTTTACTTTAACTAATCTCTGATCCCTTGCGTCCGGACCCCTGACCTTTCTCTAGGCTCACCGGTGTGATCGTCACACAACTCAACCCGCAACTCCCGTTCGTCTGTTCACGACCACGGCTCCGCACCAAGTCCCCTCTGCTCATCCCACTCAACCCCGCCCGGGGCAGCGCTTCCCCCTCCCCGAAGGGGAGGGTGGTCGCCACACGAGCAGGGTAAAGAGTGGCGGGCAAGGTTCTGAGCCCCCCCCCTTTCCCCACACAACCGGGGTACGGCTGGTGGGGAGGGGTCGGTCTCATGGTCCTTCACCGCCTCCCGCCACGGCTAATTAAATAAAGGTTCGCCTGGCGGCAACTTTTGACGGAGCCCTGGTGCCGCTGGCCGCGGGTCCCCGCATTTTTATTACGCTGTGGCTACATGTGCCAGCGCATCGAATTATCAAATTGAATATGGGGAGTGTTCCTTATGAGAAAGTCCAGATCGTGTATTTCCCAAAACCAAAGCTCGCAGAGCCGGCTCACATTTTATGACCCGTGTAATATGAGATCCAGTCTTAACATCAATTATATATTCTCGCTCGGCAACGCTAACGGCTAAAATCCCTGATGTACCTCCCGCTCGGCAAATGTGAGATAGGGGATGAATCTGACTTCATACACCCTTCCCCCACTTGCGCAAAAAGAAATTAGATAATAATTTCTTTTTCTATGTCTTGGCCTCAGTGCATTTCCCACCCGACTGGCGAACACTGGTACAACATGACGTCAACTACAACACAAAAAAAAACAAAAAAAAAGCAACAAAACAAAAAAAAAAACGAACGGCGACCACAACTCGCTCGCCCGTGCTCCAGCAATTTTTTATTAATATTGGCCCCCTTCGGGACCGTGGAGGCGAGTTCTTCCGACTCCGAGATCTTCGTCATCTGCTTCTACTTCGTCTCGTCGGAGAAACTTGCCAGATTTCCATCTAGCAACCGCCGGCCGCCTCGCAGGAGTGGGATGCCACGCCCCTTTGAAGCACCAGCACGCTCGACCATCGCCTCCAGCCCGTCTCGTACGACACCGTGTCCTACGGCACACGGTCGGGCATTAGTTCCTTGTTACATGGGTTAGACGTCAATATAGAGCCTATTCTCCAAATTTTTCCTCTTTTCCGCCTCGATTACGAGCGCATATTACATGAAAATGATATATGATTTTTTTTATGAGCCTAATCAGTCCTCACCGGACTTGAATGGCTCAGAGTACACACTTCTGCCACGATACCGCACATACTCCTGCACACGATACCGCACACGAAACCGCACACACTCTGACCACACACTCACATTCTTCCCATTGTCGTTCACTTCGTAGTGCAGGTCCTTATGATTAAATGATGAGAAATGGGATTTTCCTACATTAGTACTATTTCTGTGTCAGCTGATACGTTTTTTTCTTTTTACTGAATGGCATTTGCTAATCTCTCGTGAGAAGCAAGCCTGAATTTTCGTTTGGGTGCAATACGTAAGGCGTCCCTTCGTATGCATGTATGTTTTATCTCCAAGTCTCACATGACTTATCTTTTTAACCTCAACATCTCATGGTATCGGGTAACAGCTGCGATGCCTCAAGCATTGCGCACATGCCTCTGGAAAGGTCTCAGCCTATCCCTCGCAGTCATGCTTCACGCGATATCCATTCTCACGCTCATCAGCAGCCCAGATATTTATAACACTCTCCACAGTTCACGCCGGATTTCTCCTCACAGGAGTATTCCTGATCTTACCATTGATGAATGCCTCTCCATCTCTCTTACGTCGACCGCTACTTCCGTTCCGCTTCGTTGGATGCCGCTGTGGTGCTAGTTAGCACGCGCACACGTCAGCGCCTCGCTCGCTCGTCGCTTTCCTGAAAATCTTCAAAATTCACCTTAGTGCATTTCATCGTTAAATATTTCCGCTCTAGCGTCGGCTCGATGCTGTTCACGCCCGGTTTACTCCGCACAGGAGCCATCCTTTCTGTCTTATTTTCTCGGCCTTTATTGCCCTTGCTATTTCCTTATCGTCCTAAATCAAACTCTCGTATTTAGCATCTCAAATGCCTCGCTGTGCGCTTCTCTTTGTTCAGCCTGCCTTCTCTATCTTGAGTCGGCTCTCTCTCGGGTTACATGCGTCTCCGCACTGCAGTGCCTTTAAATTTTTTATGCCCCCCCCATAGCTCCCACCGTCCCGAAGGCTCACGCCTCGAGTCTCTACCTCGCAAGTGCTCGTCCAGCCTGCCTTTCCACACAAAGCTACGTTATTATTAAGAGCCGTTTTTGCTAAAAATTTATACTATGTCCGTAATGGGAACATCTAAATACTGTCTCGGTGGAAGTTCTGCACAGCCCTCAGGAGTTCTGCTATACGAGCCGTTATTATCGGGCTACAATCAGCTCCAGCTCAGGTTTCGCTCTTCCAAATGAAGCAAGACCCATCCCAAGATAACTTTTAAATTGACGTCTCTCTCTCTCTGAGCGACTGCATTGTGCCTATTTTTTAACGTCATTTTGAAGCAATAACAAAATTTTTAAATTTTTTCTCCCCCCCCCCCGACGATCAAAGTGTCACGAGAAATGGGCCCTCCTCCTTGTTAACATTTCATTAACAAGACGATCAGGTTCTCGGAATAGAGGAATGGTACACCTCCAGGTACATACCTAACACACACACAAAAAAATGCGAGAATGTCTGAAGAACACAGTCATTAAGAAAAGACACACAATTATTGTATACTAAATTTAGAGCGGTACTCACCAATGAGTTGATACACGACTTACATCAGCGCGATTCTGTGCGCACCTGTATCGATGAGCTGCCTTTGCGTTGACGGATATTTATATACGCCATATGAATTTAGCATGAATTTATAATTACGGCAGAACTGATACAGTACGATAACGTAGACTCACAATCCATGAACATTTTATTAGGACACAGTGCAATTTACAACCTGCCTCAAAGCCCTACTCTACTGACTTACACACAATTCATACCCCAGTAAATCTGGCCGGCCAGCCCTTCCCTCGCTTTCCCACACATGAATATGACAGAATACCCCTCAATTATTGTGGCGTTCAGCAGTACAAATGTGATCATAACGTTCGTTCACACGTTCCTTCTCAAAGGCACAACTCCAGTTCAGTCTCCACGAGTGATTCTCAGTTCAAAAATTTATGACGACCACCTTCCAAATCTCCACTTCTGACTTCTAGCGCGTAACCTCCAATCACGTTAGACATCTGCGACGACCGCCCTGCCTGCAAATGATTTATGAGCTCGTTACTTCTTTTAATTGCCAAAAATTGTGCTCAAAATTATTTTAATTTTTACGTTAATGTGACATTATTTTTCATGACATTTATTTTAAAACTTATTTTCAAAAGGGAACTGCATATCTTATGATCCAAAAAACTCCTTACCCGCCCAACTCACGTTCAACTTAGTACTTCATATACTGCACAGTTTGGTTACGATGTTTTCATTTCTGGAAAAATAGACGTGACATTTTTTAATTTCATTTTAATTTACGGGCTCAAAACAACTTATTCAACTTTCTCTATACGTTCAATATATTCAATATTTTCACTTATATTTTTCAGAATGCTTTTTCAGTATGACACTTGGTTACACGTACTTCTTTCTATTATGATGTACCGCGTTAGACTGCTCGCCTCTCATTAGCTCTGTCACTCCGTTCAAAGCTGTACTTCCCTTTTTTCGTGAGACCAATCGTGTTCGCACTGGGCTTCTTGAGCGTCCTCCTACACTTCCCTCTAACGTTCTCATTGGTTTTCCCCGAGGCTGTCCTTTTCTTATTTGCTGTTGAAATGTTTTGCCAAGCGCGCAGTAATCTCCGCCTTCTTCTGAGGTAGTTTGCTTTTCGATAATATCGCTCGCTTTCTAACGGACCTCCTAAGCCTACCATGGTGTGTCATAAATCTGTCACCCTCTTCTGTCCAGCGTCCTCAGCCCCAACGCTTAAAAGTGCTTCCAATAAATTTCTCTCCATGTAGTACAGCCGAACCCTCTCAAGTTTCGCTGGCCTCTTCTACCCATGTTATTTTAAGATCGCCCTGTCTACAAACACTTTTGTGGAAAGGTTTCTCTGCCCTGTAAGAGATCTTTGTAACCAAGTTCCCTCACACATTCCTTCGTGGTAAAACAAATACAAAACTGCCCGATGCTCTTCAGAATAGCCTTACCACAACATTCTTTCAACGAACGTGTGGACTCGATCACTCTCTGTACTGCTGAATGCGAACCCTACACTGTTTTTACAACACAAAGCAAAACCCAATGAATTATTTTTTTTTTAATTTTGTTTTTGTGAAATTCACACAATCGAATTTTCCTTAACAAAAGAAAATTCCTTCACAGGAAATTTTTCACCCTAAACAAAACAACTACAAGCAGGGTATATCAGCTTCCCAGCCAAGTTGCTGACTCGTAAGCCTACACCTGAAAGGCAAAAATTTTTTTTATTAGGAAGATTTGTACTTATAAATAATACTCATAAAATGAAATTTCGTCACCCTTATTGGGTGTTTTAACCTACTCGTTATGAGAGAATTCAGAGAGCCGTACTCACTACTGACCATATTTATGTGAAGGAAAACATCTGTTGCGGCCGTGCTATACTGAGATTTTACTACTGTCTAATTACAGTATGGACCCAATATAAGACACACATGGTAAATTCTACTTAAGCACATTATGTTCTAAATTTAATTCCGCAATAAACAAGGTACATTACAATTAGGAATCTTATTCATTACAATCAGCATGGCGTAATATATTGTGTTGTGTTCCACCGAACTGAAGCACGTCATAAATCTTTTGAGTATTCACCCCTAATAACATTCACAAAGTATTACGGTTACATCTCCTACATTCTCAAACATCCTACAGTATTGATGACTTTATGTCTCGTAGATTTCAATTCACGCTTGCATGTTCTGTTGTCCAAGTCCTTCATGCTGTTGTTGACGATTCGATGTTGACTCCTTTGGTATAGCTGACGGAATTTACTTTTCTTCCATGCCTCTCTTTTGGCATTTTATAGCTTCACACACGCCTTGATGGAAGGTAGCTCAATTTCAGGATGAAGTATTGCGAGCCCAATATCCAGACTCGTATAAAATTTCTATACACCACATTACTGCACGATTGCGTTCTGTAAGATGGATCATTATTACGATTCAAATTACCACCAAATCATGTTAAGTGCAATGTTTCACATATATTTTAGGACGTTTATTCAAACTCAACTTTTAATCGCCAGATTACTCATGAACGTCGATTCGTTGATCAGGCAAATCGGCACGTCAGTAAGTTATATTGACCTGTCGGTCAATACGAGTCGAAGCGTCGGTAAATTTCATTCACTACAGTTTCCATTTGCAATAAGGTCCTGAATTCCACGAGGTAATACTGAAGAATCCGAGGTATATCCGGCGGTGGTATCCTGTATGCGCGTGGTATCCTGTAGAATTCCTCTCATTATTCCTTGATTTCGACGTAGAATCTCAGTATTCCTTGATATTGACGTAGAATCTCAGTATTCCTCGAAATCGACGTAGAAATTCTGGTAGACACGAGATGATATTTCATTTTTCCGAGTAAGCACTCTTATTTGTGCGAGAATTCCGTGGGTTAATATTCTTCGATGATCGTACGCCTCATCCAAAGCACATCCGACGTAATCTCTCTTTTAATTTGTTTTATTTCACGTATAAATAGAGATGCCAAAAATGCGGCTTCAATATTCCAACGTGATAATTTACCTAGTAAAAAAAATTCACCGGAAACTTGCATTCGAATTTCAGGAATGCCATACTAGGCATAAATGTTACGACGCAAATTCCAAAGTACTCAAGTAAATATCAACACTCAATCATATAAAAGCATTGTTATTGTTTCATTTGAGGGCCCACTGTATAAAAGCATTTTTGAAAGCCATTACATTAAGGTACCCTAGACTATTATCTTCATTATTTTCGCTTCTCCTTCCTTCCTCATCCTGGTACTCCGTCGCTCTGTGGTGCTTTCCGCTTCGAAGTCTTTACTGCCAATTACTTGAGCAGCCCTTCCCGATGCGAGCTTGTTAGCGAACGATATGTCTGGACGATGTCTTCAGCCACAGCTCAACCGCCAACGGTCCTGAGCTAATTACTTGTGCCTTTGGCATTCTTCAGAACATGGTGCAAAATTTCCAGCCGTACATACATCTTCGACGTTTCCCAATGCAACGCTAGAATTTGTTCTACAGTCAAATGCTTCCAATACAAGTTCGATGAATCCCCTATGTCGTGTCATTGCTCTTTGTTCTTCGTTCTTGTGAATAATTACTCGTGCTCCACGTAATTTTCCCGTGATTTTGCTGCTTATCCTAGACTCATTCGTGTTATGCAATTGTTCTGGCCTGTTTTGTGCTGAAGTACATACTACGCTAATCTACCAAGAGATTAATTCCTTAAGTCTGAAAAGAAATGTACTACACTCTACAGAGTAAGTGAGAATAATTCCTTCCGGAATACCGTGTTTACGATATTCTTTCAGGGCAAGAGAAAGGCACAAAGTCAGAAATTCAACACTACCTCACGAAAGAATACGCAACTTTTAATCTGACGCTAAACATATTTCCCTGTTATGAAGATGAACGGTCTAAAGGTATTGATAAAATTAGCAAGCCTGAGATAGCCTCAGCCTAAGAACTTCAGATTAAACTAGTTAATTCACTAGAGTTATTTCGTATTAAGCGCGTGCGCTTTACGAAATGCTGGCGAGGGAATATAAGCATACTAAAAATGAAACAAAGTACTCCTCTTGAGAAACACACGAAGTTACTCTAATGAACGCCCAAGTTCCCTTTTCTTAGCAAGAAAGAAAAATGAGAATTAAGCATAGTGCAAGATTTCAACTCGAACAAGATTTTCGTTCTGGACGAAATTTCTTGTGAGCAAAGAAAGTTGGAGTTACATAACCTAGAGCATATTCCTACTGAAGGAAGCATCATAATCTAGTGAGTGAGATTAGATTCAATTCACGGCTAGAATAACACAATTCTACTAAAGAACACATTTAGATTAAAGCAATACAACGCAAAAAAACTCACTCCTACGCAAGAGTTTTTCTAAAATTAAACACACAATAACACATCCCGCAAAGTCAAGTTGATGCATGATTTCAGTCCTCTGCAGTTCATTTCTAGTTGGCGGTTCACCTACACCGAGAACGCAAATTGTAGCTCCGCTGTGTCCTGGACGCAGCTTGACGTGTGTTTCCCGCGCCTCTTGTCCTCATATCTTGTTCTCCGCTTTCGCCTGTATTGCCAGCCCCTACTGGCACAGCCGCGTTGTCCTCATGGCAAGGGTAAGCCTCCCCTCTGAGAAACGCCACCCTCAGCCTATCTAGATGCACTCTCTCTACACGTTCATTATAAAGTGCTTTAATAGTTGCATTGAACTCGCCTTTTTCCATTATTCTATATGGGCCTATCCAGTCCGTTGGCCATGCGCCGTCAGCTTCAGGTCTTCCAGTCGGATTATGGAGCAGCACAATGTCGCCCACCTGGACTTTGTTGTTCTTAACTCCTCGCTCTTTTAATTGTACCGACTTGTCGTGTGACGCTTTTGATTTTGTTTTAACAGCCTTGAAGGCATTGTGAAGACGTTCAGTTACTTCTGCCGCGTAGTTTTCTCCCAGCGAGTAATCTATTCGCGGGGTTTTTAGCCATTCAATGATTGGAATATCAGCATCTCTACCAAAGAACAAATAGAATGGAATTTCTTCAATGACGCTCTGGTAGCTGGTGTTCAGTGCCAGGCACGTCCAAGGAAGTGCATCAGGCCACGACGATTGATCGCTGGCGGCAAGGTGTGATAAAATAGTCTTGATATTCTGATTTTGCCGTTCGGTCATCCCGTTTGATTGGGGATGATGTGCTGAGGTGTTGTAGTATTTTATTTTCAATTTTCCACACACATTTCTGAATAAAGCTGACGTGAACTCGGTGCCCCTGTCTGAGATGAGCGTCTTGGCTGGTCCGTACGTAGTCACGAATTTAGTCAACGCTCGAGTCACTTCCTCAGTTGTCTTGCTTCTGAGCGGAAACGCTGCAACATATCTACTGAAGTGATCGACCACGGTCAGGATGTATTTGTGGCCCTCATTCGACACTGGCATTTCAATTAAATCCACGCCTATTCTGTCCAGAGGCTTGTCAATTTCAGGGAATGAACCCATGCTAACACAAATTCTATTGTTGATCTTTCGCTTCTGACACTGAATGCACGAATCGACGTATTTGTTAACGTCACGCGCCATGTTAATCCAGTACCCGAATTCCATTAGCTTTTTCCACGTTTTAGCACGACCTTGGTGTGCACCAATTGTGCTGTCATGTGCCAATGTTATCGCTGCTTCTCTCAGAGCGTTTGGCACAACGATCAAGTGCCTTGTTCTATTAGGCTTTCGTTGCGTCTTTCTGAAATACAATATGCCTCCGTCGGTGAAGACTTCGGATTTCAGAGCGAGACTTGGAGCGTCCCCTAATTTGTCACCTGCAAGATACCTCAGTACCGGCCCCCAAACGGGATCTTTCAACTGTTCTGCTCTCACATTTTCCTTCTTCAAGCAGATTTTCGCCTCTTGCACATTGGGTGCTTCGTCTATCATCGTCGTGACGAACACTGTTTTGGGGACTCCGTCGTCTTGATTTTCTTCTTCGTTGTTGTTCGCAATGTTTCTCGACAACGCGTCGGGTACCACGTTCTGAGCTCCTGGGCGATAAATTACCTCAAAATCATACTGTGAGAGTGTTAGGGCCCATCTCATAATTCTGTTGTTCCTGGTGTTTTTACCTTGGAACAAATATTTGAGCGCCGTATGATCAGTAATTACAACAAATTTATTACCATACAGGTAAGGTGAAAAGTGATTTACAGCGGCGACCACTGCTAATCCTTTCCGCTCCGTAATTGAATAACGTTTTTCAGCATCATTGAATCTTTTGCTGAAGTATCCAATCGGTTGTTCCTTACCATTACATTTTTGCGCAAGGACCGCGCCAGAGCCCTCATTTGAGGCATCACAGCTCAAGTTATACGTCTCATTTAGAGAAGGCTTCTTCAGAACTGGAGCTTCTATCATGAGCTGCTTAAGTTTACAGAAGGCTTGTTCGTGTTCTTCCTTCCACTGGAATCTTTGCCCCTTCTTAGTCAGAGCATTAAGTGGTGCAGCGGTTGTAGCGAAATGCGGAATGAACCGCCGGTAGAAGTTGAGTGCAGCAACGAAGGATCGGACTTTGCGTGCGGTCGTCGGCCTAGGGTAATTCTGCATCGCATCCACGTTCTTGGGATCTGGAATGAGTCCCTCACGACTGATGTAACATCCTAGGTACTTCACTTGTTTTTGCGCAAATTTGCACTTGTCTAAGCCTATTTTTACTCCGGCACATTGAAACTCGTGCAACACTTCCCTTAAATTTTCTAGGTGACTCTCAAAAGTCATAGAGCTGACGCACACATCGTGCAAGTAAATAGCGGCGAATTTTCCAAGTTGCCTTTTCAGAACATGACAAATCACTCTCTGGTACACTGATGTTGAGCACTTGAGTCCCATAGGGAGCCTAGAGAACTCGAAGTTTCCTTGTCGAGTTTGAAACGCCGTGTACTGCTTGCTTTCTTCATCGAGCTCAATTTGATGGAAGGCTGATTTTGCATCGACAATGGAATAGTATTCTTTGCCAGCAACCTCCTCCAGTGTCCCTATGATGTTGGGAATCGGATAATGTTCGTTTATTACCCGCATGTTAACAGCTCGCAAATCAAGGCAAACTCTGTGACCTCCTCCAGGCTTCTTCACGAGTACGAGGGGGTTCTTCCAAGCACTTGTACTCTCTTGCACAACTCCACTTTCGATCATCTCCGAGACCTTTTTATCAATAATTTCTTGGCTGGTGTACGGAATACGCCATCCTTTCGTTTGAATTGGCCTGTAATCACTCAGCAAAATTTTGTATTTTACTCCTTTCACGTGGCCAATGTCCATCTCGTCTGCACTAATCGTCTTGTGATATTCCTTCAGCAGGTTTCTGACTTGTCCTTGTTTTTCAGCATCCAAGTGACTGAGGTCAAGCTCATCAATTTGCTGAAAGCGCTTCTCTCTGCGGCGATTTTCTGCTTCGCTATTTTCCGCATTGTTTTCTTCTGCAGTTGTATCTTCATTCGAAATTTCGTGGCATGTTGCAATTATTGCTCCTTCAGTCAGAGCGATTTCTTCGGCAAAAGGGTTAAGTACAGGCGTCAAAACATACCCGTTTTGTACCTTTGTAGCGGTGGCTCCGACGTAAGGCGCCCACTTAACTCTAGGCTGTAAAATTACTTCCTTCCCATCAAACTTGCCATCTGTTCGGCACTTCACCAAGGTTTGCGCACGAGGCTTCACTGTAATGTCCTCAGCCAGAGTGACTGATGTTTCTTCCCGCGTTACACACAGAATTTTCGGAGAAGCGTGTCCTGGTGCTGAAAACATGTTCACGTGAGTACCAAAGAATGATGCCCTACGTTTTCCGAAGTCCAGCTTTGCGTTGACTTTGTTCATTACTTCCACTCCTATTAGCAGGTCTCCTGGGAATGCATTTTCCTTCACAACAAAGCATCTCTACAATTTTCTGACCGTTAACTTTGATTGGCACATTAATCTTTCCCAGCACCGGTACGGGTTCCTCTCCAATTGTTTTTAATGCAGTCGATGTTCCTTTCACACTAGCATTTTTAATCCCCGCAACCACACGCTCTTTTACCAAGCATATATTTGCTCCGGAATCAAGAAGTGCGGTAACAGGTGTACCATTCACTTGGAGTATTACGCTGGGATTTATTATTGGAGCTAACGGTCTCCTATTCCGTTTTTTGGCTGTCCTGCAAACTGTTGCACTCTGCAATCAGCTCTTAGGTGCCCAAATTTTCCACAGTTGACGCACGGCGGTGGCACTGCTCTATACTGTCCACTGCAGGTGCAGGTGGTACTTCCGGTTGCGGCTGTGGTTCTCTTGCGGGGTAAATTTGGTGCTGATGACTCCTAAGTCTGCCTTTTTCGCTCCAGTGGGGTGCTTCATAATTTCCTCTTCGATGATAAGGAGAGCGTCGTATCTGTCTGTTCCTTTCTCTCCAGGGTGGCACTTCATGGCGGTAGCCTCTTGGCCGTTGTGGCGAATGCCGCATCGTGTGGCCGACACGTGCAGTCTCATGCTGTGGCCTCCTCTCGCTTCGCTGCGCTCTCTCTCTCTCTGGTTCCCTCCTCTCTGCCGTTTCCCTTGGTACTGGTACTATCCGTCGATTTTCCACTTCGATTGCCATGTCCCTCAATTCTTGTACTGTCGTACGTCGCGCATCACTTCGAAAGGGTCTCGTGATGTTATCCCTTAATCCGAGCCACATCAAATCTACAAGGACTCGTTCCGGATTTTCTAGATAATTCTCGTTGTACAGCCTTTCCAGGCGCGTCAGGTACTCTGAAACTCCCTCTCGGCTTGTTTGCTTCTTGGTCACTATTTCAAACAGCGCTTGAGTCGGATGTTCTACTTGGTCGGCGTATGAGCGCAGCCATGTTTCTGCTTCTCGTAGGTTCGTTAGTGTACCAATTATTTTATTGCATTCCTTTGCCTCTTGTGGACCTAGGCATAGGAAGAAGGCATTCACCTGCTCGCTGTTATTCAGAATGCCAGTCAAAAACTTCAACCTTGCCATATGTTCCCCTACATCGTCGCCCCTCCTGAATTTGGCCCCTATGGCTCCCACGCAACTGGTTACCACTGGCATGTTAACTGCCTCCTCTTCGGGCTGTGGTGGCGTTGCTGGCTCATTTCTGCGGGCGTTGTTCCTTCTCCCGCGCGCAGGCATAGTGTCGATCTTCTCCAATTCACTTTTTCCAAAACTCAAAATTTTGCGATCACTCAAATAATTTTTAAAACTTACTCACTGTGGAATTTCACTGAAACTTTGAATTAATCGTGTGAGCACACTTGAATTTTCTCACTGAAACTTATCACTTTTACAAAAACACTTTCACCTTCTTTATTTATATGGCAGTGTGCTTGCTGGCTTCTCACACCGGAACACAGAAAATCATCACTACGAGTTATGTACCTCTACTGAATTTCTGTACGTTTTGCACATGAAATAACCACGCAAAAAAATATAATGCAACTGTTATACTACACTCACAAAATTCACAAAATTACAAAGCGATCGTGTTGATCTTACCAAATTGTGTTGTCACGAGAAATGGGCCCTCCTCCTTGTTAACATTTCATTAACAAGAAGATCAGGTTCTCGGAATAGAGGAATGGTACACCTCCAGGTACATACCTAACACACACACAAAAAAATGCGAGAATGTCTGAAGAACACAGTCATTAAGAAAAGACACACAATTATTGTATACTAAATTTAGATCGGTACTCACCAATGAGTTGATACACGACTTACATCAGCGCGATTCTGTGCGCACCTGTATCGATGAGCTGCCTTTGCGTTGACGGATATTTATATACGCCATGTTAATTTAGCATGAATTTATAACTACGGCAGAACTGATACAGTACGATAACGTAGACTCACAATCCATGAACATTTTATTAGGACACAGTGCAATTTACAACCTGCCTCAAAGCCCTACTGTACTGACTTACACACAATTCATACCCCAGTAAATCTGGCCGGCCAGCCCTACCCTCACTTTCCCACACATGAATATGACAGAATACCCCTCAATTATTGTGGCGTTCAGCAGTACAAATGTGATCATAACGTTCGTTCACACGTTCCTTCTCAAAGGCACAACTCCAGTTCAGTCTCCACGAGTGATTCTCAGTTCAAAAATTTATGACGACCACCTTCCAAATCTCCACTTCTGACTTCTAGCGCGTAACCTCCAATCACGTTAGACATCTGCGACGACCGCCCTGCGTGCAAATGATTTATCAGCTCGTTACTTCTTTTAATTGCCAAAAATTGTGCTCAAAATTATTTTAAATTTTACGTTAATGTGACATTATTTTTCATGACATTTATTTTAAAACTTATTTTCAAAAGGGAACTGCATATCTTATGATCCAAAACACTCCTTACCCGCCCAACTGACGTTCAACTTAGTACTTCATATACTGCACAGTTTGGTTACGATGTTTTCATTTCTGGAAAAATAGATGTGACATTTTTTAATTTCATTTTAATTTACGGGCTCAAAACAACTTATTCAACTTCCTCTATACGTTCAATATATTCAATATTTTTACTTATATTTTTCAGAATGCTTTTTCAGTATGACACTTGGTTACACGTACTTCTTTCTATTATGATGTACCGCGTTAGACTGCTCGCCTCTCATTAGCTCTGTCCCTCCGTTCAAAGCTCTACTCCCCTTTTTTCGTGAGACCAATCGTGTTCTCACTGGGCTTCTTGAGCGTCCTCCTACTCTTCCCTCTAACGTTCCCATTGGTTTTCCTCGAGGCTGTCCTTTTCTTATTTGCTGTTGAAATGTTTTGCCAAGCGCGCAGTAATCTCCGCCTTCTTCTGAGGTTGTTTGCTTTTCGATAATATCGCTTGCTTTCTAACGGACCTCCTAAGCCTACCATGGTGTGTCATAAATCTGTCACCCTCTTCTGTCCAGCGTCCTCAGCCCCAACGCTTAAAAGTGCTTCCAATAAATTTCTCTCCATGTAGTACAACCGAACCCTCTCAAGTTTCGCTGGCCTCTTCTACCCATGTTATTTCAAGATCGCCCTGTCTACAAACACTTTTGTGGAAAGGCTTCTCTGCCCTGTAAGAGATCTTTGTAACCAAGTTCCCTCACACATTCCTTCGTGGTAAAACAAATACAAAACTGCCCGATGCTCTTCAGAATAGCCTTACCACAACATTCTTTCAACGAACGTGTGGACTCGATCACTCTCTGTACTGCTGAATGCGAACCCTACACTGTTTTTACAACACAAAGCAAAACCCAATGAATTATTTTTTTTTTTAATTTTGTTTTTGTAAAATTCACACAATCGAATTTTCCTTAACAAAAGAAAATTCCTTCACAGGGAATTTTTCACCCTAAACAAAACAACTACAAGCAGGGTATATCAGCTTCCCAGCCAAGTTGCTGACTCGTAAGCCTACACCTGAAAGGCAAAAATTTTTTTTATTAGGAAGATTTGTACTTATAAATAATACTCATAAAATGAAATTTCGTCACCCTTATTGGGTGTTTTAACCTACTCGTTATGAGAGAATTTAGAGAGCCGTACTCACTACTGACCATATTTATGTGAAGGAAAACATCTGTTGCGGCCGTGCTATACTGAGATTTTACTACTGTCTAATTGTATCTCTGCCTAGACGGCTAGTTTCCTTCGAAATCTCTCTTCATTCCTTACACATCTCAGTCAATTTAACAGCAATCAAATTCCTTCTGCGATGTGACGGTAATTATCTCTCTGTAGTTGTTTGAAAATGTCAAACCTTACAATGCAATTTTTACTTCTAAGTTTATTCCAGTGATTCTAAACTGCGCAGCCAACAATGATATAATTTGTCCAGTGCGCTGTTACAATTTGTATGCCAAATCTCTACTCGTATCCCAAGCCTCCTTTCTGCGCGTCGCACTTGCTTCCTGCGGTTGAGCTCATCTTTCCCAGGCTCGGCTTGAGTTCCTTTATGCCTCTGTCGATTTTATGACCTTCGTCCGGCGCCGGCTCTAAACGCTCCGGGCACAGTCGCTCGTGTTGGCTGATCGCATTCGTAAAAATTTTCTACATAGCAGTTAACGTTCGATCGTAATACTGCTCTTATATTTGTACTTCTACATAGTTCTTGCTAAGCTATTCTGAAAGGAATTAGATTAGTGAGCTCATCTACTACTTATTTGCTATGTTATTTTGAAAAAGAAGATTAGATTAGTAAGCTTATCTACTATTTATTCGCTAGGTTATTCTGAAAAAGAAGATTAGATTAGTACGCTTATCTACTCTCTACTTGCTAGGTTATTCTGAAAAGAAGATTAGATTAGTAAGCTTATCTACTCTCTACTTGTTACATAGTAGTTTTGCTTATGTAGTCTTCTCCTCTACCGGACCGGCCGGTCTTAGAGCGTAAGGACGCCTAGCTGCCGGGGTGGGTAGGGGTGAGGGAACTTCATGCCTTGTTACATAGATCTCGTCATCGCTGCTTCCCGAGTCGCTATCTTCGTGAAGTACTTCGGTGACGTGCTCGACGCTCCTCCCATTGCTTCGGGGACGCTCGTCTTGTATTACTAATGCCTCCTCTGGCTGAAATGACGCGGGCTTAAGTCTATTCCTGTGGACCGTTATCTCATGCCGGCGGCCGTGGACTTGTCGTATTACGACGTTCATCGGTGTTGGAAGGGCCTGAATCCTGTACGGGCCTATCCAGTTCGGTCGGAATTTTCCCATCGCCTTGTTTCTTCCTGCTGTATTCCGTAGGAATACGCAATCGCCGACTCTAAGTTCTTTATCTCTCACGCGCTGATATCTCACATTCTTGTCATGTGCATTTCGGCTTGCTGACATCGCGCCTTCGAACGCAATTTGCAACCTTGCAAAAGCGGCGTGAGGGAAATCTTCCTCCAAAGCATAGTTTAGTATCCTGGGCTGGCTGCAGAATATCAGACAGCGGCAAGGGAGCGTCGCGTCCATGAAATAAATAGTATGGTGTGTTATCTACCGAGGCATGATACGAACAGTTTAGAGCGAGCGTGGCAAAAGGTAGCTGCTCGTCCCATTATGTAAGATCCTTCTCTACGGTGGCCTTTTCTTCGTTAGTCATTTTGCAGCTTGAACTCAGCGATGATCAGCAATTTTTCCTCAATTATGTCTAATGGCAGTTGCGACTCAACAACCCACAACAATGAACATTCAACGTTTTACGATCAGTACTGGTATCCAAGCATAAACACAAAAAAAAAATTCCTGGGTGTATCCAAGAGAGGAAAGAGGAGGGCACCTCTGGAAAAAATACCGAAATGCGGACTCTTATGCGTAGGGCATCAAAATCAGACGTCAGGAGGGAATCTCCTTACACCAACAAGTTAAAACAAGCTCAGGCAGTGCTGACCGAAGTGGTCCTTACCATGTCCGATTATGTTCATTTAAAGAGGAAAAGTTTACGTAACTCCCAGCTCGGTTTCTCACTCATATACCAGCACGGATTTTGCGTAAATATTTACGTTAATCGTTCCCTCAATTTGCAATATTACTCATACATATTCCTTTAACTGTCTCTAGTTCAGCCCAAGACACACAAAAATATTATATATTTTCTTTGAACGACAGTGAAATTTTTATTTGGAGCGTTGATCTCCTCCCCGAATTTTATGGCTGAGTCCGGATCTAATCTCACGAACAATGGCGTTTCCTAGCTGCGCTCAGTATGCACCACATCTGTGAGGCTATCACGCCCTCAAAACACATACAAAGAACGCCCACAAAATGCAGAATCGGTACGTATTATTTCTGTCCTAGGGAACACACAAAACATATTAATGGATGTTTCTACACTCGATTTTGTTGATTTACCTACAATAACAGAGTAGATGTTCGGTTGGTTTAAGAAACCGCTCTATTCGCTAATAAAACTTAAAGGTGTCTCCAAGAGAGAAAGGAGGAAGGCACCGGCTGATCAATCGAAATGTGTCGTTGCACGTAAACGTTCCTGTCAGTTGCATTTCGGCTCAAAACACAATATTTACCCAATATGTACCTAATTTACAACAAGGCACGCAACTCAACGATTTATCCTCGCGGAACGAACAACACTTAAATAAATCACTATAACTCTGCATTACTTTTCGATATCTATCCACATTGAAAGACACGGCCGCGCAGCAAAATATTACCGAACCGAATAGAAAAGAAACTTTTCCCCACACTTCTAATTACGGTATACGTACACACACAAAATGAAATGAAATGGTGTCTACTTACAGTTTTTGTTGATCTTGGACGCCGTTGCCCGCTTGCAGCTCTGGACCGGTTGTTTCTTCTTTCTTGTGTTCTCTCTTTATTGTTTCCAGGCTCTCACCGCTTAATATTTCTAACAATTTTCTCTCTCTCTCAGATTGGGAAGCCGACACCGCTGATCCACTAGTGTAAGAGTCGGGTTTTTCTTCCGCTCCTTCTTATCAGAGTTTTCTTAGTTCATTGTTTCTGTTTCTTTTCTGAATAAACTCGCTCGGCAGAGCGTTACGTTGATTATTAATTAATGAGAATCAATGATTATTATATGCTGCCACCACCCGGGGGTTCCCGGGACTAAAATATAGTGAAATTGAACAATAGTGCGTATTTTCTCGGGTAGCAGTGGCTGAGGGCCAACGCGCGTGTTTCAAAACGTGTGCACGAGAGTCACTAATAGAGAGAGAGGTAAGGGAAGACTCGGGAAGATTAAAAATCGTTTATTGGGAGAGGCTGGCCGACTGTAGGCACTCACGAGTTTAGATGGACACCAAGATTTATGCGGTATTTGACCTTCCCGCAGTTACTCTACAAAGACTTTACCACCAGCGTGTTCCAACAATACGCTAACAGGAGCACGTCTTCCACCCACACTATTGGCGATCGCCGGAATTTCGCGATTCAGCAATATCACAGACCGTTTAGCAGACAGTCCAATATGAACCCGATATCAATCCAAATGAACGTTTCACATACGTTCAACAACGATCCAAGGAAAAACCGATCCAAAAATGAAGGTCTCGCACACGTTCCAACAAGAACCACAAGTACTGAAAACACAACTCTGGAACGGCCGATCTCAAGTTCTGAACTGCAATAAGGGAAGCCTCAACTATCAGAGCACCGATCGATGTTTGAGTAACTTTACTTTAACTAATCTCTGATCCCTTGCGTCCGGACCCCTGACCTTTCTCTAGGCTCACCGGTGTGATCGTCACACAACTCAACCCGCAACTCCCGTTCGTCTGTTCACGACCACGGCTCCGCACCAAGTCCCCTCTGCTCATCCCACTCAACCCCGCCCGGGGCAGCGCTTCCCCCTCCCCGAAGGGGAGGGTGGTCGCCGCACGAGCAGGGTAACGAGGGGCGGGCAAGGTTCTGAGCCCCCCCCTTTCCCCACACAACCGGGGTACGGCTGGTGGGGAGGGGTCGGTCTCATGGTCCTTCACCGCCTCCCGCCACGGCTAATTAAATAAAGGTTCGCCTGACGGCAACTCTTGACGGAGCCCTGATGCCGCTGGCCACGGGTCCCCGCATTTTTATTACGCTGTGGCTACATGTGCCAGCGCATCGAATTATCAAATTGAATATGGGGAGTGTTCCTTATGAGAAAGTCCAGATCGTGTATTTCCCAAAACCAAAGCTCGCAGAGCCGGCTCACATTTCATGACCCGTGTAATATGAGATCCAGTCTTAACATAAATTATATATTTTCGCTCGGCAACGCTGACGGCTAAAATCCCTGATGTACCTCCCGCTCGGCAAATGTGAGATAGGGGATGAATCTGACTTCATACAATTGTTATTCATATTATGAAAACTACATGTGATATAAGCGCACGATCGGCGATCCAATTTAAGCACATGATCAATAATAATACGAATTAATGAATCCCGTAATTTATAATATACCCGTACGAAAACCAACAGGCAGTCCTACACTGTCCACATGCCAATTATACTGAAAACACTGTAAGTATAGGCTTGCTGTGGAAAGAAATATTTTGAATATATATAGTGTAATCTTGAACATAAAAATGAACATGACGCACACCATCCACGCTACGCCATCTTTGAGAAAACATCAGAAAATGCCATGCCATTAGCACGAATTATCTACGAACTATTTTTACATCTTTAAATA
Source organism: Morinoia aosen (assembly GCA_030386875.1). Taxonomy (NCBI): domain Eukaryota; kingdom Metazoa; phylum Arthropoda; class Malacostraca; order Amphipoda; family Talitridae; genus Morinoia; species Morinoia aosen. The sequence continues at coordinate 59,867,166 of CM059579.1, read as the reverse complement.
ACACAGCACTGGTAAAATCACTTAGCTTAAGCATGATGAAACACATAATCTTTTAAACAAGATTTTGCTAAAGTCAAACCACTTATTTTCACTTACGAGAACGCTGAACTACACAAGCTAAACACCAGTAAGAAAATGATCGTCCGCCAAATGGCGTCGGGCTGTGGTGTTGCCATCCAACGGCTTAAAACTCGAACACTGTCGATGGTATTATCATTTTTGTGCTTTTATACAAAAAATCCTAAGATTACTAATTAAAGGTAGAAAATTATTAATAATAAAGTGAAGTAAGATTTTTAATGCCAATAATTATGCTATTTAAATGTTAATGAGAATTTCACTGAATTTGTACATTTTGTAGCTAATGCTAAAACGGGAAGTTGAGTCCACTTGTTAAGGTGGCTGCGCACAAAGTTGAATACTCATTAGGGACTTATCCTGTAAATAATTTGAGAACAAAAGTTTTTCGAAATTACTGCTATAAGCAAAATCATCAGGGAAAATAAAATGTTAACTTCGCTAAATTTCACACTGGCTTAGGGACAATTTTTGAACTGTAAATGTAGCAGATGGTAATTAAAAATTCAAGAATTTTTTAAGCAAACGGTTTATAAGTTGTATAAATGTAATGGAAGTCTAGTGCACTTTTCATTTTAAAATTATCATTCGCAAAATCTTGGAGTCGAACTCTTAATAAACAAGAGTGATAAAATTCCAAAAATTGTAATCATTCAGTATCACGCACGCATATTAAACTCGTACAACAAGCTTACAACACAATATTCGACATAATTTCATTATGGCTATTGAACCTGTTTCAGAGAGAGAGGTCAAGACTATTATATAGCATTCAAAGTATTGTGAGCTATTTTCAAGCAGGTAACTTAAAATCAGTAGCAGACAGGATTATTCAGAACGCTCCACGCAATCTGAGGAAGAGTGGTAGATTCTTTGCATGTGTTACCAATAATTTACTTTCTAGAGTTACCTTATGGACCAGAGTGCTCACTTTTTGTATTAATTAAAGGCTCGAATCTGCAGTGCCCTCCCGGTGGTTTTTCCTATTTGAAAAACGAAGAAAGTTAACCCAAATTTTCCTCGCTTATCGGAATGCATGGAGGGTATCGGCTGGGTCTCAAAATGGGTATCGGCTTGAGCAAAAGTCTCAAGAATAAACTTTTTTATTTTTATTTCTTTCTTAGCCGATCGGACAGGAGAAGTGCATGTCTAAACGTAAAACAAATTTAATTTTTTTCAATGCCTTCCGTTATTGCAGAAGTTCATCTAGCTGGAACGCACAAGTGGATTTTACAGAACCATTGATATATATTCAACGTGCAATAATGTTGGCTGAGGTTTTTGTCGTCAAACATAAAATAAGTTTTAATGAGAAGTATTACTTTTGCTATTTCAAATGTTTTTTTCAGTATAATATAACCAGCAACGTACATAAGCTTCAAAGAACAAATAACAAAAGCTCTTAGTGTTCATTTGTTATTATCATTTGAGCTTCACAATCTATCTGCTCTCGAACCTCACGTTTAGTTACAGGACAAGAATACAAAAAGCAAAACGAGTGCATTTCCTGATAGGGAGATAAATGAAACGTGTTGCAACGAGCCATTTCTTTATAAATGCCTTTGTATTAAAATCATTAGTTCGTGGATGTTATCAGAAGCAACTCTGTATTATAAAATTACCAGAGGCATTCGAATCATTTTCGATGGCAGAGATACCTATTTACGTTATGTGCAATTTATTAATGTAAAGTGTTTCTTTCGCTGATAGTTTTGAAACTGCATGGATCAATTACCTTTTCCAATGCACTGAAGTGATCACCGAAATGAAACTCCGTTAATGTTCAGTTTATGTTAAAGAAATATTTCGATATCTTAGTCGACACGTGCCATCAAGCTGGCACGGAAAATGTCAGCATCGTTTAGAGACCTAACAGTGAAGCGAGTATGTGTAAAAAAGGGAAGTGAGATGTAGTAGTATCAGAGCACCTCTACGTTGCACCGAAGGTGATTTCATCCACAGCTGAGATTAGGAGGCAGTCAACGTTTGAATATATCTAGTCAATCTTCCAAAAACGATATTACGCGTCGCTCAGCTGTATATACCACCGGAGTTCAGATTAGTAAACATCACTGATCGTGTTTCTCATATCTCTCCTGTTAGTCCGCAGAATTGTAGAAAGGTAAGCAGTGCATTTTTATGAAAGCGGCGCTTGGGAAGCTCTGTCAGCATTTCCCGTTGGACGGCAGTCTGGTCCATATTTCGGGTATTTGGATAGAGCCGCCGACGCAATGCAGCACACTGAAGGCACTCGGCCAGCACATGTAAAACTGGTATCGGCGTATGGCAGGCATCGCACATGGTTGGCGGTCGGCGTTCCAGAAGATGTTTATGAGTAAGTTTAGTGTGCCCAGTACGAAGTCGACGCAATACCTCCGCCAGGCGAGATCTACAGGAGGAAGATGACCACGGTCTTGGGGCATTTGTAAGTGGTCTCAGTTTATTACCATCCATCCCTGTCCACTTATGCCACCATCGCATTAGCGAGCATTTGATCTCTGGGTAGTAATCTCTACAAGACACTCCATTATTTAACGGCTGTGTGTCAGAAACAGCGGCACTTTTTGCTTCCCGGTCAGCCGTTATTTCTTACTATATAAATATGAGCTGTTACCCAACATAAAGTTATCGTCTTTGCCACATTCTGCAGATGTAACAACTGGCACAGGATCTCGTACACAAGTGGGTTGTTACTATTATGGCATCGTAGGACCTCTATAACACTTCTAGAGTCACAAAAAATTGAGTACTTGGCCTCCGGAAGCCTCTCGGCGGTACGCAGAACGTCTCGTACGGCACACAGGTCAGCGGTAAAGATAGATGCTACACCCATGAGCCTATGGGCAGCTGTTGTAGTTAGTCGGTGAGACCGCGGCTCAACCAACAGCTCCACCGTTATTTGAGCCGTCGGTAAAAACGTAGACAGAGTTCGTGTGCTCAGTTACTCTATGTTCTTCAAAAAGAGCTATCAAGGCTAAATGATACAATTCGTCTTTTTTAGGGTATTTACATTGTGGACAGAAGGTGTGAATGGATATGCGCCATGTCGGGACATCTCTCCGTTTCACCGGTAGAACCTCCAGTAGAGATAGGCGTGCATTATTTGCCATTTCACGGTATTTCAAAGAAGATGACATGGTGTTCGGAAACTCAGCCAGTTCCATGGTAGCAATTCGTACTGCAAGGTAGGTCAAAGACGTCATAAGATGGCTGTAATATAGCGAGTAGTGTAAGTTCTAGTTAGAGAGACCATAAGTTGGCAACGCTCGAGAGGGCAACACTCGCAAGTCAGTCTGCGATTGGCCTCGGGTTCAACAACAAGTAAATGTTGACCGAGTGTGTACATAATATTACCTACTGTGGTTGGTATCTAACTTCTTAGTTTCTAAACTAATGTACTAATTCTATGCTACCCTATTCTATATATATTCCTTTCTATCTCCGCTCTGCTCTCGCTAACCACATTCTGGTATCTGAGTATCTATGTTGTAAGGTATCCAAGAGGTGAGTAAACTATTTGACCTAACTTGATGTCTATTACTATGTTGTGTCTATGTCTATGTGGAACCCTTGCTGTGCTCTAGTGTAGGGGTATCCAATCTATAATACTGGCGACGAGGATTATTTTTTGTAGAACTATTGGGAGAGGCTAGACTAATGAAGGAACTCAGAATTTATATTATTATTCAGTGACTAGAGTATTGATGCTGTAAATTTCTGATTTTTTTTTAACAAGGTGTATTATTACAGCCTCTTGAATTGGCTACTCTTGCAACTGATATTGTTGCTACTACTATTTCAGGTAGATATCTGATAATTAGCTGTAAAGCTGGATAAAAATGCTAATGCTAGGCTCAGTGGGAGAATTCAATACTTTAGAGGAAGAATTCCCAGAATATGAAGTCAGGCTAAACTGCTTCCTTAGTATTAATAAAGTGGAAGATTCAAATAAAGCTAAAACATTTATTGCTCTGGTGGGTCCTAAAATTGTTAGGTTGACCAAAGACCTACTATCACCTAAAAGACTTTTAGATGCTACCTATGAGGAGATCATGGAAGCGTTAAGACGGCATTTTAAGCCGACACGCAACCAGATCTTTGAAAGGTTTAGGTTCCATAAGCGGAACCAGAAACAAGGGGAGAGCATTGCTGATTTTGTGGCTAGCTTAAAGGCCCTTTCAGACACCTGTAATTTCAAACAGGAAGTTCTGGAAGAAACTCTGCTAGATAGGTTAATACTGGGTGTGGCCAGTAATGATGTTCAAAATTGTTTGCTCAATGAAAATGACCTCACATGGAAAAAAGCCGTGGATCTGGCAACTGCCAAAGAAACCCAACTGAGGGAGACGGTTGTGTTAAGGCAACCTAATTCCATACTAAATGTGGGCCAGCATAGAGTAAAGCAAACTGCTATTAAGCCTCAGGGCAAAACTCAGGCTCAAGCTAGCCCCAAATCAGCATGCCGCGGCTGTGGTAATCTGCACTGGCGTAGAGATTGCCCCTATAAAGACAGTGTTTGTCATGGTTGTGGCCAAAAAGGCCATCTTAAGATGTGTTGCTTTAAATTGAAAAAGCAAAATTCTGCTAAAGACAACAAAAATAATTTTGTGCATGCTATGCATGAGAAAAGGGGGAGGGAACACCACCCTAACCCTAATAGAACTAACAATGCAGCCTGTGCAGACTATCCAGTTGCTAATCTAGGCTGTTATGGAGAGATTTTCTCAATAGCCGAGGAAATGAAACCCCCAATCAAAATAAAATTGTTACTAAATGGTGTGCCATTAGAGATGGAGGTAGATACAGGTGCTGCCAGGTCTATCCTTTCAATGGCCACCTACTCTAAAATACCAGCCAAGTCCAGACCCGAGCTGAGACTTTCTGATGTTAAGCTTAGGACTTATGGGGGAGCGGAGCTAGTAGTTTGCGGAGAGATTAGAGCTAACATCCAGCGTGAATCTGGTAATATGGTTCCTCAACTAGCAACTATTGTGATTGTAGACAGGGAGGGGCCAGCTTTGCTGGGTAGGGACCTGATTGATTCCCTTGGGCTAACTATAGTATCAAATAATGTCAACAAATTGACTACCTGCCCTGAAGAGTTAGCAAATAAATTCCCTGACCTTTTTCAACCAGGTCTAGGTTGCTTTAAGGGAAGGAATTTCAAAATAGAAGTGGATCCAGCTGTACCACCAAAGTTTTGTAAGGCCAGGAACGTGCCTTACACACTGAGACCTAAGGTGGAGGCAGAACTTGATAGACTGGTGCAGGAAGATATCCTCACCCCTGTACAATACTCGAGATGGGCAGCGGCGATCGTCCCTGTGCTCAAGGCTGATCAAAGCATCCGCATCTGTGGGGACTACAAATTAACAGTCAACAGAGCCACTAGGCTTGATACCTACCCTATACCCAGAGTGGAAGATCTATTCAGCGGGTTAGCAGGAGGAGTTATATACTCCAAGCTAGATATGTCTCAGGCATACGCCCAACTACCCTTGGATGAAGACTCCAAGGAACTCACGGTAATAAACACCCACAGAGGTTTATTTGCCTACAACCGTCTCAGTTTTGGAATTGCGTCCGCACCTGGAATCTTCCAGCGTGCCATGGAAGGACTATTGCAGGGCCTCCCAGGAGTGTTCTGCTACCTGGATTACGTCCTGGTGAGTGCCACTAATGAGCAAGAGCACAACAAGCGTCTCTATCAAGTCTTATCTAAACTACAGGCGGCAGGACTAAAACTGAAAATGGATAAATGCCAAATTGGAGTGCCACAGGTATCCTACCTTGGATACCAAATTGACAAGGATGGGTTGCACCCCACTGCAGAGAAGGTAGCAGCAATCCAGAATGCACCAGCTCCTACTAATGTAACTCAACTGAGAGCCTACCTTGGGCTGCTAAATTTCTATAGGAAATTTCTAAAATCATCTGCAACTATGCACGAGCCCCTAAATACCTTACTGAGAGACAAAACCCCTTGGAAATGGGATGCAAGTCAGGAGAGAGCCTTCCAGAAATCTAAACAAGCCCTCCTGGACTCTCAGACTCTAGTCCACTTTGACCCTCAGAAACCCATAGTGGTAGTGGCTGACAGTAGTGCGTATGGTGTGGGAGCGGTGCTGTGTCACCTTATTGATGGGATTGAACGCCCCGCCTATTTTGCCTCCCGAACTCTAACAGCAACAGAACGCAACTACTCTCAAACTGAGAAAGAAGCCCTAGCTATGGTGTTCGCACTTCGAAAATTTCATTGCTACCTGTGGGGACAGGATTTCACTGTGGTTACGGACCACAAACCTTTGTTAGGACTATTTGATCCGGGTAGAAGCATTCCTCCGATGGCATCCGGGCGCATTCAAAGGTGGGCTTTACTACTGCAGTCCTACAAGTTCACCTTGCGTCACCGGTCCGGCGTGCTGTTGGGCACAGCTGATGCTCTCAGTCGTCTACCTTTGACAACTCCCGAAGAAGCCACACCTATTCCTGCGGAATGGACGTCCTTAGTGAATTTCCTCGAGTCAGCTCCAGTCACCAGCACCCACATCCGCGACGGCACCCTAAGGGACCCAGTACTTTCAAAGGTGTACAAATACTGCCAAGTAGGCTGGCCTTCGACGGTAATTGGTGACCCCGATCTCGCTCCGTATACTAGGAGGCGAGACGAATTGTCCACACAAAATGGCTGTGTGCTCTGGGGAGCAAGAATTATTGTACCCCAAGCTCTCAGACAAGCCATTGTGGACGAACTGCACTCTGGCCATGCTGGATCATCCAGGATGAAGGAGTTAGCTCGCAGCTATGTATGGTGGCCGCTGCTGGACAAAGATCTAGAAGAAACGACTAAGTCATGCAGCGAGTGCCTGAGCACTCGAGCTGCACCAACGAAAGCTGAACTCCATCCGTGGGAATGGCCTGCGAAGCCTTGGCATCGCATACACATTGACTACGCGGGCCCAATGGATGGAAAATACTATCTAGTGATCGTGGATGCACACTCTAAGTGGGTTGAAATTTTTCCCACATCTACTACAACCTCTAGCGAAACGATCTCGTGCCTGAAACACACTTTTGCGACATTTGGATTTCCAGTAACAATTGTTTCTGACAATGCAACGTGTTTCACATCGGCCGAGTTCCAAGAATTTGTGAAGGCATGTGGTATGCGACATATTACGAGCGCACCATACCACCCTTCAACTAATGGACTGGCAGAGCGCATGGTACAAACTTTCAAGAAGAATATACGAAAGTCAACGGAACCCCTACGCCTAGCACTAGACAGGTTTCTGTTCAACTATCGGCTGACACCCCACACGACAACAGGTGTTACGCCCGCCGAACTGATGTTAGGCAGAAAAGTTCGCTCTCGTCTTGATCTGCTTTGGCCGTCAGAAGCAATCGCGTCCAAAGTTGCTCAACGCCAGGACGCTCAGAAAAGATACCACCCAGGGTCTCGCGCGGTTGATATTCCGCCGGAGTCTCCTGTGATGGTCCGCCAATACACGCCGGGTTCCCCAAAATGGACCCCTGCTACCACCATTGAGAAAACAGGCCCGGTATCCTACAAGTGCCAACTGAAGGGGGGAGAGGTCGTTCGTCGACACCAGGACCAAGTTATTACCTGCTCGAACACCATCCCTGAACCCTTGGAACAACCTACGGAGGAAACCATCGTGTTTCCACAACCTGCTCAAAATTCATACCCACCACCTCCGACCAATGAACCTGACACCGGAACACCTGATTACCCGACTCCCACCCAGGAGGCTAGGATGCACGAGCCTCCAAGTGCTAACATCTCACGCAGGTCTACCCGGGCTCGGAAGCCTGTGGTGAGAATGGACCTTTAGGATTGACTATTGAATATGGGGACTGGGGATACAGGGAGGGGTTTCTAATTAAGGAGGGAGGGGTGTAATATAGCGAGTAGTGTAAGTTCTAGTTAGAGAGACCATAAGTTGGCAACGCTCGAGAGGGCAACACTCGCAAGTCAGTCTGCGATTGGCCTCGGGTTCAACAACAACTAAATGTTGACCGAGTGTGTACATAATATTACCTACTGTGGTTGGTATCTAACTTCTTAATTTCTAAACTAATGTATTAATTCTATGCTACCCTATTCTATATATATTCCTTTCTATCTCCGCTCTGCTCTCGCTAACCACATTCTGGTATCTGAGTATCTATGTTGTAAGGTATCCAAGAGGTGAGTAAACTATTTGACCTAACTTGATGTCTATTACTATGTTGTGTCTATGTCTATGTGGAACCCTTGCTGTGCTCTAGTGTAGGGGTATCCAATCTATAATAATGGCTGAGGCGTGCCAGATGTTGAAAAGTCAGTTGAGCCCGCCGCAACAACAGTGAGGGTTCCCAATTATCAGCAAGTAGACTGCCTATCGGAGCGGTACGAAAGGCACCGGTGCAGATTCTGATGGCAGCGTTTTGAATTGGATCGAGCCTCCTCAGTAAGCCTTGCTTCGCCGCTTGGCAAATCCCCATTCATAGTCCATCTTGGATCAAATTAAGGCCCTTTGTAAGGAAAAAAGCGTCTGGTAATCTGCTACCCAATTACGCCACGATAAACATTATAACATAAGCTATAAACATCATAACATAAGTTATAATGTTTACGCCACGATAAACAAAAGTTTTCGGAAACGTTTCAGCTTGATATGGAGAGCACAGGTTTTCTTGATAGTGAAACAAAAGCCGTGGTCAGTAGCCTAAGCGACAGCAACTCTGTTGATTGTCTTCTGCATTCGCCGTTCCAGAGCTGGCAAATAGGCCGAAGATGCACACAGCATCACGTCATCCACATACAGAACTTCAATGACATTCGGTGGCAGATCAGATATCATTCCATTCATAGCTCCACGATTCCATTAATGAAGAACAGACATAAGCAGCGACTCAGAACACTGCATTGAAGGTCCCCCTCGGCTTGCATCATCTAGTCAAAGAACGAGGCTCCAGTTTTTACTCTGAATGTACTTTCATTTAAGAATTGTCTGATGCACTCTGCCATGTTTCCCCTTATTCCCAGTCGGTGTATTTCACTAAGTATGCCGTGTCTCCATGTCGTATGCTTCATTTAGATCAAGAAAGATACAAACTGGGTGTCGTTTTGAATCGCAATTTTTCCACCAAATAGTTCTGAATTCGAACCAAAACACCCGTAGGGTCTAGGAGATTTCTAAAACCATATTAAAGCAGGAAAACCAATTTTTTGGATTTTAAATGTCTCATGAGACGAATGCTGATAATCCTCTCAATGAGTTTTCCAATACAATTGGTTGAAGCGATAGGTTGATAGCTTGCAGGATTTGATGAGGGCTCAGGAAAGTTATTCTTCTTCAATCGAATTATCTTTAGAAACTTAAAAACGAAGAACGCTGTTAGTATTGAAATCATATTTATTATTAGAACTGTACAAGGTCTTGAAATAAAATATATACAAAGAATCTATTCACTCTGTAAAACGTTTCGGAGACCGGCTCCATCCTCAGTAAGTCATTCTGTAAAAAATTGAAAAAAGAAAAATTCAGTCATATCTAAAGAACACAAGTTTTTCTATTAAAAATCTACGTATAAATTTGAAGGGGAAATGAGCTGTTTGTACTATTAAGGACAGGCTTTTCTGTGGCTATGTATAGAGACTCTAAAATACGCAAGTCTAATTCACAAGGAGCAGTACGTAAGATTTTAAAATCATCTTCTGCTATGCGATCGCAGCACTGTTCACTATGAAGGCGAATAGACGAGTGAGGCGGTTGGGTTAACATTCTTCCACTACGGTAGCTGATTCCACGATGCTGGGCAATCCTAATATAAAGTGGCAAAGTCGTCATGCCGACATAGCCAGATGTACATTGCACACAACTAAACTTATAGACAACGGATGCCCGCATTCGCTTCGGAATCACGTCCTTGTAGCGGAAAAAAAAAACAACTTTAAGAGAATTGACGGCAATGATACATAGTTTTACGGCAGGAAAATGGCGTTTAAAAAGGGTTTCTAAATCTCTTGACATCTTGTCAGTTAAATCTCCAAAATACGGGAATATACAATATAGACGTTGCATTGGCTCAGGAGGAGTACATGTTATGGAATATTTCTTAGCCAGAAATTTTTTAATTTGAACATGAACTATAGAACTCAGGAAGGCTTGGCAGGTTTTGGGAAAGCCAATACAGCGGCTATCCGAAAGTGAGGGGGATACTGATTAGTGTTCCGAACTTCATTAAATATCGTTAGGAGGGCTGTGATAGCGGTTGGGTGTAGCCGTTTCAGAATTTTACAGTGTATCTAATCTAGTCCTGGTGGGGTTTTCTTGCACTTTTTCAAAGAATTTCAGACCTCTAATACAATAATTTGGTCATTTTACAGATGGTGATGATTGTCATAGAAATCTAAAGGTTGCACCTCCAATCGCTGTTTCCGAGCAAAGAAGTTTGGTGGGTAGTGGCGTCCGCTACTGACGTCAGCAAACCTCCGAGCTGATATCTTTGCAACTTCACGGGTGTCTGCCTAAAGACCATTTCCAGTCACCAAACAGGGTGTCGTACTTTTGCTTCTATTCAGCATCTTTCCCACCCTATTCCGAACTCTAGAAATAGGCTAGTCTCCATTAAAGGAGGAAACGTATTTCTTCCAAGATTCCTTTCGCGCGACATCTTTCACCATTCGGGCAAGTGTTTTGAAATGCGGTTGTAGGGAGACGAAGCAGGAACAGAAGTACCCGTGCAAAAAATTGTATGTACGATACGTTGGCCTCTCTGATGATTTAGACTAAGACGAAACCTACCAACAAATGAGACCCCACAAGTGGATCCTCAATTAGGTATGTACTACTAATTTTACTGGGAGCAACAAAAAATATGGCTAAGAAAAGGCCATTTTCTTGTACTGAAACTTGGACAAACCCAACTTATGCTTTTTAGGAGTTTTTCACAGCCTCAGGAGGCACTAATTTTTTAAATGAAGTTTGACGAGCATTGACACAATCAGGATACATCTCCGAAAAAGCTAGCAACTCTTACATTACATGAGAACTGCTGACTATTAGTGACGCATCAAATGACGTACGATTTTGACGAAAGCAAATCCAATGTTTGATTCAAGTATCCCACTGTAAAGTTAGACATGCATGCCAAGTAAAATTTTACTTTTAATATAAATCTACCAATGGCCGCTTATTCATCAGTAGAGCTGTGCCATTGCATAACTTGCATATATGCACGCCAAGAGATATGCAGAATTTTTTATGCAATGCAAAGAATTATCTTGTGCATATGCAAAATCACATATGCAATTCTGCATATGCAGTATAACAGATGTAATATGCAAAATGCATTATGCATATGCACGATATCATTGCATATATTCTGCAATGCGAATGGTGTAATTTGATTTTTTTTAATATTAAACTGCAAATTTTTTCCTTGATCCAGAAATTGTGTACGTTGATGGGACCTCTCGTATACACACTATCAGTTAAAGCAACATCTCCAGTTTTACCCGGTGCCCTATGTTCAGTACCTGATGCCCAGGATTCCTTCGTGACCTATTCATCAGTTAAATTTGATTCATGAATAAAATACAATAGAAGTGTCGGAACTGAATTTAATCGAGTTTGAACTTTTCAAGAATTACATGGTGTAATAGTTTTTGTACACCTAGTGGTAGTTTTCTTGTTTTGTTCTACACATAGGCCTCCCTATATGTACAAAGTGTTAAGGTGGAAATGCAGCTGTGAAGTTTGTATAAATTCCAGAAACATATGCGTTTAGTGAATTAATAATAAATGTCGTTGTTGTGCTCTGCTTGTTCATAAAAAATGAGAAAAATCTCAATAAGGTTATCCCTCAAATTCCGAATATGCCACAAATTCCCAAAATTTGCCTCATTATAGTGATTAAGCTTCCTGGACTTACATGAGGACAATCAAATCTGCAATTGACATTTAGTGATCATATGCTGATTTGAATATTCCTCCACTATTTGGTTATTCAAAACCTAATGCAAATGTTTCGTATTCGTGGGATGTCCGGAATGAGGGGATTACCTAGAGGAAGATTATAAGAACTAAAAAAAAAATTATTCATTTTTGCATTGAAATTTACAGATGTACTGGATAATATGTTGATGAATGAAGAAATGAACAAATTTCTTTTAGTATTCTAATGATTACCATTATTTATTAGTTACGCCATCCTAAAGTACCACAAAGTGTAAGGAATGATACTTTCATGAATGAAAGTATCATTCTGGAAAAGTATCTGGGATCGAAATCTGTAATGTACTTATTGCCGGAAAACTGAAAGTTTGTTGTGTAATATAGTATGAGAGTATACACTGTTATTGTCAAAATATCTGCTGTGACTTCATAGATATGAATAACTAAGATAATCCTTTTGGTTCAGCATAAATTTAACCAATATTGACCCACTTTCATCTACGATAAAATCACAGAAAGCTGGAGGTTTAAGCTTCATGTCTCATTTAACGTACGAAATCAACTTTGAGTGCTCGCCGTGAACCAAGCGGTTAAGAACGCACCCTTCCGTCAAGGTGTCAAGGGTACGAATCCCTGTGCTGCGCGGCGATTTTCGGCGTTGGGCAAAAGGAAAAGTCAAACGCAATACCCCCACTCTACCCAGATATCTGAAATTGGTACCGGCTCGACAGAAGAATAACCGTCCTGGTGATAGTTATACGGCATTTGAAAAACCAATGTACAAGATGATATTTATCATGCTTAATTGATAGGAATAAAGCATTTTTTCTAGATTTCTAGCACGAAAAGATCTTCCCATGATTAAGAATGTAAACTGTATTTTTCATAGCTATTCTGTTGAGGAATAAATACAAACCAACCAAATTTGTTGACCAACGAAGGAGCTGATCAAAAGTATTCTCGCCGATAAGCGAAAAAGTGTCGCATTTGAAAGCCTTAAAAAAATACATCATAATTAGATGTAACCACATTGGTTCAACCTTGTTTTACTTTGAAATCTTGTGTAATCATATTTTCATGTTTTCTTCATTAGTAACAAATGCTCGATATTCTAAATTGTATTCTATTGTATTGAATCGTTACCTTAGAGTTCAATATTTACAATATCGAACAAGTTCCAACTAACTAAAGACGGTCATTCAGCAGTGCATGTGCAAGACTTGATCGCATATTGTTTGCATATAAATGCAAGTACTGTGCATACGACACTCCGCAACCGCATATATGTAACTTCAAGCCGCATATTTTATGCGCGCATAATTTCATATGCGCTTGCATATATGCATGTGCATATTGGCACAGCTCTATTCATCAGCATCTCGAGACTAAGAAGTTTCAATTCGCTCAGGTATAGAATTCACACAGTTGTAGATTGTTTCTACGGCATCAGTTGTAAATTTTACGATTCAGGTCAGCGAAATGGCCAAGACTATTGTCCATAACTGGTATCTGTGTCCTTTAGTTCATTAGCATTTCGAGACTAAGCCCTATATGCATATCTCTACGAGTCACGGCAGTTGAAGTCTGTTGCTTGTTTTTATTTGGAAATTATCTATTTTCTTGCGAGGGACTTCAAGTCCCGTTAGGCTAAGAATGGCACGAAATGTGCACGCTGTCACTTGAGGCGTCTTTCGTGTTTTAACTGTTGCTTAGACGCCCAAATTCAGCTTGAACTACATCTTGCACTTTAGGTGGGATATTCATCCAATAAAAGTATTAAATCTTTGATACGTTTTCGTTATTTACCCATATCGGTTATACCTGTAACTTCTGTCTGTTCACCTTCCTCTTCGTACCCTTAACATTTCCTTCTGTTGTTCCTCTATATTTCATAAGGGAGGTTTAACTCCCTCGGTTGTGACTCATCTCTCTTTAAGGTAAAAACAAATCCCGTAGCAGTGTACTGTAATAAAAAGTGTACTATTGCAGCTTTCACCGCCTTAAACAGACCTGTTCTTTGAGTTACACCACTGTCAAAAAATGTCAACGCTCGCGCATAGTCCGCGAAGTCTTCAATTCAGCAGGAAAATTCAATAATAATGAAGGCATCTACGGATGCTTTATTTCCAATCAAGCCTGATACATATCACCTTGTACATTGGATTTTCAAATGCCTTATAACTAACGCCAGGACGCCATTACGCTTTCCCCCGGTCGAGACCGGTACCCATTTCAGACACCTGGGTAGAGTGGGGTATTGTGCTTGGAATTTTTCTCCTATACCCAACAGAGAAAATCGCCACTACCAGCGCCGAGATTCGATCCCGGGTCTCCCGAACGGCGGCAGAACCCTCTAGCACATGGCTATGTCAAATTTATATATTATTATAGGTTAACCCGTCTCCACATGGTCGACCTACCAAGAGGTTTGAAGAAAATGGGTCAACTGTGCAACTTACTGTACATTCATTAATCATGTTAGAAGTTTCATTGGGGGTTCATTGTAAAGAGAGAGTTGCTCTTTCTGTCAGTGGGAAAAAAATGCTGCTACCCCAATGAAAATCTACGAAATTCGAGTCTTTATTTCGGTAAAATACAAAAAACAGGTATCAGAAAATCACTGGCCATTTTTTATTTATTGCACTTTTATATTTTTTTATGATGCATTTTCATAGATTCTGAGTTGCTGAATCTTGTGGTGTGTGAATTTTTTTTCAGGTCCAATAGTTCCGGAGTTATGTGCACTATATGTAAAACAGTTTTTATTTTTTAATTCATTTTGTATATAGGCTGTTATCAAGCAGTTTCATTGTTTGTAAAGAGTTTGATATGCATAGAGCTTTTCCTCCCGAATACAATGGTGGTATTATTTTTTTGCCTAGGAGTAAATCTGTGGATTTGGACTCCCATTTTTGGAACAAAAAACATAAGAAAATAAAAATGATGGCGACCTTCTTAGAGGCAGAGTGTGTGCTGGTATGCCTCAGCTACACTGCTGGCCTTCTAAGAGGTTGTGCAGCGCCGGTAGCTACACTCCAGACTGAGCAGAAGAATTCATACAGATTTGAGCTTGATACCTCTCCTTCCCTGTTCCTTCCACCTAATTTTACCTTACACCAATGAATAGCGCTCAACGAGACGCTTAAGACGATATATGGCAACCCTAGGTTTGCTGATGTGAAACATGTGCTAGCTTTGCCGACCTTCTAAGAGTCCAGGACGTGTCGACGGGTTAAAAAAAACAAGGAGAATAAAACTCACATACGCAATCATAAAATATTATTTCGAAAATTGCACAATAAATAGTTGAATTAAGTGCTACAACCTCGTAAACTAAGACGTTCTTTTAACAGCAAATGACGTAGAATTTCGCACGACTGCCATTCAAATGAATTAACAGGCTTACTCACAGCATGCAACTTTCAAAAGACTATGTTCCCGAAACAGAGACTCGAGCTTGAGAAATTACAAGCAATTTACGTCGTGGGGTTGGAGCCGATGACAGCGCAATTCTAAGCCGAAAAAAAAAGAAAAAACGTTCATTTCCAAAAAGGTTGGTACATGAGATACATGACAAACATATTGGATTTTAACGCTACAGTTAGAGCAGAGGAAGTCCGGCCCACCTCAAACCGCCTTTGTTCTAAAAGCTGTGGAAACAAGCGTGAAGCCTAGTTTTCTTTAATAATAATAAATTCAGTGAACGACAACTTTAAGTACCTTCAGTTATATGAACTTCACCTATGTGGCTTGGCTAGCGTAGCTTGGGTGTGGGAGGATGTAACCATACTGATGCCTTGGAAATAGGGCCTTCGCGGGATTAAATTTCCGTTTTTCAACTGAATTTAGACATAGAGAAAACTCAGCATCTGGCGACCCAGCCGGGCTGTCAGATGCTTAACGCTAGTTCTGGTCCAAAACCATCCGAATTTGAAAGAACTATAGCCAAAAAATGTCCGCTGGCGGCTATGTATTACCTTCTCCTTGGATACTGTTTCACTCGAAAATAACGTACATTTAACGCAAAAAGCGACCCGTATCTTTGTGTTGAACACCTGAACCTGATAAAACATTTCATGTAAAAAACTCAGATCTGCCAGACTGTTTTGCAGCTGGACACTCAGCAGAAGACAAAAGTAAGTCCAAATCAAATCGAAGTGAAAGCATCCTTCCCAGCAGTCCAAAATAAACAAAAATCAGAAATACTGCTTCGAATTTAAATGACAAAGAATTTATGAGGAAGGCTCATATTAATCAACACTTTTCTTCTCAGGACAAGATGACTTGAAGACAAGCCTGCACGTATTTCATTCTACTATAGTAATATGTACACTATCTATTTATAGGGAATGATGAATCACAAATGAGTCACTACAAGCTGAGCACTACTACCCCATACACACAGTAAACCCAAGGCACCCGCATTTTACTTTACTTTTGTGATTAAATGATAGTCACATCAAAATAATCACGCTTGAAAGTTCAATAAATAAGAATTTCTCAACATTGAACACCATGATAGACATTACCACTACTTTATTCAAGGTATGTCCTCCGTTATACGACAATTTTCACTGGAAAATTTGGTAGAGTTTGAGTGGCACTGCCAAGGTGCAAAATTTCGGTGTCTCGGTTGGCACAGCTTGGAACGCTAGCAAAAGAAGACCTAAACACCTCGACTGGCGAAAAGATGAGAAAAGAATGAAGCACAACGACACACATGCAGAAGGTTCGTTGCACGGAACGACAGAAAAAGTTACAGAGAAATGGAAAACGATAAATGAGGCCTACCGAACTGCTAAAAAAAACTTCACAACCAACTCGTGCTGCTGACTCTGGGGCGTGTAGCTGGGATACCTCTCTGAAGCGGTATCTCCTTTCTCAAGGTACACTGACGAATACTGACACTGTCAGTGTAGCTCAGGTAGCATACATATTCTCGACCCCATATACACAACACCACATGCACACAACGGAAGGTCGATCCCAGCTCCGTAACTATGGTTTATTCGCATTTTGAAATCAAAATAAGGAATCTTGATATGCTAAAGATTTTGATTATTTTTGTGAAAGTAACATAATATAATAACCGCACTGAGATTTTTTCGTTGTTTAAACCAGATGCCATTATCAAGGTCGTTTAATGTGTACGTCACAAGTTACCTCGGGGCGGGAAATTCAGTGATACAACCACTGCTTTCACTACAAAATAGTCATGATAGCAACACAACCTGAGCTATTCCATACACACTAAATGCAGAACTGTTTTTGAAACTATGGGTTGAAGCTACATGGATTAAAACACTTCAAAGAGCATGTAATGATGTATAAACAAGGAACTGTCTAACCATAAAATATTTCCAGAACTTTCATCGAGCGCCTCAGAAGCTGGTCACGATGAAATTCAAAGTAATATATACAGTAGTTTAAAGCATCCTAGCACGTATCTTCAGGTAACTTCGGATCCTTTAACTCAGCAAAGCAAGAACTTGAGATAATTCAAACTAGCTGCAAAGCTTTGAGAAAAAGATAAGATTTGCCCAAAAATCACAACAAGAGCAGAGAAGCGTGAGGATTTGGTATTTAATAAGCCCGCAAACAGCAAGAAAATGCATCATTTCTCATCCTGCTTTGAGTCCAGTTTCCTAAACTGCGGGCTGTTTAGTAGCTAATATTCCCTCAAGTAGCAAAACACGGCAGTACTTCTTTTATTATTGTAGACTCCTCAGCCGTGCGCTGCTTGACTCGAGTTAGCATCTCATCCCTGATGATTACAGAAAGCAGAAAAGACGAAAGGTTGTTGTAGTTGAGGAGATAAGTCTACTCAAAAAAAACTTGCACATCACTTCCCCTCTTCCTAGACTTTAAGGAAACTGAAAAATCATTGCAATTACAACACGCTTGTACGAATGAAGGTATAAATAAAGACATTTTGGGAGAGGGGGGTGGCCGAGTGCGGGGCACATCATGAAAGCAAACAATATGCTTCAGCCTTCCTTCGCACCGAGAGACGAATATTACATCAGGAATTATGGACGAACAAATCAAAGTTAAACATTACTCCAACGCAACAAGTATCACATTTGCTCAGAGTAGCTACCATGGCGCTCAAATAGTTGCAAGCAGAGAGAACTGCAACGTAAATAAAAGCATAATCTGAAAAAAACGTGCATTTGACAGTCAACACGACTTCACTAGAAGGGCTTTTGTTCTCATTTGGTTCCTTTACTCGCACTTGTCTTTGACGGTGAGCATGATGAGGTTTGTCTGGTGGATGAGGCAGGCTGCACTGAAGAAAACAGCTTCAGCTCTGCAAACAAAATTGTTATTTTAATTACAATAATTAGGCACAACAAACGCGATCTCAAGAGAGCAGAGAAAAAGGACCATTTACTCTATACATAAAATTCAGAACAGCAAGATGAGATGTGTTGATAGAAAATCTCTGAAACAGACCTATTGGGGGTTATTTTTTCAACGTCCGCCAGCATTACATAGGCCGCAGATGAGTTCTGAGCACTAGAAATATAATTAGTTGAGGGTCTTATCTAATTTTAAGAAGGAGAAGAAGAAGAATTTTATGGTAAATTTTCCACCAGGGTCACCAGCAAAATGCGACTGCGGACCCCCCAACAAGCATTGGGAAAATAGGGGAGATGGTAATCGATAACGGAGTACACGGCTGGCTTAAAACGGACTAGAAAAGTTACAACGCAGCGGGAGTGACGTTTACTGGTCTATGTTTGAGAAATTGATTGAGTATCGGCAGTAGTGGCAGCAGCACAGGCTTACCAGCGCTTTTAGTAACCCGGACTATATTGCCCCTAAGGTTACATGGATTACGTTAGTTTTAACTACCGCTGTGTCAGCAGGGTTCTAGAAATAACGATAAGTTGACAGGCACTACAAATTATTCGTAATGTTATCTCGATAGTCTATCAACCTCACATGTAGTTATATGAGGTCGAGCGCATTTATTGCGCGAAGGAAGGCCGCGAGCTGGCTGATCGGTGCGTTTTCACCCAGAACGTCTCCCACGGAGGGCAGCAGGGAGTTATCCGCAAATACAGCAATGTGTTGGTGTCTTGCAGCTTGCAGGGCTGGGCATTCCAGGATGATGTGGTGCACTGTGAGGCGAGCACGCAGGCAAAGGGGGCAGCCCGGAGGGGGCTCCTGCACTTCGTTATTCATGAGGTAGCTGTGCGTGAGATGGGTGTGTCCTGCTCTGAGGCGATTCATTAAGACTTCCGTTTTTCTCGTTTGCTTTTTTTCTTTCCACGGACCTGGTTCAGGCTTAATTCCACGGAGGCACGTCGTGCGGAGCCAGTCCGTCTTCCATTTACCATATATCTTGCTCTCCAGCATGGGAAACCAGTCTTTATAAAACACTGCCACTTGGCTGGCAGGGCGTGCGGCTACGTCCTTTGCGAGCCCGTCGACTGCTTCATTGCCACTTATGCCCACGTGGCTTGGTATCTAACAGAAGCGTATGGTTTTATTATTTGATAAATCGTTCAACTGGTGTTGGAACATTCGTGCTACTGGATGGGGAGTGAGTTTGTTTTGTAGAATAATCAATGCGCTCAAAGAGTCTGAGAATATAACAAAGCGAAGGTTTGAGTGTTCACCTATTATTTGAAATGCCAGGTCTATTGCGCAGAGTTCTGCAGTACATATCGATGTTATATGCGGGAGCGAAATTTGTTTATGGGTGCTGCTACACAACGCAGCGGCACCCACTCCATCACTGTTCTTGGAGCCATCAGTGTAAATTGGCGTGAAACCACCAAACACCTTGTGCTTCAACAGCCTATATTCCTGAACGTACAGGTTTGGGTGGGTCTCGTTCTTTTTCATCGCGGCCAGGTCTTTTTTTATATCCGCTGCACAGGTCTTCCAGGTTGGTGTGTCAAGTTCAAGAGCCGATAGGAAAAGGAGGGTTTTACCAACCGGCAGTCCATACCCAAGGAGTTGATAAGGTTGTAAGTGCGTATTGCAAAGGTGGGCGTCATATTTTTATTGGCAAAGAGTCTTCTATCGGTAGGTGGTGTAGCAAAATTAAATGCAGGGCTGGAAATATGGCTCTTAGTCTTATAATAATATCTCAAGGAGAGATGCTGCCTTTGTAGGCTGAGGGGCATTTCGTTCGCCAAGACCTGCAGGCTGGCAACGGGAGTCGACCGAAACGCTCCAGTTGCTAACCGCAGGCAATCGTTAGCTATGGAGTCTAAAATTTTCAGAGTAGATGCTGGAGCAGATCCATAAACGATGCTGCCGTAATCGAGCTTGGATCTGATTAAGAGCCTGTACATATGGAGTAGGATGTGTTGGTCAGCTCCCCAGTCGTGGGACGATATAGATTTCATCATGTTTATGCCTCTTTTGCAGTTGGATTTGATATTATTTACATGTATTTTCCATGAGAGTTCGCGGTCCCAGGTAAGGCCCAAAAATTTGATTTCGTTAGTGAAGGTTAAGTGTTCGGTGTGGATTTTTAGAGTTGGGGATAAGTGAATGCCAGGAAGGGAGGTGAAATGCAAGGCTTTAGATTTTTCTTTTGAGAAGGTAAATCCATTTAGTTGGGCCCACATGACGATACGATCGATGCAGTGCTGTAGCTTGAGTTGGATGACGTTGAGGTCCCGATGCCTATATCCCACCTGAAGGTCATCCACAAAAAGGGATACATGGTATCTGGAGTCGTTAGGGATGTGGTTGAGGATATTGTTCATTTTTATTATAAATAAGGTGACCAAGAGAACAGAACCTTGAGGAACTCCTTCTTCTTGAGGAAAGGGCTCTGACAGGTGATTGTTAAGCGACACTCTAAAAGTACGATTGCGTAAAAATTGTTGAATGTATAGAGGGAGCCTACCTCGTAGGCCCATGTTATGGAGATCCTTGATGATTCTATGTCTCCAGGTGGTGTCATAGGCTTTTTGTAAATCAAAGAAAACGCTTACAAAGTGTTCTTCGTGAGCGAAGGCTCTTCTAATTGTGGTTTCAAGGCGGATGAGGTGGTCAGTTGTTGATCGGTTTCGACAGCCGCCACACTGGATGTTGTTGAGCAGGCCGTGCATGTCGCAGTAATCGTGGAGCCTATTATTAATTAGGCGTTCGAGAGTTTTGCAAAGGCAGCTGGTCAGTGCAATTGGTCTATAGTTCTGGGGTGAGTGCGGAGTTTTACCAGGTTTTGGGAACGGTATAATGATAGCCTCCCGCCAGATCTGAGGAAAGTATCCATGCAGCCAGAACTTGTTGTATACGGATAATAAATCGAGTTTGCTTTTTTCAGGAAGGTGCTTCAGCATTTTGTAGAGTATTTTATCTTTACTGGGTGATGTATCTTTAGTGGCACACAGGGCAGTTTTGAGTTCGGCTAGTGAGAAAGGTTGGTTGTAGTCCTCGTCGTTCATTGATGAGAAGTTGAGTCTGGTAAGTTCTGCCTTTTGTTTTTCCCGCCTGAAGTTGGTGCTGTAGTTTTCGGCACTGCTAGTATTGCTAAAGGTTTCTGCAAGCTTATTTGCAATGTCAGGGCTCGTTGAATAAATCAAATTATTTTCGCGGAGGATTGCTATATTTTGCTGCGAGCGTCCTTTTATTTTTCGTATATTTTCATAGACCGTAGAGAGGGGTGTGTGCTGGGAAAATTTGTAGGCGATGGTAATCCACGCCTTTTGCTTTTCATCTCTTAGAAGATTCCGGTGTATCGCTCTGGCTCTCTTCCAGCGCAAAGCGTTCTGCGGTGTTTTCAGTTGGCGATATTTTTGGTAAAATTGCTCTCGAATAAGGCGTGTTTGGGTGAGCTTTGCGCTCCAGTATGGCTTTGGGAAGTGGGCGGTGGAGAGTACTATGGTGGGGATACAATCGGAAGCAATAGCCATAATTTTATTTGAGAAAAGGTCGAGAGCTTCCTCACACGTTGCCTGCTCGGGAATTAGCATTTCATCCCACTGAGGGTGGTTCTCATAAAACGAACAGTCTGCCTTCTTCATATTCCATATCGTTTGGCTCAGTTCATAGTGTTGTTGGCCCATTATCCTCGTGATGATGGGGCAATGGTCACTGTCCTCTGGAGAGTCGCAAGTAGCCCACACCAAATCAGCACTCAAATGGGGGGAGGCAAACGTTAAGTCTATTGCGGACTCAGAACCGTAGGATATTCTAGTTGGAGATCCGGTATTCAGAAGTGAAAGGTTGTGCTCGTTTATGAAATCTTCTACTATTTGGCCTTGAGCATTGCTCCTTCTGCATCCCCACGCCATGCTGTAGGCATTGAAGTCTCCCATCAGGAGTATTGGTGAGGGCAGCTGGGCGAGCAAATCGCGTAGAGCGGTGATTGTCAGGTTATGGCTTCTTGATGAGTAAAGAGAAACCACTGTGACAGGTCTGGATAGCTGTACGGTGGCAGCGATCACTTGGAGGTCTGAAGTTAATACAACTTGTTGGAAAGGTATGGACTCGTGGACTAATAATCCTACTCCTCCATGAGGGGTGAAATTGTACTGGCCGTATTTTGCAATCAAAGTGTAATGCGGAATGGAGAACGTAGAATTGTGCCAGAGTTTAGTCTCCTGTAGTGCTATGACGGTAGGGTTATAGCGTTGTATGAGATCTAGCAGTTCATCTTTCTTTGCCCGTATGCCTTGACAGTTCCACAGTAAAATGGGAGTCATGTCCGTTCAAGGATGTGGAGATTGGTTCTATTGTTGATACTGTTCGTAGATCTTCTTTGTTTCACTTCTGACAGCCGGGTTGTTTTCACTGGTGATTTTGCTGTCACTCATGGCCGAGTCATAGTCTGAGACCACTTGTACGTGTGCAGTGAGCCCCCCGCTACCGGCTGGGTCCGCGCACACTGCCTCGGAGAGTTTTCTCTTTTCGGTTGGTTGTTCTAGTTCATCCGAGTTTTTACGTTTTCTCCGCACGTTGATATCCGGTGCTGCAGGTACGGTGGCATGATCATCCACGTTCTCTAAAGGGTCCTCTATGGGCGCGGGATCAGGTGAAGGCTGCGGGGTCTTGCGGCGTACAGCGTCAGCGAACGTATATTGGAGCCGAGGCAATGAAGAATCTACATTTTGCTTAGCCTGGGCTCTGCTGAGTTTGTCTTTATGTTGTGTGGTGATGATTTCTTGTTGGTATTTGAATTCAGGGCACTTGTATGAGCCGCTGTAATGATCCTGATTGCAATGGTGGCATTCGATTTGGACGCTTGTGCAGTCCTCGGAACTGTGGTTGGAAGTGTTGCATCTGGCGCAAGTTGCAACTTCGCTTGTACACCGTTTCTTAGTATGGCCATATGTGAGGCACATTTTGCAAAGCATTGGGCGTGGGATGTAGGGGTAGACTTTGGTTTTTGCTTCCTCCCCAGGTATGGTCAGGAAGTCGGGAGATCTTGTCGGAATGTGAGCAGAAGCGGTTGTGCAAATGGATTTTTGGTTTGATCCAGGTAGCCTTAACTGCATCTTTTAGTCCGTGGTCCGCAATGATTCCTGCGCGGAAGGTATCGAAGCATGCTAAGTCAAACTCATACAGGAACACTAGCCCTTTAGCTGCGTTGAAATGAGGGTGTTCTGAGATGGTGACTGGGATGCCATTGAGGGATGTTACGTTGCAGATATTGTTGTTCGGGCTTTTATCAGTTATTTCTATTACAAATGTGTTTGGACCTTGGGTGGTTATCTTTGTCGGCTTTTGTCCAAGCTTGCGTTCTAAGCATTTTTCCAAGATATGGCTAAGATTTGTTCTTCTTCAATTTGTTTAGGGCAGGTTTTGCTTCTAACAAAGTGCGGCCCCTGGCAGTGAAGGCATACTGCCTGCGTCTCAATGCACTGATCCAGGGTGTGTCCGGTTGTTCCGCACCTGGCGCATGTGGTTGGTTTACTGCATCGTTTTTTGGTGTGAACATACTGCTGGCAGTTTGAACAGTGCATTGGTTTATCTAGGTATGGATAAACACGGGTGTCAGATCGTTCACCTGGTATGTAAATGTATTCCGGGGGCTTCTCAGAGTTGAACTCCAAAATGAGGGCGCTGGTTTGTTCGCGTTTTGTTTTGATAAAGGTGGCGTCTGTGACATCTTTAATGTCATAATTCTCTTTAAGCCCTGAGGCAAATTCTTCAAAATTATCAACATTATATTCATTAATGTAGATGATCCGTTTTGATGTATTTAGTTTTGGATGGGGGAAAACTTCACACGGCGTGCCATTTATGTCAGTGATGGATAGCAGGCGCTGTCCTTGTACGCCATCTTTTGCCTCAACTGTGAAGCTTTCCCTTCCGCTCGTTGTGATAGATTTGCGGGGGAAATTGGTTGTATTTGAGATTACTGCTTTCACAGTATATGGATCAATTGCGCGTTTTGTCTCGGGTTTAAACTTCATGGTGTAAAATTGAGTAAACGTAGATGGAGGCGGAAGATTCATCATATCAAGTGGGCCATATTTCTGTTTGGGAGGTCTTGTAGGACGTCCGGGATTCATTGGCTTTTCTGGAGAAGACGCAGCTGACGCCACATCGACCAACTTTCCAATGGCTTGTTCTAACTTTTCGATCCTTTCTTCCACTGTGGCTGTAGAAGGCTCCTTGCTAAATTGTAGTGTTCCGGTAGCACCTCCATCGTGGCTCACATTACTCAAACATTGCGTCAACTCGCTGACCCTCTCCTCCAACCTTCCCACTTGCTCTGCAACCGCTTCCCGCGACGCGTCGCCACTCGCCGCACTCCCCACCACCGTCCCAGAAGGCACGGATGAAGTTGAGGAGCTGCTGCCCACTTGACGCTGATTTGCTCTGCTGATTCCTGATGGTTTTGACACCAGCTTGTTGGGAGGAAGTTCCAGCATTGTTGGTCTGAGTCAGCTTCACGTTGTTCCCAGGATGACCTTGGCTAGTTGCCGACCGCAAACCTCTATTACCCCTCCCCATGGTCCCCGGTCTTAGAGGCTGGAGGCCTCTAGGACCGGGACGCGTTTTTATAATGTTGCTCACAAGAGAAAGCTTTACGCACACAAACAGAACACAACTCGAACACCAATAGGCAACTAAACACGTAGGTTACAAACCTACAACCTTAATTTTAAATTCAGAGCGCACAAACTGATATGAATAAATATATTGACCTAGAGCACTGTAGTGCCCTAGGCGCCCCCCGCGTTGGTTCTACCCGCGATAGTGAGTTTAGATAACACTTACAATAACCAATTCACTATCCAAATATAAGTAACGACCAACAAGAGTTGTCAAGCGGGTATACTAACAGCATCACCTCGGGAAGGTGCGGGTGGGCTGGATACCCGCACCTAGGCACGAGTAACCTGTATCAAATCCTTGTCTCGACTTACTTGTTCCCAATACACAAAAAAAATGATCTACTCGAAAAACCTGTGATAATCTTTTCACTTATTTCGATGCCAGTAAAATTGGTAAAGGGAACAGTGAAAATTCCCCAGAAAGATGAGACGTGTTGATAGAAAATCTCTGAAACAGACCTATTGGGGGTTATTTTTTCAGCGTCCGCCAGCATTACATAGGCCGCAGATGAGTTCTGAGCACTAGAAATAAAATTAGTTGAGGGTCTTATCTAATTTTAAGTTAGAATATTTCACTCATTTTACTTTTTACTTGAATGTGGGGAAAAATTTACATACATACATACTTCTCAGTCCAACTTGGTTTAGTCCTACAAGCTGGATCGCAGTTACGTTATATTAGAAGAATCCCTTTCGTGAAGATTTTTCTCATTGAACCTCAGCAAATTATTTGAGTATAAATGCTTTAATCAACCTTGAAGTGTGTTACCTTCGTACTAAGCATGTTCATTGACCCATTTCTACTCATAAAAACAAGTAACCTAAAAGTCAGGTATGAACTATTTATAAAGCTGCTATTGCACACATGCACTGCGGATTTTTCGTAACCTTTTACTAGTTTGAGAACATGAGGCTCATTCTCTTACCTAGTGCTCACTAGCACAGCCAAAACTAGGTCCAAAGATGGTTGAGAAGGAATTATTGCTGTGATCTACACAAGTAGGTAGCACAAACATAAACTCTGATATTTACTGAACATCAACTTCCCTCTGACATAGCTCTCCCTTCAATAACACCAACCGCAGAAAAAAAACACTTAGCAGAGTTAAACCACTTGATATGAAGGTTTAGTGATAGAAACTGCACGGCAATAGTTTACAGAATTATTTCACTCATTATGAGATTTTGGGTTTTGCAGTCAACCCAACACACTTGAGTAGAACACCGCAACACTCACTGTCCCTCTTTGATGTAATTAATATGAGAGTTTGCAGTCAACCCAACACACTTGAGTAGAACACCGCAACACTCACTGTCCCTCTTTGATGTAATTAATATGAGAGTTTGCAGTCAACCCAACACACTTGAGTAGAACACCGCAACACTCACTGTCCCTCTTTGATGTAATTAATATGAGAGTTTGCAGTCAACCCAACACTTGAGTAGAACACCGCAACACTCACTGTCCCTCTTTGATGTAATTAATATGAGAGTTTGCAGTCAACCCAACACACTTGAGCAGAACACCGCAACACTCACTGTCCCTCTTTGAAGTAATTAATATGAAAGTTTGCAGTCAACCCAACACACTCGAGCAGAACACCGAACACTCACTGTCCCTCTTTGAAGTAATTAATATGAAAGTTTGCAGTCAACCCAACACACTCGAGCAGAACACCGCAACACTCACTGTCCCTCTTTGAAGTAATTAATATGAGAGTTTGCAGTCAACCCAACACACTCGAGCAGAACACCGCAACACTCACTGTCCCTCTTTGAAGTAATTAATATGAGAGTTTGCAGTCAACCCAACATACTCGAGCAGAACACCGCAACACTCACTGTCCCTCTTTGAAGTAATCTTTGAGGGTGTTGCTGAAACGCTTGCTGTGCTTCACGAAGTCCCGCTTCCTCTGCTCCAGAGCAAGCTTGCCTTGCGGGCCGGGTATGAACTCCGCAACGCTGGACACGGCGTCCAACAGCTTCTTGATGCCGCTCGCTATTTCTCTGCAACAGTGTCAGTGTGGTTGTCTAATATTATCTGGTCACAACAGTAAATAGCACAAGACAAATTTCTGGGCAACTTTCTGAGAATCAAGTGGAATTTGTTGGTCACTGTAGAAAAATCAAGCAAATATTTCGGGGCAACTGTAGAATACAGTAAAATAACAAGACAACGACCGAAGAACTACGTAAAATCTCAAAGCAACAGTGAAGTGATATTTCTGAGCAATTTCAGAAGAATCAAGCAGAATTTCAGGGAAATTGTATAAAAATCAAGTAAAATTTTGGGGTAACAATAGAAAAATAAAATAAAATCTCCAATTTTGTCCAACTGAAGACAAAACATGTACAATCTCTGGACAACTGTAACAGAATCAAGTACGAGCTTTTTAAAACAAAGCTCGCACAAAATCAAGTCTCTGGGCAGCAACAGAAGTATCTAGTAGAATCTCCAGCTTGTTCAGACTAATTCCTCCAACCAAAAAAGATGCTGATGCTGGAAAATTTGAAGTCTAACACTAAAATGAATGCTTACCATGAAAACATACAGCGACTGATAAAAGCTTGTAAAAATATAATATAGGATACGATGCAAACCTTTGAAGGCAATAAAACAATTCGAACTAAGGCGTTATACATACCAGCAGTTCAACAACCTAAATGCTCTCAAGGCAAATTAATTCAATTATGGTAGACCAAGATGCTCCTAAAAACGTTTTATTTTTCAACATCTATGACAAAAGTATAGACAAAGGAAGTATAGACAAAATTAGTAAGCCTGCCAGAAAAGTTTAGAGATTCTTCCAGGGCTGCCAAATTAGCCTTAAATTGGATGAAAATTCTTCAAATTTTTCTTCTTTGACATATAATATTAGAGTATTTTAGACAAAAAAGGGCCATTCTAAGCTCCACACTGCACCGCACTTCAGCACATGATGAGACAATGCACTGCATTCAAGAATTTATGAACCCACATCGGCAAGCGCACCTAATATAAATAAAAACGAAATGATATTTTTAGTAACATCCTGTTAGAAAAAATTGAACGAGGCCAATATTGGACGTTTTCTTATACAGTGAAGCATAGTGAATGCATTTTAAGCACAGCGTGGAATTCTTTAGAGCTGAGTGGAAGGGACCTGATATGTATGATCTCTCATCTCATTACATGAACATAAAGAATCTCAACACCAATTTGGGCAAGGATGTAAAAGAATTCATATTTTATTAAAATTTTCCCTACATGAAAAATCCGGAAATTAACATATAAGGAAAGCACTTTTTATCTCCTGCTGGCTCACATATCACTTCTCTTATGGTATATTACCAAACCTCTGTACACAGAGCTTACTACATTGATATATATTTCATTTACCGCATAATTTATCCTTTTTTCAACAGATTACACTTGAAGATTTCCTACAAGCATTTAAACTTGTAAATTCCAGTACAGTGCTGTTCATTGATTTAATTGATTTCAATTTGCATAACATCTCCATACAGTCATCACACCTGTCCCTGAAACACGCTTCCTTAAAAACAATTAGCATTACATTGATTACAAGAGAAAGAAATTGAAATACCACCATTCACTTCCTGACGATAAAACTTGCCCCAGCCCTACCATCAACTCTGCTTAAAATTATGTCTTCACATAAGTTGCTGCCAAATCTCCCACAATAATAAAGTTCTCACTTGATTGTTTCAAGGAAGGTTTTCCTGTCGGTGATTTCATCAGGTATCCTGGCCAAGATCCTCTTAAGGCTTGCACTCTTCTTGTTGAGCTCTTGGAATCGTTCCTCCGTCCTTGTGATGCGATACTCCCCTGAAAACATACAACTTTAGTTGCAGAAGTCATGGTTTTCCAAATAGAACAGCCAACCAAACGTTGCTAAAGTTGGTGTTGTTACAGCTATAGGAGTTACTTTTGCTCCAAGGCTGTAATCTGATGCTTGAATGAAAACTTGGCATTTTAATAACAGCCATATCAAATGTGATCAAATTTCTCATAGACACCAGGACAAAGGATAATAATTTTATCACTGATAAGAGAACCTGCAACACAAGTTTTAGGACCATGCATATTGCTGCATTTTTAAAGCATCTAAAAGTTACAACTATTTTACATGAAAAAATGTTCCAACATAGATACATCAACATTGCTTAAAAAGAAATAAATAGAAAATTAGTTTAGGCCTCTGTATGTAGGTGTTCCCAAGAAAGAAAGAAGGAGAATCTATTTAATATGGAATGAAGGAATGGAATCACAGGCAGTGTCTGTCCCCACACCCTGAGCATGGAAAAAGCAAGCTTGAAAGAAGTTAAGAAGTAAATGAAACAAAATATAAGTTGAAGAAGAATATGATAGGTGCTGAAAAATGAATGACAGGGAACCAAAAAAGGCTGGCCTGTAACAAACAAGGAACTTTAACTTAAGCAGAAGGAAGTCCCTTCCAACCTAAAGATCAGGACCTCACATTTTCTCCCTGGGAGTGCTAATTCCCACAGATCCAATAGTTGTATCCCCCTGAGGGGTCCTGGAGTTAACATCTACATACCAAATGGTGCTCAGCAGCTAGCAAACACTGACTATTGCCAGTAATGGAACAGAGATACAGAATTGGGAGTCCAAGCCAGTTGTGAGATACTACATGAGTGCTTTAGCTACTAGATTATGACACAGAACTACAAGCTGAACTAACAGCAAGATGAATACATGATCAAAAGTGCTGAAAGCATCTAGATTAAGGAACAGATCAGCCCTGACTTCATGTATACACGTTTACTTGAAAAGAAATTTCAAGGTTACAGATACAGAAATGCAAGGTTCAACCAGCAGCCATCCGTGAGGTACACAGTTTGAGATCAGAAATGATAAAGTAATTATCAAAATTTAATTACTATAGGCCCAAACTAACCATCATCAGTAGGAGAGACATTGGCTTGATATCTAAGCACAGCAGCATAAAGGGCTGCACTTTGGTGGTGCAAGCCAGCTCTTGTTGCCAACTGGTGCATCACCTGATACATCAGGCCTGGGTTGTTGCTCTCCGCACGACTCAGCACAGCACGCAGGCTCTGACCTGCGGGTCCATGTTCTCGCTCCACCTTCAACAGAACAAAAGTGATGCACTTCTAAAAGTATATTAAATAACTAAATGGTAATAATATTGGGATCTTATTATTATTGTTATTATTAATGAGTTGAGGGATGCTTCAATCTTTCATAAGGTTAGTGGTCTTTCAAAGAGAGCTATTGCACCTGAAAGTTTATTATCTGAGCTCTCCAGCCTCAGGTTTTCTTTACCATTGGGAAGAGCTTTACTTTCATAATAAATTAGCCGCAGGGCATGAGCACCAGAATCATCTTAAACAGAGTACCCAAACCAATTCAATATGCAAATAGATAGCTGGAAATTTCTTCAGTAAACAGTCCCTACTTATTAAATCAGTTGAAGAATGCACCTAGATGCTGAAATGTCTATGAAACATGTTCTCACAGGCTTAAAAGTGTGCTTCAGATACATTTGGTCAAGTTTCAGAATAAAACCTACAAGTTAATTAGTTAAAACAAGTACTTTTGATGAAGCTGTTTAACATAGCTAAATTGATTGCAATGCCAGTTCAAATACCTCAAGATTCAATAATATCAAAGAAATGATAATGTATGGATAATATTCAAGTAAAATAATTTGGTTTCCTCAATGTCATGGATGAAATCCATTAATAATGTCTCTGAAGTTTACCCAGCTGTCTCAGTATAGAAAGGTCTCACAACTCATATAGAATTTCATTAGTAATAGAACCATCAATCAATATTACACCTTTTTACTCTGTAGCTCTGAGTTATGGTCAAGGAGTTTCAACAGAGATTCAAATAAAAAGTACTATCAAAATGATCCCTATAAGAATGTTATTCACCTTGCAATTAAAACACAAGAATATTTTTCTTCCTCACCTTTCAAAATATGCAATGGGATGCAAGTTTTCAACAAACATTAAGACTAAATGATATAGAAAGGTCTCACAACTCAAATAGAATTTCATTAGTAATAGAACCATCAATCAATATTACACCTTTTTACTCTGTAGCTCTGAGTTATGGTCAAGGAGTTTCTGAGTTTCAGCCTCAGGTTTCTTCTACCATTGAGAAGAGCTTTACTTTCATAATAAATTATCTTAAGGTATTTTCTTAAGGTATAAAGTAATTATCTTAATCTTAAGGTATTTTCACTTTAAACAACTACACCAGCATTGATGCGGCAGTACAACACTTTAACACAGCCATCACGAACGCAAACAAACGCCATATTCCAACAGGACACCGAAGACACTTTAATCCAACATTCAGCCGCGACACAAAACTCAAACTTCAAACTAGGAACCATCTTCGCTCACTTCCCCTCACACCCAACACCCTGGCTCAAATACACGAACTCAATGTAGAAATAGACAACAACATCAAAGACGAACAACGAGCCAGGTGGAAACAAAGTTTATCAAACACTAGACATGATCACTTTTGACACTGACCCAAGTAGACTATGGAAACTTCTGAGGGGCCTCAACAACAAATACACCGACAACACTACCACGCACGAGGCCATCCTCTCTCACCACACAAACATCCCCACCGACAAACAGCAGGCAGACACACTCATTATACACTACTCAAACATTAGCCGACTCCCGCACAAACACGAGAATAGGATCATACTGCGCCGCCTGCATGCTCTACAGATCGACAACTCGTACACGCCCTTTACACCTCACATGACGGCGGTTGCCGTCTCCAGCACTAAACATACAGGTAGCACCGGACCTGATGGCATCTCATACATTCACCTCAAACATTTAGGTCCACAAGCCATCAGGGCCCTCACAGACATCTTCAACCACTCAGTCGCAAACAACAGCATACCTAACATCTGGAAGACTGCCAAAATCCTACCCATCCTGAAGCCCAACAAATCACCCACAGATCCAGCCTCTTACAGACCTATATCACTTTTGTGCAACCCATCAAAGATACTAGAGAGGCTGGTTCTTCACAATATCTCACCACACGTCCCACTCTCACCCTCACAACAAGCGCTTCAGGCAACAACACTCCACTAACACCCTCCTCACACACATGACACAGACAATTCTCGAAGGCCTTAACTCTCCCAAACCTGCTCCGCGCACACTGTTAGCTGCCATTGACATAAGCAAGGCCTTCGACACGGTTCCACGTCACTTACTTATTAACAAAATACTCAACACACACATCCACCATAACCTTCAGAAATGGCTCGCCAATTTTCTCTCGGGCCGCCATGGCTACACAACATACAACGGCAAGTCCTCCATAACAAAACACTTCACCAACGGAGTACCGCAGGGCTCCGTGCTCTCACCTACACTATTCGACTTATTCCTCCACGACATACCGGCCCCTACACACCCACAAACACACCTCCTCACATACGCAGACGACCTAACCATCTTCTCCCTACACCCTAAACACGAGACCGCCGCCGCTCAACTACAAGATTACATTCACATAATAGAGAACTGGCTAGAAACAAACAGACTAAAGGTCTCCGCAAACAAATCCTCACTCACACTCATCACACCTTATAATAGAGAATACAACATCCATCCCCACGCCACATTAAACAACATCCCCATCCCCTACACAGACACACCCAAAATCCTTGGAGTTACATATGAGAGGTTCTACGTTCAGCCCACACACTAACAATATCAACACTAAATGCAACACAAGGCTGAACGTCCTCCGAGCACTAACACATACTACATACGGCCACTCCAAGGAAGACATAACAACAGTATACAAACAGTTCATCAGACCCATCCTCGCTTACGCACACACATCTTGGTGCGCAGACACTGCTCGCACACACTTACAGAAACTACAGTGCACACAAAACACAGCGTTGCGCATTGCCACGGGCTGTACACGATCGACACCTATAGCACACCTACACGAAGAAGCCCTTGTCCTCCCCCTCCTTGACCACATGAAAACGCTAGGGACAAACTTCTACACCTCCACATAAGACCCTGCCCACTCGCTACACTACATGCAACAACCCCGGCCAACCCAACGAACATTACGCACCACCCCGGCCACACACCTCAAAACACTATACGACTCCCTCCCTCCCTGCCCCCCTGACACCTCACTACGCACACACGTACACACACAGTTCACCTCACGCGCCCTCGCTGCCCTACCCCCTAACTCCCTCCTCGGAGTGAGACCCCCCCCGTCCCCTCGACGGAGCGATCCCTCCCCCGGCAGGATCGAGTCCACCTGGCGCGACTGCGGTGCGGGCACCACACTTCACTCCCATCATACATGCACAGAATAGGACTTGCGGAGGACGACAGCTGCGTTTGGTGTCATGCCAACGTGGACGATCTTCTGCATGTCCTCCTACACTGTCCCGTCCTACACGCACACTGACACACACACCAGATACATGCACTGGAGCACTTCTGGACTCGCCCCGCGGACGTCGTGAGGTTTCTGCACGACGCGGGCGTCTTCCAGAGGCCCATATAACCACACCCCTCTTCGCCTCGGGTCGGGCCCGGTCTGGGGCGGCCCTGGCCGTGGCGGACCCCTTCGAGCGGCCGTCGGGGCAAAACAACAACAACTAAATGATATAAATGGCTGTTAAATATCCTTCAAGAATGAAAGTGGTCATTATAGAGCTAAATTATTTGTTATGAATGGAACTGAATACATTTTTCATGCTGGAAGTTCAACACACCTTGGACAGCACAGGCTTCACAATGACAGGGAACACCAAGGATGCAACTGGAGAGTTGACGGCAGCTGTCTCCCCCATCCTCATATCTTAGAAAGATTACTTAATAAAAAGACTGTCTACCTGCCAAACCAACTTCAACTCTGTGAAAAAATGAAAAACATTAATGATAACCATATTCCATTTTTCATTATTTTATTTTACACTCTGTTCCTGACTTACAAACAGCTGTTTTAAAGTCATTATATGGTAATTTATGATCTATAATTAACAATTAGGAGTATTTTAAACACAATGTACATATTTAAATGGTAAACAAAGAAAGATAAGACACAGAAGATATAATTTTTAGGAGTCAAATTATAAGGATAGTCAATGAAAGTAACAATGAATGTTACTTAATTTACACATATAACATCAGTCAACACGCATTTATATCTCCAAATGTTTGTAAGGAAGCCAGCGTATATAATATTATTCTACCATACTAAAGTCTATTGCTATTCTACTTTCATTTTAGTTGCATTATTATTATTCTTCATATATTCAAAATATATCTTATTTCCATTTCATATTTAATGTATCTCATCATCACTGTGTTTTTCAGCTGACTAAATTTTATTTATCTTGTTACAAAATTTTGCTCACAAACTGAAAAATATTCACGTAGTATTATTTTACTTGTGAAGGGGAGGTCAATCATTGATTTTCCAATTTTTGCTGCCTCACTATAGTTAATTAGATCAAAATAAACAACTTTTCTCCTATGCACTTTTGGAGGCAAATGAGTATTTAACGAGTTTTAGCGTCATGTTAATTTTTGTCTTAGAAGACGAATGCGCTCGAATAAACAGCTACTAATCGTTTTTCGAATTTTTGTTGCTTGAATCATGGTAATAACATTGAAATAAACTACTTTTCTTCTATACACTTTTTGCGGCAAATGAGTAGTTTACGAGTTAGAGCAGTAGGTTTAGCTGTTGCGCAATTGAGCTGTAATGGTGTATGTACATGGTAATTTATTATTTGCCGACCCCGCAGAGCCTGAGCCCACTTCTAGGATCTTTTAGTTAATAACACAATAGAAATTATCGTTAAATGTGGAGGAGAGAACAATCACCGATTTTCCAATTTTTGCTGCCTAAACTTAGTTAATTAGATCGAAATAAAGAATATTTCTTTTATACACTTACTTGGGCAAATGAGTGTTTAATGAGTTATAGCGGTAAGTGAGTTACCGCAACTCTAGTGTTTGAAGCAGGAAGCAATTCATAGAGCAAGTCGGATGGCAACACCACAATGAACACCCCTTCCGACGCGCTCGAATGATCGAGCGCATTCCCGCCATCTAAGACGAAAGTTAACATTATTGGGTGATGATTTCTATAGAGTTATTAACTAAAAGGTCCTAGAAATGGGTTCGACTCTGCGGGGATGGCAAATTATAAATTACGAAGTACCAAAACGTACTCTTAACAGCTCAATCGCACAACAACTAAACCAACCGCTATAACTCGTAAAATACTCATTTGCCACAAAAAGTGTATAGAAGAAAAGTAGTTTATTTTGATGTTATTACTGTGATTCAAGCAACAAAAATTAAAAAATAGATTAGTAGCTTTTCATTCAAGCGCATTCAGACGAAAATTAACATATCCCTATAACTCGGTAAATACTCATTTGCCCCTGAAAGTGCATAGAAGAAAAATTGTCTATTTTGATCTAATTAACTATGTTTAGGAAGTGAAAATTGGAAAATTGATGATTGTCCTCTCCTTCACATTTACATACATACATACATATACCGGGCTTATCCTCCTCATGGGAGGGTAGCCAACAGCAGGCCACAATCACCACACTTAGTCACTAGGAGGCGAGAGAGGCAGCATTGGCCACACCTGAACTGCCAGGATCAGCAGCAGCCCAGCACAACCACCTTCCACAGTCAGGCCTGACAGCAACAGCTGGTTTACCCCCGACCGCCGCTTCATTGAGTGCAGCCCCTCCCCCGCACATGACAGGTCAACCCCATCACACGCGGGCAGCTTCCAGTAACGCGTAAAAAATAAAATTACCTCCTTATACACTGCCCCCACTCACTTCTGTCCGCAGCCATCCCTCTCGCCACGTCCACAGTCAGACCCCTCTCATACAAAGCACGTCGCACCCCATTCATCCAACTCATCCGTGGTCTACCTCGCGCTCGAAGACCACTCACTTCCGACATATAAATCTTTTTCATCAGCCGCTCAACATTCATTCTTTCTACATGCCCAAACCATCCAAGAACTCTTTCATCCACTCACCTGCTCAACTTTTTGATAACACCCGTCTGCTCCCTAACCAACTCATTCCTGATCCTATTTCTTCTAGTTATCCCATACATGCTCCTCAAACACATCCAACTTCCTCCTCTCAGCTGCTCTCAACCCCTAGGACTCTGCTCCATACAACAAAACTGGCACAATCAAACTTTCATACAGTCCCCTCTTAGCATTCATACTCAAACTCCTGCATTCAAAAACTTTCCTCATTGCACCCAATGTCTTACAACCTTCACTCACTCGATGCTTCACTTCTACTTCCATACTATCCTTAACAGTCACATCTGACCCGAGGTACCTAAAATGCTCTACCTCCTCTAAAACTTCCATATTCAACCTCACACCCAAAGTTCCAAACACTCCACCTCTTGAACATCTCATCACCTTACTTTTATTCACATTTACCCTCAATTTCCGCCTTTCGCATACTCTACCAAACTCTGTAACCAGTCTCCTCAGTTTTTCCTCTGAATCAGCCACCAGCGCTGTATCATCTGCAAACAACAGCTGACACACTTCCCAATACGTCCCACCAACTGCGCACCTTTTCCCAACACTCTGGCATTCACTTCTCTCGCCACACCATCCATAAACAAATTAAACAACCACGGCAACATCACACATCCCTGTCTCACACCTGTTACAACTGGGAACCATTCACTCACCTCATTCCCTACTCTCACACATGCTCTGCTATCAATGTAGAAACTCTTGATTGCATTCAACAGTCTCCCACCCACTCCATACAAACTTACCACTTGCCATAAAGCCTCGCGATCCACTCTGTCATACGCCTTCTCTAGATCCATAAATGCCCAATATACATCCTTTCCCTTTAATAAGTATTTTTCATTCACCTGCTTCACAGCAAACATTTGATCCACACAACCTCTACCACACCTAAAACCACACTGTTCTTCAGCACGCACACGATCCGTCAACACTCTCACTCTTCCAATTAACACTCTTCCATACAGCTTCCTAACGACACTCAGTAGACTTATACCCCTAGAATTACTGCACTCATACCTGTCACCTTTCCCCTTGTACAACGGAACTATGCACGCGCTACTCCAATCAACCGGCACTTTACTAGCCTCGAAACACACATTTAATAAACGCACCAACCATTCTATAACCACATTTCCTACTTTCTTCAGACATTCAACCGTCCTTCACATTTACCGAAGACATTTTAAGTTGCTTTACATGAATGACATTGTGCTAGCAAATGCTTAGTTTTTGAGATATAGCATAAATAATGTTCACTTAAGAATAGCTTCGGCAGTTTCGATATGGCTCTTCCGGTGTTTTGCGGACGCGGACCACACCAATTTTTTTGGCGGGAGTCATCGGCCTCAGTTTGGCTTTTAAGTTAAGTTAATTTAGGCTGGTTTAGGTTAGCTTATTTAACTAACCTAACTTCACTTATCATTACGTCAAAACCGTATTTCTGCTTATTTACTTGTCCATTTGTTTGATTTTATAAACATCACCATAACTTCACAGTTAACTATCTCAAAAATTGAACATTTGCGAGCACAATGTCATTCGTATAAAACGTCTTCAATTGTACCATATTCCCCATATATGGCAACAAAATTATTGAAATTGTTGACAACATTAAATTCAATTTTAAGCACATTTATTAAGTTATGTTTTAAAAATTATATTACTATAATAAAAAATTGGTACAAATCCTAAAAAAACTTGGACATATAGCCCAGCAGATTCAAATAGGTTACGAATCTAGCTTGTTTAACATCTAGTAAAAATGCGCTCAACAGCATTGTAGCTTATTCCTTATTTAGGGTTGTAGCTAAGCTATGAATGTTATTTATATAAAAATAGGGGGGACATCTGAAGGTAAATCAATTTTGTTAATTTTGATGCCTAAGCATAGTTAATTAGATTGAAATAAACAAGTTTTCTTCTATGCACTTTTTGTCTCAAATGAGTATTTTATTAGTTATAGCGGTAAATGACTTACCGCAACTCCAGTGT
Source organism: Morinoia aosen (assembly GCA_030386875.1). Taxonomy (NCBI): domain Eukaryota; kingdom Metazoa; phylum Arthropoda; class Malacostraca; order Amphipoda; family Talitridae; genus Morinoia; species Morinoia aosen. The sequence continues at coordinate 59,828,971 of CM059579.1, read as the reverse complement.
TTGAAGCGTTAAGTAATTCAAGGAGCACGTCGGACAGCAAGGTTAAATTTTACTTTAATGTTGTCAACCATTTTCATAATTTTGTTATTATAAATAGGTAATATAGTCAATTTAAAGATGTTTTACAGGAATGACAATATGCTTGCAAATGCTTAGTTTTTGAGTTATTCAAGTTTGAAGTTATACGAGCGGCACTCCTGAATTGCCCTTTTTGCACAATTTCAGAGTTGAAACGGAAGCTAACCCCCTATTACAAACGTAAAGAGGTTGGGTTGTGAGGGGTAGCCACAGCTCTTCTGAGATTTATGAAAAAACACTTGTAGTGACGTCCATGTACATCGGCTTAAGGACCATCATTACAGGACCATTATGACGGCATCATTACAGGACCGGGTGGCCGTCATTGGAGATGATATAAACGGAAGTCACAAGAAACCTTTATTCATAATTTTCACTAGAGAAGAACTGTGGCTACCCCTCACGACCCAACCTTTTTACGTTTGTAATAGGGGGTTAGCTTCCGTTTTTAATTTTAATTACGCTTGGCACGCTCGCTTCCCTGGCTCGCACAAGCCAACTTCAAAGTTGAATAATTAAAAAAAAATGCATCATTACAGGAATTTCATTCCTGTCAAACACTTTAAAATGTATTCCTTTATTGCTTGTTGGAATGAAATTGTGAAAATCGTTGACAACATTAAATAAATTTGACCGACAGCAACACTGCAATGCCCACTTGCTTCCAGCGCAATCGTCATCAAAGACAAAACCAAACCTACCGCTGTACCTCGTTAAATGCTCATTTGACGAAAAAAGTGTATAGAAGAAAGGTTGTTTATTTTGATATTATTACCAAGATTCAAGCAACAAAAATTTGAAAATCGATAAGTAGCTGTTTATTCAAGCGCATTCGTCATCAGAGACGAAACTAAACCTACCGCTATAAATCGTAAAATACTTATTTGAGACGGAAAGTGCAGAGAAGAAAACTTGTTTATTTCGATTCAACTATTTAGGTTCAGGCACCAAAAAGTGGAAAATTGATAACTGTCATGTCCTTAAGATTTACCATGTCTTCAATTACCTATATCTTGCAACAAAATTATGAAAATTGTTGACAACATTGAATTCAATATTGACCAAAAATACTTAATAAAAACGGTCAATGTATAGTTTCCCTTCGGCACGGAAATTAAAGGTGTCGTTGCTGATAATCACTAAATGAGCACATTTAAAAACCTTTTACAAGAATGACGTTATGCTCGCTGATGCGTTATTTTTGAGTAATTGAACTTTGAAGTTGGCCTTTGCGCCAAAGGAAGCGAGCGCGTGAAACGGAAATTAATTAATAACGGAAGCTATTACAAACGTAAAGAGGTTGGGTCGTGAGGGGGAGGCACAGTTCTTCTAGTGAAAATTATAAATAAAGCTTCTAACCCACCCATTACGGTGACAACAGCAATCTTGTTGACATCAGGTCCAAAATGGCGGCGCCCATTATGGTCGCCATCTAAGACCCGATGTCAACAAGATTGCGGTCGTCACCCTAATGGGTGGGTTAACTAGAAGCTTTATTTATAATTTTCACTAGAAAAACTGTGACTCCCCCTTACGACCCAACCTCTTTACGTTTGTAATAGGGGGGTTAACTACCGTTATTAACTAAATTACGGCGCGCGCTGGCGCCAACTTCAAAGTTCAATAATTTGAAAATAACGCATCTGCGAGCATAATGTCATTCTTATAAAAAGTTTTTAATTGTGCTCATTTAGCGATTATCAGCAACAACATCTTTAATTTCCCTGCCAAAGGGAAACTATACATTGACCATAAATATTTATTATATTTAATAAATACTTATTATACTTAATAAATACTTATTATACTTAATAAATACTTATAATACTTAATAAATACTTATTATACTTAATAAATACTTAGGTAAATGTATAGTGTTTGACCATAATCGATTTTCCACTTTTGGACCAAGAAACATTGTAGATGAGACGAAAATAAACAAGTTTTCTTCTATGCAATTTCCTTCGGAAATGAGTATTTTAGGAATGAGAACGGGAAATGAGTTACCGTAACTCCAGTATTTGAGGCGGGGAAAAATACACCGCGCGGTCCGACGTGAAAGTAAACAGGCGTTTCCGCGCGCCAACCAAGCCGACGAAGAGCAAACCCCCTATTACAAACGTAAAGAGGTCGGGTCGTGAGGGGTTGCAACAGTTCTTTTAGTGAAAATTATAAAACTAAAAGAACTGTGGCTACCCCTCACGACCCAACCTCTTTACGTTTGTAATAGGGTGATGCACTATGGAGTTCCGGTAACTCATTTAACGCCATAACTTTTAAAATACTCATTTCCGAAGGAAAGTGCATTGAAGAAAACTTGTTTATTTTGGTCTCATTAACCATCTTTCTTGATCAAAAAGTGGAAAATCGATTATGGTCAAACACTATACATTTACCAATACTTATTATAATTAATCATACTTCAAAAGGAAATATACCTGCAAGATTGTTTGAACCCAATTGTTTGCATCTCTCTACTGGGACACCAGTGTGGCTGAGTGTGCCAATGCTATGATTCTTTTATACATAAAATAAATTATTTTTAGTTTAATCTGTTTTCAAGCAGGTAATTGAGCTGAGTCATGTAATTTTACCTGTCTAAATAAATTTTGTGAAAGCTGATTTGAAAGGGATATATAATGACAATGTCACAAAAGTAAACCAAACTATTAGAATTAATATATAAAATTGGGCAGCCAGTTATTAAAATCCTTCAAATTTAACATTATTGGCTACATATAGCTCAGGGTAAAACATTGAACTCCTACATATAGTTCGTCATACTGCTGTGCCTGGTCATACTAATGTATTTTGATATTTTTCCTCAACTTGCATTACCACTTTTCCAATTTTAAACATGTATTTTCCACAAAAAAAATTTCCAGCATAAATTAAACCAAAAATATGCGATTTTTCTTCTATTTAAGTTAATTGTTGGTTGTGAGATAAAAATAACAAAAACTCTACCTCAAGGTTCTCGTGGGTAAAAATATTCAAGATCATACTATAATATTTAATCCTCGCAATTACAATTTCATCAGGTAAAATTAATATCAATTAGAAGAATAAACCATTTACAAAATATGTCACAAGCATTAATATAGCTCTAAGACAGGTTACATTTTCAGTCGCAAAACGACATTACAAAGCATTTGGGAATGTAAACATTGCATCGCTATCTACACTGTGAGTAAAGTACTTGTAAGATTTTATCTTTCCCCCAAAAACGTCGTAAAATTACCTCAAAACTTTTCCTTACATGGATTTAAAAAGAAAGAAATAAAAAAAGAGTTTAATTTTATCAAATTCAACTATATACTACCTGAATAATTTTTCAAATTTATCTGAAAAACTTATGTATGTTGGGTTCCTAATATTCGTAAAAAATTTCAATGCGAAATCAATCCAATCAATCAAATGCGAAAATAACGAAGCACATGCAATGGTAAGTCGGCATTGCGCAGTTGGAGCTGAGGTCTGAGCACAAACCTCGATTTTTTTCTGTAAATGAGTCTAAATCATGGCTCAAAGAAAGTTTCTGACGAGTGATCTTTGCACCCAGCCCACTAGCCTATTTCTCTTCCACACTAACAAGTTCCTTCTGATGTTGTATTCCATTTGAAAGTTATCTCTTTTCTTTTGCCATGATATCTGGGACAAGGGGATTTGAGCTTGAAACAATCAACATAGAAAAATTGAAATTTAACTTTCACAGGTCTTGAATTCTTCTACTAGCTATGATGAAATGTACGAGCCCTATAAGAATGGAGGCCAGAATGTATGTCGGGTTTTCTCGCCGTTTGGTGGTTGAATGTAAATATTAATTTGAACGGCAAAAGAAAACTCGATCAATTCTCGAAGCGCTCTGGGAAAATTATGAGAGGGATAATGAAAAACGGTTTTGGACTCAGCTCGTTTTTAGGTGGAGTTTATTGGAAGAGGAAACCAGGAACTGGCTTGGATCTTGATCTCGGAAAGCTTGTCTAGGTGGGCAATCCTTGCCGGAGGACCAGGCTGGTGTTGACGAAGGCCGGCACGCGATGGAGTAGGCAGGGTGAGTGAGTTGTATTTGGGAAGTTGAATTAGGCAATTTGAGATAATTGAGCGGGGTCAGTGACGTAGTTCAGGTATAACTAATGACTCCAAAATAAGGTGGGGTGTGAGTGAGCAAGTTAAATCCAGCTCATGTGAGCAGAATCAAGTCGGCACATTAGCAGATCAGCACATTAGCAGGAGAAAGTTAAGTTACGTGCTCAATATTAGCAGGAGCAAGTGCAGTCACAGCTTATGTGAGAATAGCAATCAGCATGGCACTCAGGAAACCCAGGGAGATTCAAAACTGTGAGTGTTGCGTGTATGGCGATGATGTAGAGGTCCTGCACAGGAGTCCAAGACGCTGGATGAAACATTCCAGGAGAGACATCAAGACATTCCACCACTGACAATCCAAATTATAATGACAACTCTTCCCACACGGAGAAATCCGAGAAACTCCTACAGGTTCGACACCAGCTACTTAGGATTTTCACTTTGGCAAACTCAAAAGAGATAGGACAGATATTTGGTTTACAGATTTTAACACTGAATAAATTGTTTAATCACTAATGCCTCTGGCTTTAAAAATCTGAGTATTAGGTTTAAGAATTTCCAAGAATAAAGATCGTGATTCCTTACAGAGACTACGGGCAAGTAAACACGAGGTCTACGGAATATCGTGAAAATATCAAGTGACTGCACTTTTGAAAGCAGTAAAAAAAAACATAAAATCCTAAAATTCGAGGATATACATCCTACTAAAAAATCCTGGTAGATGACCTTTGCAATAATAAAGGAATTAAGGAATAATATATATCCCCAATGATAAAAGGAAAAGGAAAACCTAAGCGTTGATTTCACAGGCGGAAAATACGCGAAGAAAGAAAACACGAAAGCATGAAGGTTCCGTGTGGCGATTTAACCGGTCAGCTTACGCGTCGGCCTCAGCCAAAGCCGCCAGCAATTTGCACACACTTGAGATAGGCAGAAAGTAGTGGGTGTTTTGTCACAAGAATGCGATGAGTTAAATTAAATTTTATTGAAATGTTTTTATATTGAAATAAGTGCGGTTTACGTACAGGTTTTTTTTTCCAAGAGTATGGAATTAAGAAATGAAATTCCAAAATTTATCAAGCATAGGCATGAATACTTTTCGTAATTTAAACTACTGCAAGTCGGTTTGTAAAAAAAAGAATAAATGCTACTATAACACATGCCTATGGTATTTATAGTCACAGAGTAGAGACGAGAGACGACGGTGTGAGGTTCCGCCATTACACAAAGACGCTATCGACAACGAACGCCAACGAACGCCGGCAAATTTCGCCGCGTTCATTCCGAGTAGAGATTGTCGTAGATTAGTAGATTATCGCAGAGAAAAGGAACGAACATGATTATGCTTTGATAATAAATTCATGACACGGAAATGAAATGCACATCGAACATGATTATGCTTTGATAATAAAATCATGACACGGAAATGCAATGCACATCTGACGCAATATCTTTACGCTAAGTCACGTTGAGAAAAGACAAACAAAGCACTGAATGAAGAACATGCTGCATCAATATTCCCACGCATAACTACGTAACTTAATAACACTGCACTGCCACTTATTAATACTCACTGACACGACGAAAAGGAACACGATAATTTTCTAACACATTTAAACTCACGAGAATTTGCTGTAACACTGCCAAGGTAGGACGCCAAAGTAAGAGTGGCTGTTTGAAAGAAGAGACGCGCAACTGCGCAGTGTTGCCACCAGAGGGCTTCTCTCTCGAAAAATGTCAAGTGTTATTTTTGTTATTTCATGCATTTACACAAAAACTTCAATGATTACGAATTAGAAGTAGAAAATAATTAATAATAAATTAGAGTAATATTTTTAATGCTACTAATTAATTTATTTAAGTATGAATGGCAAATTTATAATTTTTACGCTTATGTAGCGGTATGCTACATTACCCCCCAAGGCGCAGACCGAAAGGTCCACCCGCTGCAATCATCTGTAGCGGGAAGGAGGGCGAACTACACGACCCTGCCGAGTTCGGCAATTGGCAAATGATACTGAGCGGGGAAGTTTCACCAAACGGGTCTGCAAGTTTAGATCGGCAAGAGTCCTAGGAACAGGAGTTACTGCAGCGGGCTCGTCTGGTCTCCCCAGACTTGTCGCTGTGTCAGTAAGAGGGCTAGAATTAGAGTCTACGATAAGCTTAGGGATAGGGTTTGAATGTACAGACACGTAGAAAGGGTTACACTCAAGTTGACTAGGCAACAAGGCAGCCAACTGAGGAAGCTGAGATGGTAGATATGATCGAGTCTCAGTGGAAGGGGAAATCTGCGGAGAGGAGGATGAGTTATGAGTTACACAATGATCAGAAGTGTATGCGACTTTTAATCGATCAATGCTCACAGGGTCGTGTGAACCGCCTCTTTCGAGGATGAAATATTTTTGCTTGCGTTTAAGTACTTTGAATGGGCCATCATAAGGGCGCGTGAGTGTAGGTTTTATAGCATCATTGCGGACATACACATGTGTGCAGTCTTGCAGGGCAGAATCTAGTTTGTCCTGAGTCTGAGGCATTCGTGGAGCCACATACTCAATCTTACGCATGCAGTCTTTAAGGCAGGTTACATAGGCGAAACGGTCAGCGGATGAAAATTCAGGCAAAGGTTTTGGGTCAACAATGTCGCCGGGGAGACGAAGCGTTTTCCCGTACAACATTTCAGCCGCTGTGCACTGCTGATCTTGTCTGTGTAGATTTCGGATGCTAAGTAGTACTACTGGAAGTCTATCAGTCCAATCGTGACTGCAATTAAGACAGCGCAATGCAACCTTGAGGTCTCTGTGGACTCTTTCAATAAGTCCATTTGACTGCGGATGATACGCTGTAGTTGAGGTATTTGCACACCCTAAGGCGGTGCTAAGCTCACTCCAGAATTTGGAGGTGAATTGTGATCCCCGGTCATGTGTGACATTTAAGGGAACCCCAAATCTAGAGATCCAATTTGATAAGAACGCGCGCGCTACAGTCTCGGTTTGGGTATCAGGTAGAGGGACAGCCTCAACCCAACGCGTGAACCTATCGATGATGGTCAACAAATAAGAATAACCGCGCGATACAGGCAAAGGACCCACCAAATCTAGGTGTACAGAGTCAAACTTGTGACCTGTGAATGCACAACTCTGCAGCGCCGCACGATTATGTTTCACCACCTTACTACTCTGACACGCATGGCAATTTTGCACAATTTGCTTGACCTCCTTACGCATCGCTGGCCAGACGAAACGATCAGAAATCAAACGCACTGTACGGTTAATACCTGGATGAGAGAGGGAATGGTAGTGGAGGACAGCTACTCTGCGGAGCGTCGCAGGAAGATACAAACGAGAAGGTCGCTCGGCATCACGGTACACGCCGTCAACCAAGGTTAGTTTTGGAGAGGAAGTGTTAGAAGGTTTGAGAAGGTCCTGAAGTTCAGGATCCTCCTTCTGAGCATTACAAATATTGCCGAAGGTGATCTCACCACTGGTTTGGACAGAATTAATTCGGGAGAGACAATCGGCAACGGTATTGTCTAGTCCCTTAATGTAACGGATGTCAGTGGTAAACTGACTTATAAACGACAAGTGTCGAGCTTCCCTAGGGGAATGTTTTTCAGAAGGCATTTTGATCGCTGAGGTCAAAGGTTTGTGATCTGTGTAGATCACAAACTCCCTAGCCTCTAGAGCATAGCGAAAGTGTCTCACAGATAGGTAGATAGCAAGAAGTTCCCAACCGAACGCGCTATAACCTCGCTCAGTGGGCGACAGCTTTTTGGAAAAGAAAGCAAGAGGAGAGATATTAGTACCTACTTGTTGTTGCAACACAGCACCTACGGCGGTACTGGATGCGTCAACAACGAGGCTGAAATCAGCATTAGCAATAGGGTAGGATAGTTCAGTCGCGGAAGCTAACTTGTGTTTGATTGTATCAAAAGCTTTGCGCGCTTCTTCCGTCCATTTTACCTCAATAGATTTGCCTTTTCGTTTCGGTTCGAGGAGGTCAGACAAGGGCGCTAAAGTTTGAGCACAGTTGCGTATGAAACGATGGTAGAAGTTAACAGAACCTAGGAACCTTCTTAGTTCCTTCTGGGTCTGTGGAAGAGGAAAGTTTTTGATCACTTCTACTTTGGAAGGCAAAGGTTTTAGACCTAGGCTAGAGATTTCATGACCTAAGTAAATCAGTGATGGCTTTCCGAGCTCACATTTTGCAGGATTTACGAGAAGTCCATTGTCGGACAATCTTTGAAAAACGACCCTAAGATGGTCTTTGTGCAACTCCGGGGTTGTGGATGCCACTAGGATGTCGTCTAAATAGACATAAGCGAAAGTGAGATCAGAGAAAATTTCAGCCATGTGCCTTTGGAACGTCTGAGGAGCGTTCCTCAAGCCGTAAGGCATTTTTAGGAATTCGAAGAGACCAAACGGAGTGATTACCGCGGTCTTAGGAATCGCAGACTCATCCAAGGGAATTTGATGGAAGGCAGACTGCAGGTCTATCTTAGAGAAAATTTGTGCTCCCTCTAAATTTGCACTGAAATCATGAAGGTAGGGAATAGGGTATCGATCAGGTAAAGTAACGGCATTCAACCTGCGGAAATCCCCGCACGGTCTGAATTCACCGTTAGCCTTGGGTACTAGCAAAAGAGGGCTAGCCCAAGGGCTTTTGGAAGTGCGAATGATGCCAGCTTCGAGCATGCGCGCAAATTCATTCTTAGCTAACGCCAATCGATCAGGCGGCAGTCGCCTAGCACGGGAGAAAACTGGCGGACCTTGCGTCTCTATGAAGTGCTTTGTGCACGTTTGCATGTTATTTGAAGCTAAGTTAGGGTTTGTTAATGCTGGGAAATTTTTAAGTTCCTGTTCAAACATGCACTCCTCCTTGAAAGCAATCGAGAAGGAATGCAAGACATTTGCTCTAGTTATGCTGCAAGCGGGAATTGAGATCTGTGTCTCCTCGTCTCTAATACACCGATTCTTAATTTCTACAACTATGCCATACTTGGCCAGAAAGTCTGCACCTATTATGGGCTCTTGGACTGCAGCTATCATGAAGGTAAATACAAATTTTCTCCTCAATCCCAGACCGCACTCTAAAATTCTCTCACCGAAACAAGGTATTGGCGTGCCGTTTGCGGCGCGTAATGTCGCCAACATTGGGTTGTTTTTATCTTTCACCGTGGCTGGGATAATTGATACACTGGAGCCAGTGTCTATTAAAAATCGATACTTGGTGACGGGATCGTGAATGGTCAAGAGGCGAGTAGTCTGGGAATGAGGCAACGCAGTACTCGCTACTATGCGTCGCTGTTGGCGTTTCCCGAAGTCATTTCGGTATAACGAGGACAGTATCTAGAGGCACATTTGCGAGCTTGGTCACCGAATTTCATGTGGTACCAGCATAAATTGCTACTAGCATCACGAGAGCGCGACCTGAAGCGGCGGTCTTGATTTGACCTATCATAAGATCTACCTCTATCAAAGCGTTGAGGAGGAGGAGGAGGATAGTTAGAGTGATAGTCAGAGGGATAGTCGTAGGCATTTTGGTGGCTTTGGAATCTCCCTGGGCCTTGCTGAATGTGAGCCACACTCTGACCTATTTGAAAATTTTGGAGAGCTTGCTTTATTTCAGCGATGTCCTACTGCAGCTTATCTATTGTGGCAGAGGATTGATTTTGCGCCGTATTTGACGGGCTAAAAGTTGTAGCTGCTACATTCAGGGAAGCAACTTGTGGTTCTCGTGGCAAATTAATATTTCGGATCACCGTCTCTGCGGCTTCCGCTAATTTTTCTAACGTTTGCTCGGGCCCTGCTAAGGATAGGAATGGGCGGACGTTCGGAGAAAGCTTAGTCATGAAAACTTCCTTCAGAAATCCCTCAGCTACGGCAACACCCGTAGCGAGATTCCGCAGCTCTTTGACTAGCGAAGTGGGAGGGAAGGAAACAGAGACAGATGGAATTGCTGAGGCGTCTACAAGACTTCGGAATTTGTCCGCATCGGACATCTGAAGCCTTGCCAAGATTTTGCCTTTCAAGATTCCGTAAGGATTGCGATCTGGAGGGTTTTCTAAGATGTCGTTAGAGTTATTTAATAGTTTTGTGGGCGCGGCGCTCACAAGAGCATAGAATTTGTCTATCTCATTACTTATTTTATGGTACCTAAATACTGCTTCACACTGTTGAAACCAGGTGTGAGCATCCTCCGGAATAAAGGGCGGGAGCCTAATGGGATTTGTGGGAGCTCGATCTTCATTATCTGATTCAGTCATGCTAGCGATCATTTTGGGATGCAATTAATGGTATCAATGCCTAAGACTTGGGATGAGGTAGCAAGGGGTTGCGTTAATTCTTTACCTACTCAATCATTCAAAGTAAGTTGAAACAGAAGGAAGGAAATATGAAATTGGAAACGAGAAATATTTCTGCGGTATGCGGCAATTTGCGTAGGCACAAAAATTAAGCAGGTGAGAAAAATTATTTTTCTACCTACTCAATCAATCAATAACGTTGAAGAAAACGGAAAGAGAGAGAATGGAAGCGAAGATTTTTACGGTAGTCAGAAATAAATGCACAGCACGGAAATAAAAAAAATATTTTCCCTACCTACTGAGGCACATAAAACAAACAAACAAGGACAGGATAGCGCTGACGCTGAAAAAAAAAATTTTGTTAGAGCTGCTCAGAGAGAAATTAGCACGGACAAACCCACAGGAAATTTCTCAAACTACCACGAAATGGGAAAACTTATCACTACAATGATACGCCAACATTATCCTCTCACAATCTCTCAAACACTTCGAGTTGAGTTTTGATTTTTACTTCGATTCCCGGCCAATGCACCAGTGTCGGGTTTTCTCGCCGTTTGGTGGTTGAATGTAAATATTAATTTGAACGGCAAAAGAAAACTCGATCAATTCTCGAAGCGCTCTGGGAAAATTATGAGAGGGATAATGAAAAACGGTTTTGGACTCAGCTCGTTTTTAGGTGGAGTTTATTGGAAGAGGAAACCAGGAACTGGCTTGGATCTTGATCTCGGAAAGCTTGTCTAGGTGGGCAATCGTTGCCGGAGGACCAGGCTGGTGTTGACGAAGGCCGGCACGCGATGGAGTAGGCAGGGTGAGTGAGTTGTATTTGGGAAGTTGAATTAGGCAATTTGAGATAATTGAGCGGGGTCAGTGACGTAGTTCAGGTATAACTAATGACTCCAAAATAAGGTGGGGTGTGAGTGAGCAAGTTAAATCCGGCTCATGTGAGCAGAATCAAGTCGGCACATTAGCAGATCAGCACATTAGCAGGAGAAAGTTAAGTTACGTGCTCAATATTAGCAGGAGCAAGTGCAGTCACAGCTTATGTGAGAATAGCAATCAGCATGGCACTCAGGAAACCCAGGGAGATTCAAAACTGTGAGTGTTGCGTGTATGGCGATGATGTAGAGGTCCTGCACAGGAGTCCAAGACGCTGGATGAAACATTCCAGGAGAGACATCAAGACATTCCACCACTGACAATCCAAATTATAATGACAACTCTTCCCACACGGAGAAATCCGAGAAACTCCTACAGGTTCGACACCAGCTACTTAGGATTTTCACTTTGGCAAACTCAAAAGAGATAGGACAGATATTTGGTTTACAGATTTTAACACTGAATAAATTGTTTAACCACTAATGCCTCTGGCTTTAAAAATCTGAGTATTAGGTTTAAGAATTTCCAAGAATAAAGATCGTGATTCCTTACAGAGACTACGGGCAAGTAAACACGAGGTCTACGGAATATCGTGAAAATATCAAGTGACTGCACTTTTGAAAGCAGTAAAAAAAAACATAAAATCCTAAAATTCGAGGATATACATCCTACTAAAAAATCCTGGTAGATGACCTTTGCAATAATAAAGGAATTAAGGAATAATATATATCCCCAATGATAAAAGGAAAAGGAAAACCTAAGCGTTGATTTCACAGGCGGAAAATACGCGAAGAAAGAAAACACGAAAGCATGAAGGTTCCGTGTGGCGATTTAACCGGTCAGCTTACGCGTCGGCCTCAGCCAAAGCCGCCAGCAATTTGCACACACTTGAGATAGGCAGAAAGTAGTGGGTGTTTTGTCACAAGAATGCGATGAGTTAAATTAAATTTTATTGAAATGTTTTTATATTGAAATAAGTGCGGTTTACGTACAGGTTTTTTTTTTCCAAGAGTATGGAATTAAGAAATGAAATTCCAAAATTTATCAAGCATAGGCATGAATACTTTTCGTAATTTAAACTACTGCAAGTCGGTTTGTAAAAAAAAGAATAAATGCTACTATAACACATGCCTATGGTATTTATAGTCACAGAGTAGAGACGAGAGACGACGGTGTGAGGTTCCGCCATTACACAAAGACGCTATCGACAACGAACGCCAACGAACGCCGGCAAATTTCGCCGCGTTCATTCCGAGTAGAGATTGTCGTAGATTAGTAGATTATCGCAGAGAAAAGGAACGAACATGATTATGCTTTGATAATAAATTCATGACACGGAAATGAAATGCACATCGAACATGATTATGCTTTGATAATAAAATCATTTGAAAGAAGAGACGCGCAACTGCGCAGTGTTGCCACCAGAGGGCTTCTCTCTCGAAAAATGTCAAGTGTTATTTTTGTTATTTCATGCATTTACACAAAAACTTCAATGATTACGAATTAGAAGTAGAAAATAATTAATAATAAATTAGAGTAATATTTTTAATCCTACTAATTAATTTATTTAAGTATGAATGGCAAATTTATAATTTTTACGCTTATGTAGCGGTATGCTACATGTATGAAGGGAAGCCTCTAATTCCGAGCCAGTTATTCAGAGTAAAGGGCATGAGGAGTGGGCGCACGGTGGCTTTCATAGCCATCACCTAGTTGAAAGATAGACAACAGCTAATTTAAAACTTTTCATCGGCCTCCTGACCACAATTGTGATGTGCAAATTTCTCATTTTAAATCTATTAACATTTGCAGCTGCCCCTGTATATTCCAGTCAAAAACGACATAGAATACAACCCATCTAGCGCAAAAAATATTTTTTGAGCTCCAAACTTATTTCTCGCCATTAGCGATTAGAAAATTGCCTCTATTAGAGGCTTAAACACCATATTATCATGAATTAGATCAATACTTAAGTCAAGAGCCCTGCTTACCCGTGACAGGCGCATGAGCACCGGTCACGACAACGTCCCCAGGACGCTGTTGGCCGTCCCTGACAGCCAAACCTCTCGTAGAGAGACTAGTGGAAATACCTAGACTTCCATGTTTTCCACGCCGGAGGAAGCGGTGCCCCTTTCCCCTTCCTCCCCGCAGAAATCAGAACCGCAATCAGCGCCGCCAGCGGCAGCTGTGGACTCTGGGCAGTCCCGAGCAAAGTGCCCGGGCTTCGAGCAGCGAAAGCATGAGCTTTCTTTCCTGCTGTTGGAAGGAGGCACTGTCTTCGCCTTGCGGCTAGTCTGGGTACAGTCCCTCACCCGGTGAGGTCCTGTGCACCTTGGGCATACAAGCCGAGGCTTCTTCCCGGAAGAAGCTGCGGCTGCCTTGGCCTTACTCGCATAAGTAAGGCCATCAGCAGCACGTTGTGCGGACACCCTGTCGCGCACCTTCGACAGGAACTCGTCGAAGCTGGAGGTGTAAACCTCCGGGAGCATCACTGCCCACTTACGGATGGCTTGAGGCAGGCCCTCAAGGAACTTGACCCGGAAGATCAAGTCCTCTGGCCCTGCCCTCAGCCGAGCGCCTGGGCGCTGCAGGTCGTCCACATAGACGTCCACGGCCTCGCCAGCCTGAAGCTGACGGTCCGTGAAGCGCCTGTAGGCTTCCTGCCGCGACATGCCGTACTGCGTCAGCAGTGTCGCTTTCACTACCTCCCACTGGGAGGCCTCCGACACCCTAAGGGCGCGGAAGACCCGAGCAGCATTGCCCTCGAGCAGGAAGTCTACGACCTCCTCAGGTCCAACCTGTTCGACCTTGCACCTGCGCTCAAAGTAATCCAGCCACTCCAACACATCCACTGAGCCGTCGCCGCTGAACTTGGGGAGAGCTCTCCCCAATCGGTCAATAATAGGCCCCTTAGCCTGCATCAGGATGCTGGCCAGTTGCCTAAGATCAACCGTGGTGGCTGTCCCAGACGCACCACTAGCCGCCCCGGGCGACCCTGCATCATCTCTCGATGACGCAGTCCCTGCCTTACGCACCTCCGACATAAGGCAAGGCAAAAAAGCCTAGATAGCTTGTTGTGGGATGTGCAAATCCCGAGACCCTAGGCCTCAAAGCCGAGCTCCCAGAGCTCGGGTCGGCCTCCAAACCTCCCCTACAGCCGACACCAGACACACACCTGAGCTCGTGTGTCAGAGGGCACACCCAGTGAGAACACACGCTGCCGCGAAACGAACACACTTCCCGGCAGAAACGGAAGCACACACTAGCTCCAAGCTAGTGTGGTGAGTCTAAACAACACTCAGATACACAGGCACACGACACGCCTGCAGGTCCTAACTGCGTGTGTCTCAGCAAAGAAAAAGAGAAAACACAACACAAGTATCTCGCAAGGATACTCGAGAGCGCAACCGGAAGCTCAATCACGCACGACCACTCTCGGCAGCAGCGAACACAATAAAATGCCAAGGCCGGTGCACTAATCGACGCTCCATACGTCAGGAAGTAGATCCCACAAAATACCTCCTGCCACTCAAACGGAGCAGCTTACAACGTAAAAACGTCGCATGTGTAATTCTAAACAGAATAAACACATTGGAACACCAAAGCGTCCGTGAACACAAATTACGATGTGTACACAAGCAACCCGCTGACGGGTGCAGCCCTGTGATTGGCCGCGCGTAGGAATACGTGCCTGGCGTAGCAATACACCACAAAAACATCGAGGCCCAGGGAATGTTTTGTGGCTTTTCAAGAAGGTGATGAATCTGGAACAATCGAAGACGCTGATTTTATATATTCCGAAAAGGCACCAAGAATAATCCACAACAGTCATCCCTAGCATTGTAATAAATATTTCCTATCACGGAGAAAACCCTGAACTTCTTCCACAGATTAAACTCAAAGCTATTAGTTTCATTACAGGCTCATGAAGAATAGGAAAGGTTTGACAGCTGGCAATGGCTGTTCCTTTATTCTTGATTTACACATATAAGCATGACAGTACAAGACTTGTGATTTTAGAGCAGTCATAATCTGTTAATCATTTTTGTGTAATTATGGAAAAACTACCAGTGATTTAAGCACACGATTCGTGGAATATAAATGAAATATGAAACAGCTAAAAAATGCAGGAATATGGATGAATGAATTTCGTGCTCTATGATATATCCTTACGAAAATCAAAAGGCAGTCCTAAACCATTCCATGTCAATTATACTGAAAAGCACTGCAAGTATATCTTGTAGTTAAAAAGGAAAATATTCAAACATAGATAAAGTGTAATCTTGAATATAAAAAATGACATGACACAGCCTGTTTACGCTACGCCATCTTTGTGAGCACATCGGCAATCCGCCGTGCAGTTCGCAAAAAATATCAACGAACGATTTGCACATTTTACAATACCAGCACCGATGGAAACTTCACTTATCTTAAACACAATGACAAACACATAATATTTAAGCACGATTTTCTAAAGTCGAAACACTTATTTTCACTTACAAAGCGCTGAAAACACACGGGGCGACAACCAAGCAAGAAGTGACAAACCTGCACCCGCGTCACCCGCTCTGTTGCCATCCTAACGATTCAAAGACTCGAACGTCCATCGGCGGTATTATTTTATTTATGTGCTTTTACACAAAAACTTCTAAGATTACTAATTATAAGTAGAAAATTGGTAATGATAATTTAGAGTAAGATTTTTAATGGCGATACTTATGCCATTGAAATGTTAATGAGAATTTCACTGAATTTATACATTTTTGTAGCTATTGCTACATTATCATATAAGTATGTTATAGGAAGTTTGTTGTTCGAAAGACTCAAGACACCAGAACGATCACATGATGGGTACATGTCTTTTTTGTCGTTGTAGGACAATCCTTTTGATGTTTTTGACTCAGGTACTTTTTTGTACCAGAATTATTAATTTGAAAATACCATGATTCGTGACGTAATGAAAAACATGTTTTCTACGATGTCCTCCATTGGCATATTAGTTGATTTGTAGGAAAGAAAATATAGAGCTGAATGTGGACCTCGTAGTCTTAGACGCATAATTATTTCAATCCACCCGTTTTAATTAAAAAAGTAACTCCTTATACCACAAGTCCCTGAGCTCGTTTTTCAATGTAAGTGTGCAATAGCTGAACTAATTAACAGTGAAACTAACTAACACTAGCTTAACTAACTAGCACCCTAACAATGCATCGTCGCTGAAATTATGCCTTCTTAAAATTTTAGTTACATATATCATCAAACCTAGATTAGAGCAACAATAGGAGTACATTGCTCTCAATCATTTGTTTCGACTATTGACATAGTTTCACGATAACCATGTGTGTGTATCAACTAAGAATCCTCAGTTTAAGGTATTTTAAATCCAATGATACGTTTTTTGTATCATCTCTATTGGTTATAATCTGTTTTTATTTCTTTTTACTTTTCATTATTTTTTACTCCAACATGTCTCTTCTTGCACTAGAGCCAAAGCTTTTGGATTGATGACTAATTAAACGAAGCACATGAAAAGTTGAGACCAATATGTGGTAGTAGATATCTTTCTATTTTTCAAGAGGTACAGAGCTGATAATGAATCTGTAAAAACTTCAACATTTTGATTATTGTTCAGTGAGTGGATACTAAAAAGCTTTGAAGCTTGGTAAATTGCAAAATTTGGGCACCAAGGACTTAGTGGGCCACATTCAATCGGCATTCTACTCTTTCTTCTAGAAGAGGAGTGTATGACACAGCAGCTTCAAATCCTGCTTGGACACATTAGGGTAAGTTGCTAAAAAGTCAGTGGTCAGGGCTTTCAAATTTATATTTTTGCTGCATAAACGTTTCGTTTGCTGGGCCCTTGTCAGAAAGCACTTGCTCAAAAGGATTATCAGTATTAAAATACTCAGAAAAAGTTTCATATCTTTCTTATAGAGCACGTTATGAGCACGTGTTAGAAAAAACTATCATTGCCTGGTTTTATATGTTCAAAAGAACATAGTTTATTTCATTCCGACGAAACCTGATACATACTATCTTTTCCAGTGTTTGACTTTCTTGAACCTAATACAAAGATGCAATGGAGGTTTCCTTCGGCCGTACAGGTGTCCATTTCCAGCACCAGGGTGGACTGGGAATTATGGCTCAGATCCCTCTTTTGATGATGAGATTCCTCGGACTGGCATTGCGCTGAATGACTGTACGGTGACCTTAAAGTACTGTAAGCCTTGAGTATACCATATTCGAGCCTCGAGTATACAGTAACGAAGTTCTACAGGTGAAATACCAACTTTCACTCTCAAAAAAGGAAGGCATTTCTTTGCCGATGCCCAACATGGTCGGCTACACTGCGTTCAGAGTCAGTTCGTTTTTTTCCGGACCCCAAATTGTAGGAGTGTAATGAAAATGAGGCGGTTGTACTCTACTTTAATCTATATGAAATAATTTTTTACTCATTCGGGTCGGTGCAAGAAGATGTTTCCTTGATGAAGTTTTTATTCATGAATTACGAATGGGTACCCGTCTTGTTTTTCTGGAAAGTACTTTTTACAACGGGAAGAAGGTTGTTAAACTCCTGCCAAATCTTGAGTCACTTCATGAATTTTCCGACTCATGGAAGTAAAGAAAAAAGAAAAGAAAAACGGTTTATTTCCAATAGAGATGGTACAAAAGTACCATCATTGGTTTTTAAAATATCTTAAAATTAATACACTTAGATGATACACACACACGAGTATTGAAAAACTCGTGTCACTAGTCAAAAGAAATGATTGAGGGCAATGAACTCCTAATCTAGCTTAATCTACATTTGAAAATACATGTAATGATAGTTGTAAGAGATAACACAATTTCATGGACGATGCATTTTCATTGTGGGGTGAAAACACTTTTGACAGTTTACATGTACATGACATAAAACTTCACAATTCTTGACGCCAGGAAATAATATATGAAATCGCTTGTTTCGGTCAATGTTCACAAGTGTCATTTTAAGGAAGCATGAAAAAAAAGAAAAATATATATATATATATAAATATATATCCATATACATACATATGTACACATACGTATGCATGTGTGTATATATCCTTACACACACTCACACACACACACATACACACACACACACACACATATATACATATGTGTACATATAAGCATGAGGACCAAGAAGATTATAGGTTTTGTATTTCTGATTCAACAATTTTAACATAACGGTCATTAGTTAACAAGCATTTTATTTAAATATATATGGATGATCGCACAACAAATGTCTAGTTTTTACATGAATGCTTTACAATACTAAGGATATGACGAGTTAGGTAATGTTACAAGTTGAAAGTGCACAAAAAAAAGACCATTATCTCTAGTAAAATGCTAGTTGTCAGTCTAGTACACACATATGTGCACGTATACATGTAAATATTTACACATACACATGCACACATATACCCACGCACATATTTACACCTAACTCGTAGGCATACACAAATGCATTTCTATGCATCGAGGCAATACATACGCATTCTACAGAGTGTCATACCCATAGCGTGGACACGTACACATTTACACAAGTAAGCATGTGCGCAAATATCAGCGTAAACTAGTCAGTATAAACCAGAATTCCAATCGAGGGAAACGGAGAAAATATCTTTTATTATAGCATGAATTTTATAAAATTTCGTACTAAAAATAGTGGCACAAAACAGTCTACTTAAGTCAGAAACATGAAAACGATTGTGGGACGTGAATAAGAAAGAAAACATTAATGTCCTATAAAGGTTTCATATTAGAAAAAAAATCACATTATCTTTGAAATATGGCGCAAATTGTCGTCAATTGATAAACAAACATAGGTATCACATTATTATAAGCATATAACTATAAGCCAAATAAGTATATTACTGCAGTATAAATGGATGATCACACAACGAATTTATTTTTTTTACATGGATGCTTTACAATTTCATATTAGAAAAAATACATTAACTTTGTAATATGGTGCAGAATGTCTGTAATTGATCAACACACACACACACATAGGTACCATGACGGTCTAGTTTGATGCTTGCACAGAAACGGAGAGGAATGACATAAAATGCACATTCGACTGGTTCATCTACTTTAGTGCACACAGTTGTACGTGCACATATACACACCCATATGCGCACATACACCTATATACGTACACACATATACAAGTAAGCATGTCCGCAAATGACAACGTATAGGCGGTCAAATCATAATACCTACGCATACTTCAAAACTGTTGTTTGATGTCTTAAATTATAAAACAATGAGCGAGGGAGATTGTTCAGCAATGGAGATACCAGGTAAATGAGATTCGTCAGTACTCATTCAGTATGTTCTGTAACTAAGGATTATTATTGAGACACAAGATGACGAGTTATTTTGGCTTTGAATTCTCTCGGTCTTTCAGGGACTTTATTACTCAGGGGAAGTTTGTTCCACAGTAAGGCGCCTGATATGGACAGAGCCTTCTGCCCTAAGTGAGATGAACGATAGTTGCCTAAGACATTATTGTTTCTGTTCGGTTTTTGATTGGTTACAGTGGGTGGATGGAAACGCACTATCTCAGCATTGCTCTGAGGAAGATATAATGTTCCGACCCTTTTAGTAATCTTGGTCGAAACGAACGCGGATGGGGTTCGTGAGTGAAAACGATGTGGAGTGATGGTGATCCTTTTTATTTTGTTCCTTCGTATCGACAGAACATCAGAGTTGACAATATATTGGTAACTTCTAGCTGCCTCGGTCGTCACGCTCCTGCTACTGACAGCGACTATTTCGTTTAGATGTTACCTTTGCGGCCAACCGCCACTCAATGAACGCCGATACATCTTGTCGACTCTATTTATATGTCTAGCGGGCGCACATTTGCTCCCCCTGTCAAAAGAATTTTTATTATTACACTAAAAATTCTTAAAACATTGTTTAATTTACATCAATTAATCCTACAACTCTTCGGATGAATTCGAACAGATCACAACGGATTACCAAAACTGATTCCTAATTATCAACGGAAGTATGCAGGTATGGCTTTTATAGACAACTTTCAACGGAATCCTACATCATGCTAACTTATCAATTTTAGTGTCAATTCAATACTAGATTACTAAATTATTAGATCAATTCGTTACTCAAATTCAATCAGATGATCACTCTACGCACTGAGTTCAAACAATTTATTAATTTATTATCAGGTTATTTCTATTTGTTATTCTAGGGAGTCTTGGTTGCTCCAGATAATTCGGATATAAATGGATACACCACACACTTTTATTAACATATCAATTCATCAAAATCAAACATCAAAACGCATAAGTAATGAACCAACTACGTAAGGTACAATCTATTACAAACTGAATACACACCGTCAATTGAAAACAATTATTGAATGCAACGAAAATTACCGCGACACATTCTTAAGATTAAGAAATTAGGAATCATAAAATATAAGTTTATATAAGCTGAAGATACATTACATTCCTACAATTTGCAAGGTACAGTAGAATAGTTGCAATACGGTTTCTATACGAAAAGGGCTATAAAATTTTTATTTCGAGGTTATACAACAATGAGGTTAAACAACATTAAGGGTTATAATTTTGTTTTTCCTTTTCGTCTGATTCAAATCGTCCTACGATGCAAAGTAACTTATTTCAATTCAACTGAATTAATGATTGAAAGGTATAAAAGAAATATCACTAGCTAACTCAATTTCACCAATCTAAAACAATAATTGAGCTTAACAAAGGCGAGTAACACGACATCAATGATTATAATTAACGACACATGTAAGTTCCGTATATATATATAGAGGTATTATAAGTCAGAATATGATAATCAGATTTATCTGAATTAGAGCTTAAGGTGAAACGGAAATAACTTGTTTAGGAATATTACAAATTTCTTTTAAAGCAGTTCGACGCAACGCGACGTCTTCACCACTCAATCTACCCGTCACCTTATTCAAATCTCTTTTGATGTAAATAATCATCACCGTAATTATGATAGTTACGATGGTATACAGAAGCAACATAATGTCGCTCAGCCGGTCAGGAATGAGATCGACTTTTGTTTCTTCCGTATGTCTGATCAGTTCATCTGATATTTGGCCGTTATTGGCCTTGATCGCCGCTAGGATGGAATCTACATTAATATTGCTTACCTTATTACCCATCTTATCCCAAAAAGCAACTATCAACGTGGGGACTAAAATTGCGATTAATTTTAATCACACGAACTTGACAATAATTATATAATACTATCAGCTAAAAAAGTATAAGCGAATATAGGCTAAATTTTAATCACATGAATGTAATGCATGAATCATAAATTAGAAATAAATAAAATTAGAAATCAATAAATGCTCACGCTCCCTTATCCTTAAGCACACCCCCCTTATTAAGAAACGCGTTCTTTATATTCTTTATATCCTTTACTGGATGTTTTCATTAAAGGCGGCGATTCTAATCGTTAAAACTAGCTCGATGTTATCTCCTGCTTCCTAGACTTGGATGAGGGTGCGCCACGGGAACTCGATGTTCAAGAATACCTTTAAGTCGAATTCTCCCTCTTGTAAGATTTCCTTCCGGACTTTTAGCCCGAAGGTTATTTTGGTTGGTTGCGGTCTCCAAAGTAGCCCTTCTCTCCCGTAACACATCGGGTTTGATGAGTGAATTTATTCTTGAAATTTTAAACAAGTGTTTCTTGGGAATCAGAATGTGTACTGCACTGGAAAGGATCAGAAGTTGCCCAAGGAATCTGAAAAAGAGAAACGATACATCACATTAGCATGGCCCCGAATTTATAAAGTAACAACTATCGTTTCATGCAAAGGCAGCGTTCCCTTCTCATTAAGACACACTCATTTCTAGACCTTCTCATTAAGACACAGCTGCATCGCCTGTCACTGTTTTCAAACAAGAGCGGCAAGTGCGAGGTAATTCTCAAGGTGTGCATTCGCATTCGAGTGACGACATCTCCATTATCACAGCTCAGTTTACCAATTCTAGCTGACGGCTTGATGAGCACAACCTTGCTGTCGCAATACAATATGACAACAACCTAAGCTCACATCTCGTCTCGAGGTGTTTGCACAATCAAGCAATTCCTAACGCAAGACATACATAGAATGAACTCATAGAAGGGACTCAAAGGAACTCATAGAACTCATAGAAATCATAGAACTCATAGAACTCTCTTACAAGCTAAAAACCATTTAAATACATATATGGAATGACAATTCGGAATATATAAGAGCGAACATTACAACTAGGTTAACAATTTACCTTCTTATCTTATCTAATGGCAATATGTGGTTTAAGTTCGATCGGATAGTTTTGTTACCTATTTTAATATCTGCAAAATTTTTACCTAGTTTTTCAATGATAGCAGGACCCAAAAAATTCAGCTGTAATTTATGTTTTTTGGCATGATTTTTTACTAGTACACGGTCGTTCACTTTCAAATTTTTATCGCGACGTTTCATATTTTTATAGGCAGTTCTTTCAATTGTGGCGTTAATGATTGCATTTCGAATATTGTTCACTACAATAGATGACTCCTTAAATTTTTGTTTTTGAACATCTTCATATGAAGTCGCAACATTTAAATCTTCTAAATTAGTAGAACTGATGTATACACAAGTATCTCTACCGAAAATTGTGTATGCAGGTGTGTCTCCTAAAGTTTCATTATAACTATTATTAATCGAATTCTCTACAATATCCAGTAGTCTATCCCACTCATTATGAGTAAGAAAATTTAAATATAACTTGAGCAGGTGTCGGATTTTACCATTGCATCGCTCGACTATACCATTAGAAAAAGGTGAATACGCCAGAACTTCCTTTTTTAGGATAGAAAGTCCTTTTGCGAAAGTTCTTACATTATTGGATTTAAATTCTAGCGCGTTGTCGGACAACAACACGTCTGGAGTACCGAACAAACAACAAAAATTCCATAGACAATCTGTGACAGTCTCTGTACATCGGTCACTAGTTGGATATAGTTTAACAAATCTTGAAAAGAGATCAATGACTACAAGAATATATTTGTTACCGTTGTCCGTCATTGGCAATGGACCGTAGAAATCCATGCTAACAGTTTGAAAACATCTTGTTCCAATTGGAGCATTTAGAATTTTAATAGGCGTCGAAATTCGTGATTTTAGAATCTTACAGATGTCACACGATTCAACAATTTTGCGTGTAATTGTCCTTTCGTACGGATGAAAATATTTTAATTTAAACTTAAACAAGGTATGATTTAAATCCGTATGCGATAAATTATGAATGAAAGAAATTATTCTGTCTAGCAGGGTATAGGGCACGACAATTGTCAGAATGGTGCTGGGCCTGTTGTCAATTTTTCGTCTTTTATACAAAATATCATTCATAATCAGAAATTCATTCATATCAGTATTGGAAACTTTAGTTGCATTCTCTAGGGCATTCTTAATTTCAGAACAAAAGGGGTCTTGATCTTGTTCACGTTTAAATTCATCTAACGACCAGTTGTCATTAATACTTGAATGGTCTGTAGTCGTATTAAATCTATCCAGTCTGCATAAGCTCGTTGTCTGTCTGCTGTTAAAGTCACTGGTCTCACGTCTGGGGCTTGCAACAGTACTGTTGTTGAGTCTTTCATCATCATCTCCTGGCGTTGTTTCTTCGAACTCTCCCTCAGCTACCTGCTTGTTACATTTGTTTCTTGCAGCAGCGGCTTGCCGCCTGGTTACAACGGGAAGAATCTCTACATCAGGGTTTAATTGAGGACATTCTGATAGTTCTCTTTCAGTTAGAGTATGTTCTTCATGATTTAATCTACTTAATGCATCAGCGGCACTATTTGCTTTACCCGCAAAATATTTTAATTTAGCATCAAAGGCTTGTACATATATGCTCCATCTCGCGAGCGTGTTGTCTTCTGGTAATTTCTTCGAAAATAATGGAACTATCGGCTTATGATCGGTATATATGACCAGATCATAGCCTAAAACAAGATATTTAAAGTACTTTAACGCTTCAACTATAGCGTACATTTCCTTTTTCGTAGTTGCGTATCGA
Organism: Morinoia aosen; assembly: GCA_030386875.1. Taxonomy (NCBI): domain Eukaryota; kingdom Metazoa; phylum Arthropoda; class Malacostraca; order Amphipoda; family Talitridae; genus Morinoia; species Morinoia aosen. The sequence continues at coordinate 59,804,533 of CM059579.1, read as the reverse complement.
CGTTGCGTGGAGTTCAACGTTTTTGAGAAAAATGCAACAGGTCTCATGTTTCGAACTTTATCAGTAGCTGACTGGAGTAAAACAGCTCCTATGCCCACATTCGAAGCATCGCAAAATAGATGGAATTTTTGATCGAAGTTGGGATGCGCTAGCGTTGTGTTTTTGCACAGTTCATCCTTTAGTTTTTCAAAAGCGTTTTGACAATCTCGGGACCAATTGAAATCAACGTTTTTCTTTAGAAGATTATAGAGCGGGCTTGCGATGCTCGCAAAATTGTGAATATACCTACGGAAGAAATTCACTAGTCCTAAGAAAGATTGCAACTGCTTTACATTTTTAGGAATTTCTAAATTCTTCACTTTGTCAGTACCAGTGCTTCTGGTTCCCCTTCCGCTAATGGAATGTCCTAGATATTCAATTTCGTTCTTGCCGAACTCACATTTTTCATTTTTGATTGACAATCTAGCGTTTCTTAATAATTCAAGTACAACTTTTATATCGGTAAGATGCTGAGTCTTACTCTTAGAAAAGATTAGTACATCGTCCATAAAAACGAAAGCCAGTTTTCCTAGAACAGGGGACAATGTTTGAGTCATAACCGATTGGAAATATGCAGGTGAGGTTTTTAGACCGAAGGGTAAACGATTGAACTCAAACTTCTGACTACCAACTGTAAACGCGGTTATTTCTTTACTCTCATCGGTCAGTGTAATATTATGATATCCTGACCTAAGATCCAACTTCGAGAAATACCTTTGACCATTTAAACTATAGAGAAGCTCGTCCACGCGCGGCAGCGGGAAGGATTCTTCATGAATTACCTCATTTACTTTGCGAAAATCGACTACCGGACGTATAGTTCCATCCTTCTTATGAACTACAATTATTGGTGAATTATACGCTGAAATCGATGGTCTAATTATTCCATCGTCTAACATTTTTTCGTTAACGACTTTCAAGTCTTCCATGTAACGGTGGGCAATACGATAGGGCGGGACATTTACAACATCCACGTTAGGTTTCAAACGTATTTTGTATGGTTTAATCGCAGCAGCGGAGATCGATTCATTGTCTATAGTAATAACGTCTCTGAAGTTATTCAACAAATTCAGCAATTCAGGCTTCATTTCGTCATCATTACACTTGATATCATCATTATGTAATTTCCGCCGACCACGGGCGATTTCTTTGGAATCAGAAACGTACTCTTTGTCAACAACTCCTGTGATCCCGACAGATTGACTATTAGTGTCTTTATTATCGACATCTAAATGACTGTCCTGAACAACACCAGCTGCCTGCACAAAGGTACTCATTCCCCTTTTTAATTCTCCTTGTACATCTGACAAGTAAACTTCGGACTCAACTTGATCCTTTTCTACCTTTTCTAAAGTACTTATAATTGCGTTCTCCGGTAGGACAATCGCTCTGTCGGAGCTATTAATTAATAACAACGGAATCCTGCTCCTATTGTTAACTCTCACAATTGCTTCGGCTACGCAGATGCCTTCTTTTAAAGTTGCTTTCTTTATTATGTATTCTCCATTTTTACACTTTCCTACATGTCCTACATGTTTCAAAATTACATTGGGAGCAATCTCCACTCTTTGTGTATGAACTCTTAACGGCCTTGGCCCTGGATGGAAATTTGGACTGGTAACTGCAACTACGCCGTGAACAGGCCGATTTTTTATCTTACCATCCCTTTTTACTTCCTCACCGACTCTCGCGGCATTACACGTCTTCTCTCTTAGTTTATTTAGGACTTTTTTCTTAGCTCTGGACGTAATCGTGTCTGCCATGAGACACTCAGTATTCTCAACTAAATACTCGAGACACTCTGTCTTTCTCTTTTTTCTTCGTTTTACCTCTGCAAAGGGAATTTTCTCGTCCTTGATAATTAAACATCTTTGTTTCAAGTCAACAACGGCGTTCTTGTCTAATAAATCACGCCCAATAATGACATCATAATTATAGATACCATCCTTGATTATTAAAGCATTCGTTTTTAACATGGTGCCATTTTTTAACTTTAGGACAAGCTCCACCTCACCTTCTACCTTACTCTCGGCGTTAACGCCTTTTATAGTCAGAGAACTCGGCTTTAATTCATTACTTATCTCATTAAGTCTGTGGTAGCTCACCAAGCATTTTTCTGATCCTGAATCAATCAATGCATTCCACAGGTCTGCATCCTTTCTCAGCACAATCATAGGTTTATTACTTTTGCGAATTACAAATAATTCATTTTGTCCTGTGACTTCAACTTCTTCCTCATTTTCGTATTTACAAACGTTCGCCGTCACGTGGCTTTCGCTTAAATCTACCTCTCCAAGCGATTCGTATCTGTTTTTACACCCGAATAGAGGGTCTATTCTCTCATGGACATTTTTAACGAGGGAATCTTCAACACCAGAATTCTCCTCGGGTTCTGAGGGGGTTGCCGACAAAGAGTCACAATTCATTTCAATTTCATTTTTACCATTAAAGTTGTTTCTATTGGCAATGAAATCGTCGCCGCAGTTTATGCTAAAAAATCGTCACTGTTGTTAGTTTGGTAGGTTTCTACCTGGCTTTTTTCTGACACACGAGTTTTATGCTGTCCTCGCGCGCGGACACGATTAGGCCTACCTGGTCTGTTGAAAAACTCTCGTCCTGACCTACAGTCTCTTGCGTAGTGTCCTAACTTATTACAGCGAAAACAAACTACATCTCGCAGCGAATGCTCGGTGGCTGCCTGCGGTGAACCGGGTTTGTACCAATCTGACGGTTTCCTAGCCACAATAGACACCGCCACACCTTGTTCTTTGCAGACACACACATTTCTGTTACAATTCGAGCAACGACCAGTTCCTGAGGCTGTTTCCGATGTCTGGACTTCCAGAGTTCCTAGCTCTCTGTCTCCAAAATATGGTTGTACGTGAGCTCTAGCACGGTAACTGGGTTTTGGGAAATAGGGTCTTGAAAAGGGTCTTGAGTAAGGTCTACGAGTCCTACCTCTAGTTTGGAAACCGCCCCTTGCTGTTGTATGCACCTCAATCTCATCATGGGCTTCGAAGTTTGAATCGGACGAATGACCATCCTCAGCACAATAGAATTCCATAGATCTCTCAGTTTTCGCTAATATTTGTTTATCTTCGGGAAAATTTCTGGTGACAGTGACTAACCTATTAAGAAGTTCTTCGGGCGAACCGAAGGGTTTGCTGAACAATTTTTTGGAAAACTCCTCTGTAACCAAGGGGTTGATAATGACCATAGCTAAAGCAACAATTAAAGTACTCTCGACATACTTGTCGAGAGCAGCAGGATCAGTACAGTTCACTACATACGGGTGGGCTCTGTTCGAACACTCTGGGCTCGTCATTATTCTGTGTGTTAGCTTACGGATTTTGGATAGTATTTCTACGAATTGACTCGCTAAAGCATCGTTACGTTTTAGGCGTACATTATTCAGGTCACACGCAACTGCGTGCAAAGATCTTTCGCCCTTCGATACATATATATTTTCTAACAGGTGCACTACTTCTTCAAAGGTCAGTTCGTAACCCTCACTGATTATGGAGGCTACAACGGCGTTAAAGTCGCCGACCCGCTTGTCTGCGGTTCGCAACAATAGATTAAGTTTAGCTTCCTCTGAGTTGTCAGAAAGCATGTTGAAATACGCTCTCACATTTTTTATATGCGTTTCCAAGGATTTGTTTTCAATGAAGTCAGGGTCAAATTTTCGTCTCCTACCGCGGTATTGGGGCAAATCCTGTCCAGCAATCACCACGCTCGGTATCGGACCGACAACAGAAGTCGTTACACTGGTAACTGAGCTAGTCACAGGGACAACTGTGGTAACTGTACTAACTACCGGTGTGACAGTGGTGGTCGCCATCGTGAAAAAAATAGGCACAGAGACTCTTCCTACTCGGGTCACGTAAGGGGTGGTTCTTATGTACTCGTACTCGTCAGAGTCACTATTCGACATAAGCACAAAAATAATCCTATATTCGTAAGCCTCCAATTTCCATTAAATAAGAAATGTTCACACGATAAAATTGTCTACATGCAAATGGGAATAGTCTACACACAATTAAAATTTCCTACCTACCAACAACAATATTCTACATGCAATAGAACACAATAGAATTTTAACTCACAATTTCAGTCGACTCAAAGCAGGCTAATTCAGTACACAAGTCAAAATTCGCCGGTTGGCATCGCAGCAACTGAACAGAGCAACCAGCTCCAGCTCGCTTTTATGTCCCAGGGAACAATGGCCTGAGAACAATGGCTACAACGTCCGTCAATTGTTTCTAGGGAACAATGGACTACCTCTCAACGCTCAACGACGCTTCCGCGTAACGCTCGCTCTCCGATTTCTTAGAAGCAGCCTGCCTCTGCACTGCCTAGCTCTCTGCCAGTGCTTATTGCTATTGCTGAGTGCTTATTACTTACTGCTTCTTCATTAATTTTATATTGCTGGTTTATAATCATTTAGTTGAACGCATGCTTATTTAATTTGCAAGCAAACATTATCGGGTATACTCATCTTGCTACGGGAAGTTAGCTGGTGGCGTTGAACATTATTTTGGCGATGCGCAGACCTCGTCGGTCGATCTCCTCGTTGCAGATGCAGATGCAGATCTTCTCCTTTGAGTAGCGCTGATCCAGATTGGTGAAGACACCGTACCGTGTAGATTTTTGATTTTTCTCCCTCGAAGTTCTTTTCTCGATGCTCTGAAGTAATATGGTAATTTTGCGACGTCACTCCAAACAGCGTGATGACACTCCTCACATTTAAGATCACTGATCAGCAGAACTGAAGATCACTTCTTGATATCTTTCTTCTTCAATGGCAATGTGGCAATGTGGCATTGTGGCAATGTGGATTTCTTCAATGTGGCTCCCCATGCGGGCCACCAATTATGTTCCGACCCTTTTAGTAATCTTGGTCGAAACGAACGCGGATGGGGTTCGTGAGTGAAAACGATGTGGAGTGATGGTGATCCTTTTTATTTTGTTCCTTCGTATCGACAGAACATCAGAGTTGACAATATATTGGTAACTTCTAGCTGCCTCGGTCGTCACGCTCCTGCTACTGACAGCGACTATTTCGTTTAGATGTTACCTTTGCGGCCAACCGCCACTCAATGAACGCCGATACATCTTGTCGACTCTATTTATATGACTAGCGGGCGCACAATAACGAGGAGAATACGTATTGGGCCTTCTGCATGAGGAGCCTTTCTTGGATAGGGATCCAGCCGAGTTTATTGAGGAGAGGGGTTACGTGATCACTTCTTTTGAAATTACCGTTGCATACCACCTTGGCTGCAAAATTCATGCATTTTTGTAAGTCCCTTTGAAGGTATTGAGGTAAGTCTCCCCATACTAGGCTGCAGTAGTCAATGCGCGATAACACAAGGGATTGAATGGCTAATAATCTGGATTTTTCGTCTAGCATACTTTTTATACGATGAAAAAACATTAAAGTTCCGAAGATTTTGTTGCAAGTAGTCTCAACGTGAGATTTGAAGGACACATTTCTCTCGAACCAGATACCTAGATTTTTAACTTTTTCTGATGCATTTATTTTATCATTTCCAACTGCAAGAGTAAGATCTGAAATTTTTTTAATTGCATCTTTGGATCCAAAAATAATGCATTGTGTTTTATTTGCATTTAATTTGAGACCATTTCGGTCGTACCATGATTTCAGGCTAGTCAGTAAAGTTTGGGCTTAAATTTGCGTCTGTGGTATTTCCGATACAGAACTTGTTATTGCAATTTGAACATCATCTGCATACATTGAGATCCGTGTGTTAGAAGGCATTGGAGGGAAATCATTAATGAAAATAGAAAATAGTAGCGGACCAAGAATGGATCCTTGGGGAACACCAAAATTGTTTTGAATGAATGGGGACAATTTGTTTTCTATGCGGACTGCATGAGATCGATTTGACAAGTAACTTTCAAACCATTGCGTGTCTATTCCCAAGTTCAGTATTTTACGTAGAAGTCTTTGATGTTGGACGCTATCGAACGCCTTAGAGAGATCGAGTAGTAGCAAGAGTGTTACATTCTTTTGATCGATGTCACTGTATATTTTTTCAGATATATTGAGCAGAGCGTCTTGAGTGCTAGTATTTCTTCTATAGGCATATTGATTTTGGTGGAGTAAATTTGACTCGTCCAAGTGAAATGACAGTTGATTTGTCACCACTTTCTCCAATAGTTTGGACATGACAGGCAAAAGACTGATGGGCCTGTAGTTTGATGCTGTATTTAGGTCACCACTTTTGTGCAACGGTCTAATAATGGAGTGTTTCCATTGGTTTGGAAACGTATTGGTTACTATTGATGTATTAATTATCAGACGAATCCATGGTGCTGTAACAGGGAAACTGTCTTTGATATATTGAAGACTGATACCATCATGTCCAACTGCCTTTGTGTTTTTTAGTGAGTATAAGATGTTTCATAACTCTGGTAAATCGACAGGGCGTGGTCTCCACTTGACATCAGTCCTCGAGGGTGCAGTGGGGCATGAATTTTCAATTGTCGTTTCATCTGGTTTGGTACACACCTCACTGAAAACTTGAGCCCCTACTTTTGAAAAGAATGTGTTGAAATCCGTGGCTTTTGCCAAGGGATTTTCAAAATTACTTATGCGATCTAAATTTTTATATGGGGCTACCTCACTAATGATTTCCCAAGTTCGCTTCGGGTTATTTTTAGCCGTTATCAGTGCCTGGTGGAAGTGAGTTTGTTTCGCTTCAGTGATTTTCTTTCGAAGAATTTTTTCATGTTCTTTATATCTCTTGTATAAGGTACTGTTTGATCTATTGTTTTTGTACTCTCGCAAGTTAGCTTTCTTTATTCTGCTCATCTCTTTAACTTCGTCAGTAATCCAAACAGTCCGTTTTGGCTTGGTTTTTTTGGTGACGTAAGGTGCACATTCGTCGAGAGCTGCTGTGAAGTTCTCGTTGAAAATTGACACTTGTATGTCAACATCGTCAGATTGCATCATTTTCTGGAATTCGGTAGACCTATCGAGTAGTTTTTCTTGAAATAGTTCTGCTGAATAGTGCCTTTTCGAGCGATAGGTCATGAAGCGGTATTTTTGTCTTTCCTTTGCAATATTAATTTCACATTCTATAGAGTGGTGATCGGAAATAGAAGGTGATATTACTCTACTAAGTATTGCGGTGGGATTATTTGTAATTGCTAGGTCGAGGAGAGTTGCAGAGACTTTAGTGATGCGAGTCGGTTCTTTGACCATTTGTGATAAGCTTAGTTTATACAATAGTTTGCTTAGCTGATTGTTTTTGTCCGTTAGGTCAACATTGAAATCTCCGAAAGCAAAGAATGATTTTTTTGCCTGAAGGATTTCTTTGAAGGTTTCCTCAAGGAAATCTAGTGTTAGATTTAGGGGAGACGATGGGTGCCGGTAAAGGCTGCCAACGATTATTGATTTGTGTTTATTTATTTGCACTTCTAACCAAACCATTTCAATGCCTTCGCAAACTTTATTCGCTAGTAGTGAAGATGTTGAGTACATTTCTTTCACAAAAATACAAGATCCACTACCTCGGCTGGTTTTAGCGCCATCGTAGCGGTACAACACGTAATCAGGAATGTTAAAAAATGAACTTTGGGTTCGTGAATCAAACCATGTTTCTGAGACACACAAATTGTCAGTTTTTTCAGTGACCAACATTACTCTGATTTCATCCAATTTACCATTCAGGCTTCGAGCATTTACATGCTTGATTTTGATTTTACCTATATTAGCACTCTTTTTAAAGGTAGCGAGGTTACTATCTCGATGGGATCGTTCAGGGGATTTATCGATTTTGTCTAAGTTGCCCAGGGTGTTTGGCCCAGCATCTGCTATGTAAGAAAGTCTACTATTTGGCTGGGCAGCGGCACTTTGTCAAGATGAGGTAACCCCGGTCTGATTTTTGCCTTGTGTGACAAGAGCACTGTAGTGATCGTTTTTACGATGGAGCAGTAGTGGAGGGTTATTATTTGATAACTCTGAAATGGGAACGACTGATATTTTCAAAACACAATGATCTCGTTCATCCAGGACGAGAAGTTTTTCGCCTGTCACATTTGAAATGATTAGTGGTATAAGGTCTACAGCAGCTTGGTCAAAATGTTTTTCGTTAATGTAATTATCTATGAGGTTTTGCATGTCGCCACTGTTCTAGTCAAAAAACTTGGCATATGTGCTGTAGTTTGATTTACTCTCTGTTTTGATTGCAGCCTTTAGGGAATTGTAATTCCATTTTGATGCTGGTTGTTTTGTAAGTAGATGGGCTACTGCGTGGAGGAGGCAGTGTCCATCGGCTTTGGTGGGAATCAGTTTTATGTTCCATGATCGTTTCAATTCATCCATTGTGGAATTCATGCGTTCACAAATGGGGCTGGAGACGTTTTTTTCGCACTTTTTTCATCATTAAGAGGTTCTGAGAGGTGCGGGGAATTTACGATTTCCGGCTCTGAATTCCCGTTCTGTGGTGATTTCTCGTATGGGGATTTGCAGAGAACTGAGAAATGCTCGTGTCAATTATATTTTTCTGGTGATGATTGTGCATACCGTTGGGTAGTGGATTTCCCATCGATTGTCGACTGCAATTTTGCAGCGATTTCTCTCTTCCTGTTGATTTTACTGCTTCCGAGTATGCGATTGGATGTTGATTTATACTCGTGTCTGAGAGGGGCTTTTCATCCTCTTCATCAGCATTGGATAGCAATGTAGACTGACTGGCCGGCATGAGGTTACTTGGGTTGTGTCTTTGCCTAGCTTCAAAACTGGTAGTCGAATTTCAATCCTAAACTCTTCATGTATACAAAACAAAAAAGGGTAAATTGAATTCATTGAGAAGTTCCTGCTACAGCAGAACAAGAAAACGTTTTAAGAAAAAAATTGACACCATCAGCTGCAGAATACGCATTATTCAATGTAGAAAAAGATATTTTTTGCTCCTCCATAATGAAACAAAAAACAGAAACTGTTTCTCTAATGAACGAAAATTTTATGTTGAACCTAACAGTGAGCAGTTAAAACTCCTAATGTGGAGTGAATGAATGGTGTCGTGACAATTGAGAGGCATAAAGAGTAGCCTTTTGAAATGGATTCTCATTTATGATATCGATTAGGCAAATTGAGAAACTAGATTTCCTAATGATGCTTCTAATCCGGCGCTGTACTGCTGCGCTGAAATTGTGTGCATACAGAAAAACTGTCTCTTTTCTCGAGTAGCACTGTGCGTTTTGCTATGCCCCTAGTCTTTCTGTAGCTAATCAGGTTGGTCACTAAAGGGTAGCGAAATAGCCTCTCCTCAGCTTTCTAGAGCAATGCCACAGCTTTAGCAACCCTCCTTGCTGAAATAATTAATCGGAATTTCTGTATAGTGTACAACTGTACATTTTATGTTAAAGTAAAGATTTGTTCCTGTGGGAAACTCTGTCGAAATTAGAGACACCAGTATTCAAGGTAAGAATTATTTTCTGCATTCAACAGATAAATCGATGATCACAAGTTGTTGGATTGGGAATTCTTAATGAAGAGGATCTTCAATGAATTGATATCACACGGAGGTAGGCTCAGAAAAAACAGCAATTAATTCTTAAATCTAAGATATGCATTGAATTTTTCAAAACGCTGGAACATCGCAGTTGTCAGAGTATTAGTTTTGTAAGGAAATTTATTGGTGGAGCTCAAATTCGAGCAGAGGATACATTTTTACTTAGAAGTGTATGTTTTTGATTTAATGAGTTGAAAATATTACTTCGCATTCATGCAGCGCGTTCTTACTCATTTTCACTTATATACTGGAAACTCATATCTTGTAACGGTATATAATAATATTCAAGTAATAATCTATAATACTTATCTTTAGCCTCGTATTGAAAAAAGTTGATCTTAACGTTTACAGCAACTGTTAAAATCACGTCTGGAAAAAAAGCCAGATGGTAGATAAACATTAACGTTTTTCGCAAGCAATTTTTTAGCTTTTCAAACATGACATTTATATCTGAAATGCAAACTTCTTCTCTAGCATTTCAGAACATTGGAAAATAGTTCTTTTTCTCATGAATTTGGAAATAAGCATCGTGCAACGTACTGCATCGCTCACCTAATGCAGTTTGATTTTAGACGTGCGTTGAAAATCGACGTTCTGTAGATATGAAAGAAACGGATGCATAAGAAACTTTATTCCACAGATTTCTACTTTACTACACACCGATGGAACATAATATTCGCACTAACCCCTAAATGAAAAACAGTGCAAGTGCTACCCCATTTGATGTTTCGAAGAATTAAAACGGTGAAAATTGAGCTAAAATATTTGTAATCTACCTCACAAACTCTTTCATGTTAGGTTTGTCAATACTTTCGAGTAAGTGAATGATTAGTAAAAAGGGTTGAATTGAACTTTCGAAACTTGTGCTTCATCTGCAATCAAGTTCAAGTTTACGTAGTGGGAGTTCATTTTCGTTTTGTATCCAAGTCACGGAACCTTGAGAAAGTAAGTATTCTGAACACTGTGAAGTTTAAGCCACGGTGAAGTGAAAGACTCGTTAGAGTTTACAAACAATTCACAGTAATCTTACTAACGATAGTGAAAGTATGCTTCGCAAAATACAAGGCTCCACTCTTGGATGTTGTTATCTACCTTGCATAATATAGAGTCATTCTTTCAAGAGGCGTGCGACTGATAGCAGAGGCCTCCAGCTCAGTGCAAGTGACCTCACGAAATTCTCACCTTTCTACCAACACAAGAGTACGGATATCTACTGCTGTGGTGTGTGTACCTCGCGGGTAAGTAAAAAATAAATTTAAGTCTGTGTTCCTAATTAATTCTTGGGAGGAAAAACGTACCGTTTGAAAAATTATACTCGGAACATAAGGCCTGTTTAATGTACCTTTTAATCATACACTTGCCAGCGAGCGCAGTTGACTCAGAGATGTGTGTAAGTTTCACAACTGATTTCCTAACGATAACTTGCTCTACAGCATCTCATCTCTGAAGGTGCGTTCAAAGTAAGCTATTGTTACAGCTATAAATTTAACCATCCTGTTTGGCCTCCCAGCATTTTCGTTGCGTGAGTTTCAATGAATGGTTCTCGAAATTGAGTTCATGGCGAGAATTGAAGATTTCCATTTTCTGCATCACTGTCATTCGCCGAGGAAACTTTTTGACATGAGAAAAGAGCCATTTGATCCGGCGGTTGATTGAGTTTTTATTCAAGGCTTGAAATGGCAGGAAAAGATTTCCCTTCTGCGTTCTTGGGCAGAATTTTTCTTGGTTTGAACATCTGCTCTCCCATTTGAAATTTTCCCTTCAGAAAGACAGCACATGAAGTCCAAAACGCGTTCAGCCAATTATCGCTTCTGTGGGGAACACGACCTACAGAGAGATGATTATGAATTACGTTGTATTCAATAACCGACGAGATAACTTCGAAAATACGTGATTTTTGGTAGCTAGAAAACTCAATAGACTTTGACCATCCTATTATTTCACTCGAGGAGAATTAATTGCAAAGTTTTTGGTACTGCATTAGTACTGCAGATGATTTTTATGGACTCATTAGTTCTTCAGAAGGTTAAAAAATATAGTAGAAGCCAGGCAAGAAAACATTGAAAAACTTCTTGACTTGAGAAAAATTAAAACGAAAACATTTGAACCTGAAAACAATTGTTCATTTGCATTGTTAAGTACAAAACTGCGCAATTGCGTTCTATGTTCGCACACGCTTAAGTCATTTGTATAATGATAATCTCACGCACTTTCCATTTTCTGGCAAGATAACCAGAGAAATGTTGTGAATCAGATGAGCAAGTGCTGCGCTTCCCACCGAAGGCCGATTAGGTTGAAGTGTGGGAAGGCTGCGTCATGTAACAGGTACGATGCTCTGCTAGAGGCAAGTTTTGAAATGTTCGGATGGGCAGCAAGCATTTAAATGGGCGGAATCCGTGAAATAAATCTGAAACCTATTTCAATTTGGAAATTTTACTGATATATGAGTAGTAAATTTAGCACATTGGCATGAGCGATGCTCATCAATATGTGAGCGAGAACTAAGCTTGCAACGCTTAGTCAGCTCGCACTCATATACCGCTGAATTTGCAAAATTTACTTTTCACTTTTTATCAGGAATTGATCTATACCCTGGTTGACTAAATATGTGGAGTTGTGCCAGAGAGGTGCTGTGGAAGTGTTGTGGGAGATTCATTTCATAAAAAAATACATGCAATTCACTCGCGATGTTTTTTATTTCACAATCTCTTAACAAAACACATTTGAATATTTACAGACGTTTTCAACTGAGTCTGAAAATACAATGGATTTGAATATGTTGTTCGCAAACTTTCCTTACACTTTTTGAAATTTTGTTTACTGTTGCTTGTACCCAAACACTCAAGGTTTCTGTGACAGCTGCTCTGGCCAGATGATCGTTTTCATGTCAACGAAGTTCGTGAACATCACGTAAGTGCATCACGCCATGATGCACTTTGAAGGCTGTACCAAATTACGATGTACAATAGAGCCGTGGGAAATCGCAATCTGATATGAGTCAATTCCTTCGAATTTTCATTTGATGAATGCTTTGTATAAATCAAATTATTTATGATCTGTGTAAGGTCATCGCCAAGATAAGTCGACTGATGCCTATGTTCTACGGAGGGAAAATAATTCTTCACTCAAATAACTGAGCTCGCGTATCACAGATACTTGCGAAACATACTTCTGTTACGAACTTCAAATTTTCGTTAGCTTGATTTAGTTCAGCTCAAATTCGAAGCTCCAAAGCGTGAAAACAGCTCGACATCTTCAAAGCTTGTGATCAGATCGAAAGCTCTGAAGAATCTCGGAAATATTTACAACAATTGAAAACTGTTGACGTCAGACGAACCCCAACTTAATAAAAATAAGTAAGCAAGCTCTGATTTCCCTCCTATTCCAGAAATACCAGGAAGATTCCAACGGAATAACAAGCCTTAGAAAATTCGGCCTTTGAAATCAACTGACTACCCTCAGGTATCCCTAAGACAGAGACGTTATCAAATGGGTGGCATCCAAACAAGGACCAACCCATATACTTCAGCAATTGGCGTCCGAATATGGACTCGCCAAAATACTTATCAATAGGTTCCCAAAAAGGGACTCGCCTACAGAAGTAATTTAACAATCTGCAAAGGCGTTATTGGAAAAGTTTCGACTTCCATGGTATCTTCAATTATAGGGGAATAAAGTTAGGTATGGTGATAATTTTTAAACCATTTATTGTGCTTGGAATTGTTTAGTAAGACGTTGTATGCATTTTGAAATTGAGCGATTTACAAGGTCAAAATCATCAACATTGAAGCCTTATTTCAGATTTGACAAAAATGCGATAGCAAGACCAATATTTCAGAAACTAATTATACCAGGATGTTTGGAAATTCAGGTTACTATAAAACGGCATTTAAAAATTTAGATCACTATAAAACGATATTAGGATATTTGGATGACTATATGACAATGGTCAGATAATAAGATTACCTTTCAACCACGTTAGGAAATGCTGATTACGATTTAACTGCATAAGAAATTCCAAATTGCGATTAGGAGTCCCAAATGAGGAAATTCATACTGAGTGAGGCATTCTATGTTTAGGACTAGGAGTGTAAAATCAGTGGGTACAGTGCGAGTTTTGAGCAAACAGGTGAGTAGCTGACAGCGAAAATCCCACGCAAATAGCTCTAACTCGTACTACGCGCTCTCTCGCAGCACATTGTTTACGTTTCCCTACACGGATTGGTAACGAGGGAACGAGTAAAAAACCCTGGCTGGTCAGGTGAGCGCCCCTCTTGAAAAAACATTGACATGCCAGGGAGATCAATGAGAAGAGAGAATTTCATTTCGAGACCGCGCGGGTATTAAACGGAAAACAGGAATTTTCGAGCGTATGGTCACACAACCAAAAATTGGCCATGTGAGTCCAAAGCGACTAGATAGGTGCAGCATATACGCTGTAATGTAAGTAGTTTTTGAACCTAGACAGAAAATTCAGCGCCGTTCGACATACGAGAGCAAGATGAAGGCGTGGTGGTGGAACATCGCTGGGGCTGGAGGTACGTGAATTTTTAGAAGTCGTGTAACGTAACTGCTTAACTACAACAATTTAGGTAAAATTCTTACTTTTTCAGTTGAATTTTACTTTGGAGTAGCGTATTCAGTTAGAATGTGCCTACATAGTGCGGTGTTTGTGAAGAATAAGCGTTATTGTAATTCAAGTTAGCACAGATCATTTAATATATAATTTTTGGAGTTTTTAAGGAGTAGAATTGAAGTTCTAGCAGTTTAATTTAACCACTCTATTTTCTCAACAACTTCCAAATAAATAGTTTTATAGTTTGCATGAGCAAGTGTAAATTTCTAATTTGTAGTATCGGAGTGTTTGCCATCAAGAAGTTAACACTCGAACTTAACTTGTGCGCATTTGAACGTAAAACCTCGCTTCCGATAAAAACATCAAGTTGAGTGATGAATAACGTTGAGTAGATATGTTAGTTAGGTATTGGGCTAATCTTCTCAGACATAAGCTTAGGCATGGTCTCGTCTCAGTGAGAAATTGCAGCTCGCAAATTACTAGCGTTTGACCACAATGTGAGTTGGCGGAACGCAGCATTGTAGCTGCAACGTTGCAGGCCGCACTCACCATGAGAGGGCTACTTCACATCTTCACATCTCAGGTGTAGATACCTTCATGTTGCTGCAGGCGGTACGTGCGTATTGTGTTATCGCGGAGAGTAGACCAGCGTTACGTGCGTATTATGTTATCGCGGAGAGTAGACCAGCGGTACGTGCGTAATCTGTTCTCGTAAACAGTAGTCCGACCGAGGCACTCTGGAACCTGCAACGCTATACAATTAGAAATATGCATTACAAGGAAATTAGGCCAAGGGAAATCCAGAACTAAATTTAATGGAGAACACAAGTTGAGACTAACTATAAAATCATCAGGAACATTATTATACTTTGAAACTAAATGGATGAAAAACTGCTCTCACCTTGAAAATATCCGTATTATGTGTTGGAGTCGTTAAATCACTGTATACTGTGCATATCTTCACAAGCTTGAAATCTACTGTTTTTGTCAGTTTGGTCTTTGTGAACAACGTCGCTACATTATATTTTGTCAATTTTTAGATAGAGTGATCTACATACAGTTTCAACAAAGCAGCGAAAAATAATTGCAACTTGTTCTCATCGATTCATTAAATTTTAATATATTAGTACATTCGCAATTTAAAGTTCATTTAGACTTTAATAACGTGGAGAATGGTTCTTTAAAGAGCACTTAGCATCTGACAACCATGGATGTGGCTCTTAAATGATTGAGATCTGGGTCGATAGCATCAAATATATCATCATGATCACTCAGCCATTAAGTGCATGAACAGTAAGTGTATGTCCAATGTATCTCTAAAATTGAAAATTTCAGAAGAAATGATAAAAATAAAATAGAAACTAAAAATGAAAAAAGGGGGAAAATAATAAAAAACTAAATTGCACTAAGTTAAAAGTAAAAAAGAACGAGAGATCACACGGAGATGATCAGCCTTTAACCTAGTCAATTTTCTTATAGAGTACGCGCCTCAGTAAATGCGCAATAACATTGGAAAATACAGATTGCTGATAGCGTTGTTACAAAGCTCGTATACATCAGGTGTTATTCTCATATTGCACAAAATGTAAATAAAGATGAAATAATATAAAATTATGAAATTAAAGCTATAGGGACATGATGTCTAATCTAAGGAACATTGGTTACACGCAAGTAATAACCTGATCGGTAAATTTATCCCAAATCTAAGTGAAAAAATAATCACACGGTGTTAAATCTTGGGATCTTGGAGGCCACTCAATTTCTTGACTTAATGCAACTGTGCTATTATCAAAATTTTCTCTCACTGATGTTCTTACAACTGTAGGTCATTGAACATTTATGTCGTTTTGTATCCACACAACTCCATTAACTTGATTGACATAAATATTCTCGATTTCTGAGATTACTTGTTTATTGCAAATGGAAAGGTACAATTTTCGTACAATTTTCTAGTCAGCTCTGGAATGTGACTCATAAATATCTTTAAAATTTTAAATCTTCAAAAATTTTCTGAAATTTTTTCAATGAATGATGTATTACTTTTAAAGACTCTGGCTTACAATAAGGATATAATTTTGTTTAGGCCTGATAATGGTAAAGGTGTGGTCTTGGTTGATAAAGTTAGGCACGTTGAGAGCATAAATAATATTTTGTTTGGTGATCGAAAATTTAAAGAAATTACTGAGCCAATACACAAATTTTCAATGCGTATCGAGGATAAAATAAACAATTTTTTAATACGTTTAAAGAATGATGCTTCACTGTCTAAATACGATTACAAACTCCGTGATACTTGCTCGGGACCCGGTACTTTGTATGGTCTTCCTAAAATTCATAAACCAGATTTATCCTCTAAATTTCAGTTTAGGCCAATTTTCGCTGCATTGAACACCCCGAGATTTAACCTGACTAAATATTTTGTTCCAATCTTGAAATCCCTTCCTACTAATTGTTTTACCGTTGACAACTCAAGGTCTTTTGTAGAATGTTTATCAGATTTTAATAATACTGATGACTGCGTTTGACGTCGATAACTTTTTCATTAATGTTCCGTTGGTTGAATCCATTGAAAATTGCTTAGCTAAATTATTTTCAAATTGTTCACTATTCAAGGGGTTTTCTCGTAAGATTTGCAGAATCTGTTGGAACTAGCCGTTTGTAATTCCTTTTTCATCTTCAACAACAAATATTACCAGCAGATAGACGGATTTGGCATGGGATTATCCCTTTACCCAACTTTTGCCAATATTTTTATGTGCCATCATGTGCAAAGCTGGTTAAAAGACTGTGCTAATCATTTTAAAAAAGTTTTTTTTACGAAAGTTATGTTGACGATACATTTGTTTTGTTCAAAGAGGGATCTTACACGGATTTTTTTCTCAATTATTCGAATTCACGTCATAAGAATGTTAAGTTTACGAGGGAAGATGAAAAAAAACACCGTTTACCGTTTGATATCGTTGTCAGCAAAGTTGATAATACTTTCCAATGTTCTGTTCATAGGAAAGGCACTTTCTCAGGCTTAGGTACTAGTTATTTTAGTTTTTGTGCGACCCCTTTTAAAATCTGTGGCATTCAAAACCTCATCCATAGAGCGTTTAAAGTTTGTTCTAACTTACAATATTTACATCACGAATTTGATTTTTAGGGCAATTTTTTCATCAGAATGGTTTTCTTTTATTTACTATCGATAAACAAATCGGTAAATTTTATCAAAAATTTATGATCACACGCCAGCACTCAAATCATGTAATCATCAGAAGTTTTTCCTTGAGCTTCCTTACTTTGGACACCAGTCGATTAAGCCAAATCTGGAGATTCAACTCCTAATCAACAAGTTTTGTCCAAAACTTAAAATTCATTCTATTATTGTCAAAAATTTTACAATCGGTTCCCTTTTCCGCTTTAAGGATAAGCTGCCCCCTGCTATGTGCTCCACTCTGGTTTTCCAGTTTAGTTGTTCACGTTGTGAATCATAGTACGTAGGTTTCACCTGTCGTATACTCTTACGTCCAGAGTAGCCGAGCACGCTGGGCGTAGCTGTAGAACCGGTCGTCCTCTTGGTTCCCCTCCACTGTCCTCTGTCCGATCCCATGCTGAAAACTGTAACGTCTCTGTTTCCGTGAACCATTTTTCAATCCTTGCAGGTGCCTCTCACATGATTGATTTACACATCCTTGAGTCGCTGTACATCTTTACTCAGACATCCTCTAAATGACACTCGAAGTGCTTATCCTTTTCTCGTCGCAAACACGTAATCATTAGTTTACGTTTTTTAATTGTTATATTTTTATTTTTTGTTTTATATCTACGACTTTTTCCATCTATGTTGTAGTGTTCTTTTGTATGGTGTAGTTTTAATTTGCTCATTTTTGTTTAGTCGCAGAATTCTTTTGCTGAAAATTAACTGTTGAGTTCGAAACGTTCAATTTTATTAATATGGTCTTCATTATTTGTATTAATAAATGGCCATACGTACAGCGGTTTTCGTCTTACTTTTCATTTTAAGAATCAGACGCATCAATGCGGATTTAATTTTATATTTTATTGCAAATATCTACGTACCTATCACCATTTAAATTTGTGTTGCAAAACATTGGTGCTATGAAATGTATTTTTCCATAAATTTAGACTCAAGCGGAAATTCCTTCGTGATAAATAGGTGTCTCTTGTTGATATAGAAATTGTTAGGAATAGTTCAACAAATAAGATAGTCTTTCAAAATTCTGCAAATACCTTTTGAATTACATTAGTTTTATTTCGTGTACCGTTTTTCGACGGATCCAATATTTCAGGTCGAATTTTTCAAATGAAATTTAGGTGCTCAACATCTGAAGTTCTGCCAGTTGTGTTTCTGAACTGTAGTTAAAAAACACCTGCATAAGAGGTTGAATTTGAAAAAAAAGCACGTGGAGCAACGAAGTCGTCAGATAATTTTTCTCACGAGCGACGTTGACACGATACGATTGTAAATCAGGCCCTAGGAGTCAAGATATCTGACTTGCTACGTCATGCTGCTCAGTCAAGAACGGACACCAAGGTCAACACGTGTCACCGGCACCTTGGTTTCCATCTTATGAGCAGCGTCAAGCCGCGTAAAAGTTTCAATATAAAATTTGCGAGTAGATTTGATGATTTACATCCAATGGTAGTATTTTCTCGAGGCTCAAAATTGTCACATTTGAAGCGTTCACTGCATGTGATGAGATATCGACCCTCAGATCAACAGCACAAAAAGGAATTACAGTACACCTCGAATTGCATGGTTATGCTTCAGTTAATTACGTTTATACGAGATTATTTATGGATGACTACTAGAAATTTTTCCAAATTTACAAGGGTGAAACATGTAGTCGACATATTGCAACAGGAGAAAAATTGTTCAGTATAGTTGTAAAGGTACAATACAATAGACACGCTACAAAGAGGAGATCACGCATTTTAAAATTTCAACTTCATGGAATTTAGACCTCGTTACCGAGAAGCTGGTTTCGATATGCCATTTTCTGACTTGGTAAAGGAAGGATAAACGAAAGTTATTAGGAGTAAAGGATACGCGAAAGTTATTCTTTCGGATGTTGTGATGCTGAATAGCTCGGTATTTCGTATTCTCGTTCAGTTCACTGCTTAGTTTCACCTTTTATGAATAAATAATTTTGCATATTGAACTAACTCTATTTTTATTATCAAGTGTCCTTCAACCATTGTACTCAATTTTTGAAGATTGTGCAGATTGCTACGAGTCATTATGTGGAGGACTTTTATACGCTTGAAAGTTTTCGGGCTAAACAATTTACGTTTGTGTATTGGATGATTTCAGTTCCGTACTCATTAAACATACAAATATCGTTCGACAGCAGTGACATCAAGTTTTTATTGTGAAACAGTAAAAATTATTTCCTTGAAAAGCGTTACGACTATAATTATTTTAATAAAAACACCCTAGGGAAGTTTGTATAAGGCTCAAACAACAGCGAGAGAAATAACTAGAGGTAAATTGAGTGACAGGTTTTCATTAAGAAGTGAAAGACTCCATCACCAACAGAATTTTTTCGATGACCTACAAGTTAGGCCTAACGATGACCTACAAAAGTTCGGCCTATCTTGTTACGTACTTGAAAGAACTTACATCTTAACAAAGATTTAAATTTAAAGAGAAACATTGAATTCAGAGAGTTTTCACACCGTAAGTACAAATATTTTGAAATATTTTATTCACTATTTTTTTGTAATTTATTTTGGAAAATTATGTTGCTGAATTCTGTCAAAAAAGATCAAAAGCTCCTTAGTTACGACGTACATTTTAGCATTAAATATCGTTTCGAATAATGAAATCTGTCATGATAGCCTCTTAGCTGTTATCGCGAGTGATTCTGGCTATGCAATTACAACAGCTGTCTGCTCTCACGTGAAGCGTATTTAAGCTCAACGATTTTGTTCCTGATTCGCATTGTTCCTTGAAGCGAAGTCAAGATGCAGTCGTGTCTTCTGATTCTGTTGGTCACTGTAGGGCTCAGCTACGGCCAGAAGGCCGGCACGAACACCGCTGAAGTTCATTTGGCTCTGCCCATCCAGGACTGCGAATCTGGAACATGCACAGAACAGGCGACTAGCATCGTTATGGACTCTAACTGGCGTTGGACTCATAGCATTGAAACATCTACTAACTGCTACACTGGCAACGAGTGGTCCGCCGAGTACTGCCCCGACTCGGCCACCTGCACAGAAAACTGTGCTATCGACGGCGTTGATGAAGGTACGTGGAGTGGCACTTACGGAGTCACTATCACCGGCTCATCTCTCAACCTGCATTTCCTCACATACGGCCCTTACTCCACCAACATTGGGTCTCGAGTTTACCTTTTGGAAAGCGACTCTGCCTACCGCATGTTCTATCTCAAGAACCGGGAATTCGAAATTACGATTGACGTCTCAGAACTTCCCTGCGGCTTGAATGGAGCCATGTACTTCGTGGAGATGGAACAGGATGGTGGACTCGCAGAATTTGCCGCAAATGAAGCTGGTGCTGCCTACGGTACTGGGTACTGTGATGCCCAGTGTCCCCATGACATGAAGTTCATTGCTGGCCAAGCCAACTGCGACGAATGGATACCATCAGACAACGATCCTAACTCAGGCACCGGCAAGTACGGTATCTGCTGTCCTGAGTTCGATATTTGGGAGGCAAACAGGTAAGACGTACATACTAAATGAAATAATTTAATCCTATCATAACTTAATGTAATTTTATGAAATGGTGCAATAATATGTAATGAAATTTTTCTCTGGACATAAAAGCTAATGGAAATTATTAATTCAATCATGGAGGGACAGAACTATATAATTACAGTTATTGAAAATCCTCTTTCGATTTTCAAATTACGAGTATTTTCTTTCAGACAGTGTGTGTGACCTACGAGTATTTTGTTTGAAGCCCTCGCTTTCCTTTCTTTTCAGCAATGCTCAGTCGTTCACCAGCCATCCCTGCACAATCGAAGGGTACACCCCGTGTGAGGGACTTGACTGCGGTGACAACCCTGACGACCGTTACAGCGGTGTGTGTGACAAGGATGGATGTGACTTCGCTGCGTACAGGAATGGCCAGACAGACTTCTTCGGACCGGGCCTGACTGTTGACACTACCCAGCCAATCACTACAATCACGCAGTTCATCACTGCTGATGGTACTGATGATGGAGATTTGGTTGAAGTTCGACGAATCTTCATCCAGAATGGCGTGGTTATCCAGAACGTGCCCGTGAACTTTGACGGAGTGACTCCTTACGATTCTATCACCGAAGATTACTGTACTGAAATTAAGAGTTTCTTCGGTGACTTCGACGACCACTCCCTCAAGGGCGGTTTGAAAGCCATGGGAGATTCCTTGGGCCGCGGTCATGTTCTCGTCATGAGTCTCTGGGACGACCACTACGCCAACATGCTGTGGCTCGACAGCTCCTACCCGACCGACGTTCCCGACCTCAACGCCCCTGGTATCCTTCGAGGCCCTTGCCCTACTGACAGCGGAGTGCCTTCTGATGTTGAGGGAGAATATGCTGATTCTTCAGTCACCTTCTCGGACATCAGGATTGGGCCCATCCAGAGTTATTAATTTGGACCATGAAGAAACTCAGCCATGCTAGAGATCTGTCTTTCTTTCTCTTAAAATTGCAAACTTAACCCTACTTTTTTTACCCTTCATTTTGCACGCAACTACGGTCAGTGTATTTTCTTTCAAATGAAGGTCGAACAAGTAACAGTTTCGACAATGGTGTAAACATTTTTAGTCTTCAAAGTATCATCACGAGCTACAACGTGTTACAACCCCTAGTACAAATTCAGTTCTTGAAGTTCTCCCGATGAAAATAATTGTAAATAGAGCACACTACCAAGACGGATCAATATATCCTGGATATCAGAAGGGATGCATGAGTTTCACATGAAAGTGAGCGCGTAAATTGACAATCGTTCAACGTTTAATGGTTAGATACTTATTATATTCTGAAGTTACAGTACAGAGCAGAAGTTGCCAGGTCTAGAGTTTCACCTAATATAATTGAATGGTGCGAGAGTGCTGAAAAGCCTCTTCTTCTGTGAGGTAAACAGAACTGTATTTGTACCGGACCCTCTGCTGATTTTGTTTTGGAAAGTACATCGTTATTTATGGATCTATTGAGGAGTATTCATTGAAACGTTTATTGTGGTGGACTGTAGATGGCGCATCAAAATATATGTAGGATATGATTGCCTTCTCGACTTGCGATGAACGATTGCTGATTAATGGTTGTCCAAGAGCTAATGAACCTAAAGGTGGGGCCTAGACTCATTAGGCAGCGCCCCCCCACCTCTTAGGTTGGGGGTAGGGAAACTTCAAGTCTAATGCGTTTCATAGGTTTGAAAACATAAATTCTTATATATATTCATTTCACGATTTTGCGACTGCCATAGAACTTCCCTTAAGCTTTAGTACATCCATTAGCTTATACCTCGTGAGTCTAAAAAGATAATGAAGTATGGAAAAGTTCTTGCTCACTGGTTAAGCTAATGTATTCAGAATACATTTTACCATTTTATTTTTATATAAGAAGTTCATTCCGCCTCTACTGCTGTTTACCTGCAGTATCTCAACAACAAAATTAATGACTATTAGTACATTCGCCAGCAACACAAACACTCTTTCTCCATAATAGGTTACCCCAATCCCATTTAATCCCACCACTTTTTTTATGCTTTTCATTTTTCTTTGATGTGTTCCTTCTCATTTCGTCTTCTAATGATCTTATTGCACTCTCCTCTCCACGCAGTTTTCTGCTCGGGCAATGCACCACTCGATAATTTTCAATGTGCGGCACATTTTTTAAGACATCTAGAATTGAAATCCTAATACCACCTCTGGTTCAACTGTGAACCTGATATTGCTGTGTTTTGATTCAAATAATCAAGAAATAGGGAAGAATGGGATGGGTCGCGGAAAAGCATAAAATTTTCATCGATATATCTCGGATAATATATAGGACGAAATTCAGGGGGCACTCAGCCAGTCATTTGGTCTCATGGTGGTACATAAAAATATCTGCGAAGGTAGGACCGAGTGGCAAGCCCATCCCCAGTCCATCGACCTATTTGTAAAATTTCCCACTGAAATAAAAGAATGAATTTAAAACTGAAGGCTGTGACAAAGTTTAAAAAAAGAGAACGAGTTAGGCCAATCACAGTAGAAAACGGGTTGGTAAATAAAAGGTTTAAACAAAAATTTATGGTTCCAGTAATGGAAACATCAGTGAAAAGATTCTCTACACCAAAAGAAGCCATTCACCATGTGTAAATAATTTAAGCCTGTTGGCAAAAGTATAAGAATTATCCACTGAGAAATCATTTACAGCAAATGGTGATAAAATTGGTACAAGGAACTTTGCCAGTTGATAATTAACAGTATAATAAGCTGCAAATATTAGACGGAACGGAAAATAAGTAAAAAAAAGCTTTATGAATTATGGAGAATTCCTGGTCCTGATCCAGAAATGTAAAGTTTCTATAAAGATCATCATCTAAGTTTCTTATTTCTGAGAAGCCGCAAAAAAGTGTTTATTTTATCTTAAATTATACGGGAGAATTTTTTCAACATGTTCAGAAATGACAGAGAATTTAGTCGGATCGAAAATAACACTCTTAATTACATCATAATGCACACACTTGTCAAGAAGCACAATTCCGTTTTCTTTGTCAGGCTCACAGATGATAATAGATTTGTTGACAGCTAAATTCTTGAGAATCTTAAAATCTAACAAATTAGGGGAAAATACTTTATAGGACTTGAAGCCATGAAAATACCTATGAGCAATTAATTTAACTTTCTTTAAAAAATCTGGTTTTGAATTGGCAGTGAGGTTGAAAATTTTCATTCGGTCAAACATTCGTTCCCAGAGTAAAAAAAATCTATATAAGTCGTAATGAAAAACAGGAAGGCAGAAATCCAGCCCAAAAGATAAAAGAGTTACACCGATGAGAAATTTGACCGAATGAAAATTTTCAACCTCACTGCCACTTCAAAGCCTGATTTTTTAGCTGAATTGGAGGGATTCTTGCCTATCCCCCTCGATCTTCGGTGCGCCTCCATAGTGAACAGTGTGGCTCCAGTGTGCAGTACAATAATTCTAACATTTTAGCTTTATCTAGTCATTAGAATTATTTAAGAATTTTAGAGTACTTATACATTTTTAAAATTAAGCCGCCTTTTAATGAAACTAATAGTGCCCGTCAGTTGTTCATAGTTTCCTTTTGATTTTAGTAGTAGTATTTTTTACCTCTGTGTATATTTCACGAATATTTCTATCTATTCATCTTGGTTTTGTTTTTTTCAGAAAATTCGTACTGATGATGAACCTGGTGCTCGAAACGTTTACCTTTTAAAATCGGACAGCAAAAAATAATTTTACCACTGTTGACTTTGAGAGTGGCAACCTTGGCGTTTTTATTTATAATTCGTCTGCGTAAGAATGCAGTCCATGTAAATCTTCAATTTTAATTTTAATTTTTTTTGTTACTTAGCTGTTATTAGTACAACTATTTACAAGATAAAGCTGTTAATTCCAGAAAAAATCATTCCTAAAAAAAACACAAACGAGGTGATGGTAGAAGTGATTAATTTTTCTAAACATTAGTTACAATCAGCTGCATGGGAACCTCCTTCCTTGAATCACTTACCCTCGAAAAAGTTTTTTTTTGAAGCAGTCAATGGACCATTTTCTGGAAATCTCTAAGCCTTCATTCAAAAACTGAGTTAACCTAACCTTTGAACAAATCTTATTATGATGATGTGATCCGCGGAAGCTTTAGTCTAGACTCGTTGAATGTAGAAAATTGCGAAACAACAGTAAAGTTCTTAGCTTCAGTGCAACTAAATTCTTTACTCCCTCCAACAAATTCACCAACTAGAATTTCAGCCGTACAATAGATCCAGCAAATATTTTGTTGGAATTTTTACTTTTGACATTCCAAATCATTATCCTTCACTCTTACTAGAGACAATTATCTTTCACGAAAAAAATTCACTCTCAACAGAGACTTTTTCGCCTCGCTCCCTAAGCTGGCTAACCGTCAATGACATACATGGAACTTTTTCAGAAATTGACCAAATCTTATTTAAAACCACAGACTTCCATAAAGTCATTCCTGACCAGACAAATCTTTCAAATACCTCACATAACAGATGCGTCCAATTGCCACTTTTTTAGTCAAGCCAGAGGGCATTGAAAACCTCTGGATAATTTTAAGTTGCGAGTATGATATTCCTTTTGAAATGTATCAAAAATTCAGAAATCATTTTATCCAGAATAACAATTACGCTGCAAAAAAGTTTACGAGATCAATAAATAATACCGACATGACAAAAAAATTTGCCCACAGACCGAGAAATAATTCTCAAAGCACAATAAAAACTATCATTCATCATACTGTATCCTATCCCAATGCGAAATTTTGTTGTATCCCTGGCAACTATTTTGTTAATACAGTATAGGTGTTCATATTTAGCTTGAAAGCAAAAATTGATCCCGGTAGTTACTTACACTACGTCGACGTAGGAAATTCTAACCTCTCTTCCTATAAAATTTCAGTTACTAATTCATTAAATGCCAGCTGCAACAAACATTGAAAGATAAATCATCCTGGGAAAATGAATTTCTACTTCAAATTTTTAAATCCGAAGCTCTTCTAATTCCAAAAATTTAAGGCGATATTAGAAACAAATCTTTTTCTTTCATTTTATTTCTTAATTTAATAAAAGTTCCATGAGTACCTCCCATTTTTGCGGGCGACGATAAAGGCAATCTTTGGCAAAATTTCCGAAAAATAGTTCACAAAAAAGTTCGCTCTTATGTAAAGTCCAATTAATTTCTCCTCGATGAGCAATTCGGCTTTCGATCCCAAAAATGAACAACTCAATTTTTTTTTCAAATTATCAACAATTTTTTCGATTTTCGAAAAAAATCAAATATTTATGAAGGAAACCTAGTACTCTCTATTTCTTCAAATAAAAAACATTCGTTTGCGTAGGGGAAAACACACTTTTTCTATGCTGTACTATTATGCCACACGAGATTTTCGTGATTGTTTCAAATCGAACCTTACAAACAGTTAACAATATTGGCACACTCTAAGTGTAAAAGTCTAGGTAGATTTTAAAAACTGTTTTTATTCACTCCGAAAAAATACATTTCGTTCCTCAAGTTATCATCTTAAACTCAAGAAGCACTCATCAATCTTTGATGGCACGCGGTTATTAACATTTTGATTTTTGTTGATGTTACCTATCAATCGTACAAAATAAATTCCACGCCACATTCTTGTAGCGTTTAGTATGTTCACCAGTAACTTTCTAGTGTTTGTTTCGGAAAATTTTGGGATTGAAGTGCTCTAGTTTTTCCACGCTCCTTCAAAAACTTTTGAGAAGTTAGATAATTTTGAAATGAGCATATTTAGATATTTAAAAAAAAAATTCGTCAATTTAATATAAATCTGATATTTTAATAGTACGAAAACGACAATAGGCTGGAATTGCAGCGTACAAGTATGAAAGTATATTTATACCAAGGTAAGCTCTCGGTAGCGCCTACAGTACAACGGTCTGCATGACTTCTCCGTACTGTTAGGAAGCAGAAACTTATCTTAAAAAGTGAGCAATTGAGCAGCTCTAGGAATTTTGCTTTATCAATAATTGTTCTACCACCAGATTAGAACAGAATGGGCTGACATAAAAATAAATACAACGAAATAAAATGAAATGAAATTGATTGGATCAGAGTGGAGCGGATGGTATGGGTCTGGACGGAATGGAGTGTTCTTTTTTTTCAGCTGAGTTGAATTGAGTAACAAAACTGAAACAAACCAAGTAGTCTCTTCTCAGGTAGCAATCGTCAGACACGAATAGAGAACATGCACCTGAGTTGAAGAGAAGTAAAAGTGTTCGGGTAAAGAAATGGTGGCAATAGCACTATTAGCAGTGTTCTGTGACTACTACTACCACATATGTTCGTATATAAAATTAAAAAAAATAAAAATATATAATTAAAATAAAAACTATGAATTAAAATGGATAAAATAAAAAAATACAGGTATATATGTAATTAACTGGACCTCATACCCTCTGCAGCTTGGTGTGTGAAATAGAAATAGTACACACCGAAATAGTGCTCATTACATTGTGTCTGCAACAATTACGTGTGCAACAAATGTCTTTGTCCTTTCTATCCTTTTTAATTCAGACTCTGGCACATCTAGCTCTGCATTCATTATTCTGCAAGCCTATACTCAAACCACTATTACAGGTAGCGATGAAGTTATTCTCACACCCTCTAATATTTAATATAGTTAATTATTTCTTAAAATTATAACTCATTTATTGCCAAACGATATTAAAGTTTCATCATAAAGAAGGAAAAGTACCACATTAATTTCGTCAAGTAGGATTAAATCTAACATGTGAAAACGCATTTAAACTCAAAATGCGCGAATTGGTGGCGAAAACCGTTTGAAAATTTCTATTAAATTAACACTCACATTAAGAATTTTTTCTTTCAATTGTCAATTTTCTAAAACATTTACTCCATTTCAAAGTCTAGCAAAAGGGTCATCATTGGATTCTCTAACCACAAGTACAACTGGTAAAAAAAAGGAGCTGACATGAATATTTATGTGTATTTAAACCAAATAACTCTTAATTGTCATACATCATGAAATAGTTTTAAAATATTGACTAAAGCCAAGCTATCTCAAGATTTACTTCAGAATTTGTCATAAAAAATTAGAAGAGTTCAGCACAAAAGTGCATAAGAGAAAGAGAGAAAGAGTAAAAGAAAACTGAAATTTTCAGCAAGCGCTGCTAAAAAAACGGGTCCCGAGAGCATCATGAGGTTAAAGGTTAAGGTTAACATCGGCATCTTTGGGATGCTTTATTTCCAATCAAGCCTGATACATATGATCTTAGCATTGGTTTTTCAAATGTCTTATAACTAACCCTATATATAGGACACCATGACGGTTCCCCCGTAAAGCCGGTACCCATTTCCGACACCTGGGTCGAGTGGGGTATTGTGCTTGAGCTTTCCCTTATACCCAACGGGGAAAATCTCCGCGCCAGCGCCGGGATACGAACCCGCGACTTCAACATGCGAGCCCGATCCCTTAACCACTGTAGCACGGAGAGCACAATGAACCCAAAGATTTTATAAAATAGCATCGTCAAGAATCTTGGAGAAGTAGAATGTACCAACAAAATATATATTTGCTAAACCTACATAGATTAGCACTGTTTAAACGGACGTCTTGAATGAATATCGACAATCATGGGTGATTTTCCAAAAGTAATATCGTATCGCTACTAGCTTGTATTGTGCTAAAATTTTATTTGATCGCTAGAAATTCCGATTTTTAGAATAAAATCTCCCATTTAGCAAAAATGTAATTAGCTCTTTTGTCCTAATGATGTAAAGTAGATTTGTTGCTAGAAGTGGTTGGTTTTTCCTTTTAAGAACTCAGCATCTACAATAAACTCTGCCAGCGGTGAGTTGTTTTG
The DNA here is from genome assembly GCA_030386875.1 of Morinoia aosen. Lineage (NCBI taxonomy): Eukaryota > Metazoa > Arthropoda > Malacostraca > Amphipoda > Talitridae > Morinoia > Morinoia aosen. The sequence goes on along the minus strand of CM059579.1, from coordinate 59,775,801 downwards.
AAGCTGCTGTACCCTATGTTAGTATGGCCCGAAAACGAAAAGAAATAGCTAATTTTCTTATTATTAAGTATACAGAATTCTTAAGTCCATATGAGTAAAATTACCATTGGTGTAATAATAGTATACCATTTTTTAGTAGAGGATACCACCATAGTGCTAAAACTACCGGAAAATGAAGACTTCAATAAATATTAAAATTCCCTTTTTTCGCCACTTCTTAGAATCCTCAGAACGGCAACTACCCGTCGTAGTTCATGAGTTCATATTTATCATTAGGATGATGTGAGACTAGTTTTCGACTTGACATATTCCTGGAAAGCTGTTCTGTTTCCCCCATTATCACTGGTATTCTGTTCAGTTCTCACACACACGATGGTGCCATATGCACTCCTAAAATTATGAATAAGCCAAAGAAAGTTGAATGAGGATTACTCAAAAATGGGATCCGGGATGACATACCTGAATGTGTTCTATATTGCTTACAAATACTATGAAGTGTATTTTATTTTTCGCCGTTTTTTCTTGATTTCGTGCGACTTCCGAGCAAATCCTCTATTATATTACGAAATTATTTATTTTAAGAAATAATAGAAATATGTGATTTCTTTTCAGTTAATATTCAACTATATTTTATATATTTTTTTTCATCATATATATATTATAAGAAATGTCACAGACACTCTTAAAAACTTTCGGAGAAAATAATGCAATAAATATCCACGGTTTAAACAACCAGTATTTAACTATCTTTTTCCTTGGACTTTCCATCCCCAACTCTTACCTGCCCCGCTTATCTTACGTGATAAATTAAATTAAAATTCTCTCCTATTTTCAAATTATTGCTCCGATGTGTAGCTTGAATATCAGTCCCAAGTGGTGGGTAGTTCCGTCCGTGTGAGGGGGTGGAAACCTGTCAGTCTGGTAACGGCGATTACTGTAACGGTGAAATAAATAAAAAATTCCTACGGTTGAAGGTTTACCATTTCATCGTTCATGCTAAAAGCCCTGTATAATAAATATTTAATCACCATTTAAAAAACTACAGGTGTTTCATTATCGTTTTCGAAAATGTCTTTTATAGAGATTTCTGAACTCCAATAATCGTTTGCTCCGACGGACATGTAGATAAACAAATAGAGAGAATAAAGGCTTAAAAATTTCATTCGTATAAGGGATTTTAGATCTGATTTAAAAAATGCAAAAGAACACATTTGTTAAATATAAGGCATTCGAACTTCCTCGAAGAATAAAATGTGACTACAATGAATACAGTGAATACTAAAGTGAATACAGTGAATACTACAGTAAATACAGTGAATACTACAGTGAATATAGTGAATACTACAGTGAATACAGTGAATACTACAGTGAATACAGTGAATACTACAGTGAATACAGTGAATACCACAGTGAATACAGCGAATACTACAGTGAATACAGTGAATACTACAGTGAATACAGTTTCCCAAAATACCCTAATGTTCTGATGAGTTTTATTACGCTGAGGAATATGAGTTGAGGTGCCGGTGGCCACATTGAGTAATAGATTTTCACGCGCTCTATAGCAGGTTACTAAGAGCGTAGGAATTTTTCTCGTTGCACCAAACAAACGAAGGCACAGCAGACGACAATGGTATTGAGAGACCCGCTGCATGTAGCTCAACTGCCTTTTGAAACGTTAAATACTGCGGATTACATTGAAGTTAATATTTTAAAGACATTAGAGTTAATATTGAAGATCACTTTTAAAAATAACGGACATTAAATAGATCGTGCTTTCATATAGTTTTCATTGGGTGTATGTAAAATTGAGTTTGTGAGTCAGCAGCACTATGAAAATCCTCTCAATGACCACCGGTGAGTCACGTCACAGTTAAAGACTTGACACGGTCGATTTACATCTGCCCACTTCGCTTAGGAGAGTCGTCTAAATTTAATTGAGAGAAACAAATAGAGCTCCACAGCAAAAAAAAAAAAACCCAACAAGTGAAATTCCGAGTGCGAAAAACAATGTTAAAGAATAAAAGCTATATTGGAGAGCAGTTCTCTGACAAAAACGAGTCGTTCATATATGATTTGAGGACTAATGAATGAGTTAAATTAGAGTTAAATACGGTACTCGTAATGTTTTAAACTTTTATCATTAATAATGACTAAGACCATGTACAGAATTTATACAAATTCAGGGCATAATGCTGTTGTAGACATAATATTAATACTTTTTCCAAAATTTCAATGGTTTACTTGCGAATGTTGAAGGATGTAGGAAAAGACGAAGACCCGGATTGTGAGCTTCAGGACATTGGCGTATTCGAAGCGATATGGGTGGCTGTATGGTTAGCTACATTCTGTAGCAGGATGCTTAACCAAGTCTACTAAGAAGAAGTTTATTCATTCGTTTGTTAATTCATAGATACGGATGTACATTCAGTTTTCATATTTATCTATAATGCGATGTTTTCGGTGATCTCGATACAATTGTACTTATTAGGAGGTATAGAAATAAGTGCAAAGAAATACAAAAATTAACAATCAAAGTGAAATGCAAGTGCATGTCTTTCATTCATCTACCTCAATACATGCAAAGGTTTATCAACGACAAATGAAAATTCGTTAGTGTCAAATCGGATGCCTTTTAACGACAAACTAAATTTCGTTTGTCTAAATTTTAAACGAAATTTTTAACTTATCCCTAAAATTTAGACTTCGTCGGTGAAAAATCCAATTCTATTTACGACTAGTCAGTTCTCTTCAATGGCAAGCTGAATTTCGTTGGTGTCAAATTAACTTTTGAATGACATAGGTCACTCATGACCCGTCTGGTTAGGTTGCTAGTAGATGTAGATTTAGACTTATACAGGGTGTTGCAAAATTGTTGGTACAAACTTCGGCTGCTGATGGAAAATTTTGATATAAACACTATTTCATCAATCAAAAGTTCAAAAAACTCTTAGTTGATGAGATTTTATGCTTACAAATTTCCAAGACTTCTTTTTCGCAGTACGACGGCGAATTCGCAAAAGAAAGGAAGAGAATAATAAGGGGAATTAGAGCTGACAAGTTTAGGCAGGATTGACGCCATACTCATTTATTCTTATTTGTTAAATGTCTAAAAACTTACTATTCACAAATTTCAACAAATTTCCAGGCAAAAGAAATTTCTAGAAATTTCCAGTCGAAGTTAGTAACCTCTAGTTTGAACCGCAATCATTTGTCAGTTAGCATCGTGACACTGTACTGGTAAGATGAACCGCCTAACAAATGCAGAAATGACTGATATGCATTTTGTCCATGGTTCTGCTGATGTTAATGCAAGACGTGCCGCAAGAATGTACCAAGAACGTTACCCCAATGGACGGGTGCCTGTTCATCGATTATTCACTGCTTTGCACCGAAGACAGTGAGCGATCGGAAGTTTCAGTGCAAACAGAGTGAATGCTGGTCGCCCAAACAGCTTGATCTGGATCATGAGGAAGGTGTATTGGAACATTTCCGTCGAAACCCACGTACGAGCACTCGTGCCGCAGCAGCATCTATGGGAATTCAAGGTCACACTGAAGTGTAGCGGTTATGAAATCTGAATAATTATCATCCGTATTTCTACCAGAGTCCAGGGACTACTTCCTGCAGAATATGATCCTCGCGAATGATTCGCGCCATGGTTTTTGAATCAGGAGTTAGAAGATGCCCATTTACAGAACACGTGTTGTTCATGAATGAAGCTACCTTCAACCGCAATGGAATGTTCAATTTCCATAATTTTCACGAATGGCAAACGTAAAACTCTCATATCATCCCAAAACATGGATACCAACAACGCTAAACTGTCAATGTTTGGGCAGGTATCGTTCATAATCAAATCGTTGGCCCATACATTCTGCCAGAGCGTCTCACTGGGAATGTTTACAGAATCTTTTTTGAAGAAATCTTCCTGGATTTATTGGCCGATGTTTCATTGGATATTCGTAGAAGAATGTGGTTTCAGCAAGATGGAGCTCCGGTACATTTTTTTGAGGATGTGAGACGCTTACTTGACCTTCAATTTCCAAATCGATGGATTGGTTGTAATGGTCCAGTGTCCTGGCCGCCAAGAATTCCTGATCTAACTCCGTCAGACTTTTTTTGTGAGGGCACATGAAAAGTCTTGTTTATGAAACACCTGTTGAGTCAGAAGAAGATCTTGCCGCCAGAACTGCAGTCGTTGCTGGAGATATTGCTGAGATGCCTGGCGTCTCTGGCAACGTACGCAACTCCCTCCGACGAAGGTGTCGCGCCTGTATCGATGCTCATGGTATACATTTTGAACAATTACTGTAATGAGGTCCTCGCTACTCATAAATTATCTGTTGTTAGTTGTTTTTTGAATTACCCTCTAGTGTATTAATAAACAGAGCGTAGCTAATACTTGGGTTTCATATTTTACAGACCAGGTTATCTCAAAACGAAGCGTTTTTTGAACTTTTTACATTGATGAAATAGTGCTTGTATCAATATTTTCTATTAGTAGCCAAAGTTTGTACCAACAATTTTGCAACACTCTGTATTTTAATTCGTAACTAGTAGGACCCGTTGAAATTCCACAGACAATGTCATCAGTAAGCTAGGTGGACCCGTGGAAAAAATTAGGTCAACATTACTAAACAAATTTTAAAATAACATATTCTAGCCTAACCATACCTTAACCTAACATAATCTAACCAATCTTGTCCTAACCTATGCTAAACAAATCTATCCTAACCTAACCTAACTTTAAATAATGTTATCAATAAGCTAGGTGGACCCGTGAAAAAATTCGATCAACATTACTTAACAAATTTTAAACTAACATACTATAATCTAACTTATCTAAACCCAACATATTCTAACCTAACCTATCTTAACCTAACATATTCTAGCCTACCTTGTCCTAACTTATTCTAACAAATTTATCGTAACCTAACGTTTCTTATCCCAATCTTATCCACCCTAAATTAACCTAACCTAACCTATCCTAATCTAACTTTCCCCAATGTCATCGTTAGGCTAGGTGAACCCGTGAAAAAATTCGGTCAACGTTACCTAACAAATTCTAGCATAACATATTCTAATCTAACCCATCCTAACATAACATTTCCTAACCTATCCCATCCTAACACAACATATACTAACCTATCCTAACAAATTTAAAAGGTGAAGAATTTCAAAATTTTTCAAAAAAATTAAACAATTATCATATCCCCCTCCCCTCTCTCACTCTCCTTCTCTCCCCCACTCTCTCTCTCTCTCTCTCTCCCTCTAATGTAACGCTACCCGACGCTTGCCAACCCGTATCATAGATACCGCAATGATTGAGGTGTGACGCACATAGTTGTAAGCGTATTAATATGCTGAAGATTATGTTTGCTATTCAGGCAAACTAATTCAATACCAAATTAAAACATTTTTATGAAATACTTGTCGAACAGACGTTAGGAAATATTTCTTGGAGAATGGAAGATTCATAACAGACCGTACGTATCTACTGTACAGCACAGGTTGATGAATTTGTATAATTGGGGCGAAAGAAAACAGACATTTTTCTCTGAATGTAAGCAATAGAATTGAACTATCCGCCCAATGATAAAATGTTTCGCTGTGTTTTCAGAAAAAGCTCGCAGCGAGTTGAATTTTAGTTTATTTTATTACTAACAGCAGCGAATTGAATTTTGCCAAATGTTATTGATACCTGAGAGTATGGCGAGGACAGCCAGTCAACAGGAATAATTGTTAACTAGTCCACCCCCATTATCACTATCACTTCACCATCACTATTATAAAAGGAGCCGCATCCGTCCGTCCGTCTGTGTGTCACACCCATCAGCCGAAAGTGTGAGATGAGCGTATCTGTGATACAAGCTTCAACTCCACAATTATTTTCGGTGCCTTAACCCAGCAGATTGGGAGTCGGAATGAATGTCACGTGTATTGGTAGGTTAGGTTGTGTAGAATATCAGTAGTTGAGACTGAGGAAAGTATAGGAAAGGTATAAGATAGCATAGAAAATCGTGGGAAAGCCATGTTAAAGCTCAGTTGGTCTGCCACTTTATCACGCTGTCAAGGAAGCTTAATGACTATTTTCGATAGGAGTTTCACCAGTGCACAAGACTAAGAGTATTTTAATCGCGGGTTCTGTTGGATTGGATATATTTGTTTTTCATCCATATCTGAAGTATATTTTTTATGAAATTATCGATTCCAGTCATTTATGACGGATCGCGTACACCAAAAAACCCTACACCTCGACCTTCTCGCAGCGCCAGCAACGTAACAACACCTCCTCCCCCTTTTAAAAAAACAGGGGTGTACTACAGCTTTTTACCTTTAATTTAAAAAAGCTCAAGTTCAATTTAAAAAGCTCAAGCTTAATTTAAAAAAGGTCAAGTTCAATTTAAAAAGCTCAAGTTTAATTTGAAAAAGCTCAAGTTTAATTTAAAAAAGATCAAGTTGAATTTAAAAAAGATCAAGTTTAATTTAAAAAATATCAAGCTTAATTTAAAAAAAAACTCAAGTTTAATTTAAAAAAAGTCAAGTTTAATTTAACCCTTTACGCCCTGAATTATTTTCCAAACGTTTAAAAAAATAATTGGTGTTCTAGTTCTGATAGAAAGGTGTACTAGAAGCATAATAAGCATTGAAATTACCTGAAATGAATTTTTTGGATGAAATAATTTTTTGTGACGAATTCTTCACATCCGCGAGCTAAGGTGTCCCAGCAAAACAAGGCAATAATGTCAAATCCTTTATTGAATGATGTTTTAGAACATTTCACCAGTTACGATCATTCCATTCATTGTAAACCTTATACCACATCCTTTGGTAAGAACAAAGCCACAAATAGTGTTACATTATGCCTTCAGTTTTTGTCTTCATACTACTCATGATAGGATTCAAGCAGTTTGATTTTGCATTGAGGCAAAGGCTTACATTACATTTCTTGCAGTAAACGTTAGTTTTTCCACTGCAGTTTTCTCTCTTACACCTGTTCCTTTTTTCAGCAATCCTGGGTAAGTGTCCAATGCCGTCTGTTCGAATTAGAACAGAAGGACGGTAGCAGCCTTTCTTGGGAGGCTTGATTGTCTCTTCTATCGAAGAAGGTCTTCCTCTTTTCTTAGCGCACGTCTTTCCAGTTTTCATGAGGTCAAAGGCGAGGAGCAGCTTGAAAGCTGCTAACGAAAGAATGTCTTTCTTGGGCAAACTAAGGCTAGAAGCATCCCTCCTGTATAATAGCCAAGAGTTTACTACAGACATGTCGATCATATGGAATACCAACCTCATATAATACTTTTTTGATCTGAGGGGTATCTTGTAAAGTGAAATCAATTGATCGGCTAAATCAACTCCTCCCATCGATTTATTGTATTGTTGAACAATGTCAGGACATTGCACTCCGATAATGGTCTTGCTCTTGGAGTCAAAACGCTGAACTGTGGTCAGGGGCTCAACTTTGGCAAATGTAGAGATCATATTTACCACCCGGTTATCATACCACTTTACGTAAACAGCCTCTGAATTGTCTTGTTCAATTTTTGCAGATTCGATTGCACCTCTCCCTTTTTTAGTGATTCCTTTCTGGCATTTCATTTCTTTCGGTAATCCAGCTAATCTAGCAGGTCTTACAGTCCCACAACACCATATTTCTCGACTGGCAAGGTGGTCAATGAGCGGAAGGGAAGTGAACCAATTGTCGAAGAACAGAAGATGATTTTTTTTGAGGGAATGTTCTGAGCCAGATGTAACACAGAATTGGCACTTGGTTTCAGATCTGGAATATCAGGATCATCAACAGGTTCAATCTTTCCAGTATATGGAATGAAATCGTAGGTCATGCCTTTTTCATCAGCTAGAACGAACAGTTTGTATCCCCACTTTGTCGGTTTGCTTGGAATATACTGTTTTGCTGACGATCTTCCTTTGAATGAGACTAATTGCTCATCCACGCAGAGGTTTTGAATCTTCGGAATAGTTCGAAATTTACTGCGCAAATGATCGATCATGGGTCGAACTTTTGCAAATTTGTCAGGTCCTGATTCATCCTGCGAAGTGTTGTCCACTAGATGGAAATTGCTTTTTATTACCTCAAATCTGTCCCTGCTCATTACGTCACCAGCTATGTCAGCTATTTGGTGCAGTTTTCTACACCAGTGCATTGCAGTATTGGGAAGCTTACTTATAGAGAAGTAACAAACGAGACCCAACCACTGTTCTATCTCCTTATTGGTCACATTCAGGGGTTTGTTGATGTTTTTCTCGGCAGAATAATTTTTGGTTTCACGAACTATTACATCAATGAAATCATCGGAAAAGAATTGCTTGAAATATTGCAAAGGAAGTAGAATATCTTGATTACATTTTATGTCAGGTCCTAAAAAGGTACAGTTACAGATGTATTTTCATCTTGAGGAAGAGTTGACCATTGGCGGCGACGGTCGCGCTGTTGAGCTCTGTTTTCTCTGGGAGAAGATGATTTCGTTTCATTCACAACTGCCGGATTTTCATCATTATCTGAGGGATCTTCGAGGTCAATTGCCGTGTCCAAATCTGAAATACAATACAACAAATTGATTGTATGCGTCAGTTAGAATACAAAATAGGTAATTATTGAAGAAATTATTATGCAGGAATTAATTCTGAATTTTATTCAAAGTAACGTACCTTCTCTCGCGTCCTTGTTGGGTTCAGCAATAAAATCGGGATCTACTACGTCATCTTCATATTCCTCCTCCGATTCATCACTTGCATCTCCAGCCGCCCAAATAACAACTTCTTTATCATGGTTGTTCTTACTGCCATAGAACGATCTTGGTGGGAATGATGATCCTGAAAGAGATAAAAGCCGGTATAGTATAAAATAATGTCAATTTACAAAAATAAACAATAGTTTGTTACCACTGTTTCCAAAATATTGCATTGATATTTCTTTTATTGTTATTTACAATAATATTTTCAACTTGAACAAGGCGAAAATAATATTTGTACCGAGTTTGGCTGGCATCAAAGACGAAACTGGCATTACAAAAGCGATAGGCTTGCCAGCATTCCTCGCCTGCCATGCAAACATGATGTCAGCAAAACTTACTTTGTACATCGGATGTGACGAAAACGTCACACTGATTCAACTCAATGTTTTATTCTTTCTAACCGTTCAAAACCCAATTTCTTTTCATAAATGTATTGTACAGATATGAATTAACATTCGGAAATTTTTACAAGCATCTAACTTACCTGAGATTTCATCCATGACGTTTCTTGTAAAGCCAGTAGGAGCAATGCGAATCACACGTCACCCACGAACGAACTTTGTTCAGCAACTGAGGCAGCGCGCGCAAACATGACGCAACACACTACTCAGTCTGGAGAGAACAAGTACCTGAGTCGTCACATTCGTTTGCAAGAAGTTCTGGTTGAAATTTATTTTGTAACAAGCTTGTATTTTTTGTGTGACGAATTCGTCACAATCGGGCAATTCACAATTCGTCACAATCACCGTAAAGATCAAGTTAAATTGAAAAAGTCTTAAGCAGACTATATTTAAAAAAGGCCAATTCCAATTTGGAAAAGCTTATGTTTCTAAAATTGCATACTTATGTAATAATAATATGATTGAAGTTTATTCATGAGAATGCATATTTATTTAAAAGTACTGGCACTGAAAATAGAGTAAATCGAATATCCGACAAACCAAGTTGCTGTAATTTTGTACTCAATTTGACATTCTTTAAGTTTTACCTATGAATCATTTGCTAAACAGGTCATCGGTACTTTTAACTATTGAAAAAAATGGTTCGAATAAACTTCATGTAATAAGTAACTGTAGGACAATTAGCAAACTGCACTGGCTGAAAATTTGAACATTACTGAGCTTCAACTTTTCAGTCAGTGCATATTGCTAATTGTCCCACAGTTACTTATTACATAAAGTTTATTTGCATCATTTTTGTCAATTGATATAAGTACCGATGATCTGTTTAGCAAATGATTCATAGGTAAAACTTAAAGAATGCCAAATTAAGTACATCACCGCAGCTTGCCTTGTCTGATGTTCGATTTACTCTATTTTCAGGGCCAGTACTTTTAAATAAATATGCCTTTTGACAAATAAACTTTACTTATATTATTATTACATAAGTATGAAATTTTAGAAACATAAGCTTTTCAAAATTGAAATTCATTTTTTTTTAAATACAGCCTCCTTGAGACTTCTAAATTAAAATGCAAGGCGAAAATCGCTACACGTAAAGTCATTTTTATTAAAAATGATAAAATAAAACTGAACGTTTCGAACTAACTGTCCAACTTCAGCAAGAAAATTTCTGTAAAACGAAACCAAATAAGAGAAATTAAAGCACAAAAGTAGTATATATACAAAATCTAAACTTTGAAAAAACACAAACAACGGTAAAAAAATATGTAAAAGATAAAGGAAAAACTGAATTACGTATTGGCAACATGAAGCGGGAAAGCACTTTGGGTGTCATTGAGAGCAGGTTTCATTCGGTAAATATACAAAGATTCGAGAAGCTGCAGATCTGTTCTTTAGGAGATACTGTTCTGTAAGAGGTGTTCTGTAAGAGGTTTTATTCTCATACTGAGAAGCATCAATGATGGACTTTTTAAATTAAACTTGATCTTTTTCAAATTAAACTTGAGCTTTTTTAAATTAGACTTGAGCTTTTTAAAATCAAACTTGACCTTTTTTCACTTAAACTTGAGCTTTTTTAAATTGAACTTGAGCTTTTTTAAATTGATCTTAGAGCTTTTTTAAATTAAAGTTAAAATGCTGTAGTCACTATTTTAAAAGTAGCCGCGTCGGTCCGTCCGTCCGTTCGTCTGTGTGACCCCCTCTTTTTATCGATAGCTTTGATAGCAAGAAGGGTAAAGCTTAAGAAATATACGAAATTATTCTGTTGCATTATTTTTCTGTGGCGATTCAATTCCCTTTCACTTGCATTATGGTATCCAGAATACGCAATCGGCATATTTTTACAAATAGAAGTTTTCTTTGGAGCTTTTTCTGTTGAAATTCATCATGTTGCTTTGATATTTTTAATTGATAATGCAGAAAAAAATGTTTTAAATTCGTTTGGTCAGTAACCTGGCTACCAATTAGTATAAAGCCCAAGATTTCGGAATTTGAGTTATCGTTTTCGAAATTGTGATTTTCTTGAAAAGCTCCGAAGAGATAATATACGAAATTTCAGAATAAAATTCCGTCAAAAGAGGCCACCATGGATAGAAATGTGCCCAACTGCAAGGGAGAAGTAGCAAGACTACGGACAGCAAGAAAAACGCCGAAGACGATCGGATGAACAACGCGAAATGGCAAGACGAAGCAATGCTGCTCGCCAACGAGAAGCTAGAGCTAAATTGACCCTTGAAAGGCGTATGGAAATTCTACGGCATCGTTTGACGGGTATTTTTGTCGGACCGTGTTTGAAATAAGAAAGAAGGCGAAGTGAAAGAAATGCCGTAAGAAATATAATTTTCTTTAAATTTCATTGTCCCTTTCGATACCGGTAATTTCACTGTCCTTTTTACCTGACATTCTTCAAGCTTAATTACGGAAAAAAGTCGAAGGTCGTGTACAAGTCGCGATGGAGGGCTGGCCGGCCGAGTTTCTCATCCTCTTTCTTTTACCAACCACCAGCTTCACTGAGACAGAACTCTTTTGCGTGAATGTAGTCGGCCGTGCTTTGAGTTAATGTTTTTAGTTCATTTTTTGACACCGTAAGTGCTACTGTAGACCATTTTTGGACAAGGTCCCCTTTCTGAACCAGCAGCAGCTCGGCAGAGCTGGGAGAAGAAACCAACACACCACAGCTCACCAGCCCCGCTCTGCCGTACGTAGTCACTCTTGACGAATGGCGCTTCTGCTTATGGTGGTTGGGGGGAAATTATAGTTCTGATTTGGTAGCAGCCAATCAGCTTTATTTTCCCTAAATTTGAAAAAAAATTCATGGCTAATTTCATCTTGAAAGAGCAATTTTTTCAAACTTGTAAACATTTTTCTTGTTCATTTGATTCTAAATGTTATAATCCTAATTTTGTACTATGGTCTTCCTCTTGCCAGAAATCAGTTTTAGAGCTCTTATTTTGTACTGTGTGATTCGTAAAGAAATTAATAATTTCTCTAAATTGCAGGGACAGAAAAGAGGTGAGCAATGCCTCGAAGTGTGTGGATCATCGTATCAACTTCTGTGCTTTTTCAATAGTTAAAGACGGGACTCAATTTCTCGTACAGGCTACTGGAAGTGCAGTCTTAAGTATTATCACAAAATAAAAATCTCCCTGAAAGTTATCTTAAAACAATGTAAAATAAAAAACTAAGCTGGTTTCTCATAATAATTTATTCTTATGTATCTATTTATTTGGAGAAGAATGAAGTATTTTCCCTACGTGCAGTGAGAAAATGAATGGCAATATCTCAAAAAAGACTGATGAGTCGCATGATGAATTTCGCCTCTAGATTATCACTGAATGCTCATGCCTAGAGCAATGAGGTATTTCAAGCTTACTTTGAGTTAATATTATACACAAGAATTTTATTTCAATTGGTAACAAAAAAGATTCGTTTCATAAAAAGATTCGTCAGGTGTAACTCATCAATTAAAGAAAAACTTATGAACGCGGACGTCAGAGTTTTTACCCAGTCAAATTTTTTCGCCAGAGCAAGAATGTTTTTCGCCGCCTAAGGAATTTAATTACTTGGGTGGCGAAAAACATGCATGCAGGCGGCGAAAAAGTTAGACTGGGTAAAGGTAGAAAATTCAAGTTTTGACGTGAATGTCACAAAAAATCGTAAAATTTTCAATCATAGAGAAGTTCTTTTCAGACCATGGCTACGTTGAAATTAATGAACTTATATTGAGCCAATGGAATCTCTAATCAGAGCTACAAAATATGAAAATTGCCAATGTGTTGGTAATGTACAATACCGGAGACTGTCAGGCTGAAGATTCTTCGTATGCCATTTCCATGAAAAGGCTCAAGTGAACATAACCATTTAGGTCTCATTCTACTTGCTCATGTTGATTCGTACGATCTTGAAAAATACCAGGAGTGAAGAAATGTGAAACGAGGAAAATAATTAGTTTGTGACTAAATCACAGAAAAAGGCGGCGTTTTTCCTAGGTGACAGAATGTGGAATTCAGGGTTTGATTTCCGTGGAGTTTTGAAGCACATAATTTTATTTAATCTTCAGCGTAGGAAATTTCTGCCACATAAGAAAAAAAATGCATAGTTTGTAGGTGCTAATGATTTGCCAGCGTAAGCTAGGGAGTATCATTTATGTATGGGTGCACGTGCAAACTCGCGTGCGCACTTATGTGTGGTTCTGTATAACATAAACTCTTAGAAAAAGTTGAGACAAAGTTCGCTAAGTGCTGTAAGGACGTAAGAAACAAAGTTGAGTAAAAGAATTAAACATAGTAGAAACAGAATTGATAAGAATAAGTTGGGACGGCAGAAACAGGACGCTAGGTGCGTGTAGAATCTACTTTTTATTCGAACACCCGCGCCGCAGTCCTTTAACGAAAACTTGCTCGTGCGAGACCCAGCATGTGTTGCAATGGAAGAGCGCATATATATACAGAGTGGTTTTGTGGCTCTATTCGAGTGAAGTCATATAATTACAAGAGACTGAGTTGCGTTAGCCTGAACCATGTGAGGGCCTGAGCTAATTTTATTTAAAGGTTAGGTAGGCTTCCTTTTTGTTGTAATAAAATAGGTTTTTGTTTTGTTACGAACCATCTTTTTTCGGTTCACTGCTGTCCTGTTTTTCAGCACCTACTACTTTTTTCTTCAGCTTTTTTCTTTTTTCATGAACTTCTTTCCTAGCTTACTGTTTCTGTGCACCTTGTGCATAGATTCCACGTTCCCTCAACTCCATACTAAATGGTGCCTTCCTTTTTCCTCTCTTGGAACATCTTTGTCGTGGTTAAGGGAGGCTAAAACTTTCTTATATAATAATAATAATAATAATAATAATAATAATAATGCGTTAGCCTGAAAATTTACGCGAATACGTGTGCGATCAGGTGTGCGTGAAATGGCGTTTGCATGAAATTGTTGAGGATCATTTCATTGCTTGAGGATCCCATGCGCCAAGAAGGACACCGACTGCATGCTACCCAGTCTAACTTTTTCACCGCCTGCATGCATGTTTTTCGGCGCCCAAGTAATTAAATCGCTCGGGCGGCGAAAAACATTCATGCTCCGGCGAAAAAGTTAGACTGGGTAGCATGCAGTCGGTGTCCTTCTTGGCGCATGGGATCCTCCTCTAGCGTTGCTCTTACATTGGCGCTAAAAGAAGTAGCTTTTTGTGACTTCATCTCTCGCACCACGATTCGCTTTGATCATATTTGAAAACAAAGCTATCTTGCGAAACATATGATCACTCAAAGATAAACGATTCCCGGACAATCTAATCCTTAAGAGTCGTATCGAAATTCACACTGAGGCATATTCGAGCTTGAAAACATCTGAGAGTGTGACTGATCCTCTAGCGACGTACGGCATGACAAGCCTCCCTGACGTCGCGCAGCGGAGGTTGTGTTGACGCGTAAAGGTGAGCAGTAGTGCAGACTATCTGGATTTACAACCTTAGTCTGCAGTGACACCATTGCAGGAAGAGTTCTGGAGAGCTCTTGTAAAACGAGTAAAACAATAAGTTCATTACTAAATCACAGAAAAGGTGGCGTTTTTCCAGGTTACTGTACGTGAAATTCTGAGTTTTATTTCCGTAGAGTTTGGAAGTACAGAATTTTGTTGAATTTTCAGCGCATGAAATATCTGCCACATAAGAAAAAATGCATAGTTTGTTATAGGGGAAATTGCTCAAGTTATTCCAGGGCCATCGCTTGAGCTGTTACAAGCACTATTGCTTGAGCTATTGCAGGGGCTAGTGTTTGAGCGTTTACAGGGGCGTTTGTTTGAGCTGTAACAGGGACTATTGTGTTAGCTGTTGCAGGCGTTATTGCTTAATATATTGTAGTGGCTATTGTGGAAGCTATTATCTGATCTATTGCAGGCCCTATTAGTCCAGGTGTGACAGAATTGAATGCATGAGTTATCTACATTACATTGGTCTGAGTGACTGAAACCACGCTACCTACTGATGATCTATGGCTGAAGCAAAACCACGGATACTGTCTTTCAAGCTTCAGTAAAAACTAACGAAGACCAAAATGAAATAACTTTGTTTCATTCGAGTCAATATTATGCGTGAGAAGTTCCCTATAACCTGTGACAGGAAAGCTATGTGTTATGTGGTCTGGCAGTTTTAGGAGACCATTGAGATTCAAGGCTGCGGGAAGTCCAACACCTGAAACAACTGCTGACGCTGGCTGATAATTTTGAGCTCATTTTCAGGTCTAGTATCATGCAACTGACCTCGCCCGTCTTCTCTTCATCTCAAAATTGGCGCCATCGTGCAGCTGTCGTCTCGCTGTGCCGTTGTCCGATGACAGCTCGTGAGAAATATTGAAGTGCACAGGCTCTCTCGTACATGTTATCTCAATTGCTTTTGCTGTCGGCCTCGGAGGATTTTGTCATGTGATGTTTGTGATTACTAGCATATCAACGGCACGCGCTTAGTGACAATTGGTGCAACGAATTGGGCCGGACGAGGGAGTAAAAATCAAAAATGAGTGAATGGAATGTAAACGGTAGAACGAGTAGATGTTTTGACGATTGATATTTGGAAAATAGTTGAGAGATATGGTCGAGTTGATGAAGTAAAGATAGTGTAGAGACATAGTTGGATAGATAAGGTAAAGATGCTGTCAAGATATAGACGAGTTGGTGAAGTAAAGATAGTGTTAATATATTTGTAGACTGAGGGAAGGCCCGGTGGGTAGTAGAGTTTAATACAGTAGAAAGGGTACGTTCAGAGAGGATGGATACTCCAAATCATGTTAAGTATGCTCGAAAAAGTAGGTCATGAGTTAGAATGAAAAATGAAAAACTGAATATTTCGCAAAAAGAATACAAATATGTACTTGAGACAGAAGTGCACGATTCAGGAAACATGTATGGTTTGTTTTTACAGACTCATCACATAGCATTTGTTCATGTCTGGTTTGTAGAAGATGTGGCCACTCTTTTTTGCCTAACAGACGGTTCTTTCACAAAGTTGGTTTCAATCTGTTGTGGTTGATTATTCTCTAAGCTTTTAAAACAAAATTTAAAGTCAACCTCATGAAGAAAGAAATTTCGCTGATTGTTTTAAATTGAATGTAATATTCAGTTAAATTTGTAATTTAATTTGTTATTCGAATGTAATGTACTTTCGTTCTCTTCACTGAGATTTCATAAATAAAGGTTAAATTCTGCGATTCATAAGAACATTTTCTGTCAAATATTTTTCAATTCAAATTCAAAAGGAAGTTCAAAAGATAAAATCTTACTCAAGATGGCCCTCTGATTTCATTATTTTACCGATGATATTCCCGTACGTGATATTTCCCTAGCCATTGTCTTAAATAGCTATGACGGAGTTCTTAATTTTACCCTAAATCTCAAGTCAGGTTTTCTAAAGTCAGTCCATTTTGTAAACACATTTTTAAATAATTAGTTATAACTTATTCTAAATATGAGCCTGTTAGTGTTTGTGTATTAAAATTGATTATTTGAACCACTATTTTATATTATTTTATTAGATGATTTTTTAAGAAATGAAAAGTTGATGTGTGATTGCTTCCTCGTGTTTAGTTATTACTGTTTATATGCTCAAAAATTGCCTCAAAAACCTTGACTTTTGTGTCATCCAATCACAGACAAAGACTTCTGTAACTACCCGAGCGTTGACCAATCACAGCTCAGAAATAGAGTGCACTCCCGTGGCAATCTCTTGAGGGAGAACAACATCTGTGACGCATATTTATCACTCGCAAATGTTATTTCTTTTTCTTCTGAGAAAAACTGAATTTATAGGAAAAATACGATCAAGTTACGTTTTTTATCTTACATCACTCTGTATTTTCCAGTAGATTCTAGTTGTTTGCTGTTTGGCACGTGCAGGAAATCATGAAGATAGCTTTGATATTGTTCTAGATGTCACGGTAGATATATTTAATTATTCTCAGGCACGCAATTAGCTTTAAAATTTCTTTTTTTGACCTACAGATATAAAATTTTTATACCAATCTTAATTCATCACCCGATGTTCCTGCAGCCCATCTTCACAGCAAATAATCCTATGGCTTCTTGAGCGATTCTACACCAAGTTCAAAGCTGTCATACAATTGACATTTTTGTAGGAGAAATAAAAGTTATTGGCTGCAGGGAGCTCACATTGTATGACAATTTGTCGAAATGTATACAAATGATTTTCCAAAAATGACCAGTTTAAAGATCCAATAGTTTAGCATTTGTAACTAGAAAAAAACAGATCAAGAATGTATAGAGGCATGATTAGAAGAGCCTAATATTATACATAAGCCTTATATTCAAGAGTAAAAACACCATTTTCATTGAGGACCAAATAAGAGACGTGTCAATCCATCACGCGTAGAACAACCCATGAACTCTCAATTTGTTCCTACAATTTACCGATTAAAATATCACTCGACGTTGATTCTATGGATCCTTTATTTCATTGAAAATTATTGAAAGCATCCGCTAATTTTAAACTTTGTGAGTGTTCCAAATTTAGTGAAATAAAATAAATTTGCAATGTTTCATCATTTCTGATTATTTTTCCAACTTTCCAATCCTACAAAATAGTTCCATCGAGACTAATGAGACTACAAAATAGGTTCCATCGAGAATAGGTTCCATCAAGAACTCATACATGCCAAATTACGTAATGTACGCCGCCTTGTTGGTTGCATTTTAGATCAATTGAAATCCTAAGTTGATGATGAAATTTACAAGGCGTTTAAATAAGAGAGACGCCATCAAAAGCGCTAAGCGACCATTTGATTTAATATAATTGCGTAACTCACGCACCACTTGAGTGGCTGGCGCTGATAGCAAAATGTGCGTTTGTATGTTGCGTTCGACTACCGGTTGTTGGTTGAAAATATTATCCATGCTACAATTTTGAGGATTGTACGAGTCGAACTGAATAAAATCGATATTGTTGGAATGGTGATGAACAGGGATTTGTGTGTGTGGGAGAAATAGAGTCAATTATATGTAATCGAAAGGAAAACGAGGTGCAATTTGAAGTTTCAAAGTTTCATCGATACAAAGAATATTTTACTCCAATTAAGTTGCTGGATGCCAAGTCATTAGTTGAGATTTGAAAGGACTTGTTATGAATGTTTCAGTACAATAGCGATTATCCCGGCTTAGCAGTCGCACATTTCATTCGCCAGTATCATCTGGAGCATTCTGGCTAACTTCCTTCCATCAACAGGCAGAAACATAGTGCTGCGAGGTCTTGAACTGTCGAATTTTCATACGGAAAGCGAGAGCTCTCAAGCTCTAGGTTATGGTGACTGTATAATGAGCAAATCTCTTCGACAACACTACGCTTCGCATCGTATGTTCCATCTCGGGGAGTTCTTGGATGTGAACGTTGACGAGGGAACGTGATGGGGCATTGACCGGATCAAGTTTGGCAGGGGATGGGGAGGAGGGAACTTGATGGTGGCATTGACCGGCTTTAGTTTGGCAGGGATCGGGAGGAGGGAACTTGATGGTGGCATTGAACGGCTTAAGTTCGGCAGGGATCGGGGAGGAGGGAATATTGGAGAGATTTTTTAGAAATTCCTAATCCACTGATCTCAAAACCAAATTCAAATTTTTGCTGTAGAAGGAACTGGGGGTCATTTATCAGAGGGTAAAATGTGTGACATTTTGATTTGTCGAACTGATGCAGTGTAACATTTCATGATTCCTTTGAAAATTGTACTTTTTTTTGAAAGGTTGTGAATGTTTGATTTTCATTAAGTTCTACTAATACACTCATTGTTTATTGATGAATATTACGTGCCATGAAACGAGAGGAATTATCTTAATCTTTTTTATGTAGAACAAAAGTATACGGAATTTGTTCTATCCATTGGGACGTACAGTATCAAATGCAAAAATTTAATTTGTGGGTATTTTCCCCTAGCCATAGTGTAGCATCATAGATGCAAGCTGTACCAATGTTCACGACTTGCATGGATTCGATTCTATACATGAACATGCGTACACACAGGCAGCGTACTCGCACTCCTCTGATATCCGCCGCACCTAGAGAACTAAAAAGACTAGCTTTGTTTTCCAATCCGTGTGTTTTAACATGTTCCAATCCGTCGGGACGATAGAGACGTCATTTTCCGTCAGACATGGGGAAAGGAAATCATACGTACGAACAAGCGGACGTGAGCAAAACGGTTAATCACATTTTGCTCAAATAAAATATCTCATTTTAAAAACGTATGCAATTCCACACTTTGCGTCACTGAAAAATTTCTACCAATGATTTTAGCATTCTGCAATAGGAAGTAGCGTTAATAAAACCACTTAAAACACGAATTTTTTTAGTTTCTGTAGGTTTGTGTTCAACTAAAGGCTGTTGATATAATGGCTTAGAGTAAAATAAGTCAAAAAAATTCACAGCGGGCTCACATGGTCTTGAGCACATAATCTTCAGCCATGATTATACTACCGTATAATGTGGTTGTGTTCAAGTTCGTGCATGAGCAGCAGTTATTTAGGGTAGAATATCTTGGAAAGAAAATTTTCTTCCCCATATGATTTCACTGCATGGGTTCGCGCGCTTTCAAAGTCTACTTCGTGCTTCCTCATTTGAAAGGCTCCTGATGAATATAAATTGAAGCAAGAAAGAATAAGATTAAACCCTGTAAGGCATTTTATTCCATGAATGTCGATGAAAAGAATATTCGCCTGAAGATTTTGGATGTAACATTATAGATCAAGATTGGCTAATACTGGCAGAATTTCTATCAGGAGCTTGAATGGGTGAAGCGTCGCAGCTGATCAATAAGTGTTTATTTCAACCAGTGCAGTAAAATTGTAGTCTAATAAGGTCTCGACAGAGATTAATACTGTTTTAAACGTCATGAGAAGCTTTCAGACCACCTGTGGATTACAACTGCTTGAATCAAATTTTAACTTGTGGCCGAAATAGCAAGACAAATTTCTTTTAATTACTCTTAGTGAGAATTAATATCTATGAGCGGCTATCATTCCTTTGATCATACAATACAAATATTTTGCTGAGCTCTCAGCCTTGCAGTCAGGTGTTCTCGTTCCTTAAGCTTCGAGCCTCAGTATTTTTCATGATCCAGTTATCGGGAGCCGCTCAGGAGAAATATTGAGAGTATCTCAGGAAAGCCACACGGAGTTAATGATAAGTTACTTTTGTCCTCGTATTTGTCATTTTAATCAGAAGTTCGTGGGAATTTAGATCTTCGTGTCGCCTGACAACGGGTTGACAGGGTAAACAAGTGTGGGAAAAAAAGATTTCGAACAAGAGGCAAATCTCGTGACAGCATTTTGCACGTGCTTCCACCAGCTCACGTGTGTTGATAGCGCTTCAAAATTTCGTTAGATGACTTTCGAGTGCAGCTGGTATCGTTGCTGGGGAGTTTTTCGCTTGGTTTCGCTGCTTTGGTTCACAAAAGAAACGCTATAATGAAGATTATTTGCAGCTGGGCAATACTTATGGTCTGAAAGAACACAGCACGATTACGACGACGTATACCGACGAGTAATTCAAAGAATGCTGTAGTTGGAGTTCTGTGTGTAGTCAGAGAGAAAACCAGATTACGTGATGGGCCAAAATCTCTCAGCCACATCTATGGAAAATTCCTGGTCATCTTTTGGCGTCGTTGCCCGTGGCTCACACGAGACACACCAATTGTATAATGAGTGTCAATTATTTCATGAGTTTAAAAATAAAATTCGAAAAAATTTTACATTAGAATCGAGTGCTCAGAGTGTACGTTCTATAAAATGTGACACGATTTATAAATGTTATGCAACAATTACTGGATTTCGAAGAACCAAGTACAAAACATTACAGTTTGCTGTAAAACATACACACTATGAATAATTTAAATGAAAAAACGACAGCATGTATTCATTTTAAGTGAGAAATTTGCAATCGCTGTTCTAGATTCGAGCGACACTCAGGCACTTCATAAAAAAGGCACTCCCCGACTCGCATAAAAACCTACTCTCGCGATGGAACTATCAGCGTTTTCCGAGCAGAACATTCTGAACGAAGGATGAATTCAAGCTATCAACACTAGAGTAAATCTGAACAAATGTTTCTTGCAGCAAGTAAAAGAATGTTTGAAAGATTTACTTGAACTTGCCATTCACAAACATTCTCTCAGCTTTTCTACTGATGTTTTAACACATTTTCATTTGTTTAAATGTTGAACCACTCACCATTTCGATATCTTTTTCTATTTAAAATGATGTGAATCTTGCATCTGCTTAACTTTTCAGACATTAATATTTTTACATGGGTGTCCATCGGCGTGGCTTCAATGCATTAGCATTGAAAATTTAACTGCCTTCTTTCAGGGAACGAATGCGTACAAATACATGTTCTTGGAACTTGATATGAACTCAAGTTGGTCTCCTATGCTGGTAACGGCCTTTATTTCTGGCCTATAATTTTAATTTTCAAATTAATTTTAATAAGTGTAATTTTTAACAATTTTTTCGAGGTTATTTTAATTTGTTATGTTCTTCTTATTAATACTTTGCGGAGTTGTTTAATTTAATGACTGATTAGGACAATGTACGAGCACATTTTGGTCAGACATGCATCATTGCAACATTTTGTTTCCGAATCTAGACGATTCCAAAAATTATGATTAGGTAAACATTCTGAAGTTTACCGAAACAATGTCACTTCCAAGCCAATCATTTATTAATATTATATTGGAACTGTAGATCACTTGAGCCAAAAGTAAATGAAATAAACTTCACCGTAACTGAACTACACCGTAACGTTGAAGTTCTGGAAACGCTGACGCCAGACGCCGCATGAAAAAATGTGATTTAAAAAAATTTATTCTCACCTCTATTCACAAAAAAAACGTGGTGAAGGCATATGTACGGATGCATCTAAGCTGCATAAAAACGCTACTTGTTACAAATGCTGTTGAAAATCAAGATCACCCAGAAATGCTTTTATTTGAATTTTTGAATTTAAAAAAATGTGATAAACGTGTTGTTCAGGAAACGGTCAGTAGGCCTATCACGCGCCATTTTTAAATGAACTCAATAACGTTATGGAACCATATCTTTCTTTACATGGATGTAGGTATTTGGGGTGATTTGTGTTACGATTTACTAATACGTAAAACTGCGGAAAATACCTAACTTATTAAATGTTATACACTTTAAATAGGGATCCTTCCTATTATTACTGCACCTTTATGTCTCTCATGCGGACGTGCCATGCTTCATGATGACATGTTCTTGAGCATTCAAACCAACTTCTTCAGAAGAACATTTACCTCTGATTTATGTATAGTTAAAAAAAATATATTTCGAATACCCATGCCTCGTAGTAGGAGGAAACTTACCGAGATCAACGCACAAATAAAATAATTTAGGAATAACTCATCATCTACCTGTATAACTCATTTCCTCAACAATCATTAATCAAGTAGACATTGACATATCAAACCTTGACTACACTAAGTCAAACGTTACTAATCCCCCAATCCCGATCCGCACGCGCACGAATACAACACAAATGTAAAAACCTTAGATTACTTAAGATATTACTGGAAAACCTCAAGTTTTGGCGCTCTAAACTTTTGCCACCTCCAGTTCCCAGTCTAACTTTTTCGCCGCCTGCATGCATGTTTTTCGCCGACTAAGTTATTAAATCACTTGGGCGGCGAAAAACATGCATGCTCCAGTGAAAGAGTTAGACTGGGTTTAGTTGGATTTCTTTCCCTTAACATTAGTCACTATTCCTCACCTTTCGTCACCCAGAGTCCAAGATATCATAAGCCCTTTAACATCGTACGTCTCTATTCAACTGAGGTACATGGATATATGATCTTTATTACACCAGCATTTAGCGAGTTTTTTTTTACAGCTGACTGACAACATTGATTTAATATGTCACTATTGATCAGCTGTTTTTGTTTACTTGTCATTGAACACAAGTTCGTTGCAACTTCCGGCTGTCAAATGGCTCCTAAAAAGCGCAAACCAAGCAATAAGCGCAGCATTGCAGGTTTTATGAGCAAGATAAAAAGTTAAGTATTATAACAAAGTCATAAATTCTTAAGAAACATGCCAAACTAGACAATATTGCTTCCAATTTTAGAATGTTCAGTATGGCGAGGTCGTCAGTGTCATACTTGTTTAAGAACCGGAATAAAATACAAAACATGTTTAGAATCTTCATCGTCACTAGCAAGAGAAACTGCAACACAAGTGCGTAATTGTTCCATTGAAATAACAGAGGCACTTCTATAAATTTGGATCAAAGGGCAGCGAAAGGAAATTTTCTTAGCACTCTCATAATTAAAAAGAAGCCTTATCAATTTATGAAAGCTTGAGGGATAATCGAGGTAGAGACGGTCAGTTTAATGCAAGTAATGGCTGGTTGGTTTGAGTTATTTAAGAAGAGATTTGTAATTTTAAGAACCTTAAATTATCAAGATAAGCTACTAGTACAGATACGGATGCAGCTTCTAATTATCGACTCTAATTTAGAAGGATCATTTCGGAAGGTCATTATTTTCCTAAACAGGTATTTAATGTAGACAAAATGTGTTTAGGCTGGGTGAAAGTGGCGGGACACTGCAACCAAGTTGTGGAAGCGCCAGATGCGAATTATCTTCAATGAAAGGAAAAATTTACGTTGTTCATTGACATAACTAAGGAACTTAAACAATCTATATCATCTTTGGAAGATAATGAACGCATGAGAGCTTCACTTCGTGCTGCAATGGATGGTGTTGTGAGGTCTTACTTACAAGAACTCACTAACTTTACCTAGGAACAAAATCTTCACCTTTATATTGTTTTTTCAAACTTTAAGCAAACATATTTAATATATGTAAATAAATTGATAAGGTTTTTTTGCGAAAATTGATTAACAATATTATATGCATAGTTTCTCATTTTATTTGTGGAAAATGGTATACAACGCATAACATCTGCTGTAAGGCTTTCTAGTTTATTAGCAATTTTTCATGAATAAAGCATCATCAGTTATAACATTTATCTGTATCCCATGCAAGAAACAATGATTTGTCATGTCAATCATGCCAACAAGGGCACGTAAAAATTGCATAGTCCCCGCGAATGGAAATTTTCCTTGGTTACCTCCCAAAACTTTCGTTAGCTACCTCAAATACTGTTGGCCCGCAAAGGGGACGAATGTTGGGATTTTCCTTTATAATAAACGTTAGAAAACTCCATGCATAATACAGATTACTTCAAGAAGGGAAAGTATCAAAAGTAGAGGATTGTAAAATTAGCTACCAAGTCACAAATCGAATATAAAACTTAAAGCCAACTGACTTCATACTCAGGGTTTTAGTTCAAAATCGAGGTATCTGGTTCATTAGAAATATTTTCTTCAAATCTCACAATGAGAAAACTTGCAACTAAATAAAATCCCCGGCGCTAGAAAGGCAGTGGTGGTTCTAACCAAGCCACAACGAGCTGAGTGGTGCATGTGAAACCCCTGTCTTTGAGTAGATAATACCCAGCTTTATAGTAAAGGTACGCTTCAGCTTCGATTTTAACACTTTACGATAGAGATTGGGGACTGAGAACAGTACTCCAGCGATTTCTAAATAATCAGATTTTTATTGAAAATCATAATTTTCAAAGCCTCTGGGCTACCTCTAAATGTTATATTATGAATCTATAGTTTTGGATGTGACATTAATAGGCTAAGTGGATTTGTTTCATAGCATGAGAGCTGAGGAATTCCAACTTTTATTTTTTACCCCCATATATGCTCCACCCTACTATGTATGTTTATCAATTAGAGACATTTTCATCAAGATATTTAGAAAAATAATGTAATTTTATCTAATGTGGTAAAATTGTATGGAATTAATGTTTTCTTCTCTTATTCACGTCCTACAATGTTCTTGTTAGTTTTGTGTGGTACAGTTTATCATTTCTTACACTCTGTAAGCATATTATAGGGGGTTAATTTCACGCATTACTCCGATTGTGTTCTAAAATCGTTGTAGAACAGTTATTTTTGTGTATGTGATTCAGGAAGACTTTTTTGCGCCACTATTACTAGTATAGAAATGCATATCATAAATTCGAGCTGTGATAAAAGACATTTTTTCTGAACCTCATAATTGGCATACTACTAGATACGTAGGAGTGAAAAAATAGTTCTGAATGTCAACCTCGTAGTCTTAGACGCAAAATTATTCAATCCCCCTTTTTTACTTTAAAAAGAATTCCTTATACCGCAAGTCCCTGAGCTCGTATTCCAATGTAAGTGTGCACTAGAAAGAATGTTTTCAATAATGCATCGTCACTGAAATTATGTTTTCTTTTCTAATTGTAGTTACATATAATCTAAAACCTAGATTAAGTAACAACACTGCTTAATGTGTTTTCATTGCTTGAGTTATCATATAATTTTTCATTGGGTACCTGTGTAAAAACATTGTCCAGTATTTCACGAAATGGCGTAATAAAGTAAAAACGAAACGCAAAATCGAAAAGGATAAAGGAAATAAAATGAATTCATCGCGCTCCTAATTTTGCGACCCAGTATATATCTTGTTTAACAAACATTGATTCAACATTTTAAACAAAATTAGGATATTATTTTTCAATACTTGAGTTCAGCATTCCATCATGTTCGTATCTTCCATCACGTGAGTCTGAGCGCGTAATCTTTTCAGGATGATTTGCGTGAGAAAGTCTTTGTGTTTGCAGAAGGTCACGATTTGATGAGTTTTTCAGATAGATGTCCAACACTATAGAAATAATTCAGCTGTGATTAAACGCTGAGTTTTCAAAGCATGCCTCGTGTAGTCATAGTTCCCAGAAGAATGTAATGGTTAATGATATTATTTGAGAGCTATTGGTATTAAAGTGCGTAAAAACTCTAAGAACCATTATGTTATTTTTAGCTGGTGTACAGTATTGTTCATATGCGCCGAAGTACGGTTTCTAAAATACACAAAAAACTGCTTCATTATCGGCTCCTGTTCATCAAGACTGTAACCTCAATTTCATCGCAATTTTCAAGATAATGTTAAATACAAGCATTTGACGCAGAAAAGTATTCAATGTAGTGTTACGTAACAAGTTATGTGACTTCAACACTTAAAGCATTTTTACCTTCTTTATATATGTTACCTTGTTTTATTTCAGAGTTCATTTGTTTCAGTAAAATGATAACATTTAAGAAGTGAACATTTCGCTACAAGAAGTTTTCAGCACTGTTTTTAGTGTGAATAGAATTTAGAGTTTTCACTCACATAGGTGAAATGACATCTGTCAGTATTTGATAGAGGACACATTATTGAGTTTCATCAAAGCGGAACTCAACTTGGGACATCTGTTCACAAACTAGCTAATATGTCAGAAAGATAAAGAGAACATGATCAGAATGGAAACAAGGTGGCAATCCCGGTACATTTCCTGGAAATTTTAGAAGACCAAACATTTTGAAAGGCAGCGACAGACGCTCTTTGATGAGATTTGTGAAGAATCAGAGCAAATAATAACTAGCAAATTTTGTATAGGGCCAACGAAATTTCTTAATGACAAATGCGTCATGAGTTGAAATAATGAATTTATGCAAGTGTAAATCCATCGGGAAGAAATATATACAACACCAAATCGAATAAACGTTTGTAATTTAATCAAGAATACCGAGATGAGACTTTGAGGATTGGAAGCTTGTAATGTGGTGCGATGAGTCCAGATTCACTAAAATACAGAATAGTTGGCGTTTCAGGGCATGAGGACAGCTACGTGAAGCCATGGATTCATCTTACATCGTCTCAACCGTCCAGTCATCTGGGCGGTTGAGACGATGCTTTGCTGGATCTAATACTTTGAGGCTATTTTTGCTGTATTTGACATAAATCTGGCATTCTTTACTACAACAAAATGACTTTCCAAGACTATTAGCTAGTAATTGGGCCATGTACACCTTGGGATGCTTGTGCATGAATGTGTAAATTGGGACATGTTTGTGCATGAATGAAAGCAATTTAGGGCTGTTAGTCATATTTAGAAAATTTAGGGAAATATATGTTTTTTTTGAGATTTTAATTTTTTTTTAATTTTTCTCCTGTTTCAGCACTGATGATGGAATTTTAATAATTCCGAAACGTTTGCAATAAATGTGATGTACGATTTTACACTGCTTCTTCCTTTTATTCTACGAGTAAGATTCTCAACGAATCGCCCGAATGGAAATGTTATTCCTGATATATGCACAAATATGTTTTTATGGGGTACGAAAGTCTCATAAAAATGATCTAAAGGAATTACATTCTTAAAACCTTCCTTTCATTCAAAAGCACTCCACGTAGGTGTTTGATAGTCATTAAGACAGACTGATGGCTTTTTACCATAACTAGTCCACCCCCTTTATTTGAAATAAGAAAGAAGGTGAAATGAAGGAAAGGCCGAAAGAAATAAAAATATTCAATCTCTCTAGAGTTGATGAGGCCGAGTGCACAAGACCTGTCAAAAATGTACCGGGTGTCCACAAAGTCTGGGTACATAGGGGATAAATACATACCTTTAGAACAAAACAATTTTATTCAATTATAATGTCAAGAAATTATATTTTCAATATGATTTCCATTATTTGTAATACATAATTCGATGAGTTTTGCTAAATGCTGGTAAACTCGATTGAATAAGTGTACATTGCCGTCGGTTTCAGAACACTGACACCGATCAGGGTGTCGAAGGTTAAATTCATGGGCGATTTTGCGATAAGACTATCCTTCTCGTCCACTCAAGAGTACCAATTCGATTCTTTATTCTTTAGATAGAGCATTCGATCTGGGGAGGAAACATAACTTAAATAAATAAAATATTAAAATTCTTATGTACCCAGACTTTGTGGACACCCTGTATAATAATGTTCGAAAAATCACACGACACACGTTCCTATTTCCTAAGAATTCACGTGATATTTTTCCCTACTTGAATCTGATGGATTAAAACACTGTAAATTGTGGAGTTGATGAAGCTTGTAGCACAGATACGCTCTCACACACTTTCGCGAGCTTCAGACCACGGTAGAGGAAACAAGGCAGGTTCAAACCAGTCTTTTTTTCGTTGACGGTGTGGTTTTGCTGATGGCACCGCAACGAACCAATAGCATCACTCATATTGCATCTGGTAGCACTGCTACCCCTAAATCTAGCTCCGTTATTGGCCTAACGACACGGCGTTTTGGTGACTTCATAAAGTTAAACAAAGCCTTTCTATTGGCTAGTAGAACAAGAGGAGGCGTATTTTCTCCCATAGAAATGACCCTACCTTGTTTCCTCTACCGTGGTAGGTACACAGAGCTGTCCGCTTTTACAGCAGGTTTTTTGCACCGTGACCAAGGTAGTAGTAGCAAGTAGCAAAAAAGTAGTAGCAGTTTGTAGTAGCAGATATTCTATGGTATCAATAAACTCTATTGAGCGCTATGGTATCAATAAACTCTATTGAGCGGTAGCCACGGTAGAGGAAACAAGGTAAGGTCATAAGGTCATTTCTATGGGAGAAAATACACCTCCTCTTGTTCGGCTAGCCAATAGAAAGGCTTTATTTCAAACAAACTTTATGACGTCACCAAAACACAATGTCGTTAGGCCAATTGTGGAGCCAGATTTGGGGGTAGTAGTGCTACCAGATGCAATATGAGCGCTGCTATTGGTCCGTTGCTTTGACGTCAGCAAAACCACACCGTGAACGAAAAAAAGACTGGTTTGAACCTACCGTGTTTCCTCTGCCGTGTCGGTAGCAAACTACAGTGGGAAGCTAATACCACACTATATGCGCCTCCAGACTGTATGCACTGCTACACAGTGAATGTAGTTTACACCAAGCTGGGTTAATGATGGCGTGTCGATTGGCTTGCGACAACCAGAACCACGGGTGCTAAATATTGTCCTGCACCGGTTCTAAACTACAACTATAGGAAAATTATAGGAGACGTTGCATCGATTTCAAGCTCGGTAAAAGCTCCGTCCATTTTGTAACGCTCCCTGAGTTTGTTGATTGCTCACGTAGCTGTTCAAATCTGTCCAACAAAATTCTTGTCACATTCTCCTGCCGGCCCTGCTGCTTACTTTCAACAGAGTTGAGAGTGCCTAGTTATACGGATGTCTCAGACTAAAAGGACCCTGAAATTTGTACTAGAATTATCTCTTGTAATGCGAGTGATATGGTCTTTTAAAGTGCGGCTTTAAAGACCGTGAGTCTTTAAATGATAAAATTGTCGGAGGATTTTGCTTAATTAATGTCTCCCATGACCTAAAGGCTGTAAATTTCTAACTTTTTCCTTCTGGAGGAAATTGAAAGAAGGAATAAAAAGCTAAACCATAACACTGGACGCTGAAGTGTGCCAGCAGCAATAGCAAAGACAAATGACGTTTTAGATACTATTTAGAAATTAAAACCTTAAATTGTTCAAAAATTGATTGCAATCAAAAGAGCTGGTTCAAAACAGTGCAAAAACGCACCCTTATAGGCACCTTTTATTACGCGGATATTTAAAAAATTTTTTTGAAGATGGTTATGTACGTGCAAGTTACTAGGGCTATTTAGGTCACTATTTAATGCTATTAGATTAACTTCAAAAATGCATTGGCTGCTCTCGACTTGGAGTCCGAAGTCCCAGTCTGAAAGAAATCAAGTGCTCTGAGCTGCATAGAGAAGGCCTTCATTATACGTTGTTGTGGCTATCGCAGAGAGAACTTTGAACGCACCTCGAATGTTAACTTTCTGCCAAATGAACTTGCACCCACATAATAAATACTATGTAGTAAATTAGGACCCACCCGAGCTGTAATATATAAATTTAAAGCTGTAAATTTGTATACTTTATTTTTTATTTCCCTTCTAAATTTCTGCATTTTTTATGTTCAAATAATTAGTATTTTTAGCTGTAAATTTATATATAAAGTATATCAAGTATATCAATTCGGGCATAAGTACATAAGTTATAAGTATATAAATTAACGCAGAACATAAATACACTCTGAACGTTTGTGAAGCCGAGCTTTTCTGAAACATTAACGTGTGAGCATATACTTTAAAAACTGGGTAGTGTTTATATAGTGTATTCTTTATAATTAAAAGCCAGTTTAAAGAATCATGCGTATAAAAATGTAAAAAATTATGGAGAGGTAAAATTTAATTTAACAATAACTGTGTAGTAACTAATACTGGACATAGTTCCTTCGTACTAATACTTTTGCCTAGATACACCGCTCAAATTTTGTCTTTGTTTCTGCAAACTGATTTTCCTTCTTACAGATAAGATGAAGAAGAACTTTGAGACGGAAAATTCGACTTGTTATTTTCTTGTTGTCAGGGACGTTGCTGTAATATCTGACCGCTAGCTGAACTGTATTCCAGATTACAGAATGAATTTTGTCCCAGAAAATGAGATGATAGAAAATATCGTGAGAATGCCATCTTGAAATTGACGTCAGAAAAACGCAATCTGTTCTCACGGTCACGTTGTGTACAAGGAAAAACGGGCTCACTTTCACATCTTATCCGAGTTTTGGCTCATTTTGACACGCGGACCACACTCTCGCTCTCATGGCACGTGGAGAACGCGCAGCTTTGATGAAGGCCACATCGGTCACCTGACCAGACGCTGAAGTGGTCACCACGTTCGCATTTTGCGCTGCACGTGACTTACTGATATGCATCTCACGTGACTACATGAGCAAGTTTTACCCACCTCATATGCAACGATATTCGGATTAATCTGAGGACATACATATGTATTTTCATGTTCTTCTTCAGTTCGACGTTGGAATTTGTAAATCCCTCATTCAAATTCATCACCAATTTAAGATGATCCACATCTCAGAGTACAACTTATTTTGCATCAAACTCTAAAGAAAGGGTAATAAAATTCGATAAAGCACGGGAAAGAATAAACAATGTTTAGAACAAAATGAAGAATATAGCGATTACGTATTTTTTAAAAAGCTTAAGCACGAATGATAAGCGAGTTATTTGGAATGCTAGTTGATACATAAGAACGAAAAGATAGTTCTGAACGCCGACTTTTTAGTTTTAGATGCAGAATTACTTAAGTCCACCCATTTTACATCTAACATAATCCCTGATATCGTAAGTTCTTGAGCTCGTATTTCAGTTTAGGTAATCATTAACAAGATATTAGCGCGCACATTTTGCTTGTATCTAATTATTAAATTTCAACCCTAACGATGTTAGCATGCCTGAATCTATTCGGGATTGAAAATTATACTTGAATCTTATATTATGTCAAATTACAAGCCAAATACATGGTAAATAAATGTCGCAAGGAAAGCGCAGAGAGTTAGAATATATTTCAAACAGCTTATCAGCTACGAGCTACAGGATATCCCACGGAATACAGAACTCAAAAATAAAATAGTTAAAAACTGCCGGCGGTATTTTTATTCTGCTTCAATCATATTCTTCGTTGAACGTTTTCAACGCTTTGATAAAATATCTTCAGAGATATTTACTTGTAATTATTCTACTGAAGACTTTCTAGGATACGTTTGCGCAGGGAGTCAAACAATGCAATAAAATGTACACGAAACAACTTGATTTTATTTTAAGCTTTAGAAACGAAGTCTCTGCAACTTTTTTACAGTAAATAATTTTATTGAAAATATTGTCAAGAAATTCAAAGTTCATATCCTTTCCACATGTCGTTTATTCCAGTCCATAGATTTTTGAACTCATAATTGCATCGATGAAAGAGCCATTTTCAATAACTGTCGACCACTTTTTTAGCTCATTGAATTTGTAATTGATACTTTCTTCCAATTCTTCACTGTTATGAGGGGAACTAGAATATACTTTCATCTTTAAGCGTCTTCATAGAAAATAATCACACGGTGTTAGAGTGGGGATCATAGAGGCTGCTTAATTTCTTGATTTCATGCAACTATGCAATTTTTAAATACTTCTCTCAGCCATGTTCTCACAGCTATCAGTCTATGAGCCGGTGCGCCGTCCTGTCCCACCAAACTTGGTTAACTCGATTGGCATAAATATTCATGATCTCTGGGATTGCATTTTCATTGACGAGGCTTAAGCACCCAGAACTATTTGAGTTATTGTTGTGAGACACAGGGCAATTACATGCCATTTTCCGCACACTTGCTCCTTGCAAACAGGGACCTCAAAGTTAAATACAGAAGGGTTATTAATAGGTACATACTGTCCTGTGCTATGGTTATTGATTTACATAAATATTTTGGCTTTTACATATTCGAATTATAAATCAAAGTGTAAAAAACAAATCTTTAATGAGATCTTTGTATTTTTGAAGAAAATAAATGAATATCAAAGTTTTTGAGCGTTTCGATCGTCAGGGTAATTTTCAACTATGAAAACAAATACAGAAAAACTAGTCAAACGCCAAATGCAAATCAAAATATATTAATCATGCGACAATAAAAGCAGAAAAGCATAAAAGAAATACTGACTGATAAACGCACAAAAAGCTTCAGAATCAATCTTACATTAGTTGCAAAGGAAAAGCTGGTGACATGTCATTTAAAACATGTTTTTGTTTTAAAATGCACAAAGATATTGAAATCAGGCAGTTTATTTAAATAGATACGGAGTATATTTTTTAAAATCACCTACCGAACGGTAATATCTCATTTCTCTGTATGAGCGCGAGCTGAAGAATGGGAAGGTGCAGAAAGGAACTGGTTGGTTCTAAAACTCTTAGCGGCATGCTCTGCAACACGAATACCGAGGGCTCGAGTAGTCGAGTCGACGTACTCAGACGCACATTGTGCACAACAATACTTGTAAATGGCAAACGAGGGCATATCTTCAAGAGTTTCATCTCTATAATTAAATTAGGATCCTATTCTATAAGTTTTAACTAACACCGTTTTAAAATCTATCCGCGGAAAATGTCTTCAAACAAAAATGGCAAGTTCTTTTCAAGTTTCTCTAAGTGAAGTCATATCATTTCAAGCTATTCGTAGGGAATTGAAATTTTAACTTTTTTCTTGCATGAATGGTTTTCCACACAGGCTATTAGATTCTTATAGTAATAACTTTTGGAAAAACAAATATTTTCATGATGTAACACTACCTACAGCTCGTAAAAAAGAATTCTTTTTCTTGTTCCCATTCTTCGTCTAACAATCATGGAAACTAAAAAAAGAGCGTGTCGTTCATATTTCAAGATATTTTCCGCAGATTGATTTTAAAATATTGTTAGGAAATACGTTGAGAATATGATCCTTTTTCAATTAAAACGACAATACTCCCAAAGACCTGGTTTCGTCTGTCATTTACTGATACAGCTGCTCATAGTGTGGGTCTGAGTACGTGGGCGCAACTACTCGAACCCTCGGTAATCGTGTTGCAGAGCATGCCGGGATGAGTTTTAGGACCAGCCAGTTTTTCCTGCACTGTCATATTCTTCAGCTCACACTCTTGATTGGAAGTGTGATATTCCATTCAGGTAAGACGATTGTAAACTAATATCCTCGGCGTCTAATTATATAAAACTACACATTCTAGAATTTCTGCACGTTTTAAAAGAAAAATCTGTTCCAAATGACATGCAATCATCTCTCCCGCTGCAACTAATGTAACATTGATACTGAACTTTTCTTATAGTTTTATTAGACAGTGTTTCTTTTGTACTTTTCTGCTTTTATTGTCGTATGATGCATATATTTTGATTTACACTTGGTGCTTGACTATTTTTTTTACTATTTATTTTCAAAGTTAATAATGATCATGGAGGTCGAAACGTTCAAAAATATTTTTATTCATTGACTTTCTTTAATAAGACAATGATCGTATTAAAGGCGTGTTTTTTTGCAATTTTATTTACAATTATAGTTATTGGCTTTACAGTGCATGCAGAATGCCGGTTCATCATCAATTATAATAATTTCTAAAAAATGTACTGGTTTATGGATAAGTCATCGCGAAATTTTTTCGCTCTGAGCACAATCAGTTTGAAGATGTTGATGGCTTATATGCATCTTATAGGGATGCCATGGCATGTCGTAGTTCACAATTTGATTAAATGATAATTTTGATATAAGCAGCCCATCCTTTCTGTATGACACCTATGGATTTTCTGTTTGCATTGTTTCAACACTTTCAGTATTCGGTTCTACTCGTACTTCTCTTCTCGGTCCTGAAAGACCTTCGTTTAGGTTCAGCCCAGTTTCTTCTTCGGTGAATCTTTGGACGTTTCTCCAAATTGAACATATATTTTGCCAGGCGATGACCACCATTGAAAAAATCCTTTATTTCTTTAACACTTCACATGCTAATGTACTTCATGATCGAGAATACGCGTTTTTCTTTTGTTAATTGCATCCTTGCTAGAAGTGAGTTTAAGGGGGACAACCAAGTGATTTTTAATGAGTTTTTATTAGTAACCGATTGTTCTGAAGCTTGCCCAGGATATGTAATTATAAAAAGAAACCCATATTTACTCAAGTAACTTTTTCGATTTTGGTCTTGGTTCTTAAGAAAATGGGAAATATTCTTCTTTATAATTTTTTTGGACAAACAAACAATTGAAGTCAAGGAGTTTTCATGGTGGAAAAAACCAAAGACAGGTTTGAAATCCTTGTAACTATTCTAACAAACGTAAAAATTGAAAAAAACTATTTTTGTTCGTTATAAATGTTACAAGGATCCCAAAATTGTCTTTGGTTTTTTCTAGCATGAAAACTCATTGACTTCTATTTTTTTGAAAGTCTAAGAAAATTACTTGAAAAATGTTATATATCACATTCTCTCAAAAACTAAGGCCAAAATTGAAAAAGTTTCATGAGCAACTATGTGTTTCTTTTTAAAAATTACATTTACTGGGCAAATTTTAGAACAATCGGTTCACAAATAAAAAATCACTGGGTTGTTCCTCTAAAATCAGTTTTATGAGATTATCAAGATAGTAGGATCTACATTATAATTCTGATTGTCTTTCCGTTAGTTAGCTACTTCGCTAGTTGGTGTCGTTCACAGAAATTTTTTTTTTGACGTGACTAAAAACTAAATTTTTGACGTGACGCATGATAACTCAATGATGAGGGTCATAGTAATGCTATAAAACTGTTAAATTAGCTTTACGTAATTTTTGACGATAATTCAAACTGCAAAGCAAGAAAAACTTCATTTGCATTTGGTGTCATTTATATCCTGCTCGAATGACTGTAGCACAGATACTCTAAGACTATATATTTCCGCTCGATTCCATCACTTTTTAATTCAGCGGTCAACTCTCTTGGGACTAAGAACTCTTCTACCACTGTGAATTCTTATCGACCTTGAGGTTATGACTGAAAATTTTGAAATGAAAAATCTGAAAAACTGGCAAAATAAATGTAATATAATATATCAAGCGCTCTTCACTAAGGCAGCATTTTAGAGCGTATAGATTGCGAAAATGTGAGAGCAGTTGAAGATCAGCGGGAATTTACAGCGTGGCTTCTTAGAGTTGGAATGGAACGGCGGCTGCAGAACGACTCCCAGAGAATGATGTGGAAGTGCCTTACAAAACATGTGCGCAAAGAACACTTGTTGAAAAATTTTCTGATGGCACCACGCAAGAAGTACGTCGAGGTCGAGTGATCCAAAAAACTATGATTGTCTAACCTAATAATACCCGTTGTGTGTTTATTTATATATCTCTTTGGTGTCCGCTTCTTCAGAAACATGGGATGTTTGGGTTTGCGGTATCATGGATACCAAATTCCTCAGTATAACATGGAAAGATGGCCTTTACATGATTGATATGTTTGAATTGTATCAGGGTGTGCTCGCTTAGGATAGGTTTGGCTAGATTAGAATAGGATAGGCTTGCATAGGTTAGATAATATTGTCAGAATTTTCACCCGGGTCCACCTAAGAATTTCCACGGGTTCGAGGAATTTCCATGGGTCCTGCTACTACCAAAAAACACCCATGGTTTAATTGTTTTGAGTCCGCTTCTTCCATTTCTCTGTCATGCTCATGAAGATAGCCATAATGACCGTATCTGTGAAACGAGTTTCACCAGTGCGCAAGTACAATAATATTTTTTTATCACGCGTCTGACGGGTACTGATAGATATTTTTGTTAATCATCCACGTCTGGAAAGTTTGTTCAAGAATGGTATTGAATCCAGTCATTTTCAGCGGGCTGTGCACACTAGTTTTGTAATAAATGAGGTGTTAAATTTTCTGCTATCTGAGGATAGGGAGTACTACAGCTGACTGGGTGCTAACCGACGACTTAACTTAAACAGAGAGTTAACCAAAAGAGTTCTTAAACTCACTGAAGTCCTCTGGAATGCCTCCTCATAAACTCAAAGTCAAAACTGGTGCAATTATTATATTACTCAAGAACATGTCTGTCCAGAATGGTTTATGTAACGGCACCCGATTGGAGCTTTAAGGCTATGCACGAGCGTTGTCCCGAGGCATCCTTGATAGTCGGTACCCAAGCTGGCAGGCGGGCTCTCATCCCTAGACTAAAGCTTGTACAATTAGACCCAAGCCTTCTTTTTACCCTGGAGAGAAACCCAATTCCTGTGACTGGCTTACCCTATGATAATTAACAAGGCGGAGGGACAGACTTTCAACTAGGTAGAAATTCTCTTACCAGAACGAGTGTTCAGCCTCGGTCAACTATATGGGGCATTTTCAAGAGTAAGGCGATTCTTAGGTGTATGAGTTAAAGTTGTACCAACTACCGAATAAGGAGTAAGAACAGAGCAAACTATATTAAAAAATATTGTGTATAAAGTAGTTTCAAGTGTTGTTAACGAGACGGCAAATGTTTTATTGTATTAATATAATTTCTATGAAATTTAAGTTTGCCTTTGGTTCGTACATACAGTTTAATCGGAAATAAAGCCAGGAGTTTTTTCGTTGAGGCTTATTCTACTAAAATAGACAGTCATACAAAGAAAGCTATGACCAGTTTCATTATTCCAATACATTAAGGCATGAAAATTTAATTGGTCGAGCTGGTGTACATAATTAGCACGTTTTTTATGTCAGACATTGGTATCACAAATACATGATAATGTTCAGTGAACAGATAATTTGCTCATCTGTCTGATATTAAAACTAAGTTACATTGTGGTGAGTTCATTTACTTGCAATTACCAGCGCAAAAATATTTATGGCAGCCTCTGTAGAAGAATTACAGGTGAAAATTTTTGAAACTATTTTATCGAAACGTATAATGTTTGCCGAACAGCGTTCAACCAAGAATATGCTTGAAACCGAATAAAAATGCAGCAGATATTTTTTGAAGAACATTATTTTCATTTTTGGATGCAGTTTCTCGCGGTACACTCACTTTAAAAGATGTACACGATGAATTTTAATTCCTAGAGGTACAACAACTTCAGTGATTTGGCTGCCCAGTGCTTTCGAATGTAATGTAGTATGTACAAAGTTGTAATGCAGAGACAATTGAAATCTTAATTGGTAGTTAAAATCTTGTGGTCATATAATATTGATTTTCAAATAATTTTGATGCACATCTCTTGTGATTAATTGGAAAAATCTGATGCTTGTTAACTTATGTGAACTTCGGTGCGATGTAGCTTGAGTAACTGACGCGCTAGCAAATCCATGTTACTAATGATTTTGTTGATCTGAATGAGCGGATGCTAACTTTATGTTGGCAAATGCATGTGTATTGGAAGCAGTAGGAGAAGAAAAAAATACTACTGAAAAGTTCAGTAAAAGTGTCTTCTCGTAACTATGAAAAGCAACTTTGGTAGAAATACCAAAGCGACAACTAAATAGTCTCTGACCGAAGTTGTCGTTAACTGAGTTTACTATCATTATACCTAGTGTGATTGTGTTTGTGTGTAGGTGTATAGGTTTGAATATATATATATATATATACTGAATATTTGTGTATTCATATAAAATTTTACATACATATGTATGTAAATATTTAATATATATACATATATTCTATGTGTATATCTACTCATATACTTTTATACACATATAATGTTGAATACTGGATTTACTCACTGTTTGACATTAACATACTTCGTCTTGTATACTTAACTTATTCTGCATTGTAAACGCAAGTAAACTAATTTATTATTAGTGTTACCTCAAAATTCTTTCATATTCTGATAGGTTTCCATGGAAGCCTTGCTGCTTATTTGGGCCACAACGATAATGTTCTCAACTGTAAGATGTTAAATAAATTCTGGTGTTTTACTTATAACAATCTTCATGCTTGTTCGTGGTGAACATATCTTTCAAATCTTTCT
The DNA here is from genome assembly GCA_030386875.1 of Morinoia aosen. Lineage (NCBI taxonomy): Eukaryota > Metazoa > Arthropoda > Malacostraca > Amphipoda > Talitridae > Morinoia > Morinoia aosen. The sequence goes on along the minus strand of CM059579.1, from coordinate 59,737,374 downwards.
TTTGTCACCTGCATGTAATGAGGACGGGCTTATTTTACTCGGTATGCAATAAGTCACTTCTGCTTTTTTCCAGCAATCATGTGACCTTCGGTGCGATATAGTCTAAATAACTGAAGCGCTAGCAAACCTATGTTACTACTACTACTACTACTTTTCGAGCAATAATTTTTAATGATTCTGAATTTAATGTTCAGGTGTAGCTTTCGAACATTAAATTTTAGGTTTGAGGGGCATGCAGGCAGGAGTTTTTTACCGCTCAATATTTGTATTGAGCTATGAATAATAAAATAAATTTCCAACCAGGCATTCTGTTGGTGTTACAGTCTATGATGATAAAGCGACCAGTTAGCGTCATTCAAAAAGTGAAAAGAACAGATTATTAGCACATCAAATTAAACAATTCTTCACATCGCTTCATGTGAAACTGCACAAATACATTAGCTTGAGAAAATGAAGTTACGGAAGTGAACTCTTAAGAAATTGTACGTCGCAATTGTACAGTTTTCTTTGTGAGGACGTCCAGAACGACTCTCAAGCCGAGGATGGTCCAAAAAATGTAAATCTATTCACACGAGACCATCAATTGCGCATTTTGTCTTGATTTACATGTTTTTAGCGGAAAATTCAAGTTGTTTCAGTTGAATTGAAAATAATGACATTTGATGTTAGATGAAGAATGCTGTTGAAAACATTGGGATAAATCATTATATAACTCTAAGAATCTTCTCTCATTCGGTTTGTTCAAAATTTTTACCACCTTTTACAAACACAGCTTATAGCACAGGTAAATAATTTCGTCCATAATGAGGAAAAATTCATTTGATACTTCAAATTCCTAAGCATTGTCATTCGCACGAAACTCATTTCTAAAGCAAAAATTTATGTATCGTATCGGTGGCTCATAGCTTCAATTTCCCTAGTTGTCCTAAGTTTCAGTGACGTTCATTATTCCAGTAACACTTTTTATAGAACTCAGTTGCACAAAGAGTGGATCACAAGCTCCCACTTTAATATGGAGAAAGTCTACCGAAACGGTAAAGACGTGATGAATGCTCTGTCGGAGTGAATACATTTTGTCAGAACATCCAGCATATTCAGCGGCACTGATTAACTGATTGATGATTTCCGAGCGGTACTGACAACGCAATATCAGCAAGACCAGTCCTTAATCTGAAAACTTTCTTCCTTTCACTTTCACTTGTTCTACTGGTCTTATCGCTGTCCATGTAATCGTTATCATAGCTAGGCTCCGTACGTCACCTGGACGCACATTTAATCTTTTAAGGTCACCTACTTCCTTTCACTGATCAAAGTTGTAATAATAGCCGTTATAATGTTAAGTTTTTAAAATTTAGTCAAATTTTAAACACTGTGGCTATTGACACATAGCTCTTACGTGTAACCAACTGAGCTAACCAATTAGGAAATTTATGCGAAGAGTGGAAACAACGGACATAATTTACTTAGAATAGTTTCGTCAATCCTTATTCATTATATTTAACAATTTATAATGCAATCATAGTTTCATCAATCATTCTTATCAAAAATTTTGTTATTTATAAGGCTGCTGCTGAATTTTTTACGCAATGAGGTAATGTAAATACTGAAACTGCTTCTGTTACTACTGTTAATTACCTGTACTGTAAATTAACTGTTACTGAAAATTTATGTTGAGGTGAGATTACAATGAACCTTCAGAAGTAGACGTGTGTTGTAGCTGTCAGATCGTATTCCGTCAATGATACGAATGGCATATTTGTTCTGAAATTCAGAAACTAAGACTGGTTTGATCAATTTTATCACTTCTCTTAATGGCGAACAAAAAACGTACATGAAGTCTACGAGACTTAGAAGCGAAGCGTGGTTTCAAAGTTCATTAAATAAAGTTAACAAACAGTTTTCTTGCCAGATGGAATGGAAAGAGGTTTGCTGTTTCAAATTCTTCTGTTATTTTCTTTGAAACAGAAAAAATCACATTACAAGGATTTGCTCTTTCACCACAAGTTTTACCATCTTTCTCTGTGTAGGTAAAATTAAATGCGTGTCATGCTCGACCAGATGAGTGCGGTGTTCATTCAGGAGAGGACTGTGGAGTTTTGCTCTAACAAGTCTCGTTACGTCAGCGTGTTGCGCGGTAGTTGAATAATTTTTACCGATGTAACATCGATGAAGGCTATGTACAGGAAAATGGGTTTATCGTTAAAATAAAATGGGTTGATTAAAAATGGGTTAAAATCGCTTTGTTAATTATTCGACATGAATGAATTTTTTTCCGAGTGATAACGGTTCACTGGTAAAATTTTTAACACATTCTCGGATTACTCCGAATCCAATACAAATTCTGTTTTAGAAAAACGGATCAAGACATTCAACATCTCCAATATATGAGCATTATTTATGCCTACCTAATTATTTAGATGTCGATTCAAAAATTTTTTCATTTATTTTGTTTTGACCACAGTATCGGCGAAATACGTTGCAAAAGGTTGAACTCAGCCTTCTTACTTTAATATTGAGGCCCGAGCTATTTTCTTCGGCTTGCAGTTCTACTTCATAAAAATTACGTTTACATATTGAAATTGGTTTCTCAACTTACGTATCGAAAAATTAAAGTCGTATGTTAGATTTTTCACGATCAACTCCACATTTCGAAACTTTCGATATTGAAGACAATGTCAACAAAGCACTATTTTGAAGCCAGGGGAACTTGGCAGTGTATTCAGGAATAAAGACTTTCGATGGTTGAGCAAATGGTTGAGTACAGCAGTCCTCCAGAGCAAACAACGTTGTGGAAATAATTCAAGAAGAAGTGTTTAATTTTTAAAATATTATTAATGCGAAAAGTATATTTCAATTTGAGAATTAATAATTTAAAGGAGATGACTGAGTTACAGATATCTGCTCAAAATCAGGCATACAATCCAAACTTTTAAGATTAAAAATATGTCGCAGCTTCAATGGATGAACGTTTTAGGAAAAATTATTTTGAAATAGATTGTGAAATTGTTCAAAATTAGTCAGCGAACTTATGAAACCTATCATGAGGAAAATAAAATGCAAAAATCTATAAAAATGTTAGTCTCGCAACTTGGATCAATTTCATTTTTTCATTACTTCAACCACGAACTCTGATATCTTTGAAATAATACGATCAAATGATTAACTATATGATAATGGCTCCCCCAGACTACGAATTAAGTTTTAGCTTGATTTATTTAAAAACAGATTGAGTGAAAAACTTTTCGTTTTTTTACAAAGTTCATGTATGTAAAGGGTCTATCATATTAATCCTAAAATTTTCCCTTTTTTACTATAAACTTGATGGCTATGTAAAAAAGTAACATTATGTGTTGAAATTTTAACAGTTTATCTAGCAGACCAAGAGGGCAAAAGTTTTATTCGATATGACCGCCTTCAACCATTATGACTGCTTCTACAAGCCTTCGAAAGCTGGACACGGACGTTTCCGATAACATCTTCCGCTTCCAACGACTCCAAGACCTTTCTGATATCCTTCTTAGGGGCTGTAACGCTGTTGCGGGGCTTAACGCAAAGCTTAGCCCTTAGATTGTAACCAAAAATAGTAGCCCAACGGGTTCAGATCAGGCGAGTTGGAAGGCCAAAAGTCTTTCATCCAGAATTGCACGCCGGACCTCCCGACCACGTCAATGATTTTACTCGCTATTTAGGCGGGAACTGAGTTATGCTGGAATATAAACTTTTTATCTGAAACTTCCGCTTTCATCTATGGACTCCTTTCTGGTGACAAGAAGTTGCAGGAGGATTCGGCATTCGCTTTTTCGTTGCTGGCGAAGCGGGTAAAAACGTCATCATCAATATATAACTCACTCGGGGGGTCATAACTAGTTCGGTTTCCGTGGTTACCGTGGGCTGAATGTCAGTACTTGAAGGAGTAACCCAGTGATTGTTTCATTTGTTACATGCCCTATTAAGTGTCTAAATCTTCTCATCTATGAAGAATTTGGTGGTCGATCCGTTGGTCTTCAACTAGTTCAAAACTTTCCTACACTTGTACAAACGAGCATTTCATCATACTTGTTAGAAGATGCTTCTAACCTTAAGCATAAGTCTCTAGGCCATTGTATTTGATCACCCTATGAATTATCGTGATGCTGACGAGCCTCTTCTTAGCCAATGTCGCTAATCACACAGTTGGATTGCCCTTGTTTTTTTTTGAGGTACATTAAAGAGCCAACTTTGCCAATTTTATCTTTCTTGGGATTTAGGCGGCTCTGCAATCCTGGCCAGGTTCATTAAATTGCTTGCAAGCAACGCAACTGTCTGCCTTGGATACAGGTGAGATTCAGCTGTAAAGGCTTGGCTTCGGCTTGTTTATGCCACGAACTCTAAATGCTAAGCCAAAAATAAATAAGCATTACTGATACACTTCAATGTTGCGAACTTTTAAGGGGAGCAAAGAGTTACCAACGTTTCTAAATTTGCTCTGATTTATCTGAAAGGCCCTCTTAGTTCCATGCTTACTCCATATTTGCAAAATTAAGAACATTTTTAACTGTGTAAATAATTCCAATTATTCTATTTATCAGTAGAAACAGAAAGCATGAACCCTGTTCAGACTTTACTAGATGTCATGCTGAACAATGCACTATTAACTAATATTATATTTGGTTGTTGTATGTTTTTTCAGTGTGATGATGAAGCCAAGCTACTTAACGATATCAACTGTAGAGTTTTCTAACATATGAAATGATCACTTTCGTCTTTAGGAGCAAACCGATATTCAGATAATTCCAAGTTCTGACTTCACTCCAAATGAAGACGAAAATAAAAGAAAGGAAAACAGTTTTTTTCCAAAGAATACGATACATGAACTATTATTGTTTTTTAAAATTTTTGAATACCCATGTCAATTGTCGAAACCAAATGATTGAGCAAAAAGCATGAAAAATGCATTCCCTTTGTTGAGTTGATCTAATTTTGATAATGCATGTAGATATGATACAATTAATAATAATAAAAGCGTAATACCAGCGAAGCATTGTTTAAAATACTCTTGTAAGTGCTAACTTACATTGAAATGCGAGTACGAGCTTAGGAGCTTGCGATATCAGTGATTAATTTTGAGAGTAAAATGGGTGGACTTGAATAATTCTTCGTCTGGACCTATGAGTTCGACATCCGCGACTATATTTTCAATCCTACGTATCAACAAGTGTGCCCAATAACAAGTTCACAAAAAATCATGTATTTTATCTAAAACAAATTTTTTTGATTTTTCCTACACAAAGAACACTGAGACCAAAGAGGTCACTGGAGTTAGGAACATGGATAGGAATTGTTGTACAACGTTAAACGAAACATTGACAACATAATTGAAGCAATTCCTGAAACTATCTAAATATTACAGTCAAATTATACTCACGAGCGTCAGAAACTAGATATTACACACGAGGCTGAAGATAATATTATACGACATGAATAAGAAGAAATCACTAATTTCACCTAAAGTTATGACATAAGATGAATTACATCGCTTTTCCAAAATGCCTGATTACAAAGGTCCTTTGTTGATTAACATATATGGGTGCCGAAACAGCCCATGCCAATTCTGGTGCAAGAGACTGAGAGAAAAACATAAAGATGCATTCCCATAGCTATTTACTCTATGTTTGATAATGTTTAAAAATGAATGTGATAAAAAATATAAAGATAAACACAGTGGGGTGCCAGTCTCCACGCCCATTGACACACGAGTTTTGGTTCTTGTGACATCAGAGATAATGTTGAAAGTGTAGGCTGGGAGAAGGTTATTTATATTCAGAAGTGAAGGGTCAAATTGACAGAAATTTGCAAATATCTTTTCGTGCGAATATAACAAAATAGAATTAAGTTAACGGCCTCAAAGAACATGCTTTAGAACACACCAAAAATTTTTATTTCTTGTATAAATGCTTGACAATAATATTCGAAAGTGACGTGTTAGGAAACATGACAAGTTGATAGTAGAAAAAATACGGTATTTACCCCAAAAATGCCAGTTGGTGGTTTAGTAATATAGCAGTTACTGCTCTGCGTGTGTACATAAATAATATAATGCAAGCGATCACATAACACACGCACACTACACAAATATTGGATCGAAAATTTAGAAAGGTAGGGCAATGAGCAAAAGAAATTCGTGACTACTTCTTCAGTACGTACTACAGCGTCTGATTTTTGTTCGTGAGACGCAAAATGACGCTCTATTTTGGGCTTGAATTCTTTCATTCTTAAAGGGATTTTGATACTCTGAAGTTTGTCCCACAGTAAGGCGCTTGATATTGACCGAGCTTTCTGCCCAATGTCAGATGAACGATAGTTGACTATGACATTTTTCTTCCAATTCGGCTGTGTGTTGGTTACAGTGGGGGAAGGAATTGCACAATGTCAACCTTGTTTTGAGAGAGAAATGATGAGGAAAAAACAAATTGGGCATTGTGAGTGAGGAATCTTCCCTGAATAAGAGTGCAGCTGAATTTGTTCAGGAGAGAGGTTGCCTGATCATTCTTCTTTAATTACCCTTTGCATATTACCTTGCTGCGAAATTTTAAAAATTTTATAACTCTCTTTGAAGATACTAAGTTAGGTCTCCCCATACTAGTCTTTAATAGTTAATACACGATAGCACTAGAGATTGAATGGCTAATAATCGAAATTTATCGTCAAACGTATTTTTTATACGATAAAAAAATAAAGTTCTTAAAATTCTGTAGCAAGTGTTCTCAACGGGAGATTTGAAGGACATGTTTTTACGAAATAAAATTTGTACATTTTAGCCTTTTTAACTGGCATAATTTCACCATTCCCTACCGTTAGAGACAGAGTTGGAATTTTTCAAGTGCATTTTTGTACCCAAAAATAATGTACGGGTTTTGTTTGCATTTAATTTGAGACCATTTTGGTCACTTCATGATTTCAGGTTACTCAGGGGCGGGATTTCGGCATATTTTTGCATCTTAGATAATTCTGCCCCAAAAGTTGTCATTGCAATTTGAATTTCATCTACATACATGAAGATTAGCGGTTTAAATTTTAATATACGTCAACCTCACTAATGATTTCCCACGTCCGTTTCGGGTTATTTTTTTTTTTGCGGTCAATAGCTATATTTCTGGTGAAAGTGAGTTAGTTTTGCTTCCGTCACTTTCCCCGGAATAATATTTTCATGCCCCTTGATCTCTTGTATAAAGTTTTATTTGACATATATTTTTTTTGCCCTCACACGAGTTTTCTTTATTTTCCTAGGGCTTCAATTTTGTCTGTAATCCCACCAGCACGTTTTGATTTAGTTTTTGGGGATGTAAAGTGAACCTTCAGTGAAAACTGCTGTAGAATTTTCATTGAAGATTGTAACTTTTAATTGAAGATTGAAATTTGTCTGTTAACATCATCACATATTATCATATTCTGAAATTGCTATGATGGCTCATTACTACTGATGATCTACAATCCAAAGGTAACGGTAGGAGCACGGAAATACGATTGGCGAGCGCATCATTCCATAATTAAGTTCCAAAAGAACCGAGCTAAAAGTACAAGGAATTTTATCGTCAGTGACGGTCTTAAAACATCCGTGATGCTGTGCTATAGAAACTGCTCTCGTTTGAACATTGTCACGGACCGATATCGATACGCCATCAGAAGATACCACGAATTTCGAAAAATATTTAAATTTTGCTTCCGCAAATCTTGATAAGTTAGAAATTGAGATCTCTTGCAAAGATTAGTCGTAGAATTCCATTATGAATTATTTGAAAGACTTAGGAAAGATATCCCGTTATATTTTCATAATTAGTTGATGGTATTTCAACCCTCGCGTGCTGACAGGCGGTAGACTGCTTCCCTAGGGAGAGATGTCAGTTAGGAGAGCAGCAGCTCAAGCAGAGGGCACGTGTATTAGGCGTCTAGCGTCTCCGGCTTCTTCGGCCGCGAGCGCCATTTCCTTTAACTGACTCAACCTTATATATGCTCTTCTTAACAAGTGCTCTGTTGACTACCCACATCAGGCATGACTGGCAACTGTCAGAGCAAATCCCTGGCGCGATGGCTTCATCACGATAGGGTTGGTTACCTGCCGACTGGATCATGCCGCCTCAAAGCTGAGCGTTCCCAATAATCATACCTCTGACTAATTCGTCCCGTATTCCGACCCCTCTAGATATCTAGTATTTAGTTTCAGTCGACGCATTCCTCACATAGTGGAATGTAAGATTATTTATGTTTATTACCCATTGCTTCGCAGAAAAGAAGACAAGGAATAGAGAGATAAAAGGAGGATAACTGCTTGAAAAGATGAAACTACCGATGCTACTTTATAACAATCAATATCAGTGATTTTATACAGACGTGAATAACTTTTGAACAATGTTATTAGGCCACGCTTACCACATGCTTACGAAAGCTATCACACGCTTAGTATTTCCTTACTGTCTGCCATGTCTTTATTTAAGTGCGAAATTTCACGTGACTTGTTCCTTGAGTTTGGTATATTGATATTAAAGTAAATATAACCCTTTTTGGGAGGTGACAGCCAGCGTTTCGGTTGATCTTCACAATGAGAGGAATGTTATTTGGGCAAGAAGATAATATAAGCCTATTTCCGATTGAAAACTTAGCACAAGAAATCGTGCCTTGATAATGCAATGTTTGAATAGATTGACTAGAAAACAAAGAAAAATACGAGGTCATAACGTTGATGGTTGATTACGAAAGAAAAGAAGGTCGTACTATTATATATTTGAATACTGAGACCCACCAGTTATGAAGAAGTAAATGAGAGGAGATTTTATAATTTTTAAATGGAAATAGATGGCTCGTTTTTACTCGATTACAGAATGTGATCTGAAATCTAATCAATTTCTTTACACATTCTATGATCCCTGAACGCTCACCAAGTAGATGCTACATGAGTCAAATATTCACTCTCAGATAGGATATTTCTCAAAAGCATGTACACTAATGCTCTTTGAGAGCATTTTTTTGCAGAGAAATCATGTAAGGGATTGATTAATGTTAAGTTTAATTAAGCTCAATCATTTGAAAGTCATTGAATCCATCGTATATCAGATTGTTTGTAAGTTCTCAGCAGTATTGCTTACAACCCTCGACGCACTATCTGTTATCTAGCAGTAAGAGCAGGATCAGCACACCATTCGCTATCAACAAAGCTATCACTAGGCAAGATATGGTTAAGCAGAGGTCGTTGAGTCCTGTGTACGATAAACTGCTCCATTGTTGCAAACAAATGTAGCTGAAAAAATCAGTTTCTAGGCTTAGTGCTTTTCGCCAGCTGCAGGGCTAAATACTGGGTTTCACAGGTACAGTATATTAGTGGTTACCATTGTTCCGTGGTTACAAATGTTTGCCTTTGTTGAGAAATGGCTGAATATCACAGACCCAGCACAGCAAGTCCGATGTTTCTTCCCGATTGAAGAGGTGTCACAATTCTCCTCTCAACCAAGATGTGCAATCTTACAAAGCTTAAAATGTAATTCTATTGGTATTCTCAAGTGTAATTCTGTCGGTATTTTCGAATGTAATTTTATATGTATTCTTAAATGTAATTCAACTCATATTCTTGGATACAATTCTGTTATCATTTTCAATCGTAATTCTATTCGCATTCATAAATGGTATTCAGTTCCCACTATTGAATGCAATTCTACTCACATTTTTAAATACGGTTCTATTCGTATTCTTATGGACGATATTATTTACATTTTATATGTGAAATTATAATCACATTGTTAGGATTAATTCTAATTTTGTTCTTAGCTTATTATCCTAGTCGATTAAACATTATTTGCATTCTCATTTACATTTTTAACTCTATTTCTGTAACCTAAACTTGAACGCTACTACTTATTATCTCTCGAGTGCTTGCATTGTGATTTCTATTTCGGTAAAATTTATTTCGAGACACTTAAAATTAGCCATTAGACAAGAGCTCTACATATCTTTGGGTAGCTCCTAAATTTCGCATAGCCTGCCAGACAATTTCTGTACGCTCTTGTGGCATGTGTGCTGCCGCATTCAATTGACTCTTTGAACAAGCTCTCGACCATCTCTGCTTGTCATGCGAAAGTTTTGTTAGAAATTACGTATTTCTTGAATTTTCCCGTAAAGAAAAAGATAAAGTAGCTTAGGAAATTTACGTGTATGTGGTGCGGAGCAGGAGAAGGAGTGCTTCTACGCAGACCATTTACTCCTCATGGCCGATTCTTCGTAATTCCTTTTTTATTTTGAGTGATTACTCTTTTGATTTTCCTTAAGTTTAATTTAAGTTCTCGTTGCATGTTTGAGCTTCTTAAATAACTTACAGAGAGGCCTAGTACGCTCAAGCCCTACTTTGTGAATATACTTACTCTCCTATTTAGGAGTCCTTTAAAACTTCAACTTTAAAACCTTAAAATTGGCCTAGAGCGGCTAACTTAATATTTCTACTTGTCTCTTAATGAGAAGTTATCTTCTTATTACCTCAATATTACATTAGAACTTAAAAGTACTAGGTCTTCTCTTACTTAACCTTGTCTATTTTTCCTCTTGTGGCCGTTTATATATGTGCTTCTTGAAATGTGCCTATTAAAGTTTCAAGGTTGGTGCAACCGGGTAGCTCTTAGTTGAGCAATTGATGAGATACTTTGAGCGATAGGAAATATATGCCTATCAAATGGTAGCTGGGGCTAAATTTAGTAAAGTATTTCTTCTTCTTTTAGAATAACTCGAAGTCGTCTGCCCGAGACTGCGTGCTTTTAACCCTGCCCTATTGTCTCCGCCTTCGTTTCTCCGCCGCACCTGTACGATTATCTTGTAGCCAGAGCTGAGCTGTGTTGTTTCTTTAACTCACCGTTGTTGTGGTTCGAGGTCAAGCCGGCCGCTTCGTAGGTGTGTTGCGTGTAAAGATGTGAAATGTTATTGGAAATATCAAATATCTGAATAAACTCTCGTATAACCTTATAACACTACTACGCGTATTACGGTATACGCGATACGCGTTAACATCGGTTTATTCTATTTCAGTTGTGTTGGACTTCCAATTAAGGGTCCCGCGGATGTTGGTGGGATTTTAACCTTATACCGGCACATCAAGAGGTGGCCGAAGTTCAATAAAAAATCGGTTCCTCGCTGTAAAAGCTTTTTTTTCCTTTATAAGTCTAACAGTTTATAAATTCAACTTTTATCATGACGTGCATTAAAAAATTAATACAATTTAACGTGGTTTTCCATGTTCGCATTATTCAAAGCTGTTTTTTTTAAATGGCGCTGTGAAAGCGATAGAAAGAAAGAAGGATTGAGCAGACGCATCAGCGAGCGCACAGTGATTGCAGTTTGGTCTCTGGTTACCGCCCGTTTTCTCATCAGTATCAACTTAGGGACTCAAGCGAAAATTCTGCGATAGCACAATATAAAGGACTGCCATTTGAAACGCTTCACAGCAACCATGAGAGAAACTAATGGCTGGTCAGGTAAACCACGCTCTACGAAAAGTGCGACACAGTGTAGAAATCGCGAGGGATGAGGAAAAAAAAAGAATTTTCCGACCCCACGATAACTAAGCCAAAACATGGTAACGAGTTTCTTAAATTACCAGGTACTGCAGCATACAGCGTGATGAAAATATCATTTCTGGACCTAGGTAGAATAGATTACCGTAGTTCAACATACGAGAACAAGATGCAAGCGCGAGGTATATGGTTAGAGGCACGATAATTTTTAAAATTCTCTGGACAAATTCCTCGCAGCTAGGCAACACCAATCAGACCTAATCAAAGCTAAAAGAGCAAAAACGTGTATTTAATGAAAGTATTATCTTATGGAAGAAAGTCAATGAGTAAAAAATATATTTTTTGAATCTTACAACCTCTGGATCATTATCAACCTCTGAAACAAGGCAAGAAAATTAGTCAGATATAAGATGTAAATCGAAATATATCAATGATACGAAGAGAAAAGCAGAAAAAAGAACAGAGCAAGGAAAAAACACAAACTAAAAGAAGAAATGTTCAGAATAAATATTACACTAGGTATAAAGGAAACACTGATTCCAAGTCGTGCAAAACAGGTTCACCTTTTAAAATATACAACGATTCTAAAATTCGGAGATTTATTTGTCTTTATACAGATGATTTTAATATAAAACCATCTAACTGAATCGGAAGGTGACATAAAAGCGGAGTGAGGAATGTGAAGGTGCGGAAAGGAACTGGTAAGCCCCTAAAACTCCTGCCGGCATTCTCAGCAACACGAATACCGAGGGCTATAGAGGTCGAGCCAACGCATTCAGACGCACGCAGTGCACAACTATATTTATAAAAACCGGATGAGAGTAGGTCTTTAGTAGTTTTATCTTCATTATTGAAATGGGAACCTGATTTATACGTATTTAACTAGCACCATTTTAAAATCAATTTGCAAAAAAGTCTTGACAGAAGAATGTCTTTTATTTTTGATTCGGATCTGCAAAATGCAAAACATTTACATAAATCCAATTCGAAATTCAGATTTCATCGGCTAAATTTTACTTTGAAATTACGCATTTAATTAAATTGTACAGTGTACGTGTTTTTTGCTACAAATTAGCAGTGTTGTTATTCAAGTTCGTGCAGTGCATGTAACCAATTTTCGAGAAGGATCTTAAGAAGAGCCTTGAAGCTTGTTTGTGGGGATTTATTTCACTAAATTTCATAATCATTGTTGAGGAAAGGCTTAATTTTTCTAATACGAAATCGTAATATTTGGGAGAAGATGTGCAGGTAAAAAATTTATTTTCGAATTTATTAATCTGTGCAGATTTTAGCTCGAACTCTCGTTTCTAGAAGAAATACCAAGTTGAATGACGAATTTTGTTAAGTAAATGTGATAATCAGATATTGTGCAAAATTTTCTTATTTTCTGCCCTGGAATTTATTCTTTCAGGAAAGACCGCGTCATACAAAATGAGAGCCTCAGAAACAGGTTTGAAACTGCTTCTCAGGTTCAAAAAGGGTGTTACCTTGTTGAAAAGTGTTTTGTTTCAACAAATAAGAATTGATTAAATAGGTTCAAGTTGACTAGGCGCATTGGAAAACGTGAACTGATGATGTCGGTGAAGGATAGAAAACACCGAGTGAAATTCGTCAGAAGCCATGAAGATTTTAAGGCCTCATACTAGCAGATGATGACTTCATATTCGTAGGGGGTGACGCCTCATACTAGTAGGAGGTGACACCTCATAGTAGCAGCTGGCAGGCAATTTATTTGACGAATGAGAGGTGAAAAATTTTATCCCATGTGTACGGTTCCAATACTTCTAGGTGGTGGAGGTCCTGTCATGTTATGGGAAGACATCAATGCTCATGGTCCAGGGCCTTTCGTTTGACTACAAGGTCGAATTAATTCAACTGAATGGAATAATATTTTACCTGAGCATTTTATGTCCTTTGAGGAAGACAATTTCGAAAAAAGATCTCATCTTCATGGACGATAATGCTCTCATGCGCACAGCAGCCAATGTCTAGAGATTCCTCCGGGAGCGCAACACTTCACGTTTGCATTAGCGTACCAAGTCACCAAACCTCAATCCAATCAAAAATGTGTGGTACCAAATCTAGCAACAGTTATGCAAAAACGCTTTCAAAAATTTTGCTGAACTTTAGGTAAAATCAAAAGTGAAGTGGGACGAGCTACCTCCAGCCTACTGTTGGAACCAACAAGGGAAATACCATAGAAATTCTAAGCTGTCAAATCCCAAACGATCAATGAACATAAATATATTGTGCAAAGTTTTGAACTAAAAATTCATTCAAATAACAGTTTTATAGTGGGCGAAAATTGTTTTTCCTTTTATAAATTATTTTCAAATCAAAATTATCAAGAATATGAGTAAATTTTGTTTAAAAAAAGCTTATTATTTCATATTATAGCGCTGAATCAAACGGTACATTGATTCTTCAGACAAGCATTACTTTAATTTGGTGTTATGTACACGTTAGTAATAATTGATACAGTGAAGTTTTTTTTTGGCACCAGCATAAGTGAAAACACATAAAATTTTTACTGTAACTGACCGAGCTTTTTTTATCATTCGATGCAGGAGATTGATTCATAACTCGAACACAAAATTGAAGGCAGTTTGAAATGCAGAATGCATATACCCTTCGATTTTTAGTATTCTCATTTCTGTGAAACTAGTAGCGACCATCAAAGTATCCAAAACACAGATTCGCTTTCTCATGCTTATCTAAGAGCTCTAACTGTAGCTATGACGCGAGGACGAATCGCCATTCGAAACGGAGCAAAAACACTTGCTGGTTCTCAGGCGACCGGTATAAAAGTCGAAATATTTCCTCCTCACGGTGCATTACAACTGCAAGACGCCTCAAAATGAAGTCTCTACTGATCCTGTTGGCTATTGTGGGTCTGTGCTACGGCCAGAAGGCCGGCACTTACACTCCTGAGGTGCACTTGTCGTTGCCCATTCAGAATTGTGAATCCGGCTCGTGTTCATCGGAATCCACAACAATTGTGATGGATTCTAACTGGCGCTGGACTCACAGCGTTGATGATTACACAAACTGCTACGACGGCAACGAGTGGTCATCGGAGTTCTGCCCTGACGCCGATACTTGCACAGCAAACTGTGCCATTGACGGTGTCGACGAAGCTACATGGACTGGCACCTACGGAATCACGGCTTCAGGTGGTTCTCTCAGCATCAAGTTCCTTACCGTAGGGACTTACTCGACCAACGTTGGGTCCCGTGTATACCTCATGGCATCAGACTCGGCGTATCGCATATTTTACCTGAAAAATAAGGAATTCTCAGTAGACATTGATGCATCAGGTCTTCCATGCGGTCTGAATGGAGCTTTGTACTTCGTTGAGATGGACGAAGATGGCGGTCTTTCAGAATACCCCGAAAATGAAGCTGGTGCAGCATATGGTACTGGATACTGTGACGCCCAGTGTCCCCATGACATGAAGTTCATTGCCGGCAAAGCCAACAGTGACGGATGGACGCCATCTGACAATGATCCCAACGCTGGAGAGGGCATGTACGGCATCTGCTGCGTGGAAATGGACATCTGGGAAGCCAACAGGTAAAGTTTTTTCGCAATGGTTCATGTATTGCAGCTCACGTATTTCTCGCAAAAATAACATATTTTGCTCTCTAGACTTAGGAAGCATCGAATATCATGAAAAATATCATCATGTCACTAGCTTATGAGCTTAACAAACAGTAAGATCTCTATGAACAGTGTAAATTATTTCATGGGAAAAAGGGTTCAAGTTGGAGAAGTAGAAGGTCAAAAAACTTTTTTGGATTTCCATTCTAGTTGAACCTCAAAACATCCCTTGTTTGCTTCCGTCATAATGAAATGGAAAATTGAGGATTCGCAACAGCCGAAATTCAGATGGTTATAAGCGCATAGATTCATTTAAGAGGGTTTTCCTTTTCTCATATGTTCACGTTATTTCCTTCCTGTCAGCCAAGCCCAGTCTTTCACCACTCATCCCTGCAATGTCGATGGCTACTACCCTTGCACCGGTTCTGACTGCGGAGACAATGGCGACGATCGTTACAGCGGAGTGTGCGACAAGGATGGCTGCGATTTTGCTGCATACAGAAACGGAGCGTATGACTTCTATGGGCCTGGTCTGACTGTCGATTCTAACTCTGTAATCACGGTCATTACTCAGTTCATCACTTCAGATGGTAGCGACAGCGGTGACCTCGTAGAAGTCCGTCGCATCTACCAACAAAACGGACAGACCATCCAGAATGCAGCTGTTAACTTCGATGGCGTGACACCTTACGATTCTATCACAGAGGAATACTGCGCTGAAATCAAAAGTTTCTTCGGGGACTACGATGACCACGCAGCTAAGGGCGGCTTGAGTACCATGGGCGCTTCACTGGGCCGTGGTCATGTCCTCGTCATGAGTCTCTGGGACGATCACTATGCCAACATGCTGTGGCTCGACAGCTCCTACCCGACCGATGCTCCCGACCTGAACGCCCCTGGAATCCTTCGAGGCCCTTGCCCTACCGACAGTGGAGTGCCTTCTGATGTGGAGACTGGGTACGCTGATGCTACTGTTGTGTTCTCCAACATCAAGATCGGACCTATTCAGTCTTACTAGAGGCATCATCTGATTTGACAACGTACTACTATCGACTACTTATGCTTCAAAATAATAGAAGGTGATGAAGTTACCTAGAGGATGACTCTTCCTTGAATTCTCAAATAAAAATTCTGCTTGAATAATGTTTATTTTTCGTTTCACCTTGAAGTAAGTTTTGATGATGAATGAGTGTGATTGAATCCATTGACATATTTCATCAAGAGATGTAATAAAACGGGTTTGAGAATCATGACCACGTTGAAAATTTTTGGAAGCCTTGATACAACGAGTCTTTAGCATATTTTGGGCGCCAGATCAGAGGGCTCACACACTGATTTATCGATAATTTGTAATTTTTACATTAACTAATTAGGATAATAAACCCCTTCGCGGGAAGTGAAGAAAGTCTCTTCCAGAAAGTTGCAAATTTGCATTAATATTATTTCTTGTGTCGCAGGAGGTGACACATTGGAAACTAAAGTACAAAGACGGAGAAAAGAACCGGTTTTATTTGGATCAATGTACTCTTGACGTTAATGAGTATTTATATTGGCAGAATCTTTTCTTTAGCGCTCCAAAACTTCGAATAAAAACATTCAAATGTGACATTTCTACAGAGATAAATTTTATTATAATAAACCAAGAGTTTAGAAGTGACGAAATCAGATATTGAATTGAGAAACAACTGACATAGACAGAGAATTGAAATATTCACGATGGTGATAGCATTCAGTGGAGGATGGACAGACGTGAGATTCTCACACGAAGAGGTTAGATTTGGTGCAAGGCAATTCATATAAAGCTTGAGTTCTCTCACTAAAACACATTATTTTCATTGGGACAGAATGCGCTGATGGAAATGTTGGCGGCTTTGATTTATTTTGGCTTGTGCGTAAAGAAATCCTTTCTGCTGAGAATAAATGAAAAATAATTCAAATCTAGTGCTGTCAGTACATGTTAGCTCATTCCTTGCAATTGCACATTCAGACAGAGAAGAAAAGCGCATGACATCTTTGAATTTAGTCCTAATATGATCTGATTAAAATCAGCAATAAGTTTACCGGTAACGATCATTAATTGGAAAATATTTTTCAAGCGAAAACAGAACTAATATTTTCTATATACCTACCAAGCGTTCCGTGATGATAAACCAGGACAAAACTCTTCTTGAGGAGTTTTTTCAATGTTGATTTTATTATTGCTTTTGGGACTTTAATATTCATCCAACCGTTTCTCTTAAAAGCTCAACGCATGTAGATATGAGATATTATCATCGAAATATTTTTTAAAATAATAATTTTTTTCCAGCCTGCAGTATGAAGTGTTTCTACGAAATTCTCAAATAAATTTCGTGATCAGGGCGATAGGTCAATAAGGTTTATTTTCTCAGTATTTTTATGAAAGAACAGCTCCTAAAAAGTGTCAGGCTATTTTCTCGATCGTTTAATATAATTTTTTAAAGTGATAAGAGAATAGTTATTCAGTTTTTGCTTTAAAATTTCTCAGAATGTATCGTTGATTCGTTTTTGGTCAAAAGCATGTTATTGTAATGAGGTAATATATAAATGAGCAGAGTTATATTGGTATCACAAAAAAATCTGAGGGATTCATCTGTAATTATTCTTAATCACAACAAGAATTTAATGAGCAAGTATAGAGTCGCGATTTCTGCCTGAGAAGCGAGAGACACTGAGTTGATAATTTTCAATAGGTATTGTTGTGAGGATGCTCCTGCACTCTGAAGTTGAGAAAATCCCGTTCATGTAGGAGTTGTTAGTCCTGTGACATGAATAAACTCATGTTCCATGTTAGTTACACTCATCATATAATGAATGAAACTTGTGCTGTATATTCAAAACCAATCGTAAAATATTTAAACAATTTACTTACCTTATAAGATACAGCATTAGATTGCTTCGTAAGTTTAGTACAATTGACACATTAGAGCGTAGCAACTTGTTGGCTCGAATGAGTTCAGCGATTTCTTGGGCATCCTACAATCAACGCTATTCTAAGGCGCACAATTGCGTCAAACCTAATTCACTTGACCTTGTTGCGCTCTCGACTTATCAATAAGTTGGTACACTCAGGATTCGATGCTTAATATCAAAATTATAGATAATGTGTGGTAGATTTGAACAGTATATTTCAGAAAAGACTTGAGAACAAACTTAATAAAATGTTTGTCATTAATCATAGGAAACTATCCTATTAAGATGAATCGTATAGCAGAAAAGATTTGACTCGAGATCCTTATCCGATTAATATTCGGAAATAATGAAGGATTCAAGAGCCATCTGAGGTATCAGAAACATACGAATTTCCAGATGATTTCATATCGAATTCAATTTGTAATTAACATCAAATGAGGAGAAAAAAGCAGGCCCTCATAGTTTTGCCGATTTGATGGCTTTATTTACATAACATTTTTCTTTGAAGGAATTCTGTTAACATGGGCAATGTATGGCAAGATTACCTTTGGTGTTTTTTTATATTGCAAATAAAGTAATCCGTAATGTTATATCTGAAGGACGAAATGAAGGCATATATGGAGAATAATGTGATGCACAAAATTATGTAGGAATATGGTTGAATAATGCAAATATGCGACTACTCGTTATAACAATTTCAGAATGGGTGTTGATCATAAAATTATTTCTTAACCTTTAGTGGGCAACAAAACATAGATAAAAGTCCCACAACCCACGACGAGATGCAATGAACATTATTAATGTTAGGCCGAGATGACAAATCTCGCATTGTTGGCGCTTTCAGAGTAGCTCATACAACTCATGACCTAGGGCCGAGGTAATGATTGTTTTACGAACCCAAACTGTAAGACAGGGCCGTTAAGGGATTTTATCAGAAGATCATACGCGGAAGGTAAGGTAGAAAAAGCATACGGGAAAAATAGATAGATGCAATATATTTTCAGGTGAGAGAGGGATTTTAGCCCACATGGGGCGGTAACTTTCAAAAATCTTTTCGCGTAGGGTTGCTCTAGGGTTGCATTCGGATGAGGAAAGCCCATTCATTGGATCGAACAACGGTAGGTATCCTTACGTAGGAGAAGCGACGATGAACTTCAGGAAATTTTCAGAAATGGGGAAGTTCGAGGTTATAAAACGAATTGTTTTCGTCATGTATTCCTATTCAGCTCGAATATGAACTTGAAAAGAGATTAAAATCTATTCAGTATATTGACTTAATCGAGGATATTCATGGTTTGTCTTCATATATTCGATTTCGCGTTCCAAATACCTTTTTCCACGAACTTTTTGAAAACAATTGCTGTAAAACGAAAATGTTCGGATTTTTATTTATGACCATTTCATAAATTAAACTTTTTGACAAGCCAACATTCGACTGCCAATTGAATGAAACGTGATGAACTGCAAATATCTTCAAAACAACGGCTAAATTCAAGCTTAAAAACAGAATGACCTAGCGCATTGCGTTCCGTGCAAGAAATTTTTCTTTTTCTTAAACTCAATTTTTCTTTGGTCATGGATTCGTAAACAACTTTGCATTACCAACCATCTATGGGGGAGTTATGTGGCACTTTGTTTTATTCAACAAAAATTTAAGCCGATTGTTATTGTTGGTGAAACTTTTCTCAGTTCTCTGCCTGTAATTTAGATGTGAAACGATCTCGTCGCGTGAAAGAATTTGCGTAAACCCATGTTTGCAAAATTGCTGGAGATTATTCATTTACGGAAAATTTTAGTCCCTAATTCTCACCGAACTAATTCATTTTCATTCACAACTTCTTATTTTCTAATTTTCGTAGAAAAAACAGAGAAACCATCAACTTTTAGTGTCGGTATGGTCATTCTTCTGCCACTTTGTTTTCACGACACTGAAAATATCTGAAATAGAATAGGTGTATGAAATCGAAATGTAATGGGATTAGAAATTGAATATAATACCCTACCAACAAAATAATACCCAGTCACAAGACTTTGAAATGAGTTAATTTGAAATGTATCTACGATAATTAATTCTCAGATTTCGAAGAAGTCAATGATGTGGTTTATTTTTTCAAAAACGACCTCAATTTGGTAATAATGTCATTCGGTTCAATTTTGCCTAACCAAGAGAAGTCTTTGTATTTCTTGAAGAGTTACGTTTTTATTACTATAAATACTTCCAATCTTCAGTACACTGAATAGTTTAAGAAACATGCGTCGGTTATGAGCGGTTCTGAACACCTTTAACCCTTTAACGCCCACATTTTTATACTCATATTACCGTTATCACAACCACTATCACTAAACCGACACTGGCATTAGGTAGTCACAGCTATCAAGATGGGGAAGCAACTGCCACTTGGCAGTGAAGTTCAAAGGACACATTAGTGAACAAATTGAATAAGAAATACAATATATTATTGTTATTGTTGAAAGAGGACCGTACAGTCCACTTGGGCGTAAAAGGGTTAAGCAACTTAGGTATTATTAAACCGAACAAATTGATTTTTCTAAGGAACTGAGAAAATCATAAACACCCTAGTTTCTTAAACTTTCTGAGGCGCAACAAGTTATTCACCTGACCAAAATATATAATACATGTGGAACTAGAGCATAGTTTTACAGTAACTGAACGAGAATTTTTTCTCTATTTGGAGCTGGTGATTATTTCTTCCCTCAATCACAAAATTGAAAACTGCTCTTATGCAGAATGCAAAATATTTTCGATTTTTTTGCATTCACATTTTCATGGATTTAGTAGGGACGCTCAGAGTTATCCAATAACAAAGTTTTGCTTTCTCATGCTTATCTAAGAGCGTTAACTGCAGCTATGACACGAGGACGAATCACCGTTCGGAAAGGAACAAAACAAATGCTGGTTCTCAGGCGACTGGTATAAAAGTCGAAACATTTCTTCCTCACGTTGCATTATATCGGCAAGACGCCTCAAAATGAAGTCTCTACTGATCCTGTTGGCTATTGTGGGCCTGTGCTACGGCCAGAAGGCCGGCACTTACACTCCTGAGGTGCACTTGTCGTTGCCCATTCAGAATTGTGAATCCGGCTCGTGTTCATCGGAATCCACAACAATTGTGATGGATTCTAACTGGCGCTGGACTCACAGCGTTGATGATTACACAAACTGCTACGACGGCAACGAGTGGTCGTCGGAGTTCTGCCCTGACGCCGATACTTGCACAGCAAACTGTGCCATTGACGGTGTCGACGAAGCTACATGGACTGGCACCTACGGAATTACGGCTTCAGGTGGTTCTCTCAGCATCAAGTTCCTTACCGTAGGGACTTACTCGACCAACGTTGGGTCCCGTGTATACCTCATGGCATCAGACTCGGCGTATCGCATATTTTACCTGAAAAATAAGGAATTCTCAGTAGACATTGATGCATCAGGTCTTCCATGCGGTCTGAATGGAGCTTTGTACTTCGTTGAGATGGACGAAGATGGCGGTCTTTCAGAATACCCCGAAAATGAAGCTGGTGCAGCATATGGTACTGGATACTGTGACGCCCAGTGTCCCCATGACATGAAGTTCATTGCCGGCAAAGCCAACAGTGACGGATGGACGCCATCTGACAATGATCCTAACGCTGGAGAGGGCATGTACGGCATCTGCTGCGTGGAAATGGACATCTGGGAAGCCAACAGGTAAAGTTTTTTCGCAATGGTTCATGTATTGCAGCTCACGTATTTATCGCAAAAATAACAGATTTTGCTCTCTAGACTTAGGAAGCATCGAATATCATGAAAAATATTTTCATGTCACTAGCTTATGAGCTTAACAAACAGTATGATCTCTATGAACAGTGTGTAAATTATTTCATGGGAAAAGGGTTCAAGTTGGAGAAGTTGAAGGTCAAAAACTTTTTTGGATTTCCATTCTAGTTGAACCTCAAAACATCACTTGTTTGCTTCCGTCATAATGAAATGGAAAATTGAGGATTCGCAACAGCCGAAATTCAGATGGTTATAAGCGCATAGATTCATTTAAGTGGGTTTTCCTTTTCTCATATGTTCACGTTATTTCCTTCCTGTCAGCCAAGCCCAGTCTTTCACCACTCATCCCTGCAATGTCGATGGCTACTACCCTTGCACCGGTTCTGACTGCGGAGACAATGGCGACGATCGTTACAGCGGAGTGTGCGACAAGGATGGCTGCGATTTTGCTGCATACAGAAACGGAGCGTATGACTTCTATGGGCCTGGTCTGACTGTCGATTCTAACTCTGTAATCACGGTCATTACTCAGTTCATCACTTCAGATGGTAGCGACAGCGGTGACCTCGTAGAAGTCCGTCGCATCTACCAACAAAATGGACAGACCATCCAGAATGCAGCTGTTAACTTCGATGGCGTGACACCTTACGATTCTATCACAGAGGAATACTGCGCTGAAATCAAAAGTTTCTTCGGGGACTACGATGACCACGCAGCTAAGGGCGGCTTGAGTACCATGGGCGCTTCACTGGGCCGTGGTCATGTCCTCGTCATGAGTCTCTGGGACGATCACTATGCCAACATGCTGTGGCTCGACAGCTCCTACCCGACCGATGCTCCCGACCTGAACGCCCCTGGTATCCTTCGAGGCCCTTGCCCTACCGACAGCGGAGTGCCTTCTGATGTGGAGACTGGGTACGCTGATGCTACTGTTGTGTTCTCCAACATCAAGATCGGACCTATTCAGTCTTACTAGAGGCATCGTCTGATTTGACAACGTACTACTATCGACTACTTATGCTTCAAAATAATAGAAGGTGATGAAGTTACCTAGAGGATGACTCTTCCTTGAATTCTCAAATAAAAATTCTGCTTGAATAATGTTTATTTTTCGTTTCACCTTGAAGTAAGTTTTGATGATGAATAAGTGTGATTGAATCCATTGGCATATTTCATCAAGAGATGTAATAAAACGGGTTTAAGAATCATGACCACGTTGAGAATTTTTGGAAGCCTTGATACAACGAGTCTTTAGCATGTTTTGGGCGCTAGATCAGAGGGCTAACACACACTGATTTATCGATAATTTGTAATTTTTACATTAACTAATTAGGATAATAAACCCCTTCGCGGGAAGTGAAGAAAGTCTCTTCCAGAAAGTTGCAAATTTGCATTAATATTATTTCTTGTGTCGCAGGAGCTGACACATTGGAAACTAAAGTACAAAGACGGAGAAAAGAACCGGTTTTATTTGGATCAATGTACTCTTGACGTTAATGAGTATTTATATTGGCAGATTCATTTCTTTAGCGCTCCAAAACTTCGAATAAAAACATTCAAATGTGACATTTCTACAGAGATAAATTTTATTATAATAAACCAAGAGTTTAGAAGTGACGAAATCAGATATTGAATTGAGAAACAACTGACATAGACAGAGAATTGAAATATTCACGATGGTGATAGCATTCAGTGGAGGATGGACAGACGTGAGATTCTCACACGAAGAGGTTAGATTTGGTGCAAGGCAATTCATATAAAGCTTGAGTTCTCTCACTAAAAGACATTATTCGCATTGGGACAGAATGCGCTGATGGAAATGTTGGCGGCTTTGATTTATTTTGGCTTGTGCGTAAAGAAATCCTTTCTGCTGAGAATAAATGAAAAATAATTCAAATCTAGTGCTGTCAGTACATGTTAGCTCATTCCTTGCAATTGCACATTCAGACAGAGAAGAAAAGCGCATGACATCTTTGAATTTAGTCCTAATATGATCTGATTAAAATCAGCAATAAGTTTACCGGTAACGATCATTAATTGGAAAATATTTTTCAAGCGAAAACAGAACTAATATTTTCTATATACCTACCAAGCGTTCCGTGATAATAAACCAGGACAAAACTCTTCTTGATGAGTTTTTTCAATGTTGATTTTATTATTGCTTCTGGGATTTTAATATTCATCCAGCCGTTTCTCGTAAAAGCTCAACGCATGTAGATATGAGATATTATCATCGAAATATTTTTTGAAATAATAATTTTTTTCCAGCCTGCAGTATGAAGTGTTTCTACGAAATTCTCAAATAAATTTCGTGATCAGGGCGATAGGTCAATAAGGTTTATTTTCTCAGTATTTTTATGAAAGAACAGCTCCTAAAAAGTGTCAGGCTATTTTCTCGATAGTTTAATATGATTTTTTAAAGTGATAAGAGAATAGTTATTCAGTTTTTGCTTTGAAATTTCTCAGAATGTATCGTTGATTCGTTTTTGGTCAAAAGCATGTTATTGTAATGAGGTAATATATAAATGAGCAGAGTTATATTGGTATCACAAAAAAATCTGAGGGATTCATCTGTAATTATTCTTAATCACAACGAGAATTTAATGAGCAAGTATAGAGTCGCGATTTCTGCCTGAGAAGCGAGAGACACTGAGTTGATAATTTTCAATAGGTATTGTTGTGAGGATGCTCCTGCACTCTGAAGTTGAGAAAATCCCGTTCATGTAGGAGTTGTTAGTCCTGTGACATGAATAAACTCATGTTCCATGTTAGTTACACTCATCATATAATGAATGAAACTTGTGCTGTTTATTCAAAACCAATCGTAAAATATTTAAACAATTTACTTACCATATAAGATACAGCATTAGATTGCTTCGTAAGTTTAGTACAATTGACACATTAGAGCGTAGCAACTTGTTGTCTCGAATGAGTTCAGCGACTTCTAGGGCATCCTACAATCAACGCTATTCTAAGGCGCACAATTGCGTCAAACCTAATTCACTTGACCTAGTTGCGCTCTCGACTTATCAATGAGTTGGTACACTCAGGATTCGATGCTTAATATCAAAATTATAGCTAATGTGTGGTAGATTTGAACAGTATATTTCAGAAAAGACTTGAGAACAAACTTAATAAAATGTTTGTCATTAATCATAGGAAACTATCCTAATAAGATGAATTGTATAGCAGAAAAGATTTGACTCGAGATCCTTATCCGATTAATATTCGGAAATAATGAAGGATTCAAGAGCCATCTGAGGTATCAGAAACATACGAATTTCCAGATGATTTCATATCGAATTCAATTTGTAATTAACATCAAA
The DNA here is from genome assembly GCA_030386875.1 of Morinoia aosen. NCBI lineage: Eukaryota > Metazoa > Arthropoda > Malacostraca > Amphipoda > Talitridae > Morinoia > Morinoia aosen. The sequence continues at coordinate 59,712,217 of CM059579.1, read as the reverse complement.
TGAGGAGAAAAAAGCAGGCCCTCATAGTTTTGCCGATTTGATGGCTTTATTTACATAACATTTTTCTTTGAAGGAATTCTGTTAACATGGGCAATGTATGGCAAGATTACCTTTGGTGTTTTTTTATATTAAAAATAAAGTAACCCGTAATGTTATATCTGAAAGACAAAATGAAGAAATATACGGAGAATAATTTGATGCATAAAATTATGTAGGAATATGGTTGAATAATGCAAATATGCGACTACTTGTTATAATAATTTCAGAATGGGTGTTGATCATAAAATTATTTCTTAACCTTTAGTGGGCAACAAAACATAGATAAAAGTCCCACAACCCGCGACGAGATGCAATGAACATTATTAATGTTAGGCCGAGATGACAAATCTCGCATTGTTGGCGCTTTCAGAGTAGCTCATACAACTCATGACCTAGGGCCGAGGTAATGATTGCTCTACGAACCCAAACTGTAAGACAGGGCCGTTAAGGGGTTTTATCAGAAGATCATACGCGGAAGGTAAGGTAGAAAAAGCATACGGGAAAAATAGATAGATGCAATATATTTTCAGGTGAGAGAGGGATTTTAGCCCACATGGGGCGGTACCTTCAAAAATAATTTCGCGCAGGGTTGCTCTAGGGTTGCATTCGGATGAGGAAAGCCCATTCATTGGATTGAATAACGGTAGGTATCCTTACGTAGGAGAAGCGACGATGAACTTCAGGAAATTTTCAGAAATGGGGAAGTTCGAGGTTATAAAACGAATTGTTTTCGTCATGTATTCCTATTCAGCTCGAATCTGAACTTGAAAAGAGATTAAAACCTATTCAGTATATTGACTTAATCGAGGATATTCATGGTTTGTCTTCATATATTCGATTTCGCGTTCCAAATAACTTTTTCCACGAACTTTTTAAATACAATTGCTCTAAAACGAAAATGTTCGGATTTTTATTTATGACCATTTCATAAATTAAACTTTTTGACAAACATTCGACTGCCAATTGAATGAAACGTGATGAACTGCAAATACCTTCAAAACAACGGCTAAATTCAAGCTTAAAAACAGAATTACCTCGCGCATTGCGTTCCGTGCAAGAAATTTTTATTTTTCTTAACCTCAATTTTTCTTTGGTCATGGATTCGTAAACAACTTTGCATAACCAACCATCTATGGGGGAGTTATGTGGCACTTTGTTTTATTCAACAAAAATTTAAGCCGATTGTTATTGTTGGTGAAACTTTTCTCAGTTCTCTGCCTGTAATTTAGATGTGAAACGATCTCGTCGCGTGAAAGAATTTGCGTAAACCCATGTTTGCAAAATTGCTGGAGATTATTCATTTACGGAAAATTTTAGTCCCTAATTCTCACCGAACTAATTCATTTTCATTCACAACTTCTTATTTTCTAATTTTCGTAGAAAAAACAGAGAAACCATCAACTTTTAGTGTCGGTATGGTCATTCTTCTGCCACTTTGTTTTCACGACACTGAAAATGTCTGAAATAGAAAATATGTATGAAATCGAAATGTAATGGGATTAGATATAGTATATAATACCCTACCAACAAAATGATACCCAGTCCCAAGATTTTGGAATGAGTTAATTTGAAATGTATCTACGATAATTAATTCTCAGATTTCGAAGAAGTCAATGATGTGGTTTATTTTTTCATAAACGATCGCAATTTGGTAATAATGTCATTCGGTTCAATTTTGCCTAACCAAGAGAAGTCTTTGTATTTCTTGAAGAGTTACGTTTTTATTACTATAAATACTTCCAATCTTCAGTACACTGAATTGTTTAAGAAACATGCGTCGGTTATGAGTGATCATGAACGCCTTTAAGCAATTTAGGTATTATTAAACCGAACAAATTGATTTTTCTAAGGAACTGAGAAAATCATAAACACCCTAGTTTCTTAAACTTTCCGAGGCGCAACAAGTTATTCACCTGACCAAAAAATATAATACATGTGGAACTAGAGCAAATTTTTGCAGTAACTGAACGAGAATTTTTTCTCTATTTGGAGCTGGTGATTATTTCTTCACTCAATCACAAAATGAAAACTGCTCTCATGCAGAATGCAAAATATTTTCGATTTTTTTTGCATTCACATTTTCATGGAATTAGTAGGGACCCTCAGAGTTATCCAATAACAAAGTTTTGCTTTCTCATGCTTATCTAAGAGCGTTAACTGCAGCTATGACACGAGGACGAATCACCGTTCGGAAAGGAACAAAACAAATGCTGGTTCTCAGGCGACTGGTATAAAAGTCGAAACATTTCTTCCTCACGTTGCAATACATCAGCAAGACGCCTCAAAATGAAGTCTTTACTGATCCTGTTGGCTATTGTGGGCCTGTGCTACGGCCAGAAGGCCGGCACTTACACTCCTGAGGTGCACTTGTCGTTGCCCATTCAGAATTGTGAATCCGGCTCGTGTTCATCGGAATCCACAACAATTGTGATGGATTCTAACTGGCGCTGGACTCACAGCGTTGATGATTACACAAACTGCTACGACGGCAACGAGTGGTCGTCGGAGTTCTGCCCCGACGCCGATACTTGCACAGCAAACTGTGCCATTGACGGTGTCGACGAAGCTACATGGACTGGCACCTACGGAATCACGGCTTCAGGTGGTTCTCTCAGCATCAAGTTCCTTACCGTAGGGACTTACTCGACCAACGTTGGGTCCCGTGTATACCTCATGGCATCAGACTCTGCGTATCGCATATTTTACCTGAAAAATAAGGAATTCTCAGTAGACATTGATGCATCAGGTCTTCCATGCGGTCTGAATGGAGCTTTGTACTTCGTTGAGATGGACGAAGATGGCGGTCTTTCAGAATACCCCGAAAATGAAGCTGGTGCAGCATATGGTACTGGATACTGTGACGCCCAGTGTCCCCATGACATGAAGTTCATTGCCGGCAAAGCCAACAGTGACGGATGGACGCCATCTGACAATGATCCTAACGCTGGAGAGGGCATGTACGGCATCTGCTGCGTGGAAATGGACATCTGGGAAGCCAACAGGTAAAGTTTTTTCGCAATGGTTCATGTATTGCAACTCACGTATTTCTCGCAAAAATAACATATTTTGCTCTCTAGACTTAGGAAGCATCGAATATCATGAAAAATATTATCATGTCACTAGCTTATGAGCTTAACAAACAGTATGATCTCTATGAACAGTGTGTAAATTATTTCATGGGAAAAAGGGTTCAAGTTGGAGAAGTTGAAGGTCAAAAAACTTTTTTGGATTTCCATTCTAGTTGAACCTCAAAACATCACTTGTTTGCTTCCGTCATAATGAAATAGAAAATTGAGGATTCGCAACAGCCGAAATTCAGATTGTTATAAGCGCATAGATTCATTTAAGAGGGTTTTCCTTTTCTCATATGTTCACGTTATTTCCTTCCTGTCAGCCAAGCCCAGTCTTTCACCACTCATCCCTGCAATGTCGATGGCTACTACCCTTGCACCGGTTCTGACTGCGGAGACAATGGCGACGATCGTTACAGCGGAGTGTGCGACAAGGATGGCTGCGATTTTGCTGCATACAGAAACGGAGCGTATGACTTCTATGGGCCTGGTCTGACTGTCGATTCTAACTCTGTAATCACGGTCATTACTCAGTTCATCACTTCAGATGGTAGCGACAGCGGTGACCTCGTAGAAGTCCGTCGCATCTACCAACAAAACGGACAGACCATCCAGAATGCAGCAGTTAACTTCGATGGCGTGACACCTTACGATTCTATCACAGAGGAATACTGCGCTGAAATCAAAAGTTTCTTCGGGGACTACGATGACCACGCAGCTAAGGGCGGCTTGAGTACCATGGGCGCTTCACTGGGCCGTGGTCATGTCCTCGTCATGAGTCTCTGGGACGATCACTATGCCAACATGCTGTGGCTCGACAGCTCCTACCCGACCGATGCTCCCGACCTGAACGCCCCTGGTATCCTTCGAGGCCCTTGCCCTACCGACAGCGGAGTGCCTTCTGATGTGGAGACTGGGTACGCTGATGCTACTGTTGTGTTCTCCAACATCAAGATCGGACCTATTCAGTCTTACTAGAGGTATCATCAGATTTGACAACGTACTACTATCGACTACTTATGCTTCAAAATAATAGAAGGTGATGAAGTTACCTAGAGGATGACTCTTCCTTGAATTCTCAAATAAAAATTCTGCTAGAATAATTTTTTTTTTCGTTTCACCTTGAAGTGAGTTTTGATGATGAATAAGTGTGATTGAATCCATTGGCATATTTCATCAAGAGATGTAATAAAACGGGTTTGAGAATCATGTCCACGTTAAGAATTTTTGGAAACCTTGATACAACGAGTCTTTAGCATATTTTGGACGCTAGATCAGAGGGCTAACACACACTGATTTATCGATAATTTGTAATAATTACATTAACTAATTAGGATAATAAACCCCTTCGCGGGAAGCGAAGAAAGTATCTCCCAGAAAGTTGCAAATTTGCATTAATATTGTTTCTTGTGTCGCAGGAGGTGACACATTGGAAACTAAAGTACAAAGACGGAGAAAAGAACCGGTTTTATTTGGATCAATGTACTCTTGACGTTAATGAGTATTTATATCGGCAGAATCATTTCTTTAGCGCTCCAAAACTTCGAATAAAAACATTCAAATGTGACCTTTCTACAGAGATAAATTTTATTATAATAAACCAAGAGTTTAGAAGTGACGAAATCAGATATTGAATTGAGAAACAACTGACATAGACAGAGAATGGAAATATTCACGATGGTGATAGCATTCATTGGAGGATGGACCGACCTGAGATTCTCACACGAGGAGGTTAGATTTGGTGCAAGCCAATTCATATAAAGCTTGAGTTCTCTCACCAAAAGACATTATTTTCATTGGGACAGAATGCACTGATGGAAATGTTGTCGTCTTTGATTTATTTTGGCTTGTGCGTAAAGAAATCCTTTCTGCTGAGAATAATGAAAAATTATATAAATCTAGTGCTGTCAGTACATGTTAGCTCATTCCTTGCAATTGCACATTCAGAGAGAAAAGAAAAGCGCATGACATCTTTGAATTTAGTCCTAATATGATCTGATTAAAATCAGCAATAAGTTTACCGGTAACGATCATTAATTGGAAATTATTTTTTTAAGCGAAAACAGAACTAATATTTTTTATATACCTACCAAGCGTTCCGTGATAATAAACCAGGACAAAACTCTTCTTGAGGAGTTTTTTCCATGTTGATTTTGTTATTGATTTTGGGATTTTAATATTCATCCAACCGTTTCTCGCAAAAGCTCATCGCACGTCGATAAGGAATATTATCATCGAAATATTCTTTGAAATAATTTTTTTTCCAGCCTGAAGTACGAAGTGTATCTACGAAATTCTCAAATAAATTTCGTGATCAGGGCGATAGGTCAATAAGGTTTATTTTCTCAGTATTTTTATGAAAGAACAGCTCCTAAAAAGTGTCAGGTTGTTTTATCGAGCTTCTAATTTGATTTTTTAAAGTGATAAGAGAATAGTTATCCAGATTTGGGTTAAAATTTCTCAGAATGTATCGTTGATTCGTTTTTGGTCAAAGGCATGTTATGGGAATGAGGTAATCTAAAAATGAGCAGAGTTCTATTAATATCACAAAAGAAATCTGGAGGATTCAGCTGTAATAATTCTTTATCACAAAGAGAATTTAATGAGCAAGTATAGAGTAGCGATTTGTCCCTGAGAAGCGAGAGACACCGAGTTAATATTTTTCTGTAGGTATTGTTTTGAGGATCCACTTGCGCTCTGAAGTTGAGAAAATCCCGTTCATATAGGAGTTTATAGGAGTTCTGTGTCATGAATAAACTCATGATCCATGTTAGTTACACTCATCATATAATGAATGAAACTTGAGCTGTATATTAAAAATCAATCGTAAAATATTTAAACAATTTACTTACCATCTAAGATACAGCATTCGATTATTTCGTAAGTTTAGTACAATTGACACATTAAAGCGTAGCAACTTGTTGTCTCGAATGAGTTCAGCGACTTCTAGGGCATCCTACAATCAACGCTATTTTAAGGTTCACAATTGTGTCAAACCTAATTCACTTGACCTAGTTGCGCACTCGACTGATCAATGAGTTGGTACACTCAGGATTCGATGCTTAATATTACAATTATAGCTAATGTGGGGTAGATTTGAACAGTATATTTCAGAAAAACTTGAGAACAAACTTGACAAAATGTTTGTTATTAATCATGGCAAACTATCCTATTAAGATGAATTGTATAGCAGAAATGATTTGACTCGAGATCCTTATCCGATGAAAATTCGGAAATAATGAAGGATTCAAGAGCCATCTGAGGTATCAGAAACATACGAATTTCCAGATGATTTCATATCGAATTCAATTTGTAATTAACATCAAATGAGGAGAAAAAAGCAGGCCCTCATAGTTTTGCCGATTTGATGGCTTTATTTACATAACATTTTTCTTTGAAGGAATTCTGTTAACATGGGCAATGCATGGCAAGATTAACTTTGGTGATTTTTTTATATTGCAAATAAAGTAATCCGTAATGTTATATCTGAAGGACAAAATGGAGAATAATGTGATGCACAACATTATGCAGGAATATGGTTGAATAATGCAAATATGCGAATACTTGTTATAACAATTTCAGAATGGGTGTTGATCATAAAAATATTTCCTAACCTATAGTGGGCAACAAAACATAGATAAAAGTCCCACAACCCGCGACGAGATGCAATGAACATTATTAATGTTAGGCCGAGATGAAAAATCTCGCATTGTTGGCGCTCTCAGAGTAGCTCATACAACCCATGACCTAGGGCCGAGGTAATGATTGTTTTACAAACCCAAACTGTAAGACAGGGCCGTTAAGGGGTTTTATCAGAAGATCATACGCGGAAGGTAAGGTAGAAAAAGCATACGGGAAAAATAGATAGATGCAACAACATATTTTTATTTTAGAGAGGGATTTTAGCCCTTATGGGGCGCTACCTTCAAAAATCTTTTCGCGCAGGGTTGCTCTAGGGTTGCATTCGGATGAGAGAAGCCCATCCATTGGATTGAAAAATGATAGGTATCCTTACGTAGGAGAAGCGACGATGAACTTGAGGAAATTTTCAGAATTGTGGAATTTCGAGGTTATAAAACGAATTGTTTTTGTCATGTATTCCTATTCAGGTCGAATCTGAACTTGAAAAAGTATTAGAATCTATTCAGCGCCTAGTATATTGTCTTAATCGAGGATATTCATAGTTTGTCTTCACATATTTGATTTTACGTTCCAAATAACTTTTTCCACGAACTTTTTTAGTACAATTGCTCTTAAATCAAAATGTTTGGATTGTTATTTATGACCATTTCATAAATTAAATTTTTTGACCAGCCAACATTCGACTGCCAATTGAATAAAACGTGATGAACCGCAAATATCTTTAAAACAATGGCTGAATTCAAGCCTAAAAACAGAATTACCTAGCGCATTGCGTTCCGTGCAAAAAATTTTTCTTTTTCTTAACCTCAATGTTTCTTTGGTCATGGATTCGTAAACAACTTTGCATTACCAACCATCTATGGGGGAGTTATGTGGCACTTTGTTTTATTCAACAAAAATTTAAGCCGATTGTTATTGTTGGTGAAACTTTTCTCAGTTCTCTGCCTGCAATTTAGATGTGAGACGATCTCGTCGCGTGAAAGAATTTGCGTAAACCCATGTTTGCGAAATTGCTGAAGATTATTCATTTACAGAAAATTTTAGTCCCTAATTCTCACCGAACTAATTCATTTTCATTCAAAACTTCTTATTTTCTAATTTACGTAGAAAAAACATAGAAACAATCAATTTTTAGTGACAGTATGGTCATTCTTCTGCCACTTTGTTTTCACGACACTGAAAATATCTGAAATCGAATAGGTGTATGAAATCGAAATGCATTTGGATGAGAAATTGAATATGAGACCCTACCAAAAAAATAATACCCATTCACAATACTCTGAGATGAGTTAAATTTAATTGAGATTCGCAAACGAGGAGGTTAGATTTGGTGCTAGCCAATTCTTAGAAAGCTTGATTTATCTCAATAAATGACATTATTTTCATTGGGACAGAATGCGCTAATGGAGGTGTTGGTGGATTTTAATTATTTTGGCTTGTGCGTAAAGATATTCTTTCTGCTTAGAATACCTCAATAAATATTTAAATCTAGTGCTGTCAGTACATGTTACCTCATATTTTGCAATTGCACATTCAGACAGAAATGAAAAGCGCATGACATTCTTGAATTTAGTCTTAAAATGATCTAAATAAAATCAGTTATAAGTCTACCGGTAATAATCAAGAATTGGAAAATATTTTTTAACCGAAAACAGATCTAAAATTTTCTATATACTTACCAAACCTTCCTTGATAACAAATCGGGACAATAACACTTTTTAAGGAGTTTTTAAGGGTTGATTTTATTATTGGTTCTGGGATTTAAATATTTTCAACTCAGGAAGATATGAAATATTATTGTCGAAATATTCTTTGAAATAATTTTTTTTCCGCCTGAAGTACTAAGGGTATCGACCAAATTTTATTTATTTTCGTGAGCAAGGTGATACTTCCGTAAGTTTTATTTTCTCATTATTTTTCAGAGGATACATCTGCGCTTTGAAGTTTAGCAAATCCCGTTTATGTAGGAGTTTCCAGATCTGTGTCATGAAAAAACTGATGTTCCGTGTTAGTCACACACATTAGATGATCAAAGAATCCAGTGCTATTAATTTTCAACTAATCTCCATATTTCTGAAACATTAGAGTTTTCAGATTATTACTTATCGACTTGAAATTTTTTTATTTAATTCAAATGGGGAGAAGGAAATCATGAAGCATAGTTCTGGGGACTTGATGGCTTAATATGCAGAAAATTTTGGTTGAAGAAAGCCTGTTGCAATGTCTGTTATTCTTTAATTTAGGTCGAAGAAGGCCTGTTATCATGTACAGTGCACGATAATAGATATTCAGAAGTTTTTTCTAATTTTGAAACTTTTATAATATATAATACTATATTGTGATGAATAGGGTTTTAAAAGTATATGGTTGAGTGAAGCAAAAGTGTTATAGTAATTTTGGAATGCTAAATAAAATTGCTCTTTACTTTGATTGTTAAAGTCCCACTGCCCGCGACGCGATACATTGGGCATTGTTACTGTTAGTCGGTGATGAAAAATCTTCGCAAATTGTTGGCACTCTCAGAGTATCTCATACAACTCGTGGCCTAGGGCCAAAGTGATGATTATTTTACGAGCCCAATGTATCAGACAGGGCCGTTAACTGGTTTTATTGGAAGAGCGTATGGGAAAAATAGCGTACAAAAACCATGCGGGATATTTAGTTATCTGCTGCAATATATGTCGTTAGAAGAAGAACTTTAGCCAAAAAGGGGCTTCACCTTTTGAAATCATTCAATGTATTGTTGCTCAAAGAGTGAGGCTCATCCATTGCCTTAAAAAATGGTCTTATCTTTTGGTTGGAGGAGCGGCGATGAATTTGCGAAAATTTTCAGGATTGGGGATAATAGAGCGCTATCATCAGATAGGACGGCTTACGAAATTCTGTATGTGAGCGTGTTAATGCACAGTGCCATCTTCGTCGTGCTGCATTTATTTGGGAATTAATTTTGCATATGAGAAAATATGATAGACGATAATATCAAATCACAGGCAACGACTTGAAAGCATCATTCAGCATTCAGTAATTAATGATCGAAGTAGTTTTGAAAAACATTTAAAAAAACAAAGCGTTTGGCAGTTGTGTCGCTGTCAAAAGTAATGGTGAATGAGTTTCATTATCAATCTATTAGTTGAATATGTATTGGCCATAAATTGACTGAAAAGGGTTTTCGAAATTCATTGGGTTCAATCATTGTTCCACAGATTGTACGGACATAAAATCACATAAATATATGTATGTATATTTCGAGATATTTTCAAAAATATATACACGCATTAGTGTACATAAATATGCCGGGTGTTTCAGAATGAGAGGTGAAAAATGAAATTATGTATAGAAAATCCCAAAATAAAGCGAGTTTCATGAGCAACAAAGATCTGAAAACTCCACCGTTTTCAAGTAATTTCAAGTTGAAAAGTTCTTAAATCTTACAGATTAAGCCCTCACACACCGCCTGGCCCCGAAGTTAGGTTTTAGGTGATTTGGTTAAGATGTAAAATCACTGTATTCACGAGAGCTTGTGTCATTGATTACCCAATCATACTAATTTAGACCATTTAAGGAATGATTTTTAAAATTTTTGAAAGGAAAAAATAACCAATCGCAAATGATAAATTTTATTGTTACTACAAGAGGTGTTCAAAGTGCCTACCGTGAACATCAATGCACTTTTTATGTCTGTCATGAACTGACCGCCGTACAGGTGTGAAAACATTAGGCTTCTCGGCTATTTGTGCAGCAGCATCAACTATGCGGGCAACTAGACCTTGCTCTGAATCCACAGGGGTGGCATACAACAGCTCGTTCATCGCCCCCCACAGGGAGAAATCAAGTGGTGTCATGTTATAGTGAGCGAGAAGACCATGTCACTGGGCCGCCTCTGCCAATCCACCTATTGGGAAACTGCTTTTCTAAAACCTCTAGTTATCCAAGTAAATAATGTGCTGGTGCTCCATCATTTTGAAATCATATTCTTCTACGTATGTTCAGAGTGACATCTTTTAATAATGCAGGCCAAACTTCTTGTGAAAAAAATCTTGTTTGAGGGCCTGTGAGAAGTGAAGGAATCAACTATGGACCGGTTAAGGGAAGAGTCCCCCATACGGTAATATTTTTTGTTATTGAACCTAGATCAATGAAATTTGGTACACAGGTAAAAAATGCAAATATAAAGCTTTAGTCGTCTATGGAAAAATGCGATTTTTCCATAGAAAACGAGATATTCATAGAAAACGAAATTTGTGGGGGGGGGGGGGGTTTCAAAGTGTTTCTCCTCCTACAATTTTTGAACTACAGTAATGATATGTGTATCATTGGATACGGAAAAAACAGAAATTACCATAATCTATGTGGCGTTTTCTCAATTTATATTTTGAAGCTTAACAGAAAAAATTCTCAAGCAAAAAATTTTTCGTGCACAATTTCGCAGTTGTGACGTCATAATTTTTGATCGACCTCAAATTAAGAATTTACGCATAGGTTATGGGAATTTCTGTGTTATTCCGCATCCAATGATATCCATATCATCACTGAAGCTCAAAAACTGTAGGAGGAGAAGCATTTTGAAACCCCCAAATCCGAACATTTTGAAAAAGACAAAATAAACAAACATAAATAATCTCAATTTTTCTTTATTAGTATTGGTGGGATCAGCTAGGATCCTTGCAATCTTTGTACAGGAATAAAGAGGCGTACGAGCTTACATAGCAACGTCAAGCCGTGAAGAAATAGCAGAGGTGGGCCTGTAACATGATGAAATACCATCAGTGAACAGGAATCTCTTCGGAAAACCGACATCATATGTTTCTTTTTGCAAAAAACACTGAGAATATTGCATGCAAAGTTCATGATCTGTAGAAAGCAAACTTTGCACTCTTTGAAAATGATATGGCTGTAAGTTTTGACCGTGGAGTTCTCGCCATACAGAAACATGACTTGAAATGCCGAAATGTTGAGCAGCATAGCGTGTACTATCACGAGGATTTGTTCAAAATGTTGATTGATTCGTCCGAGGTGATCGTCGCGTGGACTCCCTGTTTCCTGTCTGTTTACCCCGAAGCTTCCGTTTTAACGCAGTCTTCTGTGTACGTTGGTGAAGAACCTGTGTCCATGAACCTGACGATTCGCGCAGCGTTCTCTGTACAGCTGCTCCGTACATGAATTGCTTGCCAGCAAGTTTTACATTCGTGATGCGCTCCATCCTTACTGTTCGACGTGCAGTTAACAAATGACCAATAAAGTAGCGCTTTTCTCCGCGTCACTTAGTACTTTGAATTTTATTTTCCGATTCGATACAAACACGTAACTGTTCCATAAACATTTCCCTTTTTATGATTCTCCGTGCAGGTACATCAATCACCTAAAACCTAACTTCGTTGGCAGCCGGAATGTGAGCGCTTAATTTGTAAGATTTGAGACCTTTTTAACTTGGAATTACTTTACAACGGTGGAGTTTTCAGATTTTTGTTCCTGAAAATCGCTGTATTTTGCAATTTCTCTACATAGTTTCTTTTCTCAATTGTTAAAATAAAGGACGTCTTGGTAGTGAAGTTTCCATTTTTCAAAATTTTGGGATCAGCAAAGACAAAATTAATTTTTTGACCCAAGCTTTCGGCTAGATTAGCTCTAGCCGTCATCAGGGGAACGATGTATTTTTAAACAAAACCTCTTATGGTATCCGCGGGTATCTAGTATACAAAACATTTTTTTAAATTTTTACATGCAAGCCGAAAATCATTGATCAAGGGCCACTGATGAGCAAAGGAAGAAACTGCGGGGGGACATCAAGATGACGATTAATTTTGTTAGGTTCCTAAACACTGTACATTGCTTCGACAATTTTTCGAGCGTATTAATTTTTAACATTTTATAATATACATACATTTTCAAAATCAAAAGAATGGTTATCTTCTTCCGAATACCCTATGTTCTTCCAACCTCTTAATTTCATGTTTCAAGAACTCTATGTGTTCCAAGGAGCCCATCCGAATAAACTCTAATTTTTTCCTCGGACATTCTCCTTTTTTAATTATTTTGTCTTTGCTGATCCCAAAATTTTGAAAAAAAAAAAAAAAAAAAAAATAGTTTCTTTTATTACTTGTAGTTCTGAAAAACTTTGAATATGTTTAAATGTATGTCTATTTATGAACACATGTATAAATAAGAGGTGGGCCTATAAAAGTTTTTAAAATATTTATAACTATGTACGTACTGATTCCTTCGTCAAGTATATTATTAATACGTAGTGAATGATGTCTATAATAGTTTTGCATTTAAATCATGTCTTTAGTTGAGTCATCTAGCCAACTTTCGGTAAAGGTAAAAACGTCAGTAGTAAGTAAATAGGTGTCCAAGCACCGTTTAGGCGTTTTGAGAATTTCAGTAATTGGGAACCAGCTACAAAAGCCTCCAAGCTCCATTGTACAAAATCCCTCTACTACTAACCTTAATCCTCTATTGCTTTTGATTCTATCTTAGATTTCAGATCAAGATAAATGATTTTCGCACTGATTTTCAATACAATTTCAAACATATATAAAATGTCAATAACACGTTTAAAAATCTCTGCGTGAGTAAAGGCTGATGTTTTCAATTCTAGGCATTTATATAGTCTTTAAAATACTTCTTCGTAATATTTACTTGGTTCAAATTCCTAAAATATTTTTCCTGTAATGGGTGAACGTTTTTGTTTTTCATTATGTAGCTATAAGGAATATTGAAAATATCTCTGTAAAATTCTATACATTCTTCCAAAAACATGTCTCGGGAGACAATGTCTATGTGAACATTTCTTTAATCAGTAATCGGCCATTTAAAAAGAATAAAGACATTTGCAATCGTTCGTACCGACTGACGAGGTAACAAATAATAATTTTGAGTTAAGTAAATAATGCTGTGCCTGCCTCGGGTGTGATATTTTTATATATCATCTTATATGAATTTTTTCTCAGCATCTACTTCACTAGGATGAGGAATAGAAGCGCTATCTTCAAAATAATTACCGATTAACTTCGCATTGCGCTTCACAGGTAAACCTTCAAGAAATTTAACAATATTTCCACTACCGATTGTAAAACACTCAATTATTTCAGACTGTTCATAAAACCTTTTGAAAAAGAATTTTTGAGTTGTTCAATTCGGTTTGTTTTTTCGATTTACTGTAAAGAAACAGGTTGGTAAAATCGATATGTTCTTCAATTAGAAATCTAAACAACAAACAGGTTTTCCCACAATTTGATCTACCCAGTATTACACACCGTAAGAAAGGTGAAGGAAAAAATATAGTGATTTTTTGTGTACACTGAATCCTACAAACTATATACAACATTGTTTTATTGAATTTGAATTTTCAAACATTCTTTTAAATTTAATAGTAGTGATCGTAATTGATAAAATTGATTCTTCAGTTCATTTAAGAAAAACATCAGGTTATTAATAAGTACTCTATTTTGCTCATAATCGATGAGCAGCTGGTTTATATTTGAGTTAAGAACAACATCTCGTTGAACACTGGTAATAGTGATCACTTGTAATACAATTTCACATTTTATATAACATATTTTTTCAAGATCACTTATTAAATGGTTGTCTAGGTGTGTGATATCTGGAAAATCGACTTCGTTTTACAAAGGTTAGCTTCCAATTGCAGTAAATATTGAATTTTGTAACATTTTTTGGTATTTTTTGCATATGACGAGATGAAGAGATTTCTCAATATCAAACCGTATTAACATAAGAGCCAATGAATTTGTGATCTTTTGCATATAAATTATTGTATATTGAACATTAGGTCTTATTTTTAAAATAAACATTTTTAACTTCTGTTTTTAGAAAGTGTTTTTGTGCGGTTCAAATGCATTTTAGAAAACCATGTTTTTTAGTTCAACGGTTCAACAGTTTCTCGTCTCAAAGTATTCTCTAACGATATTAATCTGTTTTCGATATCAGCATTATCATTAACCAATTTCTGCGAGAACTTTTTCAAATTTTTTATTTCTTCGTCTTTTATAATCGTTTCTCTATCTTATTATTGACGATTATCTCTAAACGTTTCAATATATGAACTTATGTCGGTCATTACTCTCTTCAGATTAGAATGATCTAACTTTAAATTATGTATCCTATGTTCTTCCAGCCTCTTAATTTCATGTTTCAAGAACTCTATGTGTTCCAAGGAGCCCATCCGAATAAACTCTAATTTTTTCCTCGGACATTCTCCTTTTTTAATTATTATTTTGCGTAATTTCATTGAGCTTTTCTTCATGACCTGTGGAATCCTCATTAAGTGAGGTTTGGATAGTATCATTTCTGAACTGAAGGTTTTCATCGATAAGATTTTCTCTTACATCAATATAATTTCTGAGATCAAGCCTCAATTTTTTCAAAACTTCGTTAAAGTATTTTTTATTCACATTGTCAAATTCTTCGATTGGAAAAGAAATATTCGCAAGTCTTCTATTCTTCGAATTCAAAACTTATTCCAGAAGAGCCTGATTGGGAAGATAATAGTTTTTTCTTGTCCAAAAATATAAACGCCCATCTTTTTATACGCATTATTTTAAATTCTCTAAATTTTTTAGAACTTTCGTTGATATCAAATTGTTTACACGTTCATTCAAACTTAGCTAGTTCTTCTTGTCTTTCTTAGTGTAACTGACTGTGCTCGAAAATCCATAATAATTTCGTTCAGATCATGAAATTTATCTTCACTAAAGAAAATTGCGGCTGACTCTAAATTTGTTAGCTTTTAATTAGCTTCAACAATTGAAGATGCTAAGGCTTACTTTCTATAGCAAACAGGTTTCTGTCACTTAATTCAGTTATTAGGAATTTAAAAACGAAGAAAGCATCACGTATTAAAATCATATTTAGTTAAGATTTCTCCCATTCTATAAATTTAAAAACTAAGTCAATTCTACAAAACGTTTCGGAGACCAGCTTCATCTTCAGTAAAAAGTCTGAAAAGTTGAAAATAAAGAACAAAATCAGTCTTTTCTATGTAAAATACATGGGCATAAAAAATCTACAAGTATATTTGCAATGGATAAGAACTATTGGCGCCATTGAGATTTGGTTTTTCTTTAGAGATAAAAAGAGATTCTAAAATGCGTAAATCTAAATTATTATATTCTGTGCGTAAAATGGAAAAGTTTTCCTCTGCTATGCGTTCACACTGACAATGTGTGGGGAAAATTCCCCACAGATTCGCTCGGAGTGTACTTTAATTGCTGTACTATTAACGTAAACTGCTGGTGCTGCGTGGCAGGTGAGGTCGCGCAGCAGCAGCGTATATCAAAAAGGAGTGTGTCAAGCGAGTGGTGTCAGGTAAATCAGGTGTGTCGGGTGTGTCAGGTATACGAGAGGCCAGGCTGAGTCTCGGCCGAAGGCCTCTGTTACGTCGGCACGTCGGGAATACGCTCGGCTCGTGACGTGGAGTTGTGACGGTCGCCAGCCTAACTCTTCCATCCCTTCTTCCTGCATGTTCAATAAAGTTTATGGTGTGATTGTGTGTGCGAAAGCGTTGAATTTAGGTTCTTTTTCATTAATTAATTGCATGATTAAGGCGGGTTACGACCCGCAATTAACTTTCTTCTAAAAGGCGTGTTTGCTGCTCTAAAAGGGGGCCAACCTTGCCCTGTCGCAGTGAACCGCCGTCTTTATTAACTATTACTATTAACCATAACTATTACCTATTATCTATAAACTACTATTGGGCTTCTGCCTCCATTATTATTGACACTGTACTGCGACTTCTATATCGCCATTACTGCCATCGTCTAACAGTCGCTTTGCGCACTGGAGGATAAATTCTTCAGGTTGGTAGTCGTGAGTCTAATATTTGCCGATAATTGAAACGTAATATCTCTGTTTACCTTTGTCAAGAAGATTGACTTTGGTCTTACCCGGTACTTATTTTTTCAGTATCTAGCGGGCACGTCGTCGCACTGCGCACTTCGTGCTTCACAACGTTGATAGCCAATTAAGCCATCTTGTGGGACAGCAGTAGCCGCAACTAGGTAATTACGTTGACCATTAACTACTTTTACTCTTTCTAAATTCTTTGTATAGCGCTGTTTCATAATATAATCTTATGTAATTATTTTCTTGTGTACATTTCTTCATCTTTATGTACAGCAGTGAAGGGACTGGAGGCGTTGGTCGCGGCTTAGCTGCTCTGGCCCTGGTTGTATCGCAGACGCCGTGCCCGTTTCCTTCGTGTAGCGTCAGTTTGGCGCTAACTTCCGTCTTCCTGAAGTGCTTGTAGCAAGCTCGCACGTTGAAGTGCGGTCGATTCTCCGTGACGTCCGTTAATGCTGGCGCTGTGGGCCCTGAAACGGAGAGCTTCTCCGGGCTCCTCGTTCCTGCGCCTGTAGACTGTCATTACCTGACACCCTAACTTTGAACCTTAAAAGTACATGCGCATTTTAAACCTAAATAATAAATAAACAAATATATCAATAAATGAAGGAATAAACAAATGCGATACTTGAGGGCGAATTGTCCTTTAGTTTTTAAAAATTAATACTTTGTAAATCGGCTACTTGCCGTATTGTGTTTGGTTAAGTACTTGTTGCCTTGTAACTATAAAGAATCTTCCTTGGCGTTCAGGCGACTGATTGAAAATTAAATTTGGAAACTTTGTGTCCTTGTCTTTATTAATCTTTGCAGCTTTGAAACGGCTGTTGAGCCAAATGTGTCGAGGTAGTTCCTCACAAATGTACATCTGGCTATGTCGTCATGACGACTTTGTCATTCTATATTAGGATTGCCCAACACCGTGGAGTCAGCTACCGTAGCGGAAGACCTCTGACCAAACCGCCTCATTGATCTATCCGCCTTCACAGCGAGCAGTGTTGTGACCGCATATCAGAGAAAACTTTTCTATTTTACGTACAGCATCTTATAATTTAGACTTACGCATTTTAGAATCTCTCTTCATCTCTAAAGGAAAATAGATCTCAATAGCGCCAATAGTTCTTTTCCATTACAAATTTACTTGTAGATTTTTTTATGCCCATGTATTTTACATAGAAAAGACTGATTTTGTTCTTTATTTTCAACTTTGCAGACTGTTTACTGAAGATAGAGCTGGTCTCCGAAATGTTTTATAGAATTGATTTAGTTTTTAAATTTATAGTTCGTGAGCAATCTTAATTAAATATGATTTCAATACGGGGAGCTTTCTCCGTTTTTAAATTCCTAATGATTATTCGCCTCAAGAAAAGTAACTTCCCTGAGTTAATTCGGTTAGTCGTACCTCTAAGCTTTAACTTTTTCCTCAACATTACTGCTCAGTGTTGATACTAAATTCATCAGCTTTTCTGCATTTTGATCAAGCAAGTGATGTCTGCAAGCTTATTACTTTTCGTTCACAACATGAATTATATATCGAGAGCTCAAAGTCTAGTCACCCCCAGAAACAATTGAAGAATCTGGTACGGGAAGACACTGCTTCCACAAGGTTTTTTTCAAATGAAATAAATGTACGAGGAGTTCGTGGACTCGAACCCAGGACTAGAGATCACCGCGCCAACACGCTACCGACTGCGCTATCGATCACCCTAAAAGGTGACCGAAGCACAACGAAAGCAATGTTTGGCACAGTGAAAGCAGGCGCACTGTCCTGACAGATATTTTTATTCCCATTTTATATCGCGAGCTCAAAGTCTAGTCACCCTCAGAAACAATTGAAGAATCTGGTACGGGAAGACACTGCTTCCACAAGGTTTTTTTCAAATGAAATAAATGTACGAGGAGTTCGTGGACTCGAACTCAGGACTATAGATCACCGCGCCAACACGCTACCGACTGCGCTATCGATCACCCTAAAAGGTGACCGAAGCACAACGAAAGCAATGTTTGGCACAGTGAAATCAGGCGCACTGTCCTGGCAGATATTTTTATTCCCATTTTATATCGAGAGCTCAAAGTCTAGTCACCCCCAGAAACAATTGAAGAATCTGGTATGGGAAGACACTGCTTCCACAAGGTTTTTTTTCTTTCGTTGTGCTTCGGTCACCTTTTAGGGTGATCGATAGCGCAGGCGGTAGCGTGTTGGCGCGGTGATCTCTAGTCCTGAGTTCGAGTCCACGAACTCCTCGTACATTTATTTCATTTGAAAAAAAACTTTTTCTTTTTACAGCTTAAACAACACAACATCATTTTTATAAACTAAAAACCTCAATTTACTTCTATTTTAGTGATTCAAATTCATTTCATCTCTATTGGATTGTAGTCGAATTACTCTATCAGATAGAATAATTAGTGCATATGCACGTGAATCATCAAGAATATTAGTTTTTAATTTTTCTTTAATTTAAAACCAATTGTAGAATCTTTTATTTTCATGTGTTAATTTTGTCTGCTGATATCAAACACATTGATAGGATGTGAATATTTATAGTGTCTGTATTCGATAGCAAAATTTTCATGAGATAAATAATCTATTAAAATTTTCTAAGCTGTATCACAATTGTTAGATACGAAATCAATCTGCAAATTGTGATCAGGGTATTGTTGATTATTCAGCTGAACATATGCATTCGTCAAGATACAATGATCGAATATTCCATTGCTTACAACTTGTGAATTACCTTTCTTAGTTTGGAATGCTAAAATTATATATCGAGGTCTTTGAGATCCTGAATTTAGAGTTTAGGTCCACTCTAAGAATTTCTGCTGAGAGTTTACAACTGTTTGTTTATTCAAAAAAAGAATAGCAATGTTATTTTATGCTCAATTTGACGATATAGCTTGATCTTATACTCAACAGACAGTTTATAAGCCGGCATCTTTCAAATAGTTTCGTAATATTAATTTGACCATCAACTACTTTATCATGCTGGTTTGCATCTTTCTCATCCGTTTTAAACATAGCATGAGAATAGTCACCTCTTCTCAAAGTCAGAGCATGTTTCACTCCATAAATTACCTTCTTATAATTTTCACAAAATCCAAACACATGTTCGAGTGGGATAGCAGCGCTAAATTTCTCATTAGCTGAATCTAAGTAGCCATTTCGATCACTAAATCATTAGTTTGATCTTAATTCTTCTTAGTATCAACGCTCCAGAAGAATATCATGTTTCTTTTGAATTTTGCTGATGAATAACTGACCCTTTTAGAGTTATTGTGACAACCGAACAATGACTGGTATCTTTTTGCAAGATCATTGATGTTAGGAGGTAATACAACAATACCTGATTATGAAACGTCTGAATCAACCTCTCCGAGAGTAGGAGGAGGAGGAGGAGGCAGAAAAGTTATAGGAGTTGGTCTATAAGTGTGCCTTCGTGAAGGGCTGAAATGTGAGCTAGGTTTAGGACTTTGGTCCTGACTCGAACTTTAAGATTCAAAACTTCCTAATACTCTGGGGTTTGGTAAAGAACTTGATACATGATGTGGTTTAACACTTGGTCAATACCTAAATTCAGGACTTGGTTTATGACTTGATTCACGACTTGATGGACTTGCTGATCTAATTGCTTCAACTGCAGAGTGAGCTTTTTCCTTCTGTAACAATCGATAGAATGGTTTGAAATATTTGTCATATTTTTCTCCCTTGAATTCTTTAATAGCTTCATCTGATTTGAGATAAGTTTCAGTCAAATACATCTGACATGTCTTTTGAAGAACTTATATAATTTTGCAGCGATATATTTTATATTTCTTATAGCTACATAATAATATACATAGACGTTCATCCACTACAGGAAAAATATTTTAGGAATTCGAACCAAGTTTATGTTCCGAAGAAATATTTTAAAGAGTTTGTAAATTCCTAGAATTTGAAATATTAATCTGCATTCACACAGAGATTTATAAACGTGTTATTGAGATTATATATTTGATTGACATTTTATTGGAAATCAGTGATGAAATCATTTATCTTGACCTGAAATCTAAGATAGAACCGAAAGAAATAAAAGATTAAGGCTTGTAGAGAAGGATTTTGCAAAAATGAGTATGGGGGCTTTTGAAGATGGCTTAACTGCTGGAATTCCCCAAAAGGCCTAAACTTTGCATGGAAGCCCACTCACTTACTACTAACGTCAAAGTTACTGGTTAGCTCAGTGACAGTACAAGACATTTCATACAATTTTGGATAAAGTGATCTACAGTTGCAACATAATAGGAAAAAATCATTGCAGGTTGTTCTCACTAATTTATTAATTTTTTTAATATAATTCCAATCTCAGTTTCTCGTTTCATTTAGGTTTGGATACAGTATATTCAAAAGACAGAGATCTAGGTCAATATTATGAAAATAGCAACATGCTTACTCACTAAAATTGTCAAACAGTGAGTAATATACAACGTAGAATAAAAATAATAGAAATACAAACTCAAGATAAAAATAAAGATTTTCTTGCTTGAAACTAAATTAAAAAGTAAAAAAAACGAAAATACACACAGATTATTAGCCTACAAACTAGTGTTATTTCATGAGTACATCCATTCTGTCCATGAGCGAGGACATTAGAGTTCATAAATTGCTAATAATGTCGCTACAAGGCTGTCATACCTGTGGTATCTGCATATCACACGTAAGATGTAACATAAAAAAACTCATAAGATGCACCGTTCTTTCTTTTGAATGATCATGTATACGTAAACATACTCAAGGAAGAAAATTTCCCTCAGCTGCAGGCTGGATGCTGGCATGGATTCTACAGAGTATGGTGGCAGCATAACGGCGCTATATGGCGCAGAAGTATTTGAGTAAAGAAGAGTGTGACAGAAGTTTTTGGAGATCATCTCATTGAACTCAGACATGCGGTAGAATGTGCGCAATCCAGATCTGACTCCGTACCATTTTTTTCTTTGCGTCATTTCAAAGACAAAGTTTATAAAATACCTACAACAGACCTAGGGGTACTTATGAATAAGTAAAAATTTAGAATTTTACCAAAAGAGTTTATTTGATTATTTTTTCCTTATTTTATTTTCACTCTTTTCTACGTTGTCAAAATCTCAGATGGAGTCTTTAGAATTACCCTCGTGTAATGGTTAAAAAAATTCACCCTCACTATGATTATTACCAGTTAGTAAATCATGTCTATAAATACAAATGGTTTTATCTGACAAAAGTACAGTAAAGACAGAGCAAACGAAACTACGCTAAAGTTTCTACACCCATTATTTACGCAGTATTTGTAAAAAAAGAAACTTTCGTGTGGCTCACCCTAGATATACCGCATGGACCATAGAGAAATTGAACCCAGCTTTAAATGTTAATAACTACTAGCAGAACCCGTGGGAATTCCACAAACAATGTCATCGTTAAGCAAGGTGGACCCGTGAAAATATTCGGTCAACATTACCTAACAAATTTTAGCATAACATGTTCTAACCTAACCCATCTTAACCTAACATATCCTACCTATCCTATCCTTATCGAAGCTATCCTGATGATGTGTCAAACATAAAAAAACCGTGGAGCCGTGAAATTTTTTATCAACATTACCTAACTTATCGTAACCTATCCTCTCCTAACCAATCCTAACCCATCCTATCCTAACCTATCCTATCCTAACTTAACCGATCCTGATAAAATGAAAAACGTATCTATGTATGTAACGGCGATCTTTCAATCAAATTTAATGTGACACTCAGGAATTCGGTATCTATGATACCACAAACTCGGACGAAAACGTAACGGACGCACTAAGTAGCTAACTAAGGAAGGAACAAGCGGAATATTATATGGATGGATTAAGGTATTTCAGTTTCATTTTTTGCATTACACACAGAGCTATGTCTCATGACTACAAAGCTTTAAGGCTGATTGTAAATAAGGTTCAAGTCGTCTGTATATTTATTTTTGAATATGAATTTTCAATTGACTTAACCCATCGAGCAAGATATTTTCATCAACAACTTCTACGCGGGAACGAAGAGTTTACTGGAAGTTCGAAATAAATTTGAACAGAGATTTCAAACATTTAACTTCCATTCGAACATTTAACCACAGAATTTTTGTAAAGAGACAGCAGTTCTTTATCTGATCTTTTCTGCATTAATGTGGAAAACATCTGTTTAAAAATTTTGTTCCTGATTTGCCTTCGGATGATCGGATCTCGAAATAAAAGTCTCAGTGTAAGGAGAATGTACGATTTCTGTGATAGGTAAGCAGGTGCTCGTGTTGTTCAGTTCCTTCATTTTTATTGCTTGAAGCAATCGGAGATACTCTAAGGGTACAAAGGATGCTGTAAATTTATATGAAAATATTTAGAGGAGTGTCTTATCCAGTTTGATAGTTTCACGTGTTGTGCGGAAGGGAGCTTTCTATGCTCAACGTAATCATTAAAAATAACGAGTAAAACTTCACGATGTTTGAGAATATTTCTCAAAATCTTTCCTTTCAATTTGTCTGTTGTATTTACATGCACTGGGGAAGGGAGTTTTTTCTTTTACATGTTCATCGATGATCTTGAGCAAAATTTTTTCACGGTCTCAACACGAACCTTGCTGTATTACACTGAAGTGCATGTTGTAAGGAGTGCTTGTGCACATCTTTTGGGTATGGCGCTAACCAATCTATCTATATAATATTCTGCCTGTTCCTTCCTTAGTTAGTTAGTTAGTTATTTTTTTAGTCAGTTATTTAGTTAGTTAGTTAGTTATTTAGTTAGTTAGTCCGTTACGCTTTCGTCCGAGTTTACGGTATCATGGATACCGAATTACTGAGTGTTACGGTAAAAGATAATCTGTACATGCATTGTTTTTTTCACAATTTATATCTATTTCTCCTAGATGTTAACAAATATATTAAGGAATGGATATCACGTGAATTCTTAGGAAATAGGAACGTGGATCATGTGATTGGTCGAGCATTACTATACATTTTTGACTAAACGTGTGCATTCGTCCTCATCAACTCTCGAGAGACTGAATTTATTTATATCTTACGGCCTTGCTTTCATTTCGCCTTCTTTCATATTTCATATAAAGGGGGTGGACTAGTAGCAACTAAATGGATCAAATACGACTTTATTTTAAAGTGTCTTCAAAGAATGATTCAAACTGAATTGGGAAAATTTCGAGTTTTTACCAGCTACGTGAGAACCACCAGATGTTCAAAGTCCTCTGTTCGGACAACGGTTCATGATGAGGTTTGAGCTTTAGTGGCTATATCAAGATAAGCATGAGAATGAAGAATTGCTGCCGTTGGAGAGACTCGATAGCTGGTTCGACTTTCACACAAATAAAGATGAAAGTGATAAGATGACGGGTTTGAGTTGCATGTGTTTACCAGTATTCAATTTCCTTTGAGAGTGTATACGTTACATTCTCATCACTTGATTTGACGATAATGTAATGTTCGTAATAATTAATTCATTGAAATATTTCAGGATTCATGTTTTTCTATTTTTTCTAAGCTTTGCTAGATACCCCTAATCTCTCTTGATAAAACTACAACGACTGCATCTGCGTACCCTTAGCTAAAACAAGTGACCGAATTTGATCCCGCAGACGTATATACAGACGAAGTGACTTGTTTTGTGTACTGTTCACTTATCGTGAACTTGTTTTTGTGAAGCTATGAAAATTGATTTCAATCTGATGTAGATTATTCTAAGTAGCTCATATTAAAAGTTTTTTGTTACAAAAGTGTAAAATGCTCTACTGTTAGTACGACTCACAAATATTTTACAATAAGCATGGAAATGAAGACACAATATTTGATGTTCAATGTGTTTTTATATAGGTATAAGGGTGATAGAACCGTGCGAAAATGGCCCGTACCACATAAATAAATTTCAAGAAATATCGTGTATTGCCGAGTGGCTCCGTAATCTCAAGCGACAGAAATCACATTTTTGAACGTAATTAAGAAAGATGCATTAGCAACTATGCGGCACGTTACTATTGAGAGGAAATGATGTGTTGCACATTAAGCTGTGTCGTAGGCCGCTGAGAAGGAAATTGACGGGCTGGAAGCTCACAGCTAATGATTTTCATAATTTTAATCGCAATATACTTTTGTTTACTTCCAAATTTTTTGGCCTTCTTTGAATGCTAACTTGGACTTTTTCTCATTAACATTTTTTTCGAAAATATTTTTTAAAATGTGTTAAAATGCTTATTTCAACGCTCTGATATAATAATAGTAATACTAATAGTTTTCATTTTTCATTCTTCAATAACTTTTTAGTTTGAAAATATTTTTTTCGACGTAATATTAGAATATTTACAATTTGGCATGCATAATTGAATTTCTGTTTTCGATATACTATGATTTTTAAACAATATTTCCCTGGAGCAGAAAATTAGCCTCAGATCCAATAATCCAAATGATGATGAAATAATGTTGGAAATAATGATAAATGCATCTAGAAATTTACCTGCATTTTAAACTCACTCCCTACTTTTGATATCGATATATCATCAGTTCAAATCAATCAGTGACGCTGCTTACTAATGCCTACCAACGATATGGACGTCGGGTCAAAAAAATGCCAAATTTGAAATAAAAGTTAAACGATTTTACTTAAATTATTCCGGGGAAAGAAAGATGAATAAAAGAAATGGTAAATACAATAAATACCCTTTATTGTTAAAGTAACATGAACAAAAAATAGGGGCTGTTCAAACCAACTTCTTAAATTATCCTAACATGGAAACAAATATTTCCGTTATGTTTCCCCCTGTGTATTTTTCATTTTATTACTTATGACCCTACTTTACTTTCAATATCGATTGTGTTTTCCCTTCAAGCAGGCAAGTGATTCTCTCGGAGGGTGGGTTGGAGAAATACAAAAAACTGACTGGAAGTTTTCCACGTATTTTTTGCTTTTTCGTCATTCTGATGGTTCGTCATCGAGTGATAACGTGTATTACTAACTGTATTTCTCAGTTCACTCGATAATATTTTCATTATTCTGTTAAGAATGAGTAATTTTGCGAATTAAAGCTGAGAATTTCGGAAAATTTTAATTGTGTGTAATAAAATTTTAATTGTGTGTAATAAATTTTATGCTTACTTAAAAATTTGTTCGTTGAAATATCTTAGTAAATTCCAGCAGTACAGATGGGTCGCTTCAATATGTATGTTACATGCCTGTATGGTTGGGCTCAATAAATGTTATGTGTAGCGATAAGCTGTGTTGGTTCGAGCGATGTCTGTTTTATATAGGTTAGCAAAAAATTTTAGTGGTGTGAGCAATTTCGAGAGGCCTCGGGCGAACCCTTGGACACGTGAGACGTTCGAAAAGTGCCGATGCCGTGGGAAACAACTCGCCGCAGGATTTGACAAGGACAGATCGCTACACTTAAGCTACGAGGGTGAACATAGCAACGGTTTCGGATATGTCAAGACTTGGATGGGGCGGGACTTGATGCGTTCTCGGCAAAAGAGCTTTAGCCAATAAGAAACAGTGAAACAAGTAAAGGGAAATTCAAAGGGGTGAAGCCACGAATAATATAGCAAAAGCAACGCACAGGTGGAGCTTCGAACATTACGTACGGACTGCGAAACAGTTTATTGGCTGAATGAAAAGCATAAAATCATTCCCTCCCAGACACTCTGGTAGAAGCTAATGAAATAATTTCAGTTTAGAGCCGAGGATCGTCGGAGAAAGTACGTGTCACAAATAGGAGGTGGAGGAGATAAAGTTACTCTAAAAGAAAAATACCAATCTGAAATAACGTGACAGTGTATTTCAAATAAAGGAAGTTGAACTTATCAAAATTTCTCTTCTTTTGCAATAGAGTAAATATTCTCCGTTTTTCTGTGCAGAGGGAAAACTTCAAACCCAACCAAATCGTAGGAGTCATTAATGGAACATGGAGATGCCACATTAGATGGGAGGGTAAGAGAGATGTGGTTTCCTTTTGGAAAAGATATTTTTGAAATAAATATTGTGAAAATTCAATGTCATTCAGTGAAGTAAAAATTGAAATATTTTGAGGAAACGTCATTGGTGCGATTAAAAAGTAACAAGTTAAATTTTTGTCTCAACAGGCGGGAAGGATTTATCTGAGGATTGATCTGCTCGGATGAAAGGAGATCGACGTGTGAATATACTGAAGCGGAATCAGCAGGATAACGTCATCACTAGACATTTTCTGAACAGTGCATAAGACATGCATTTGAACTGAAGCGAGTCGCGGACGAATGATTTGTGGGTTGAAGTGACGATCGCCTACTGTGCTGCTGGAATATCTGAGATAGAATAGACCAGAATAGACCATGTCTCTTGTGTAGCTCTTGTAAACTTAGGGGTGGCTGGCCAGCCGAATCGAGTCATTCAGAGTTCTATGATGTAAGCCATTTGGCGTATACAGTTTCTAGATTCCATTATTTGATTTGAATCATTCCTGATAACACTCATTGTACGCACGCTTGTTGATGTTTTGTCTAAGGTATGGCCAAAAAATCATAAATGTTAAGCGAATTTCACCCTGTGTATTATACCCAATATTAGAAGCGACAGCACGCAACCTTACGGGTGCGCTCAGAAAATGCGTTGTGTAAGTTGAGTCGACTTTCATCTGTGAGTAACGTTTTGTTTTAGTATATACTGTAATGTTGATTATGTGCTTTTGGGCTTGCCCATGAGTTTTTTGTGTTTTCTGTGTATGTCATGGAGGTGAGCCAATTCCTTAAACGAGCGGTCGGTCTCCTTGTTAGTGCAAACTAATGAGGGACAGGACTGAAGTCGTCTCGTGACAATTCTCATAATTCATGTTAAATATTTTGAGCCTCAAAATTCTTCATCTAGTATAAATAAAATAAAATCGTATGACCACAGAGTTTCTTTGTTGAATTGTCTCTAAAGTTTCCGTTAGAGTTTCATGTGACACTTTATTTACGATAACACATTGACACTTTGACTACGATGTGAGCCATATTTGGTCACTGAGGGAGTTTTCATTATGCCGTTGACCAGCCAGTGGTCACAAACTCAATTCAAAATAATTCATTCATCTAAATGAAAACACGATCCCGGTAATGTTTCGTATTTTCAAGACTGCTTCCTACAATTGCAAATTTGAATTGAATAATAAACTTCAATTCTACCTGCCGCTGTTAACGTGTTCATTTGATTGAGCTTGGATGCTGCTACTAAAGTTAAGAAAACACACATGGGCGTTGAAAATTATAATTTCACTTGGTATTGAAATAAGCATGGCATGAGTGCAATTACTTTTTGAGGTAAGGCCTACGTATGGAAATTTCTAACTTAACCTGAGCAGTACCTTTTAGGATATCTTATAAAGCATCTTTTTTTTGATCGGAAAATTTTTGAAGGTACAACACATGAATTATTTTCAGAACTAGCAATCCTTTTTAGAGCAGAATGACATCCCCTTTCATTCGTTAGCATACATGAATGCAATATTCTGTACAATTCGGGGAGTCGCGTTTCACTAGGGAAGAAATTATTTCGATGGTAAAGTTCTGCTTAGAACTCACGTACAAAACGTTGTTTTTGATGCATAGCAGTTCCCTGTGCACATCAGTAATTTAAGGAATTGAATTTTCCGTAATTTTGAAGCCTACTTCAGAGCAGGGAAAAATGAAACCAATTGAGAAGTAACATTTGATTCCAAGTAACTAAAAAATGACAAAAATTCCATTTTAAGGTTTGTTTTCCCAGATTGGGTTAGCATATTCCTTAACCAAAGAAGATATTGACTGAGGCTTCACTGTGGTTTGAGTTACTGTGATAATTTATAGAATAATTATTTATGTTTTTATATGTGCATTAATTCCCGTATTTATCTTGGGAAATTATGGTGAATAGGCTGTTGTATCAGAGCAAAACATCCTAAGGGGCAGATCACATGATGTGAAGCCAACATTCTCAAAGTTTGCAGTCTTTACTTTCAGCGTTGTATCATTTGTCTAGGATACCAACGAAAGACTACATGAAATTCTCAGTGAGCAGAGTAAGCGAGTAAATCATTTGCTGTATAAAAGCCCATTAACTAATTTTTCTAGACTTGTTTCAACGTGGCTTCGGGACTGGAGCTGACCAATATAAATCTCGTAATCAATTCTCTGCTTTCAGGTTCGTTCTCCAGGAATGGGTGCGAGAGTTAACGTCGTCAGCACAAGCTCGGTTGGGTTTGTTCCTCGTGAGGCCAAGTCAGACGGCATACCACATCGTTGCTCGTCTTGTGGCGCCGCCATGGCGCATGCCAGGCGTCTGTATGCTGAATAAGAGCGAACTTCAGCTCGTGTATGGTACTGTAGTTTAGTCAAGTGTTATTTGCCTGTTGTACTAAAGAATCAGCCTGAGCCTTATATATGGGCATATATGCCATTTAACTCCTGGTATTTGCTAAACTAGATTTAAAAAAAAACACGATTCCAAGGGAAAAAATTAGCCCAAAAATATTTTCCTCGCTTCTTTCTTGGATGAATTGTAAATAATCATAATTTTTGTTAGAGAAAACGATTGATTTACTATTCATTGCTTAAAGTACAATGTTTGAAAATTAAAAAAATATTAAATTTTATGCAGGCTACTCATCCACTTACTACATATAAAATGCGTAGTAAACTGTTCATGAGGGTATTTTTCGAAATAAATTAGTCGATGAAAAAAATTTCTGCTAATTTTCGGCTTACACTGCTCAACTAAAAAAGTTAGTCGCTGCCCTGTTAAATGTAGATATAATTTGATAAATTTTTTACAGGTGTCCTCACAACAAAGTTGATTTGAATGAGTATGGTAACATTAATTGCGAGCTACATATGTCACTAGTAGTCATTATAACTCTCTCTGCGACATTATTTATGAATAACACCACTGTGAAAAACCCGGCAAAACAAAACTCTGCTTTTGAGAAAGGACAGGCCATAGGTTAGCATCAGGCTAGGAAATCCGCCAGGGAAGCGTCTCAAATAATGGCCATCAGATGAAGGACTGCAAAGAGCAATCACTCACTGGAAAAAGACGGTGAAGTGCAGTCATTCAATGGCAATAGCGGCCGAGCTAAAATTTGGAATATTCGTGACAGACGTTTTCTGAAGCCATTGGTAAGAGCACCGGCGGAATAATGTTCGCCTATTGATTAGTATATTCACCACAAATCCTAAAATTAATTTTGCTCCCACCAGGCGCTGAGAGCAGAAAGAAATAGGTTCAAGGAGTTGCGCCGCCACCAGAAAACTTTTATTTAGCAACACTAACCTTCCTAAACGACATTAATTTGCAAAAATACAAGCTGTAGTGTTGAGCAATGGAAACGTGTCCTATGGTCATATGAATCAAGGCTTACTTTGTAACAAAAAGATGGCTGAGGTAGAGTGAGACTGGATGCCCATGAAGTTTTGGATCCTTCAAGCATCGGTCCGACAGTACGGGCTCCTGGGGCGGTGTGATGATCTGGGGGCGCTTCTCATAGTCGATATCATGTTCAGTGACTTTGAGCTGCAAGAAAATGAAAGCTCAGAATTATTTAAACATTCTAGTTAGCCAAGCAAAACCGTTTGTGAATTTTTATTTTCTTGAAGCTTCCGACATATTTCAAGAAGCCAACGCTCGAATCCACCGATTTAGTGTAGTACAAAATTGGCTCAGGATGTAACAAAGATGTAACAAAGCAGTCTCGAATCCATGACCGGATTGCATGATTGTTATTTTTAAGTTAAACTCTCAACTTGGCTTTTTTCAATAACATTTGTTGAAAATAACCATTTAGACAACTTTTGTTTGAAAGGATTATTTTTTCATATGGAATGGCCTTCACACTCTTGATTTAAACTATATCAAATATTTATAGGGACCACTGGAGAGGGAACTACTAGCCTAATCATCTCTTTTCGTTATTTGGAAGGCCTTTCTGAACGCCTGTTCTCGTACTCTGGATAAATATTCGTTTAGTTTGTTTGAAAAATCTTGTGGAATTTATACCTTACAGTATGAAAGACGTAACCACTGTAGAAGTGGAGCTGATATTAAACTATTAGCTACTAATTTTAAACTTACATTTCTACAGGGTGCGACAAAGTAGTTGGCCGGGTAGTGCATTTTTTTATTTTATTTTATGATTTCACGGCAAAGAAAGGTGAACAAAACTGGGTAATTCTCACGCGTAAGACAGAAAAATTACATGGATGAATTTATGCACTCAGTGAAATCTTTGAACTTAGGATTTGATGGTGATAAGAATAATTTTCCGCTCTAAAGAAAAGTTTTAAACTCAAGCTAAGTGCTTGCAGGCAATATGAGCAGGCAACAAAGCTTGGGTACGAAGCTGGTGAGTAATAATTTTAGGTTAATTAGTTGTAATCGCAATCATCTTGCTTTGATATAATTATAATACTAATTAAAATTAATTTTTCTTAAGATGTAAGTGAATTAAAAGAAATCTGAAGTCAGGGCTAAAAAAATCACATTCCTAGAGAAAAAATTGAATAATAAGAAGAAAACAAATATACAAGACCAAATAGAATAGACCACAATCAAATAGACGGAGTAGGAAGCATCTTCATTTGTTTTTCAGAAGACTTCCAATAGATATTGAGAAAAGTAAGGATGGTAATATTGAAGAACTAAATAAACATTCATTAATTGGGAACAGATATACTCGTATGTTTAGGGTCTCCAGCGTTTGCACCTCTCAGGTGCAAGTCCTTAATTTCGTTCGTGACAATTTCGTTGGCGTACTATTATGTTAACAGATAGCATTTCTCTCTATGTTATGATATTATTTATAGGACCGTCTGAATCCGGTCTAAATTGTGGAGAGTAGGGGAAGTGCGCATTTGTTTTTATGAAACATAGTGTCAATATAATACTCTGTTTGCGCTCATTCTGCGACCGTGAATCGGATCAACGGACGCGAATCATGAATTAGGCTCAACGGGACAGATTTCTACATAGTCAGATAACAAAGATAAAATGGATTCATTGTACATTAATTTTTCTTATCGAATGAATCGGATGAGTAAAGCTTAAGAATTATTTTCAGAACAAATTTATTTTTCCTAGTTTAAGACAATATAGTCGTTTTCTCATAGTTTGTTTTGTTTGATTTGCCCTCCGGGTAATTTGTCTATTGATTTTTAACAATTTTCGAAGGCTATCTAAATTTGAATCACATAGAAAACAAAATTTTAAATTAGATTAGAAATTTTAATTAGAAGAAATTAGAATTAAATAAAAATTTGAAATTTTAATATAAATTAGATTTGCTTAGAATTTCAAAGCAGTCTCGAGTCCATTACGGGATAGCATGATTAGCATTTTTAAGTTAAACTCACAACTTGACCTTTTTCAATAACATTTGTTGAAAACAAAAATTTGGACAACTTTAGTTCGAAAAAGGAATTAATTAATTAGGTATTAAAGGTATTAAATAATTATATTTTAACCATTAAATTCAGTGGACAATCATGATCAGGTGACGTGAGTCTCGGCCGCTGCCGGCACTGTCTTTTGACCGCAGGAGGCACCACACAACCAGCATTCTTATCCAAACCAATCAGTATCACGCGAAATTATTAGTTGATCAAACTAAGACACGTTCAGTTTAAACTTTCATGGGCTATTCCATCATATTTCATGGGTTATTCTGCACCCTTTCATAAACTCTAGAGCATTATGCATGTAGAAAGAATTGGTGCTGCGTTAAAAGGATTATCTACTCACTGACAATACGTCATTCAGATACAGGTTGTCTTGTGTGAATGATATTTGAAAGTGAATGTTGAGTGAATAGCAGTTACGCAAGCCGCAAGAAAGGGATGTGTATAAAATTAAATAAAAAATTATCCTTTCCAGTAAAAATAATTGGTGTGCACGAGCTTGTAAGATCGGAATTAAATACAGTTACACAGTTCAGACGCAAGGTGCATGTCGAGCTTCAAGTTCTTCATTATCATACGGCATCAACCTTTTAGAGTTAAAGCTGTGCCAGTTACCTGAATCAAGCATTCCATTAGTTAAATAAGTAACTAAAACCAATTTTTCTCTCATATATAGAGGTTGAATGAACAAATAGACTATGAACTATGGGGAGAAGAATATAACATTCAGATACTAATATTAAATTGATGAACATTGATGCCTTTCGAAGAGTAACTGTATTACCTAAAAATTCTCTTAAAAGTTGAACACAAGCTAATAATTTCTTTGTAGTTGGTTGTTATGAACAAATTAGATTTATGAGGCTTAAGATTTTCCTTGAAAATGAAGATCTGTTTTTTAATGTGGCAAATTATAGGTTGTAAGATTTAATTTACAATTTTGCTCTTCAATTTCTGAACCAAAACGTTCGAATAATTTGTTCTAAAGAATTTACTCAAAAATTAATAACCGAAACAAAATTAAGAAAATATGAAACTTTTGTTAAAATGAATACGTGATTGAATGAAGCGAAATGAAGCGAACGAGTTCAGGTGTATTGGTGAGGCTGCTGGTAAGTTCAAGCCTTGAGGAGACAGAGCTTTGATCGCTGAGTCGTCGGGCAACCTACAAAAAAATTACAAAATGCTCGTTGGCAAAAACTAAAAAACAAACAAACTGTGTTTCTCACTAGTAGCGTTGTCTGGAAAGTAGCTGAACTTTACTTTTCACAAATTTCAGGATGGCCCCAAGCAATGGCACAGAATGACTTGATGTCTATATTTGCTAAGAAATGGTTAAAAAGTAATTCCTACAAGCGAGACCCATGGAATTTCCACGGATAAGTATATTCACATAATGGAACGGGTTATGGCTTCGCATTATTTTCATATTTTAGTTGTTTATCTTTAAGCTAAAAAAAAATCTGGTGTTATTTCCAATTTAATTTTATGTACAAAGAATGGGCAAACTAAACTTTATGGGCACCATATGAGTTCAAAAAATATTTCCCCTTTGAGGCATAAAACTTCTTTGAACACAATATTTTTGATTATCGTTTCCTCATTGTATTGGTTACAGTTATGCAGGCAGACAGAGGTTAGAGATACGCTGGTTACGTGCGATGTTTACTGGTACGATGTAGTACAGGTGGGGATGCGAACCAAATGCGCCCTTATTCTTACTCCTTGTTTGGTAGTCAGTACAATTTTAACGCATGCATCTGAGAGTCGCCTGACTCATGAAAATACTACAAATAGTTGGCCGGGGCTGAATACTCGTTCTGGTAGAAAAAATCTTACCTGCTTGAAAGTTTGTGCCTGCGCCTTGTTAATTGTCATAGCCTAAACAAGTCTTACAGGAATTTGTTTTTTCTCCAAGGTAATAGGAGGGTTTGGGTCGCTTGGTGATAGTTTCAATTTAGGGAGGAGATCCCATCGGTCAGCTATAGAACCGACTATCAGGGATGCCTCGATACCATGCTCGCGCACGGCTTTAAGGTCTGATCGGGTGCCGTCACACAAACCATTCTGAATAGATATGTATGTTTCAAAGGAACATAATAATTACACCAGTTTTAACTGTGGAAATGACGACGCCCTGCTCTGGATTTGGTCATGTGAATGGTGTCCTGATCTTTCCAGGATTTGGAAAGATCACGGCAACTTTGATCCCCACACTGTCCAGGGGCGAAGTGGAGAGCTGCGGAAGGGAAAGGCAGAGCTGAGGCAATTGCTGTAGGGGAAGGTAACTGTTGCTCTGATGTAGCATCTTAGGGAAAATAAATTCGAATTAATTACATGGGGTTGACAACATTGAGAACAATATCATATTTTTGCTCCTATCATGCCAATTTGTAGATACTACATTTTAAAATTTTCAGTTTTCACCTTAAGGGAGAAATGAATTCACAGTGATTGAAGAGCTCTTAGTCTCAAGACAGTTGACCGCTGAATAAAGCAAAGATAGAATTGAGCAGAAATATACAGTCTAAAAATATTTGTGTTGTAACTATAAACGAAGCAAAATGAAGAATTATAATATAGATTTAAAGTGGAAGCTGAAAAAACTATTTTCTCATCGGCCATGGACCACTCAACTGCCGAATTCATTTAAGCTTATCACGGAAATCAAGTGGTTCAGAAGAAATTAAGCCATTTTTAAAATTAATTTTAAGATTTAATGCTCGAAACCACCCTTCAGCATAGTGATAGTTTTGGAAGATTTGGCGACAGGAATGATAAATAGAATTAGGAAAGAGTCGAGAGTACTATGATTTATTATGAATCAAATAAGTGTACGGTAAGGAGCGGAAATTCAGAAGCTGTTCCCTGTCTGCCAGCTTCCGGACACGCTCCCGGAAATATGGAGAAACTTGAAATTTTCCTTATTACTCGGGGTACATTAAAGCGCGTGACCTCCGACTGTTTCTTCATCTTCAGCTGACTGACAGGTAAAATTAGAATACAGGGTTATTTTAAAGTATCCTAGTTCAGAGCATGAATTTTAAAGCTCGACTTAGGCAAGTGAAATGTTTTTAAGTCTTAAATTGGCAATTAATAAATTGAAAGCTTTATTTAGGCAGGTACTAAGTTTTATAACTAAGATTAGGCTATCGATAAAATTTGAAGAAAACACCTTGACTAAAAATATCTGTGAGTCAGTATTGTGCTCAATCGACATTAGCAGCAGTATTTACCTGGTACTACCCTTACGTAAAGGTCGACTATAAAACTTGTCGTGGACGCAGACGTGAAGACTGTGTGTAAAGTCCCACGAAAATGGAGGCCCAAATTTGCCCGCGTGGTGTTGTGAGCTAGACGATCGACCCTGATAAAATTGCGTGAACTTAGAGAGAACCTCAACCAGTATCATAGACGAAAGGTACACTGGAGGGACGAACGTCATCTCCGAATGACGAATTGAATTAAAACAGCATCCTTAGAACATCAATGCAGCGAAGAAATTAATTTTCCAAATCCTTGAACTTTCTTTAGCAAAATGTGTGCGCTGCTGATAGCCCAGGCAGTACTAGAAAGAGAAAGAGAGTCCAGCTATCGGACGATAGAAACGCCCGTGTTGTCATGTGCTGGTTCTTATTGATAATATTCTGCTTTAATGACGGAGGAATTTTCGCTGAGTAAATTTAATTTTGAAGTCGGGTACGCAGTGGAAGATTTCAGTAAACAATGTGACCATTAAAATTGACGTCAGATATTAAGTCGTGAGAAAACGAAATATTTTTATTCTGTTATATTTATTCACTTAACACATTCCTGGCCATACTTAGTACATTGAGTGAAATATAAATAATTGAAGCATCAGTCGGTGCGTATATCACTAAAAACTTAAGTAATCGAAGATTTTATAAGCTAACAGAGTCTAATAAAAAAAATAGCCCATTCATTTCTCCAAGAAATAAAAACATGTCATAGGACTGACAGAAATAAAACGAATGTGTGGTTTACTCTACAAAAGATAACCATTAGGGCAATAAAAAACTTCAAAAAATAACAAATTCTACGCTCGTACAAAGCCACTATGCAAATACTAACAAATAATTGGGCTTCTTCTGATATTGTCTTAGCAACTTCATTCACAAAAGTTGAACATGCAATTCTCACTTTCACTATTTCCTAGTTATGGTGTACTGAATGAACATAATTTTTTGTTTTCAAAGTATTAAAAACTATTCTTTCGGTTCAGTTTAGGCATAAATCAAGAACTGTTGATAAAATGGTAATGTAAACGCATAGTTTGGTTCATTAGCAGTCACTGAACTGAGTTGGGCCCACAGGTGGTGATAGAATTTTACGTAGTTCGCTGAAATAATTTCAAAGTAATGCTGTTACTAATCTGTACCTTGTAAAAATAAGTTGTTCGAATAATAAAGTGTTCTTTGACTTTTTATTTCATGGCTGACACTTTTTTTGTGGTAGTGGTAGCCATAAAGTTACATTAAACTGTAGATTTATCCATGGAACTAAAGATGTATTAATTCGAGAGTTGGTTAGAGCCTCCGAATAACATTCATCAAATTGAGAGTTGGTTAGAGCCTCCAAATAACATTCATTAAATTGAGAGTTGATTAGAGCCTCCGAATCACATTCATCAAATTGAGAGTTGGTTAGAGCCTCCAAATAACATTCATTAAATCGAGAGTTGATTAGAGCCTCCGAATAACATTCATCAAATTGAGAGTTGGTTAGAGCCTCCAAATAACATTCATTAAATTGAGAGTTGATTAGAGCCTCCGAATAACATTCATTAAATTGAGAGTTGATTAGAGCCTCCGAATAACATTCATCAAATTGAGAGTTGGTTAGAGCCTCCAAATAACATTCAATAAATCGAGAGTTGGTTAGAGCCTCGAAATAACATTCATTAAATTGAGAGTTGATTAGAGCCTCCGAATAACATTCATTAAATCGAGAGTTGATTAGAGCCTCCGAATAACATTTATTTATTCGAGAGTTGGTTAGAGCCTCCGAATAACATTTATTAATTCGAGAGTTGGTAAGAGCCTCCGAATAACATTCATTAAATTGAGAGTTGGTTAGAGCCTCCGAATAACATTTATTAATTCGAGAGTTGGTAAGAGCCTCCGAATAACATTCATTAAATTGAGAGTTGATTAGAGCCTCCGAATAACATTTATTAATTCGAGAGTTGGTAAGAGCCTTCAAATAACATTCATTAAATCGAGAGTTGATTAGAGCCTCCGAATAACATTTATTTATTCGAGAGTTGGTTAGAGCCTCCGAATAACATTTATTAATTCGAGAGTTGGTAAGAGCCTCCGAATAACATTCATTAAATTGAGAGTTGGTTAGAGCCTCCGAATAACATTTATTAATTCGAGAGTTGGTAAGAGCCTCCGAATAACATTTATTTATTCGAGAGTTGGTTAGAGCCTCCGAATAACATTTATTATTTCGAGAGTTGGTAAGAGCCTCCGAATAACATTCATTAAATCGAGAGTTGATTAGAGCCTCCGAATAACATTTATTTATTCGAGAGTTGGTTAGAGCCTCCGAATAACATTTATCAATTCGAGAGTTGGTAAGAGCCTCCGAATAACATTCATTAAATTGAGAGTTGGTTAGAGCCTCCAAATAACATTCATTAAATCGAGAGTTGGTTAGAGCCTCGAAATAACATTCATTAAATTGAGAGTTGATTAGAGCCTCCGAATAACATTCATCAAATCGAGAGTTGGTTAGAGCCTCCGAATAACATTCATTAAATTGAGAGTTGGTTTGAGCCTCCGAATAACATTTATTAATTCGAGAGTTGGTAAGAGCCTCCGAATAACAATTGAGGTTTCCTGTGCTGAGTATGGAATCACAGAAAAGCAGCCATTCTGTTGCGTCAAATTCTAAATTCAAATAAGGAAGGGGAGAAATGTTTTTTCCACTCAGTACACGTCGTCATTTCTAAAAGAACAAACAAACAAACATCGGCATCTACGGATGCTTTATTTCCAATTTCAAGCCTGATACCCATGTACATTGGATTTTCAAATGCCTGATAACTAACACCAGGACGCCATAACGGTTTGTCCCGGTCAAGACCGATACCCATTTCAGACACCTGGGTAGAGTGGGGCATTGTGCTTGGAATTTTTCCCCTATACCCAACGGAGAAAATCGCCACCAGCACCGGGACTCGAACCCTCGTTGCCCGCACGGAGGCAGGTCCTAAAGCCACGCGGCTATGACGAGCATTCTATGACGAGGCTCTAAACGGCTATGACGAGGCTCTAAACTGCTCTGACGAGGCTCTAAGCAAATCTAAGAGCATACTTGTTTCTGGCCTGTGCTTGGCTTCAGTAGATATGTTATGATACATACGTATCAGCATTAATTACTGGTGAAGGAACATTATAATCATCATCGTTAAAACCATTCCTCTGTCACGAGAAATTGCCCCTTCACCTCCTTGTTAACATTTCATTAACAGGAAGATCCGGCTCTCGGAGTTGAGGAATGGCACACCTCCAAAGAATGCATATACAACACAAATTAATGAATAATAATCGGCAATTACAGTACATATACTAAAAATAAAGGTACTCACCGGGGATCGCTGACCCACTTACGCAGCGCATTTTCGGGGCGCCCTCCGTGGTATTACGATTGCTCGCTTCTAATATGGTGGGGCATGATACACAGGATGAACTATGCTTAACATTTATAATTTCCAGCTAAACGTCATACAAACATCAATGAGCGTACTCACAATGAATGGTGTTAGGAACAATGCTAATTAAGTAATGAAATCAAATAGCATACGTCAAATGACTTACATCACATAATTACACAGAAATATTGGGCTAGCCGGCCGCCGCTAAATTTACAAGAGTTACACATGAGAATTCATCTATCTTGTCCTATTTCTATCTCAGTTAATTCCAGCAGTACAGTGAGCAATGGTCACTTCAACCACAAAATCGTCCGCGACTCGCTTCAGTTCAAAGGCCTATCTTATTCACTGTTCAGAAAATGTCTAGTGATGAAGTTATTTTGCTTATTCCGCTTCAGAGTATTCACACGTCGATTTCCCCTCAGTCGAGCTGATCAATCCTCAGACATATGACTGAATAACCGTCCCGCCTGTCAAAGATAAAAATTTAACTTGTTACTAAAAATTTAACTTGTTACTTTTTAAGCGCATCAATGACTGAATGACAATGAATTATCGCAATATTTATCTCAACACTATCTTTACTCTTTCTTTTTAAGAAATGCATCTCTTACCCTCCCTTCTAGTGCAGCATCTCCATGTTCCATCAATAACTCCCACGGTGTGTTATGTTTTGATAAATTTCCCCTTAGTGAACGTGGTGACGGGAACGCGTAAATTTTCTGCAAGTGAAACGAGAAATGTGTTAATTTCTGGATTACATTATAGCGTGAAACTTAGTATAATTTTCAATATAGCCACTTTTCTTATTATTGCATTAAGCACGTTTGTTATTGTGAACACACCCGCGTTTCTTGGTTGCACCTCACGTTACGGTTTCGCCGGTCGAACTGTCCATCGTTCCTCAGATGCCTTGCCTATTTCCCGAGGGTTGCCCGCTCTCTCGTATTCGACCTATAGGATTCTTAGGAGTCTCGGAGCGCCCGCCTACGTTTCTTCTAA
Organism: Morinoia aosen; assembly: GCA_030386875.1. Lineage (NCBI taxonomy): Eukaryota > Metazoa > Arthropoda > Malacostraca > Amphipoda > Talitridae > Morinoia > Morinoia aosen. Next base: position 59,672,514 of record CM059579.1, on the reverse strand, counting down.
TTGGTAGTACCGCAGCTTGCCTTTATTTCTTTCTTAGCCTCATTGCTTCCCACGCTCAAGCTCCTTCGAACCCGACCGTTGGCTTTACCGCCTCTCTCGTCCTGAGTGTGTCGATTTATCTTTGACAAGAAGGCGACTTTGTTCGCGCTTGTGTAGGCATTTTTCCGAGCGTCTCAATTTTCCAAGGCTCGACCGAATAAAAAACTTGCTAACACCACAACATAGGTCCCTCCAGAAACAACACCCAATGTCAACAGCCGTCGTTCGAGCCATTAACTCTTATCGCTCCCCCTAAACACACAGGCATAGAAGAAAACATACATGTTGGTGTCACGAAACTTTACACAGTGTTGCGTACGTGGCGCTGATCAGGCGCCTCCACTGTGTTAGTTCGAATGGAGGACTCGAAACCTCCTTAGTAAGAGGGGAAAGTTGAAAATACAGAGCGGAAAACACAGAAAGAGGAAATGGTAGAACAGTTGGGAAAAATAGAAAAAGTAACTACTGATCTGCTCCCCCACACCAATACCTCAGTTCAACATGGGAAATGAAACACTCAGTTAATGGTACATTATTGATTACTTTATTTCGAGTTAGTTAATGAACACGTGATTGGCATGAGAAATTTGCGACACACAATATTAGCGAAAGTTACTGGCGCGCGCACCGTGTAACGCCAACACAAAACACCAACCAGAGACATATCCTGCACAATCCTAGGCAATCGCAGCGCGCGCGGAAGGAAAAAGCACAGTCACCTATGGCCTATTATCCATGACTTCTCTTGATCGTTCCGAATGAAGCGTTTCAAAGGCATAACGCCGAGCTCCTCTTGAATTTCAGAGAGCCTGAACATTTTCTAAGCTCTATTGCTTGCATAACTTCCCTCTCAGTGTGACTGGTAGTCAGTAGGCCCTGGCACTTCAGCTTGGTAAGCGCCATATGGTCAGGTTGCTCTGCAACCCGGAGTCGCCTAGCCCACATCGTTGAAAACTCCAAGCCGCTCCAAGCTCAAATACCCGACCCCTCCTGGGAACAGGGATAATATTAAGTGCCTAGTTTCGCTTAAGTCTTTATTCCCTGTGATACACCTACTTCAAACCGAATTGATTGAATTTTACTCCCCTTTAATCCCCAAATCAGTCATAAAATTTATTTATTTTCCCTCTAACAAATCACAAAGCATTCTGTTTCGGAATAAAAATGAAAACCATTTAGCCCACACTTCAATAGTTCAATAAGACACGAATATTCTGATTTCCCTCTAAGAAATAATGTAATAATACCTTCATTCCCCACAATAAAGTGAAACTCTAAACACGAGAACAATTCGAGGATAATTTAAATGAAAACCCAAAGAACTAATTTCAATATTAACAATGAAAATCACTGCGCCCCACCTAGACAAAAACTTCAATTGCAATAAAAATTGTCCACCATTTCTACTTGAATCACTCCACTCTTTTTATGAACACAAATTTAATAAGCTGCATGAGAATCTTCAAAGAACAAAGAACAATATCTCACCTCCCCCTCGAAGAACTCGTATCCCTACATCTTGTCTCGCACCAGGCCACAGCAAAAAGATCGGTTACCCTACTCCTCCCTTTATATATACCTTCCCTCGAACAAAGAATGCGCTCCTTGGCTTCGCTACACCCGCGAAAACTGAAAGTGACGTAGCGTTTCGCGATTGGCTAACTCTCAAGCGTCACCTCCCTATACTGACGTGTCCCTTACCTCACAATATTGCTACGCATATATCTCTAAAATAAACCCAGAAACCCCTGATTTCTTACTCATATGAAATTCAATTTTTAACCCACTGTTTTCTGTGCTATGTTGTTTATTTACAACAACTCCCGTATATGTGATGTATTTTGGACTAGCTCTCGAAATAGCTTCTACCCCCTTTACCTACTTCTCCCTACTCCTGTACCCCCTATACCTCTCGGGCAGCCTAGCGTCGACCTGCCGGTTGTCGCGCTTATCCTCTCTACGTATATAGATAACTTTTGTTGAATATATCGTTACATCCCCGCGCCCTTCGTAAAAATTTGAGCCAATGCAGTTGGTTCAAATTTTCCTATGAAAATATTAAATTCTTATCAGCTGCAGCTGCAAAGTTTTCAATTACTTCAGTGGAACGCTAGCCTTGACACCGTGTATCACACAAGCCGTAAAATATCATTCGTACATTGAAAACATACATGGATACACAAAAGGAATGAAAACGCACACAATATCATATTATTAAGGCACCCTAATAAAGAACACAATGCTCTTGAGAACCGCATCTGTTTCATATATTCTTACATACTCAAAAAACGAAGAAAACTCGCATCCGCTGTGTACAATCTTCCATTTGCAAAACGAAGGAGACTCTCATCTGTTACAAATAATAGACGCACAACGACATCGATTAAAAAAAAATCGAATATTATCCGCTTGATTTCTCTTCATAAAATTTAGTCACATAAGCAGAGAAAGAAAACACAATGCGCTCAATTAATACAGCGAACTTAGCACAAGGACATAGGCATCTTAAATCATCCTATCAATTGGCATTCACGTAAAAGATCTCAAAATGAAATAAAGTTTACTCTTGAAACATCTTATTCTCGATGAATCTCAATTGATAATTTCCATCTTGTTATTTCTGTACAAGTCTTTCGGGGGGTACCCCTGGATCTCAGGTAATCAAAATATGGCAATGCTCCAAAAATCTCATCCTTCGCGTAGTCCATCACTCCTGTGTATTATCAGCGACTCGCTTTAATACGCGTATGATTCCTCTGGGTGGGCTCGTCAGCCTGTCTCCTCGATGAAAGTTGATCATTTATAATTATCTACAAAGCCATCAGGTTAGGACAACTCATTTCCCGCCGGCTGGAAGTGCAGTTTAAACCACTGAGGTTTGCATATATGACATCTCTATTGACGGTACAAGTCTACTCTATTGGAGCAGAAGTTACCCATGAGATTTCCTGCGTGTAGCAATAACTTGGTGTCAATCAGCGACAAGTTTAAAAAAAATAATTTTCAATAGTGTCGCCTGACCGTTCATTACTGCACACAAATATATATTTCGTAATACAAGTAAAAACACATACTAGCATTCCAGTGACATTGCGAATGGGCCCCGATTTTTTTTCGATGCCTTTCGATCACAGGACTACTAAAATAAATAAAAAAAACACACATTTAATTTCACATACATAATGACTTGCAGATTGCCAAGAGATCTACCCACTGGGCCGAAATCTTGTACCTGAGAACAAGTACACAAATACATGTAATATTATGACGTTGGTCAGACGTGTATCATACTCTGCTGCATACAGCCTTTCAGACTTTGACGTTGATTAGACGTGCGTCATACTCTGCTGTACACATCATTTCCAACAATCCGACCAACACACACAAAAATTTATGAAGTGTTAAGTATATGCATTGTAAACATCAACCTGATCCCAGCCCCTAGACTGTACTTTTACTTTCATTCATCTCTCTAGATGAGAGGTACTCCGTATTTCACATAATCAACAAATTTTCTGTATATACATGTTCGGGCTAGCAGAATTGTATGGAATCCGTTGATTTGACGGCAATGTTTGTGTCTTAGAAGCTACGTGTAATTTGCATATCCTTCAGTTTGGAGTATTTAAACATTCAGTTTCCTCAATCTCTACTGGTGCGGAGAGTCAGCGAATTTTAAGTTCACACCAGATCGTCTTAAGTACCTAAGTTAAAGCTCCAATTATGAAACCCGGGCATAGTATCAACCGCCTATTGTTTCCTTTAAAAGATGGAAGTTGTGATGCACTTGCAGAAAAAAAACACAGACATTGATACACATTCCCTTTGCCAGTAGACAATCCATGAAGACGCAATCGATAAGTTTACCACCCACAACCAATAAATCGGATATGCGTTAGTTTATTAGTTGTAAGTAGGCAAAAAAAATCACATTCGGTAATTAAATTACAGTTCCTATGTTAACCCCCACAGTCAATGCTCACCAGGCGAAAAGCAAGACAATTCCTGATTACACACTTGATAGGTTAGGGAATTAGGAACCATTCTTACACTATAAATATAATACTTAGAATAAATGAAAATATCCTAGCCCAGTCAAATCACGGGATCAGCTCAGCCAGAACATGAGGCAAAAGACACTGAGCGAACCCCTCTTGAATTTCAGCGACCAAGAAACAATTTTCATTTGCAACTTAAATAACTACTCAATATGTTTTTGAATTATTTCAGAGTATTCACACGTCGATTTCCCCTCAGTCGAGCTGATCAATCCTCAGACATATGACTGAATAACCGTCCCGCCTGTCAAAGATAAAAATTTAACTTGTTACTAAAAATTTAACTTGTTACTTTTTAAGCGCATCAATGACTGAATGACAATGAATTATCGCAATATTTATCTCAACACTATCTTTACTCTTTCTTTTTAAGAAATGCATCTCTTACCCTCCCTTCTAGTGCAGCATCTCCATGTTCCATCAATAACTCCCACGGTGTGTTATGTTTTGATAAATTTCCCCTTAGTGAACGTGGTGACGGGAACGCGTAAATTTTCTGCAAGTGAAACGAGAAATGTGTTAATTTCTGGATTACATTATAGCGTGAAACTTAGTATAATTTTCAATATAGCCACTTTTCTTATTATTGCATTAAGCACGTTTGTTATTGTGAACACACCCGCGTTTCTTGGTTGCACCTCACGTTACGGTTTCGCCGGTCGAACTGTCCATTGTTCCTCAGATGCCCAGCCTATTTCCCGAGGGTTGCCCGCTCTCTCGTATTCGACCTATAGGATTCTTAGGAGCCTCGGAGCGCCCTCCTACGTCTCTTCTAATTGGTAGTACCGCAGCTTGCCTTTATTTCTTTCTTAGCCTCATTGCTTCCCACGCTCAAGCTCCTTCGAACCCGACCGTTGGCTTTACCGCCTCTCTCGTCCTGAGTGTGTCGATTTATCTTTGACAAGAAGGCGACTTTGTTCGCGCTTGTGTATGCATTTTTCCGAGCGTCTCAATTTTCCAAGGCTTGACCGAATAAAAAACTTGCTAACACCACAACATAGGTCCCTCCAGAAACAACACCCAATGTCAACAGCCGTCGTTCGAGCCATTAACTCTTATCACTCCCCCTAAACACACAGGCATAGAAGAAAACATACATGTTTAAGCGACATAAAAACATTCATGTTGAAGCGACCCCTCTGTGCTGCTGGGATTTACTGAGACATTTCAACACACAACTTTTTACGTGAGCACAAAATTTGTTACATTACACACAATTACAAGAATTTTCATTTTTAATTCGCAAAATTTGATCATTCTGAACAGATTCTCGACACCTCGATAAAATTTTAATAAACGAACAGTTTCGAGGAATGCGTATTGATGTTCATGGTGACGTAAGAAGCGGGAGCAAAACTGATTTAAATAAATGAATTTCCACTTAAGAAGAAGTTTATTGAAACGTCGTAAGAACCACTTTTTAAATACGAAATAACATGACATTATGAAAAATACTACCAACTGTAGGCTAAGAATCTTAACTCAACCCCGGCAAATAATCTTTATTGCTGATTCTATAAAAAGAAGCTCCCCAATTTACTGAGGTACGCCTAGCAAGATAGGATAATGAAGTTCACTCAAACTCTCTCTCTCAGGCCCCTGAGGAAATTTCTCGTCATCAATTCGGAAGAATGAATTATCCCCAATAACGGTGAGCGCCTCTTTTGAACACAAAAATTTGTCTGATAAAAGTATTTTAATATTTTTGTGAAAGAACCCTGAGATTTTAAACTTGAAATATACCCGCCTCTTCCTGGCTTAATTACGTGAGAGACAGAGCAATGCAGTGAAAATATGAGGGTACCACAATGACTGATAACCTCAAGTCTGAATTTCCAGTGGTGGTCTTGTTATTTTTAGGAATTAATAAATACGAGCAAGAAATTAAACACATACATTAAATACTGGAAATGGGCTTGTTAGAATACATACAACGTAACCATACTCACATATTCGAAGGAGAGTTTTCGTTAGAAATTATTCAAAAAGGTTTATACATTTTATGAGTTTTTGTAGGATCGAGATTCGTAAAAGAAATATATGCTGCACTCGCGCGAGGTTTCTAAACTTAGTTTCCTATGTCTAAAGTCAATAATTCTTAATCAACATGTTATAGAGTAGACACAAATGAGCAATGCGACCTAATCATGTAAACAAAAAATGAAGTAAACATACCTTAACACGAACACTTTGGAGTCTCTATTTACAATATAAAACTTTGCCATACGAATTAAGACATAAAAAATGATACACGAGGAAAAAGTATACAATCCTTTGCAAATTATCTTTCTAACCGTGTACTTCTCTTACGAGAGTAAATAAAATAAATTATTTTCCAAGCCCTAGTGACGACCAGATGACATTAAAAACAGGCCTCTAGAAACTGTTCTTGAGTAGGAATGTCAGTATATTAGCCAATTTCACACGCATATGCGATGAAAAAACTCGAATGCACACCTACACCAAAAATAATCAGACACACGATGATAAATATCTCACGCACATCGAGTAAGAGAATAATCACACACGACGGAGATTAGAAAAGTCTTACACAGGCCGAACAACTAGAATAATCTCTCACGAATAGATACAATAAGAACAATAGGATACACTCCAATGACGAAAATAATCTCTCACGCGCCAACAATGAGAGTAATCTTACACATGAACATAACGAGAACAGCCACAAACGCAAACGAAGAGAACACGCTCGTACTTTCTTACGATGAGAGCAATCTTACACACGTATATAACGACAGTTCTACACAAACCTTCGATAAGAACAATTTAATTCAAGTCAACAGGGGAAAAAATCCTCGCTCTTTTCAGGAAATGCTACGGAGACTATGATGTAACAGCAGGGGAAAAGCAGTAAATCCGGCCGAAGCGCTTGGCGGATTTACTTAAAGCTGACACAAGGATTTTCTTAGTCAGTTGTCGATGATTTGATTCTAAAAATCCACGCAGTTGTCGATGATTTTATTCTAAAAATCCACGAAGTGCGAGGTTAATAAGCTCGTGTCATGCTGCTGATCTACGGCTACTCTCGGACGTTTTCACTGTTTATTGTTTCTATTCAGAAAACGGAATTAATTTCAGGAAATAATTTTTTTCCCACGATAATTAAGTAAAATTGCAACATGCTTCAGTGTATGATCGGAAATACACCTGAAAAAATGATCTCTAAAAACCCACTATTAGAGAATTTAAAATAATCTAATGGTAAAATCAGAAAAATTGGAAAAAAACTGGAGATTTTCTGAATATGTTTCTTAGAGAGATGCGGTAATGGTAATTTTTCACAGTTTATCATCACATTAGAAGATGTGGAAACTGCAATGTATATTTTCATCATGAGCAAGCAAAAACGATTAAAAAATCTGTTCATCGCACTCATGAGCAAATAAGTAAAATTTTTGCCGATAGGTTTGCAAGCCCATCAATTTCAACTTAGAAACGAGACCAATTATTCAGACCTTCAGGCAAACGCCAATTTGAACATAAAGGTGAATTTAGTCTTAGATGTATGATTAAATGTGTTGTTGAATAGCTCCTTCAAATCCTCAACGCACGGTGGAAAGCAATAATTCGGAATTTTTTTATGTAGTCCTATTTGCACGACGCTTACCACTAGAAAATAGAGAAATGAAGTTAACCAAAGATGTGTGCGAAGTTTTATTGCAGATTGACTCCTCCAAATACTCGACGCAAAGCAATTAAAAATAAAAAGCAATTAGAATATCTTCCATTGTCTTGGTAATTCTATAATTTGAACGTTGATTGCTGAAGGTACAATTTTGAAAACCTAATTTAAAGAAGAATATGTGCGGCATAACGTATGACATTTATCAGGTCATTCATTGCGCGAAACAATGATCGAATGCTTCCGTGGCTGTGTCCCCATTAATGTACTCGTATCTTATCTTATCAACTCTGATCTTATCAATGCAATCTGCGTGATCGTTGTCACAAGTTGAACAAGAGGAAACTATTACGGCCTGAATGAAAGGAGAGCTACAACACAACTAGTACAGAAATATCTACAAATGTTAGTGAAGAGGCTTTAGAACGATAATTTCGTCCAAATTGAAAGTTAACGCGCTTCCAAGTATTTTTTCTCAATCTTGCTCTTCGCATTACGTCGAATATAAAATTACTGGAGTGGCATTTTGTACATTTCAAAACGTAAGAGGGAGCTTGACTAGCTTACTTGCCTCCTTCTGTAGAAGTTCACTGACTTCTTGGCGATGTACCCACATGGATAACACTAAGAGCTCTCATTTTGTTGTAATAAAAATTTCCTTTCTGTTGACAATTTGAGAGTGTTGATTTCAAATCTGAAGTCGGTTTTTTACTGCAAGCTACAGATTTTTGGCAATTTGATATTTTCAATTTTTTATTATTTTTATTATAGAAAATTCCAATATCAATATTCGTTCCCTTGAATCTTAAAACGGTATGAAAGTAACTTCGGTATATTTATAAGGGCAAAAGAAACAGAACATTTAAATGTGATTTAAGAGTAAATTACACTATTGTTGGTTGTGCCGAATTTTTTCATTTCGTTTCTTAATGACATCAGTCTTTATCCCAAAGTTAGATTGGCATCCTTCAGAACATCACCACAGCTGAAGAAGCTTATGGATTTGTTTATGTATTTTATTCAGGTAGATATTTGCGTTTGTAACTTTTGCGTTTGTCCACTTCATCTGGCCGATCTCTTTTAAAGCTGCAGCAGTAGTCAGCCATTAAACTTTTGCCCCAGCGCCCTTGGTAGTGTTCTACCACGACCTATAGGTTTTACTAGAATGGTTCTCCTTGTTCGTCACTCACATGCCCCAGGTTGTCAGGGAACTTATCAAGGTGGCTGTTCAAAAAAGCTTGATGCTCATATTGCACCCTAGATCACGAAAATCGAGGAGAATTCTTTTCGCAAGTGCACTGTAGTCCGAGGTAGTTTTGAAAGACTGCCACAAAGGATAACAATGCTGCTTTTCTAAAGCGGTCATCTTAGCTACAAGCTGATCATCACGAATGAGGGTTTGAATTTGTGGGCCATCAAACACGCCTGCATTGATCTTCTCGAGTGATAACCCTGGTAAAGCTGTGATGATGTATTCGAAACATTCACCTTCCGTTTCCAATGCCTTGAAAATGGCTTCATCAAACTTAATTTGATTTGAAGAGGAGGAAAGATGATCTTATCTCTGCATACAATTGGGTATTGTATGATATTTGGCATGCAAGGGTGTCCCGAATAGGCCAGTCTTCCTGGATCCAATGTCTATCCCGTGCTCGACTGTCCCACATAGAGATGTAACATGGAAACTTGGTGAAACCTTTCTGTTGTCCAAGAAGAAAGTTGACCACCTTTAAGTCAACCCAAATGATCCCATTATGCTCATGATACTCCAATAAGTCTATCACCATTCTCATAGCATCATAGTCTTCTCGCAAATGCTCTGAGTGACCACTGATCCATGAACATTGCCATTATGTAAAAGAACACACTTCAGACTGCGTTTTGAAAAGAGTCTTCATTCAGCAGGACTATAGTAAAGAACACCCAGTTCTTCGAAATACCGTGGGATGTCATGGCAGTAACCAAAATGTCTGTCTTCTGAAAAGGTCGCAAAAAGCTGGTCACGCCCTCTGAACATGATACTTTAATAGAGTGATCAGCAAAATTTCTGCCATGTAATCTTGATGCCAAAAGCTCTGATGCTTTCTGGGAAAGATCTAAATCCCATACTAAATCATTCAGTTCAGCCTGGGGAAGAGGCTTGGAGACGAGGAAGGGTTCAGTGTCTGAAAAATAGTTCTCCGATTGTGAACACTTATCTGACAATTCACGATCACAACTGTCTTGTTCGCTTATATCATGTTTAAAGTCTTTATTGTCCATTGAGGGAAAGCATTTGAAAACTGAATAAAGAACTACTTTAGAGTGCGGAGCAGGCCGAATAGATGAGGGAATGTTCGCATACGTAATCTTACGTTGGTTTTTCCTCCCAACAACCGTTGTGTTGACCATGCAGAAATAACAGTCAATTACATGGTTGGGGGGATGCGCCAAATCATTGGAGCTCCAAAAGGTAGACCTCTGCGTTTCCCTTTGGTCCAGTCTCGAAGCATTTCCTCACAATCGGGAAAAACAACATTAAGAAGCCCATTGATTGTCTTGATCACCAAGATGAACTTGAAAATGTGGATTGTAGGTGCTCTTGACAAACAAGGGTATGTTACGTCTCTGATGTTTGAGTGTGCAGCATCCACATATGCAGCAAAAGGCATCAGGCTTGTTTCAGCAATTATGTCTTTGGAAGCCATGTTTGAACTGGAGAAAATGAAGAATGGTCAAAAAATTAGAAGATATCTACATATATGGACGTGAAAATGCTTGTACTTGGTTTACGCAAGTTTACATTTGTACAATTTTATTTACCTCAAATTGCATATAAACTAGAGCTTGTAGAGAAGAACTAATTTCAGATTTGAAATCTGTGCTTAAAGACTTTATTGATATTTCACTCAATTTCTAATCTGGTTGAATGATTTTCGTGCTTCACTGGACAACATTTAACGTGTCATTGCTGACGAGAGTTCGAAAATATGATAGCGTCGTGTACTAAAAAATTAATTTTTCTGTGATAATTGAGTCCTTTTCTAAATCAGCTAAATCAGCTAAAAAAAAATTTGTATCTTCAATTATAAACCCATTAACAAACAGAGCTGAGCAAAAGTTAAAGAATTCCTTATAAATGAAGGAAGCAGCCTAAGACCTCATCGTCCCTGAATATTGCATGATGGTTTCTTTCGACGTGAAAGCTCTCTTCACCTCCATCCCTCAAGAATTGGCCCTAACAAGCGTGGAACGACTTCTCAACGAAACTGATGAGTGGAAAAACAACACTTAATTGTCCAAAGATGATATATTAAGTTTAGTTCAACTATGTTTATCGTCGACAGTCTTCTAGCAAAATAAGAAAATTTATAAACAAATTAAAGGCACACCAATGGGAAGTAGCGTGTCCGTAGCAATTGCCGAGGCTACAATGTAAAACATTGAAAATGAGATCTTTGAGCACTCCAGTAGCTAAATTATGTTTTGGAAAAGATACGTTGACGATGTGTTTGCAATAGTTCCCAAAAACACCGTCGATGATTTAAACAACTAGCTAAACTAAATTAACGCTAACATTTAATTCACGATCGAAAAGGAACAAAATAATTCTATCGCTTTTTTGGACTTAAAAATTACAAGAATGGAAGACAACTCCCTCAGTTTTGGAATTTACAGAAAACCAACCCATACCGGACGATACCTCGATTTCTCTTCAAACCATCCTAATAAATAAAAACGTAGCGTTGTTGATTCCCTAGTTAGTAGAGCCTTGCAATTGTGTAGTAATGATTAAGTCGAAAATGAACTAAAATTTATTAAATAGTAGCTACAATAAAACGGATACCAAGAAAAAATGATTAAATAATCAATCAGAAAACTAAAAAATCCGCGATAAAATATTAGCCAAAATTAGAACCCAAAAATTAGCTATTTTAATGCCCCTTATGTAAAAGGCACATCTGAACGTGTCAACAGGATACTCCGGCCATTCAATGTGCAAATAACAAAGAAGTCAATTAACCTGATAGGAAGAAATTTATCAAAAATTAAAGACAAACTAGCACCTGAAGACCGTTGCGATGTAGTGTACAAATTAGGTTGTAAAAATTGTTAAAAAGTGTATATCGGTCAAACTTGCAGGAATTTAAAAATCCGTGTCAATGAACATTGCCAAAATGTGGAAAAATAGCAAATTAATTCTTTAGTTTACTAACATGTTCGGGATACGGGTCACTAAATAGATTTTCAAAATTATTAAATTATATCTCAAAATTCCAACAAGAAAGACAGAAGATACTTAGAAGCATTCTATTCCACAACTAATTCAAACTCCTACAATAGATATCTCTAAATTCCGGATGTTTATAAACCACTCCTGAAATAATTACTGTGACTACTGCATGTTCCACCGATGTCCGCTTTCGTTTATCTTATATGTAATATCTTTCCCTTGTATCCAGGATACCTGCTTTGGCCATAACTTTGCTTCCAAAAACTTCAGTCTCTTGTCCTGAAAACGAAATTTGTTTAAAATTTCGAAAGCTCGACAGAAAATAATATTTTCCAGCTGAATACGAATTTCATTTGACAACAATGGAACCTGGATGTCCGCTATTTCAACTAATAAGAAACCATGGAGAAGAAGTTTACCGGAAAGCAAAGTAACTGTGCTCGGCATCGTAAGGACTAGTGACCGCGAGAGAATAACTGAAGTTTAATCTTCGATGTAAGAAAAACAATGTTTTACCAAAGTCTCTCAGATTTAATCCCCCGATTAAAACTCAAGAAGCTTATTGCATTGCACAAGAATCAGGAAGAAAATACTTGAAATGTTTTATCAAAGATGACCATTACCGAATCAAAAAATATTAATCTATAGTGAACGAATTGGAAAATATTTTATCGCTCCAATTGCCACAGGTTCTGTGGTAGCAACTGAGTGAAACTGTTACCTAAAAAATTAACCGAAAGCAAGACGAAACTAAACAGAAACTTTTCATCAAATATAATTAATTGTCAAGCAGCCGGAATACTCAACGGTATAATTCTCAATGGGTAGAGAACTTGTCCTCTCGAAATCTAAACAACGATGAATTGATATTACTCTCAAAAGGATTAAACTTTGGATTAAACCATACGAAGAAAGACAAATTAAAACTTCTGGCAACTACGGAATCTGTAATCGATGACCTCAAAAATATCACTTTTGAACATAAATAAGACATCCGCAACTAAGTCGTATCTGCAATAAAAAGTGCTTAAGAAGTGAAAAATCTATCAGCGGGAGAAAAACAAGCAATAAAAAATCTGTAAACTGATTCATCCATAGTTATTGTGTCAGCTGACAAAGGTCGAACCACAGTGGTTTTAGATAAAGAAGACTATTAATAAAAAATCTAAAATCATCTCTCCGACAATCTAACGTACGTGGAAATTTAGAGCAACCCAATTCAGCAACTAAAAAACCAAGTAAATTAAAAACTAAAACTCCTCAAAGATAAGAAAAAAATTACTCCCGAACTATACCGGAAACTTTACTCCAGCTCAGCAACAATCCCTCGATTTTATGTCCTGATCAAGCTGCATAAGGAGGGATATCCCATTAGACCCATTGTATCTTTTTGTGCATCACCCACACATGAGCTATCTAAATTTTTATCTTCAATTATAAACCCATTAAAAAACAGAGCTTAGCAAAAGTTAAAGAATTCCTTATAAATGAAGGAAGCAGCCTAAGACCTCATCGTCCCTGAATATTGCATGATGGTTTCTTTCGACGTGAAAGCTCTCTTCACCTCCATCCCTCAAGAATTGGCCCTAACAAGCGTGGAACGACTTCTCAACGAAACTGATGAGTGGAAAAACAACACTTAATTGTCCAAAGATGATATATTAAGTTTAGTTCAACTATGTTTATCGTCGACAGTCTTCTAGCAAAATAAGAAAATTTATAAACAAATTAAAGGCACACCAATGGGAAGTAGCGTGTCCGTAGCAATTGCCGAGGCTACAATGTAAAACATTGAAAATGAGATCTTTGAGCACTCCAGTAGCTAAATTATGTTTTGGAAAAGATACGTTGACGATGTGTTTGCAATAGTTCCCAAAAACACCGTCGATGATTTAAACAACTAGCTAAACTAAATTAACGCTAACATTTAATTCACGATCGAAAAGGAACAAAATAATTCTATCGCTTTTTTGGACTTAAAAATTACAAGAATGGAAGACAACTCCCTCAGTTTTGGAATTTACAGAAAACCAACCCATACCGGACGATACCTCGATTTCTCTTCAAACCATCCTAATAAATAAAAACGTAGCGTTGTTGATTCCCTAGTTAGTAGAGCCTTGCAATTGTGTAGTAATGATTAAGTCGAAAATGAACTAAAATTTATTAAATAGTAGCTACAATAAAACGGATACCAAGAAAAAATGATTAAATAATCAATCAGAAAACTAAAAAATCCGCGATAAAATATTAGCCAAAATTAGAACCCAAAAATTAGCTATTTTAGTGCCCCTTATGTAAAAGGCACATCTGAACGTGTCAACAGGATACTCCGGCCATTCAATGTGCAAATAGCAAAGAAGTCAATTAACCTGATAGGAAGAAATTTACCAAAAATTAAAGACAAACTAGCACCTGAAGACCGTTGCGATGTAGTGTACAAATTAGGTTGTAAAAAGTGTTAATAAGTGTATATCGGTGAAACTTGCAGGAATTTAAAAATCCGTGTCAATGAACATTGCCAAAACGTGGAAAAATAGCAAATTAATTCTTTAGTTTACTAACATGTTCGGGACACGGGTCACTAAATAGATTTTCAAAATTATTAAATTATATCTCAAAATTCCAACAAGAAAGAAAGAAGATACTTAGAAGCATTCTATTCCACAACTAATTCAAACTCCTACAATAGATATCTCTAAATTCCGGATGTTTATAAACCACTCCTGAAATAATTACTGTGACTACTGCATGTTCCACCGATGTCCGCTTTCGTTTATCTTATATGTAATATCTTTCCCTTGTATCCAGGATACCTGCTTTGGCCATAACTTTGCTTCCAAAAACTTCAGTCTCTTGTCCTGAAAACGAAATTTGTTTAAAATTTCGAAAGCTCGACAGAAAATAATATTTTCCAGCTGAATACGAATTTCATTTGACAAGAATCATTTTAGTAGACTTACGTTAACGAAAGAAAAGATTGAAAAAATTGGATTTGTTCTTTGATTCTAAACATAAAGAATTTTACCAGCGAATCATTTATAAGCTTGTAAAAAGGTGGAATGAGGTCATTAAAAGCATTCTGAAGTTTGTTATGAAACAAATATTTTCATGGCAACTGGTTTATTCATTTTATCCAGTATCGTTAAATCGGACATTACTTTAGCACGAACCTGGTACTTTGCTTTATCCGTGAGTCAAAAAGCAATGAGGCTTTGCGTCTGCATCTGAATAAATAGCACCGTTCAAAAGATTCTCTGTACGAGAACATTAATTGAGGATTTGATGCCTGCTCAGACGTAAATGATACCATTAATTGTGACAGCATGGGTACGCTAGAGGATATAAACTGAAGTACGACACTACCTTTGCCGTTTGGCTGCTAACTTAATACTGGAGAATTTTTATTTTAGATGTATGACAATTTCATAATCAAGAGCAAGTCCCAAACTATATCCGAATGTATAACTCACAAAATGATCTCATAATCATTGCTTAGGATGCTCATAGGTTTATATATGCCTGTATTTTTTGTTATTCCACGGAACTTACAGCATAACCTCGAATGAGAATGTGTTCGAAACTATTTAAAAATATACATTTAGCTCTCCGTTGCTTTGTACCACGAAATCATCCTTATGTAATGAGAGAGGAGAGAGGCACTCTCATCCATCATGTACCACAGCATGGCACCGAGAAATACTGTACTGTCTAGTAAACTTGTAACACTTTTTCAGTAACTCTGAGTTGCATTTGATATTTTACCTGATTTTGAAGGAGTTTTAAGCACAGATTTCAAATCTGAAATTAGTTCTTCTCTACAAGCTCTAGTTTATATGCAATTTGAGGTAAATAAAATTGTACAAATGTAAACTTGCGTAAACCAAGTACAAGCATTTTCACGTCCATATATGTAGATATCTTCTAATTTTTTGACCATTCTTCATTTTCTCCAGTTCAAACATGGCTTCCAAAGACATAATTGCTGAAACAAGCCTGATGCCTTTTGCTGCATATGTGGATGCTGCACACTCAAACATCAGAGACGTAACATACCCTTGTTTGTCAAGAGCACCTACAATCCACATTTTCAAGTTCATCTTGGTGATCAAGACAATCAATGGGCTTCTTAATGTTGTTTTTCCCGATTGTGAGGAAATGCTTCGAGACTGGACCAAAGGGAAACGCAGAGGTCTACCTTTTGGAGCTCCAATGATTTGGCGCAGCCCCCCAACCATGTAATTGACTGTTATTTCTGCATGCTCAACACAACGGTTGTTGGGAGGAAAAACCAACGTAAGATTACGTATGCGAACATTCCCTCATCTATTCGGCCTGCTCCGCACTCTAAAGTAGTTCTTTATTCAGTTTTCAAATGCTTTCCCTCAATGGACAATAAAGACTTTAAACATGATATAAGCGAACAAGACAGTTGTGATCGTGAATTGTCAGATAAGTGTTCACAATCGGAGAACTATTTTTCAGACACTGAACCCTTCCTCGTCTCCAAGCCTCTTCCCCAGGCTGAACTGAATGATTTAGTATGGGATTTAGATCTTTCCCAGAAAGCATCAGAGCTTTTGGCATCAAGATTACATGGCAGAAATTTTGCTGATCACTCTATTAAAGTATCATGTTCAGAGGGCGTGACCAGCTTTTTGCGACCTTTTCAGAAGACAGACATTTTGGTTACTGCCATGACATCCCACGGTATTTCGAAGAACTGGGTGTTCTTTACTATAGTCCTGCTGAATGAAGACTCTTTTCAAAACGCAGTCTGAAGTGTGTTCTTTTACATAATGGCAATGTTCATGGATCAGTGGTCACTCAGAGCATTTGCGAGAAGACTATGATGCTATGAGAATGGTGATAGACTTATTGGAGTATCATGAGCATAATGGGATCATTTGGGTTGACTTAAAGGTGGTCAACTTTCTTCTTGGACAACAGAAAGGTTTCACCAAGTTTCCATGTTACATCTCTATGAGGGACAGTCGAGCACGGGATAGACATTGGATCCAGGAAGACTGGCCTATTCGGGACACCCTTGCATGCCAAATATCATACAATACCCAATTGTATGCAGAGATAAGATCATCTTTCCTCCTCTTCAAATCAAATTAAGTTTGATGAAGCCATTTTCAAGGCATTGGAAACGGAAGGTGAATGTTTCGAATACATCATCACAGCTTTACCAGGGTTATCACTCGAGAAGATCAATGCAGGCGTGTTTGATGGCCCACAAATTCAAACCCTCATTCGTGATGATCAGCTTGTAGCTAAGATGACCGCTTTAGAAAAGCAGCATTGTTATCCTTTGTGGCAGTCTTTCAAAACTACCTCGGAAACTCTAAGGTGGAGAACTACAGTGCACTTGCGAAAAGAATTCTCCTCGATTTTCGTGATCTAGGGTGCAATATGAGCATCAAGCTTTTTTGAACAGCCACCTTGATAAGTTCCCTGACAACCTGGGGCATGTGAGTGACGAACAAGGAGAACCATTCTAGTAAAACCTATAGGTCGTGGTAGAACACTACCAAGGGCGCTGGGGCAAAAGTTTAATGGCTGACTACTGCTGCAGCATTAAAAGAGATCGGCCAGATGAAGTGGACAAACGCAAAAGTTACAAACGCAAATATCTACCTGAATAAAATACATAAACAAATCCATAAGCTTCTTCAGCTGTGGTGATGTTCTGAAGGATGCCAATCTAACTTTGGGATAAAGACTGATGTTATTAAGAAACGAAATGAAAAAATTCGGCACAACCAACAATAGTGTAATTTACTCTTAAATCACATTTAAATGTTCTGTTTCTTTTGCCCTTATAAATATACCGAAGTTACTTTCATACCGTTTTAAGATTCAAGGGAACGAATATTGATATTGGAATCTTCTATAATAAAAATAATAAAAAATTGAAAATATCAAATTGCCAAAAATCTGTAGCTTGCAGTAAAAAAACCGACTTCAGATTTGAAATCAACACTCTCAAATTGTCAACAGAAAGGGAATTTTTATTACAACAAAATGAGAGCTCTTAGTGTTATCCATGGGGGTACATCGCCAAGAAGTCAGTGAACTTCTACAGAAGGAGGCAAGTAAGCTAGTCAAGCTCCCTCTTACGTTTTGAAATGTACAAAATGCCACTCCAGTAATTTTATATTCGACGTAATGCGAAGAGCAAGATTGAGAAAAAATACTTGGAAGCGCGTTAACTTTCAATTTGGACGAAATTATCGTTCTAAAGCCTCTTCACTAACATTTGTAGATATTTCTGTACTAGTTGTGTTGTAGCTCTCCTTTCATTCAGGCCGTAATAGTTTCCTCTTGTTCAACTTGTGACAACGATCACGCAGATTGCATTGATAAGATCAGAGTTGATAGGATAAGATACATTAATGGGGACACAGCCACGGAAGCATTCGATCATTGTTTCGCGCAATGAATGACCTGATAAATGTCATACGTTATGCCGCACATATTCTTCTTTAAATTAGGTTTTCAAAATTGTACCTTCAGCAATCAACGTTCAAATTCTAGAATTACCAAAACAATGGAAGATATTCTAATTGCTTTTTATTTTTAATTGCTTTGCGTCGAGTATTTGGAGGAGTCAATCTGCAATAAAACTTCGCACACATCTTTGGTTAACTTCATTTCTCTATTTTCTAGTGGTAAGCGTCGTGCAAATAGGACTACATAAAAAAATTCCGAATTATTGCTTTCCACCGTGCGTTGAGGATTTGAAGGAGCTATTCAACAACACATTTAATCATACATCTAAGACTAAATTCATCTTTATGTTCAAATTTGCGTTTGCCTGAAGGTCTGAATAATTGGTCTCGTTTCTAAGTTGAAATTGATGGGCTTGCAAACCTATCGGCAAAAATTTTACTTATTTGCTCATGAGTGCGATGAACAGATTTTTTAATCGTTTTTGCTTGCTCATGATGAAAATATACATTGCAGTTTCCACATCTTCTAATATGATGATAAACTGTGAAAAATTACCATTACCGCATCTCTCTAAGAAACATATTCAGAAAATCTCCAGTTTTTTCCAATTTTTCTGATATTACCATTAGATTATTTTAAATTCTCTAATAGTGGGTTTTTAGAGATCATTTTTTAGGTGTATTTCCGATCATAAAAGGAAGCATGTTGCAATTTTACTTATTTATCGTGGGAAAAAAATTATTTCCTGAAATTAATTCCGTTTTCTGAATAGAAACAATAAACAGTGAAAACGTCCGAGAGTAGCCGTAGATCAGCAGCATGACACGAGCTTATTAACCTCGCACTTCGTGGATTTTTAGAATAAAATCATCGACAACTGCGTGGATTTTTAGAATCAAATCATCGACAACTGACTAAGAAAATCCTTGAGTCAGCTTTAAGTAAATCCGCCAAGCGCTTCGGCCGGATTTACTGCTTTACCCCTGCTGTTACATCATAGTCTCCGTAGCATTTCCTGAAAAGAGCGAGGATTTTTTCCCCTGTTGACTTGAATTAAATTGTTCTTATCGAAGGTTTGTGTAGGACTGTCGTTATAAACGTGTGTAAGATTGCTCTCATCGTAAGAAAGTACGAGCGTGTTCTCTTCGTTTGCGTTTGTGGCTGTTCTCGTTATGTTCATGTGTAAGATTACTCTCATTGTTGGCGCGTGAGAGATTAGTTTCATCATTGGAGTGTATCCTATTGTTCTTATTGTATCTATTCGTGAGAGATAATTCTAGTTGTTCGGCCTGTGTAAGACTTTTCTAATCTCCGTCGTGTGTGATTATTCTCTTACTCGATGTGCGTGAGATATTTATCATCGTGTGTCTGATTATTTTTGGTGTAGGTGTGCATTCGAGTTTTTTCATCGCATATGCGTGTGAAATTGGCTAATATACTGACATTCCTACTCAAGAACAGTTTCTAGAGGCCTGTTTTTAATATCATCTGGTCGTCATTAGGGCTTGGAAAATAATTTGTTTTACTTGTCTCTCGTAAGAGAAGTACACGGTTAGAAAGATAATTTGCAAAGGATTGTATACTTTTTTTCTCGTGTATCATTTTTTATGCCTTAATTCGTATGGCAAAGTTTTATGTTGTAAATAGAGACTCAAAAGTGTTCGTGTTAAGGTATGTTTACTTCCTTTTTTGTTTACATGATTAGGTCGCATTGCTCATTTGTGTCTACTCTATAACATGTTGATTAAGAATTATTGACTTTAGACATAGGAAACTAAGTTTAGAAACCTCGCGCGAGTGCAGCATATATTTCTTTTACGAATCTCGATCCTACAAAAACTCATAAAATGTATAAACCTTTTTGAATAATTTCTAACGAAAACTCTCCTTCGAATATGTGAGTATGGTTACGTTGTATGTATTCTAACAAGCCCATTTCCAGTATTTAATGTATGTGTTTAATTTCTTGCTCGTATTTATTAATTCCTAGAAATAACAAGACCACCACTGGAAATTCAAACTTGAGGTTACCAGTCATTGTGGTACCCTCATATATTCACTGCATTGCTCTGTCTCTCACGTAAACCAGGAAGAGGCGGGTATATTTCAAGTTTGAAATTTCAGGGTTCTTTCACACAAATATTAAAATACTTTTATCAGACAAATGACGGACTTTTTTCTTTATTATTGAACCTAGAACAATGAAATTTGGTATACTGATAGGATATTAAATTTAGAACCGTTTTTGCTTAGAGTAAAAGTTCAATTTTCTTGAAAAGAAAATGGGAAATCAAAGAAAACGAAGTTCGAAGGGGGGGGTTTCAAAAATCTTCTCCTCCTACAGTTTTTGAGCTACAGTGATGATTTTAGTATCATTGGATGCGGAAAGACACGGACTTTTATGGAAACTAAAATTCATTCCAAAATTATTTATTGCTCATGAGTTATGACGTCATAAAATTGTACATATCCGAAAAAGTACATTTTTTTCCTATTTTTACACATTTTCATGTTGAAAATGGAAATTTGAGGAAACAAATTTTAATTACCCTAAAAGCCCGTGTTTTCCCGCATCCAATGATACTAAAATCATTACTGTAGCCCAAAAACTGTGGGAGGAGTAGTTGTTTGAAACCCCCAAAACCATTGTTTACATTATAAGCATAACAAAGAAACATAAACAATTCAAATAAAAAATTTTGTAAAATTTTTGGTTCAAGTTAGACCCCCGAAATCATTATAGAGTAATCCAGAGCCATAGGAGATGACATAGCAACTTTGCGCCGTGAAGAAAATGCCATTGGAGAGGTGTAACATGATAAAATACCACTTCCCCCTCCCCTCCCCCCCATTCTTTAAGCCCCCGTAGCGGGCGAACGCGTGAACGTACGAGTCTCATTTTTTCACAGGATGTACCTGACCTCTTACACTTCTTCTAGCAGCAAAAATCCCAGTTTCTCAAGAAATCTCAAAAGCATGGATTCATAAGGGGGACGCTCTCCTTAATGACGAGAAAATTCCTCAGGGGCCTGAAAGAGAGAGAGGGTGAGTGGAATTACATTATCTTTTCTTGCTAGGCGTACCTCAGTAAATTGGGGAGCTTCTTTTTATAGAATCAGCAATAAAGATTATTTGCCGGGGTTGAGTTAAGATGCTTAGCCCACAGTTGGTAGTATTTTTCAAAATGTCATGCTATTTCATATCGAAAAAGTGGCTCTTACGACGTTTCAATAAACTTCTTCTTAAGTGGAAATTCATTTATTTAAATCAGTTTTGCTCCCGCTTTTACGTCACCATGAATATCAATACGCATTCCTCGAAACTGTTCGTTTATTAAAATTTTATAGAGGAATGGTTTTAACGATGATGATTATAATGTTCCTTCACCAGTAATTAATGCTGATACGTATGTATCATAACATATCTACTGAAGCCAAGCACAGGCCAGAAACAAGTATGCTCTTAGATACGCTTAGAGCCTCGTCATAGCAGTTTAGAGCCTCGTCATAGCCGTTTAGAGCCTCGTCATAGAATGCTCGTCATAGCCGCGTGGCTTTAGGACCTGCCTCCGTGCGGGCAACGAGGGTTCGAGTCCCGGTGCTGGTGGCGATTATCTCCGTTGGGTATAGGGGAAAAATTCCAAGCACAATGCCCCACTCAACCCAGGTGTCAGAAATGGGTACCGGTCTTGACCGGGACAAACCGTTATGGCGTCCTGGTGTTAGTTGTCAGGCATTTGAAAATCCAATGTACATGGGTCTCAGGCTTGAAATTGGAAATAAAGCATCCGTAGATGCCGATGTTTGTTTGTTTGTTCGTTTAGAAATGCCGACATGTACTGAGTGGAAAAAACATTTCTCCCCTTCCTTATTTGAATTTAGAATTTGACGCAACAGAATGGCTGCTTTTCTGTGATTCCATACTCAGCACAGGAAACCTCAATTGTTATTCGGAGGCTCTTACCAACTCTCGAATTAATAAATGTTATTCGGAGGCTCTAACCAACTCTCGATTTAATGAATGTTATTCGGAGGCTCTAATCAACTCTCGATTTAATGAATGTTATTCGGAAGCTCTAATCAACTCTCAATTTAATGAATGTTATTTCGAGGCTCTAACCAACTCTCGATTTAATGAATGTTATTTGGAGGCTCTAACCAACTCTCAATTTAATGAATGTTATTCGGAGGCTCTAACCAACACTCGATTTAATACATCTTTAGTTCCATGGATAAATCTACAGTTTAATGTAACTTTATGGCTACCACTACCACAAAAAAAGTGTCAGCCATGAAATAAAAAGTCAAAGAACACTTTATAATTCGAACAACTTATTTTTGCAAGCTACAGATTAGTAACAGCATTACTTGAAATTATTTCAGCGAACTACGTAAAATTATATCACCACCTGTGGGCCCAACTCAGTTCAGTGACTGCTAATGAACCAAACTATGCGTTTACATTACCATTTTATCAACAGCTCTTGATTTATGCCTAAACTGAACCGAAAGAATAGTTTTAAATACTTTGAAAACGAAAAATTATGTTCATTCAGTACACCGTAACTAGGAAATAGTGAAAGTGAGAATTGCATATTCAACTTTTGTGAATGAAGTTGCTAAGACAATATCAGAAGAAGCTTAATTATTTATTAGTATTTGCATGGTGTCTTTGTACGAGCGTCGAATTTGTTATTTTTTTAAGTTTTTTATTGCTCTAATGATCATCTTTTGTAGAGTAAACCACACATTCGTTTTATTTCTGTCAGTCGTATGCCATGTTTTTATTTCTTGGAGAAATGAATGGGCTATTTTTTTAGACTATGTTAGCTTATAAAATCTTCGATTACTTAAGTTTTTAGTGATATACCCACCGACTGATGCTTCCATTATTCATATTTCACTCAATGTACTAAGTATGGCCGGGAATGTGTTAAGTGAATAAATAGAACAGAATAAAAATATTTCGTCATCTCACTACTTAATATATGACGTCAATTTTAATGGTCACATTATTTACTGAAATCTTCCACTGCGTACCCGACTTCAAAATAAATTTACTCAGTGAAAATTTTTCCG
Organism: Morinoia aosen; assembly: GCA_030386875.1. Classification (NCBI taxonomy): domain Eukaryota; kingdom Metazoa; phylum Arthropoda; class Malacostraca; order Amphipoda; family Talitridae; genus Morinoia; species Morinoia aosen. Next base: position 59,649,024 of record CM059579.1, on the reverse strand, counting down.
TCATTAAAGCAGAATATTATCAATAAGAACCAGCACATGACAACACGGGCGTTTCTATCGTCCGATAGCTGGACTCTCTTTCTCTTTCTAGTACTGCCTGGGCTATCAGCAGCGCACACATTTTGCTAAAGAAAGTTCAAGGATTTGGAAAATAAATTTCTTCGCTGCATTGATGTTCTAAGGATGCTGTTTTAATTCAATTCGTCATTCGGAGTTGACGTTCGTCCCTCCAGTGTACCTTTCGTCTATGATACTGATTGAGGTTCTTTCTAAGTTCACGCAATTTTATCAGGGTCGATCGTCTAGCTCACAACACCACGCGGGCAAACTTGGGCCTCCATTTTCGTTGGACTTTACACGGAGTCTTCACGTCTGCGTCCACGACAAGTTTTATAGTCGACCTTTACGTAAGGGGAGTACCAGCTAAATACTGCTGCTAATGTCGATTGAGCACAATACTGACTCACAGATATTTTTAGTCAAGGTGTTTTCTTCAAATTTTATCGATAGCCTAATCTTAGTTATAAACCTTAGTACCTGCCTAAATAAAGCTTTCAATTTATTAATTGTCAATTCAAAATTTAACACGTTAGTTGCGATGGGTTAAACCGAAGTTCAATATTCACCTTGAATTTAAAGTCAAAAGTGATAAGCAAATTTGTAAATATCAAACATTAACTGGGCCTGTTAAATACCACTAATTTAGAAAGGTTGTTAGAATTTTTCAAAACGACCCATCGATGGGTCGTTTCGCAGCAGGAAAAACCTAAGCACGACCCACCGGTGGGTCGTGTCGCAGTCAACGTGTTAAAAACATTTCACTTGCCTAAGTCGAGCTTTAAAATTCATGCTCTGAACTAGGATACTTTAAAATAACCCTGTATTTTAATTTTACCTGTCAGGCAGCTGAAGATGAAGAAACAGTCGGAGGTCTCGCACTTTAATGTACCCCGAGTAATAAGGAAAATTTCAAGTTTCTCCATATTTCAGGGAGTGTGTCAGTTGTTAGTTGTTAGGAGCGTAAGTTGTTAGACAGGGAACAGCTTCTGAATTTCCGCTCCTTACCATACACTTATTTGATTCATAATAAATCATAGTACTCTCGACTCGTTCGTAATTGAATTTATCATTCCTGTCGCCAAATCTTCCAAAACTATCACTATGCTGAAGGGTGGTTTCGAGCATTAAATCTTAAAATTAATTTTAAAAATGGCTTAATTTCTTCTGAACCACTTGATTTCCGTGATAAGCTTAAATGAATTCGGCAGTTGAGTGGTCCATGGCCGAGGAGAAAATAGTTTTTTCAGCTTCCACTTTAAATCTATATTATAATTCTTCATTTTGCTTCGTTTATAGTTACAACACAAATATTTTTAGACTGTATATTTCTGCTCAATTCTATCTTTGCTTTATTCAGCGGTCAACTGTCTTGAGACTAAGAGCTCTTCAATCACTGTGAATTCATTTCTCCCTTAAGGTGAAAACTGAAAATTTTAAAATGTAGTATCTACAAATTGGCATGATAGGAGCAAAAATATGATATTGTTCTCAATGTCGTCAACCCCATGTAATTAATTCGAATTTATTTTCCCTAAGATGCTACATCAGAGCAACAGTTACCTTCCCCTACAGCAATTGCCTCAGCTCTGCCTTTTCCTTCCGCAGCTCTCCACTTCGCCCCTGGACAGTGTGGGGATCTAAGTTGCCGTGATCTTTCCAAATCCTGGAAAGATCAGGACACCATTCACATGACCAAATCCAGAGCAGGGCGTCGTCATTTCCACAGTTAAAACTGGTGTAATTATTATTTTCCTTTGGAACATACATATCTATTCAGAATGGTTTGTGTGACGGCACCCGATCAGACCTTAAAGCCGTGCGCGAGCATGGTATCGAGGCATCCCTGATAGTCGGTTCTATAGCTGACCGATGGGATCTCCTTCCTAAATTGAAACTATCACCAAGCGACCCAAGCCCTCCTATTACCTTGGAGAAAAAACAAATTCCTGTAAGAGTGGTTTATTCTATGGCAATTAACAAGGCGCAGGCACAAACTTTCAACCAGGTAAGATTTTTCTACCAGAACGAGTATTCAGCCCAGGTCAACTATTTGTAGTATTTTCAAGAGTCAGGCGACTCTCAGATGCATGCGTTAAAATTATACTGACTACCAAACAAGGAGTAAAAATAAGGGCACATTTGGTTCGCATCCCCACCTGTACTACATCGTACCAGTAAACATCGCACGTAACCAGCGTATCTCTAACCTCTGTCTGTCTGCATAACTGTAACCAATACAATGAGGAAACGATAATCAAAAATATTGTGTTCAAAGAAGTTTTATGCCTCGAAGGGGAAATATTTTTTGTACTCATATGGTGCCCATAAAGTTTAGTTTGCCCATTCTTTGTACATAAAATTTAATTGGAAATAACACCAGAATTTTTTTTTATTAGCTTAAAGATAAACAACTAAAATATGAAAATAATGCGAAGCCATAACCCGTTCCATTATGTGAATATACTTAGCCGCGGAAATTCCATGGGTCTCGCTTGTAGGAATTACTTTTTAACCATTTCTTAGCAAATATAGACATCAAGTCATTCTGTGCCATTGCTTGGGGCCATCCTGAAATTTGTGAAAAAGTAAAGTTCAGCTACTTTCCAGACAACGCTACTAGTGAGAAACACAGTTTGTTTGTTTTTTTGTTTTTGCCAACGAGCATTTTGTAATTTTTTTGTTGGTTGCCCGACGACTTACCAGCAGCCTCACCAATACACCTGAACTCGTACGCTTCATTTCGCTTCATTCAATCACGTATTTATTTTAACAAAAGTTTCATATTTTCTTAATTTTGTTTCCGTTATTAATTTTTGAGTAAATTCTTTAGAACAAATTATTCGAACGTTTTGGTTCAGAAATTGAAGAGCAAAATTGTAAATTAAATCTTACAACCTATAATTTGCCACATTAAAAAACAGATCTTCATTTTCAAGAAAAATCTTAAGCCTCATAAACCTAATTTGTTCATAATAACCAACTACAAAGAACCTATTAGCTTTTGTTCAACTTTTAAGAGAATTTTTAGGTAATACAGTTACTCTTCGAAAGGCATCAATGTTCATCAATTTAATATTAGTATCTGAATGTTATGTTCTTCTCCCCATACTTCAATGTCTATTTGTTCATTCAACCTCTATATATGAGAGAAAAATTGGTTTTAGTTACTTATTTAACTAATGGAATGCTTGATTCAGGTAACTGGCACAGCTTTAATTCTAAAAGGTTGATGCCGTATGATAATGTAGAACTTGAAGCTCGACATGCACCTTGCGTCTGAACTGTGTAACTGTATCTAATTCCGATCTTACAAGCTCGTGCACACGAATTATTTTTACTGGAAAGGATAATTTTTTATTTTATTTTATACACATCCCTTTCCTGCGGCTTGCGTAACTGCGATTCACTCAACATTCACTTTCAAATATCATTCACACAAGACAACCTGTATCTGAATGACGTATTTTCAGTGAGTAGATTTTCCTTTTAACGCAACACCAATTCTTTCTACATGCATGATGCTCTAGATTTTATGAAAGGGTGCAGAATAACCCATGAAATATGATGGAATAACCCATGAAAGTTTAAACTGAACGTGTCTTAGTTTGATCAACTAATAATTTCGCGTGATACTGATTGGTTTGGATAAGAATGCTGGCTGTGTGGTGCCTCCTGCGGTCAAAAGACAGTGCCGGCAGCGGCCGAGACTTACGTCACCTGACCATGATTGTCCACTGAATTTACTGATTAATATATAATTATTTAATACCTTTAATACCTAATTAATTAATTCCTTTTTCAAACTTAAGTTGTCCAAATTTTTATTTTCAACAAATGTTATTGAAAAAGGTCAAGTTGAGAGTTTAACTCAAAAATGCTAATCATGCTATCCCGTAATGGACTCGAGACTGCTTTGAAATTCTAATCAAATCTAATTTAAATTAAAATTTCTAATATTCATCTAATTCTAATTCCTTCTAATTAAAATTTCTAATCTAATTTAAAATTTTGTTTTCTATGTGATTCAAATTTAGAAAGTCTTCGAAAATTGTTAAAAATCAATAGACAAATTACCCGGAGGGCAAATCAAACAAATCAAACTTTGAGAAAACGACTATATTGTCTTAAACTAGGAAAAATAAATTTGTTCTGAAAATAATTCTTAAGCTTTACTCATCCGATTCATTCGATAAGAAAAATTAATGTACTATGAATCCATTTTATCTTTGTTATCTGACTATGTAGAAATCTGTCCCGTTGAGCCTAATTCATGATTCGCGTCCGTTGATCCGATTCACGGTCGCAGAATGAGCGCAAACAGAGTATTATATTGACACTATGTTTCATAAAAACAAATGCGCACTTCCCCTACTCTCCACAATTTAGACCGGATTCAGACGGTCCTATAAATAATATCATAACATAGAGAGAAATGCTATCTGTTAACATAATAGTACGCCAACGAAATTGTCACGAACGAAATTAAGGACTTGCACCTGAGAGGTGCACACACTGGAGACCCTAAACATATATCTGTTCACAATTAATGAATGTTTATTTAGTTCTTCAATATTGCCATCCTTACTTTTCTCAATATCTATTGGACCTCTTCTGAAAAACAAATGAAGATGCTTCCTACTCCGTCTATTTGATTGTGGTCTATTCTATTTGGTCTTGTATATTTGTTTTCTTCTTATTATACAAATTTTTCTCTCGGAATGGGATTTTTTTAGCCCTGACTTCAGATTTCTTTTATTTCACTTACATCTTAAGAAAAATTAATTTTAATTAGTATTATAATTATATCAAAGCAAGATGATTGCGATTACAACTAATTAATCTAAAATTATTACTCACCAGCTTCGTACCCAAGCTTTGTTGCCTGCTCATATTGCCTGCAAGCACTTAGCTTGAGTTTAAAACTTTTCTTTAGAGCGGAAAATTATTCTTATCACCATCAAATCCTAAGTTCAAACATTTCACTGAATGCATAAGTTCATCCATGTAATTTTTCAGTTATTCACCACAAATCCTAAAAATAATTTTGCTCCCACCAGGCGCTGAGAGCAGAAAGAAACAGGTTCAAGGAGTTGCGCCGCCACCAGAAAACTTTTATTTAGCAACACTAACCTTCCTAAACGACATTAATTTGCAAAAATACAAGCTGTAGTGTTGAGTAATGGAAACGTGTCCTATGGTCATATGAATCAAGGCTTACTTTGTAACAAATAGATGGCTGAGGTAGAGTGAGACTGGATGCCCATGAAGTTTTGGATCCTTCAAGCATCGGTCCGACAGTACGGGCTCCTGGGGCGGTGTGATGATCTGGGGGCGCTTCTCATAGTCGAGATCATGTTCAGTAACTTTGAGCTGCAAGAAAATGAAAGCTCAGAATTATTTAAACATTCTAGTTAGCCAAGCAAACCCGTTTGTGAATTTTTATTTTCTCGAAGCTTCCGACATATTTCAAGAAGCCAACGCTCGAATCCACCGATTTCGTGTAGTACAAAATTGGCTCAGGATGTAACAAAGATGTAACAAAGCAGTCTCGAATCCATGACCGGATTGCATGATTGTTATTTTTAAGTTAAACTCTCAACTTGGCTTTTTTCAATAACATTTGTTGAAAATAACCATTTAGACAACTTTTGTTTGAAAGGATTATTTTTTCATATGGAATGGCCTTCACACTCTTGATTTAAACTATATCAAATATTTATAGGGACCACTGGAGAGGGAACTACTAGCCTAATCATCGCTTTTCATTATTTGGAAGGCCTTTCTGAACGCCTGTTCTCGTACTCTGGACAAATATTCGTTTAGTTTGTTTGAAAAATCTTGTAGAATTTATGCCTTACAGTATGAAAGACGTAACCACTGTAGAAGTGGAGCTGATATTAAACTATTAGCTACTAATTTTAAACTTACATTTCTACAGGGTGCGACAAAGTAGTTGGCCGGGTAGTGCATTTTTTTATTTTATTTTATGATTTCACGGCAAAGAAAGGTGAACAAAACTGGGTAATTCTCACGCGTAAACTCCCTTGGTGAATGCCGAAGGCATGTCTTCCTTACACCGGAATTTTACGTCACTTCACATAAATACTGAAGAAATAAACTCTTAATTGATAAAATAAAGTGATTTTTCGATTGCTGCTGCTTTGCTGAAAACTGGCTGAACAGTTACTCAGAAGACATAAACAAGCAAAATTACCCTGCAATGCATTCACATGAAAAACCACACTTCATAAAAAAACATTTTATTCGTCAGAAACATATCCGTACATTTTTTGGATTTAAAAATTTTTCTGAAGAGATGACAAACTGAAAAATAAATAATTTGTGTGGAAAATATTTGGAGTGTTTCATAAAATTAATAACAGGTCTGAGAAATCAGGGGGGGTAGAAAACGACTCCTATTCTCTGTTGGTTTTACGTAGTCAAACTGACCCTGAATTATGAGAGTAACTCGCGCCACTCTGAGAAGACAAGCATCTTCAATGATCGGATCTAAATTCAGTTTTATTGTCTGCAAGCAAATGGAAAGTTAACCTCTTATCGTCAAAATGGATTTTAAAATCGACTGTCATAAACAGCTCTAAAATATTTTATTCCTAGTGAAATTTTTGCCCTAATGCATGAATTCTTCGAAGTTCATTGTCGAGTGGCAGTCATTTTCTCGTTGTGATGTCGGTGACTACCTGATGTCAGTGCCAGTTCAATGATGGTGGTTGTGATAACGGTAATATGAGTACTAAATGCGGAAGTTAAAGGGCTTATTTGGTAAAAGCTTTCCATGAAATCTTATTGATTGAAAAGAGTTTGTTAAGGAATGGATCAAATTCTCTTGGACTGTTCAAAATCCTCCTCCCTACCTTCAAACTTTGAAATTTTTTGATAGATCTACGAATTAATTTTTGGAACATTCGATTTACTACATCAGTTTTTGGTCGTTTTTTTGTAAAGTGAACATGTATCACGTAGGCCTGCAGAGCAAACTTAAAATTTTTGATCATCTTTGCTGAAATTGTGCGTACAAATTCCCAGAGAAGCGTTAAGTTTCGCTTCTTTGAACCTTGAAAGTTATTTGTGTGAGCGAAATGGCAAAGAACTGGAGAATTCCAGCACTTGAACATTTACTTATCAATCACGAATTAGTTTCCATTTGTTTGTTTGGAAGGAAAGAACTTCTCGTAAACTGTACAATTAGTTATGAAACTCAGAAAAGAAGGCGCATTAAAGGACTCGTTGCTTAAAATATAATTGTATTAATATTTGGTTGCAAAGACCTTGAATAGCTTCAACTGCCCCAGTCAAGATTTACAGGAGGAGATGAGGGTTTTTACCACTCCATAAAGTTTTTTCCCATTCTTCATGACATACATTTTATAATTCAGCCACATTTGAAAGCTGTTTTCACCGATAGCTGTTTGTAAGTCACGAAGTCATAAAAACCGAACATAAGCGCACAAAGACTTTATGAAGTGCCTAATGGAAATTGCTCAATAAATCATTTTTGAAATATCTTCATAAAAAAATTAATTTGAGTTACTTGGCGTATATCTTTAAAAAACAGTGTAAATAAACTGAGAAAGCATCAAGTTGCATTAAACACACGGTTCAACTCATAGCCAGTTTTGTTATGGTGATTGCCTAATAAAACTGAATGGCTCACGATGTTGATAAAACCAAGGTATATCCTTTGTATGCGTTTCATTGCCAAAAATGTTCTTACAAATACAAATACATATACGATATAAATTCCTTTGCTGTAGGTAAACTTACTCAACAAGGTGATTGGAGAAAACAAAGTGACTAGTATGTTGATGAACGTTTAAAGAAAAAGCTGAGTGGTTTACTTTTCCTTTCATTACGTGGACAGTATTTAGTCAAGGCCTGAAATGGTCCTGCGCTGCAAAGCTCACGAACGAGTTTTGAAATTCGTTCACTCTTCTTTGCGCGAGGTAATCAACAGCTGAAATTTCTCCTGCATTTGCTGTCAACTATAAGGAGACTGGAAGATTAGCTAAAATCTCTCTCAAAAAAATAAAAATCTTCTTTCGTGATTTGAGTTAAAAATGTTTGATCTGCTCTTAAGAACTCAAAATACTTCTCTGTTACGAAGAGAATTGTTTTAAATCTAAAAGTGTGTTATGATCAATGATCTTCCTAATTTAGATACAATATTCAAAAAATGCCACACAGTGTTTTTCTTTGTAAATGAAGTAACATAATATTTTGGCAAATGCTATTCTGATATTACTCACGTAGCATACTCTGGGAAAATAACTTGAAACAGCGCTGTTCTAATGGAATACCATATTCAAAATAATTGAAAATATTTTTCGTTGATCAAACATTAAGGGATGATAGGGTGTGAAGTTGTGAGCTGCAGTTTAAGCAAAAATCATTGTTCAACCTGAGAAAGAATCTCATGAAGCTGAGCTTTTAAAAGATCAATAGCATTACCGAATTTATAGAACATTAATGATACAACAAAGGAAATGTCTTCCATGCTACATGTTCAAAATTTTCAAGCTTCAAACCTCTTTGAGAAACATTAGACGATTTTATACTTAAAACTTGCAATTTGCATGAAAAGGAAGAGAGATAACACCTCAAAAAAACGTAGAAAATGGTAAAAATTGTCCTACGTTCATGGATTTGAAGCTCTATAAATGTAGGAGACGATCATCTGTAAAATTGCCATGAGAAACACTAGATTACGTTCAAATGATCGAATTCATTTGGAGTGCCAGATGACATCAGGGAATGATTCAGAACAAGAAGGGTATAATGGCTCATGGACATTTTTTATTTTGCACTTCATTACTGATTACATATGTAATTCTAGAAACGAGCTCAGATTAGGCCAAAAAGGTAACAAAATTTAGTAAGACTGAATAGGTCCGATCTTGATGTTGGAGAACACAACAGTAGCATCAGCGTACCCGCTTTCCACATCAGAAGGCACTCCGCTGTCAGTAGGGCAAGGGCCTCGAAGTATACCAGGGGCGTTGAGGTCGGGAGCGTCCAACGGGTAGGAGCTGTCGAGCCACAGCATATTGGCGTAGTGATCGTCCCAGAGACTCATGACAAGAACATGACCACGGCCCAGTGAAGCGCCCATGTTACTCAAACCGCCCTTAGCAGCGTGGTCATCGTAGTCACCGAAGTAACTCTTGATTTCAGTGCAGTATTCCTCTGTAATAGAATCGTAAGGAGTCACGCCATCGAAGTTGACAGCGGTGTTCTGGATGGTCTGTCCGTTTTGTTGGTAGACACGACGTACTTCTACGAGTTCCCCGCTGTCGCTACCATCTGAAGTGATGAACTGAGTGATGACCGTGATTGGCGAGTTAGAATCGACAGTCAGACCAGGTCCATAGAAGTCATACTGTCCATTTCTGTACGCAGCAAAGTCGCAGCCATCCTTGTCGCACACTCCGCTGTAGCGATCGTCGCCATTGTCTCCGCAGTCAGAGCCAGTGCAAGGGTAGTAGCCATCGACATTGCAGGGATGAGAGGTGAAAGACTGGGCTTGACTGGCGAAAAAAGCGTAAAATATTAGCCCAGGAATAATAAGCTTGACAATAAATTCAACACTTATTACGAATTCTAATTTTAAAACACATAGAAAACTGCATAGAAAACGCTCGAGCTACAAAGCCACTTTTTAGTCAGATAATTTTGCAAAATGTGATGACCCCATTGGCTTCTATGAGCGTGGCCTTTCTTCACTGGAATTAATTTACAAACTATTCGTGGGAATAAACTCCAGTACAGCCATTTATGCAAATTATGAAATAATATTCTCTTAACTGTTCACACGTTCTTGGTTTAATACAATTTTATGTTGTTCCTACATGAATTTGGTGAGTTTCTGTGAAAACTGCTCCAAGTTTCTAAGAAGTTAAATATTGTTAATGCAACATTTTTGGTAAATTAACGGAACACACTCGTAACATGAAAAATTTAAATTTATTTGAACAATGTATTGATGAAGTAAATGTCTAACTATTTGAAGATCACTAAAGCTATATAATATTAACAACATTTTTTACCTGTCAGTAAGTGGCACCAATTATTGATTTCGATTCGAAAAAAAATGATCTTTTCTTACTGAAAACTGAGCCACAGCATTTGATTAAGAACTATTTAGTTTTACGAAATACGTCACACACTTTGACAACGCATGAAATATGACATTCAAATCTAAAAGGAAATAAGTGCTACCTGTTAGCTTCCCAGATGTCCATTTCGAAGCAGCAGATACCGAGCGTGCCCTCTCCAGCGTTAGGATCGTTGGTAGATGGCGCCCATCCGTCACTGTTGGCTTTGCCGGCAATGAACTTCATGTCATGGGGACACTGGGCGTCACAGTATCCAGTACCGTAGGCAGCACCAGCTTCATTTTCGGGATATTCTGAGAGGCCGCCATCTTCGTCCATCTCAACAAAATACAATGCTCCATTGAGACCACACGGAAGACCTGACGCATCAATGTCAACTGAGAATTCCTTATTCTTGAGGTAAAATATGCGGTACGCTGAGTCAGACGCCATGAGGTATACACGGGACCCAACGTTGGTCGAATATGTCCCTACGGTTAGGAACTTGATGCTGACCGAACCACCTGAAGCCGTGATTCCGTACGTGCCAGTCCATGTAGCTTCGTCAACACCGTCAATGGCACAGTTTGCTGTGCAAGTATCGGCGTCAGGGCAGAACTCCGATGACCACTCATTGCCGTCATAACAGTTGGTGTAATCATCAACGCTGTGAGTCCAGCGCCAGTTAGAATCCATGACAATTGTAGTGGATTCCGATGAACAGGAGCCGGATTCACAATTCTGAATGGGCAAAGACAAGTGCACTTCAGGAGTGTAAGTGCCGGCCTTCTGGCCGTAGCACAGACCGACAACAGCCAACAGGATCAGGAGAGACTTCATCTTGCTTAGCTCGCGAAGACAATGTGAGCAGCGTAGAAATTTTCCTCCTTAAATACCCGCAGCGTGAGAAGCCACACCTGACAATTGTTAGTTTCTGCGTGACGCTCGAAATGTAATCATGTTTGTGTACATACCAAAATTTTGTGACCTTCGTTTTTAGTTCGAGCATTAAAACGTCTCTTTTGTTCACTCGAAATATTTAAAATGTACACAGCAACTGCCCTGAAAACTTCAAAATAAGCCGAACAGCTTTTTCAGAATGATCATTGACATCGAATTCATCAGTAGTTTAGGAGTAGCGAACGGATGAAAATCTGTGAGTAATGAAGCTGGACTGTTCTAAAGCTTTATTAAAATGAAAATATAGATTTAAAGTGAAAATTCGCTCGGATTTCGTTCACTACTAGTTCGTGTATAGATAACTCTTCGAATTACATTCGGGGATGAGTTAATACTAATGCGTTATTTCCGTTCATGATTTGTGTTTCTAATGAATTGATAGTAAAAGATAATGAAAACGCACAAATTACTCGCGAATCCCTAATAACAGAAACTTATCGGCGGATGAATCATTTTAACAAGAAAATCATTTGAAAGCAGGACGTTATGTAGTTATTGTTTGTTTTCACAAAGCTCACACTATTTGCAAAAAATTAATTGGGTAAAAATAATATATATTTACTAAAAATTCGACATTTTCTGACGTTCGAGCTTTCCCACAATGAAATTTCTCTTGTTGAATTTGTTTAGCAATGTTGTGGTAATCAATTTCGTGGCATTGTGAATGTAAATGGCAGTGGTTGCACGGAGGTCTGTGGATACCCTTGCCATCCTGTAGCATAAAAGATATTTTGTTGCGAAGAGCAGAATTGGCTGCAAATCTGACAAGTTTTCAACATAAATTTCAAATGAACTGAGCTTGTTATTTGGACACGAATATGATTTTAACCGGACGTGGAATTAAACCAAGAAACTGCCAAATTTTTGAGGGTTGTCGGTTTTATTTTAGTGATTGTTAGAGTTGACACTCTTCCATTTCCCTTCCGTGCTCAGATAACGAAAAGCTGATCATTGACGCTGAGCGTGCAGGCTTCAACTTTTGAGATAATTCCCTCGAAACATTGGTCATGTAATTTCGTGGAAGAATTTTTTACTGAAAGTATTTCAATCGATATTCCATTTAGAAGAGTGAAATTGTTCTATAGGTTTGCGTATGCGAATTGACAACTTCGCCAAGTTATGTTGTACGTGTAGCATTTTTGCAGTTCCACCGTACGGTTCACTCTATGCTGATACCAAAATGCAGTGTGTACGTTGTTTGTTTGTATGCTTTTGTATTTTATCAAATGAATCAGTAGCTCATAAAATTCAGTATATTTTCAAAATTAAATTTTTTAGATGATCATTATTTTGTTGAAACCAATGCCAGATCTGCGACATAAAGAAGAAGTACAAGGCACTCACTTGAAGTCATTCTTTAAGTTTTCCAATAAATCAAAATATATTTTTATTATTGTTCCAAAAAACAACTACTTCACGGCTTGGTTTTCGTCATCCATAAACGCAAAGTTGTTTTGACATCAGAATATCTTATCCCCGGGTTTGTATGATACTTAGAATTTCCTTCGACAAGCTGTGTGTAGATTTCAGAAACGTGAATGGTTGAACGGCATGGAAAAGTCCAAAGAGAAAACCACTAACCTTCCCGTTCATTCTTTACAGGCTTCATCTTTTTTGTCATGTATACTTAGTAATTTTAATACCTAAGGATTTTAAAAATTACTGCAATATTTCAATGCAGCAAGATTTGTTTTTACTTGAACGTTTTGTTGATTTCAGATCTCACAGCTTCAGTTCATTCATGTCAGTTGGTGATCAAGGTATTGTACTTTTTACAGACAGACGGGAAATGCTCGGATTAGCTAACGCGTTGTTGTAGAAGGTTGTTAAAGTCTCAGTAATTCGAGTGCTGTCACAAGTCACTCATGCACGATAATGTTTCAGATAAATTATTCTTCTGTATAGGCGACCTGAATGAGACTTTTTTCTCATGACAGTAAAGAACATAATAAAGAGTTGTAATTAACATCATGTTACCGCTTTGCATATTGAAAAAACCTTCAGATGTGGTCAACTGCTGTTCTGACTCGAGTTCTTCAACAGTATTCAAAGGTGGGTTTAACGAGCAACTTTTGTTAATGGACATCAAATTTCATATGTGTATCGTACTGCATTGAAGCAGGAAATGCATTATATAACTGCTGGTATTAACATTTGTTGCGCAACGTATTTTGAGAATATAGGTCGATAGTTCGCACTCAAATGCATCGATTTTGTTGCAATCTAGTCTAGTTCACTTTATATAAAGATTTGAGGGTAGCCCGAGCAATGGAAAATTTTCAGTCACTCAACTTCAGCTTAACGTAGTGCGATGAATTCTCATAACTTCCACTTTTCGACATTTGATTGAAACACTGAAGTAAACTTGCTCTAAATTTCTAAAACTTATGAATAACATAGCGAAATAAGAATGTATTTTGAAAATCGTGAACTTGAAGCTAATGAAAAATTGTATCCTCTGTGTAATGATGAATTGTTGGCGGTTAGGCAGAAGAGACTCAAACACAAAAATCTTTGGTTGAAAGCATGTGCACTGTTTTTCATGACGTTGATGAAAGATGAACCTTGGTTAACTAAATACCTCGAGGGCAAAGACCTGTACAGGCAAGATCTAGAACCTGTGGACATATCACATTGTCAGTACAAATTAGGGCCCGCTGTGTTTGAATTCTATATGGGGTCTATTTGCTGGTGCCTTCACGTGTCACTTTCATGAGCATGGCTGTATACCAGTGTCAGAATTTCTGAAGCCTTGCTAGTTTTTACGATGCAAATCGAGGGACATCCTAATAGGAGATTCAAACTCAAAAATGTATTTACATATATACTGTGAATTGCTTTACTCTGAATATTCTCTGCTGAGGTGGTTGGCAGAAAACAAGAAAACAACCTTCGAAATGAAAGTTTCAATGAACAAACTGTGGGACTAAGTTTTTTATGACAACACTACATAGGTGAGCTGGAAATCGTCTTGACGTACGTAGCTCAAGAACGCAATTTGCAATTCGTCTTATTTATGAGTGAGGTGATCAAAAGCTGAAATTTCTCCAGAAAATACTGTCAACCAAATGGAGATTCTCAGGTTAGCTAAAGTCTCTCAAAAGGAAGCGTAATCTCTACGGATGATTTTGGTAAGTAATTTTTAATAGGCTCTCAGGAACCAAAAAAAAAACTTTTCCGTTACATAGGGTATTGAATCATAGGGTATATTGAAATATTGCATTGAATCTGAAAATTTGACATGATCTTCTCAATTAAGAAAAAATGATTAAGAAATATTGCAAAGTGTTTCTTGGTGAATGCAGTACATCATATTTTTGCTCACACAATTCTGACATTACTCTCATAATATATTCTGCTAATGTTATTTCAAACAACGCGGTTTTGATGTCACCATAGCCGATCTACTCTAAACGATATATCTTTAATAATCTAATAGCCGGAGTACCACAATCAAAATTATCTGAAACGCTTTCATTGCTTAGACATTTGAGGGTGATAGGGTCATGAAACAGAGCCGAAAGGGGATTAATAGCATTACTAAATTAATGAAATCATTACTGAAACAATATTGAAAATAATTCACGAGCTACATGCTCTAAACTATTGAGCTTCGAACCTCTTTATGAATCATTAGAGGATTTGATGTTTTAGACGCGCAATAATTGGCATAAAAGCAGGAGAGATAACATTTCAAAGAAATCGTACAAAACTCTGGGAATCTTTCTTTCGTTCTTAGCTTTGAAGGTCGGAAATTGGGAGACGATAAACTGTAAAACATCCCTGAGAGATGCTAGATTACGTTTATAAGATCGAATTCGTTTGGAATTTTCGATGGAGTGTAGGAGTTTTTTAGAAAAACCAAGATATAATGCCTCATGGAATTTTTTTTATTTTGCTTTTCATTACAGATTAAATGTGTAATGCTAGAAACGGCGCAGATAGAACATAATTTAGTAAGACTGAATAGGTCCGATCTTGATGTTGGAGAACACAACAGTAGCATCAGCGTACCCGCTCTCCACATCAGAAGGCACTCCGCTGTCAGTAGGGCAAGGGCCTCGAAGAATACCAGGGGCGTTGAGGTCGGGAGCGTCCAACGGGTAGGAGCTGTCGAGCCACAGCATATTGGCGTAGTGATCGTCCCAGAGACTCATGACAAGAACATGACCACGGCCCAGTGAAGCGCCCATGTTACTCAAACCGCCCTTAGCAGCGTGGTCATCGTAGTCACCGAAGTAACTCTTGATTTCAGTGCAGTATTCCTCTGTAATAGAATCGTAAGGAGTCACGCCATCGAAGTTGACAGCGGTGTTCTGGATGGTCTGTCCGTTTTGTTGGTAGACACGACGTACTTCTACGAGTTCCCCGCTGTCGCTACCATCTGAAGTGATGAACTGAGTGATGACCGTGATTGGCGAGTTAGAATCGACAGTCAGACCAGGTCCATAGAAGTCATACTGTCCATTTCTGTACGCAGCAAAGTCGCAGCCATCCTTGTCGCACACTCCGCTGTAGCGATCGTCGCCATTGTCTCCGCAGTCAGAGCCAGTGCAAGGGTAGTAGCCATCGACATTGCAGGGATGAGAGGTGAAAGACTGGGCTTGACTGGCGAAAAAAAGCGTAAAATATTAGCCCAGGAATAATAAGCTTGACAATAAATTCAACACTTATTACGAATTCTAATTTTAAAACACATAGAAAACTGCATAGAAAACGCTCGAGCTACAAAGCCACTTTTTAGTCAGATGATTTTGCAAAATGTGATGACCCCATTGGCTTCTATGAGCGTAGCCTTTCTTCACTGGAATTAATTTACAAACTATTCGTGGGAATAAACTCCAGTACAGCCATTTATGCAAATTATGAAATAATATTCTCTCAACTGTTCACACGTTCTTGGTTTAATACAATTTTATGTTGTTCCTACATGAATTTGGTGAGTTTCTGTGAAAACTGCTCCAAGTTTCTAAGAAGTTATGTATTATTAATGCAACATTTTTGGTAAATTAACGGAACACACTCGTAACATGCAAAATTTAAATTTATTTGAACAATGTATTGATGAAGTAAATGTCTAACTATTTGAAGATAACTAAAGCTATGTAATATTAACAACATTTTTTACTCGTCAGTAAGTGGCACCAATTTTTGATTTCGATTCGAAAAAAATGATCTTTTCTTACTGAAAACTGAGCCACAGCATTTGATTAAGAACTATTTAGTTTTACGAAATACGTCACACACTTTGACAACGCATGAAATATGACATTCAAATCTAAAAGGAAATAAGTGCTACCTGTTAGCTTCCCAGATGTCCATTTCGAAGCAGCAGATACCGAGCGTGCCCTCTCCAGCGTTAGGATCGTTGGTAGATGGCGCCCATCCGTCACTGTTGGCTTTGCCGGCAATGAACTTCATGTCATGGGGACACTGGGCGTCACAGTATCCAGTACCGTAGGCAGCACCAGCTTCATTTTCGGGATATTCTGAGAGGCCGCCATCTTCGTCCATCTCAACAAAATACAATGCTCCATTGAGACCACACGGAAGACCTGACGCATCAATGTCAACTGAGAATTCCTTATTCTTGAGGTAAAATATGCGGTACGCTGAGTCAGACGCCATGAGGTATACACGGGACCCAACGTTGGTCGAATATGTCCCTACGGTTAGGAACTTGATGCTGACCGAACCACCTGAAGCCGTGATTCCGTACGTGCCAGTCCATGTAGCTTCGTCAACACCGTCAATGGCACAGTTTGCTGTGCAAGTATCGGCGTCAGGGCAGAACTCCGATGACCACTCATTGCCGTCATAACAGTTGGTGTAATCATCAACGCTGTGAGTCCAGCGCCAGTTAGAATCCATGACAATTGTAGTGGATTCCGATGAACAGGAGCCGGATTCACAATTCTGAATGGGCAAAGACAAGTGCACTTCAGGAGTGTAAGTGCCGGCCTTCTGGCCGTAGCACAGACCGACAACAGCCAACAGGATCAGGAGAGACTTCATCTTGCTTAGCTCGCGAAGACAATGTGAGCAGCGTAGAAATTTTCCTCTTTAAATACCCGCAGCGTGAGAAGCCCCACCTGACAATTGTTAGTTTCTGCGTGACGCACGAAATGTACTCATGTTTGTGTACATACCAAAATTTTGTGACCTTCGTTTTTAGTTCGAGTATTAAAACGTCTCCTTTGTTCACTCGAAATATTTAAAATGTACACAGCAACTGCCCTGAAAACTTCAAAATAAGCCGAACAGCTTTTTCAGATTGATCATTGACATCGAATTCATCAGTAGTTTAGGAGTAGCGAACGGATGAAAATCTGTGAGTAATGAAGCTGGACTGTTCTAAAGCTTTATTAAAATGAAAATATAGATTTGAAGTGAAAATTCGCTCGGATTTCGTTCACTACTAGTTCGTGTATATATAACTCTTCGAATTACATTCGGGGATGAGGTAATACTAATGCGTTATTTCCGTTCATGATTTGTGTTTCTAATGAATTGATAGTAAAAGATAATGAAAACGCACAAATTACTCGCGAATCCCTAATAACAGAAACTTATCGGCGGATGAATCATTTTAACAAGAAAATCATTTGAAAGCAGGACGTTATGTAGTTATTGTTTGTTTTCACAAAGCTCACACTATTTGCAAAAAATTAATTGGGTAAAAATAATATATATTTACTAAAAATTCGACATTTTCTGACGTTCGAGTTTCCCACAATGAAATTTCTCTTGCTGAATTTGCTTAGCAATGTTGTGGTAATCAATTTCGTGGCATTGTGAATGTAAATGGCAGTGGTTGCACGGAGGTCTGTGGATACCCTTGCCATCCTGTAGCATAAAAGATATTTTGTTGCGAAGAGCAGAATTGGCTGCAAATCTGACAAGTTTTCAACATAAATTCCAAATGAACTGAGCTTGTTATTTGGACACGAATATGATTTTAACCGGACGTGGAATTAAACCAAGAAACTGCCAAATTTTTGAGGGTTGTCGGTTTTATTTTAGTGATTGTTAGAGTTGACACTCTTCCATTTCCCTTCCGTGTGCAGATAACGAAAAGCTGATCACTGTAAAAAAAAACTGCAAAAATACAGACAAAAACAGACCAATTATCTGTTAAAATAACACAAATTGTTACTTCTTGTCCGTTTTCTGAATATTATCTGTTAAATCAACAAATTCATCCGTAATTCGTTTCCTTACCGGACAATTTTGCTGATTTCCGTTGTTCTCACGGGTCAATTAAAAATTACGGGAGTAAATTGAACTCTTCGTTGTCGTAACGGACTCTTGGAAGTTGTCCGTTGATCCAACGGCTTTTCTTTACATTTAGGAGTAGTTTTCACAGATAAACTGAATATTACAGATTCGAATGACTCTTCAGGGGATTATACGGAATTCGATTAAATTTTCATTGTTTCAACGGTCCGTAAAAGTAAAAACATGATCAAATATATGTAACAATTGCTGTTAACGTTGCATTATGTCTTGTATCATACTCTGTTGTCGTTTTATTTTCTGTTCAACCAACATGCACATTACCGATTTGCGTTTGCCAAGTATGTGATAAAAAATTGACAATTGTAGCGGAACAGCTGCATTTAGAAAATTAATTATTCTCTCAGAACAGAATTCACAATATTAACGCTATGTAAAGAGTTTTAAGTTTCAAATACATCAAATTGCTAACTAAAAATATATGATAGTCAGAAAGCAAAACGTTAATAAAAGGCAAGTGCAAATTTATTCAGAACATGTGCCCATTCCCTCGCACTTATGATGCAGACAACGCTGCGTAAAGATGCTATACAATTTGACGAATTCTGCACAAGGATTGACAAATGTGTATAAACTGGCAAATGACCGTACTTAAACGTGTATATTTTTATTTTCTATGAATATGAGGAACATAAAGCAATCAGGGGCTTGTGCTTTTATACGTACATACATACGTACCTGAATTCATGCAAATAGTCTATTCACGTGTGCGTGTGTGTGTGTAAGTAAATACACGGAAATACATGTAGGTCAACCTACGCTCGAATAAGTGGAAAACACTATACATGTGTTCATTACAAGGTTCATGAATTTTCAAACAAGCCTGCGTCAGGAAGGAAGCTCACTTTTTATTCAAGCATGAACTGGGCTCTGTGCAATAAAAACACGATACAACGTATCGTTTTTATTCCCATTTTTATGATTATTTACACATGACCCAGTATGATAATGCATAGCATATATACAGTAATGGCATCACATACTGTATTATCGAACCATTTAGTAATCACCTTCTGATTTTATATGCATCAATACATCCTGTGCGAAAGCACAATCCATTTCTCACGTGACCATACTTGCAGACCCCTTGTTTTTCGGCTGGGACTGAAACTGCTGAACAGGCAGTGACTGGAGCTGCCCTAATCCATAACTCATGAGTTCATCTGGTGTTTCACTATAATAATCTTCTCTTTGAGAAACTATGCTTTCTCGTAAACGAAATTTTCAATGATATAGAGCTATGATGTAGAGCTTTAACATAAAGCCCACTTGTTGAGGTCATTTTTTATGAATTTTTAAATTTCTCTATTTCTTCGGAAACGAACAAGAGGACAAAGAAAAATGAAGCAGTTTATGAAATGAAAGAGACGCTGTCGTCGCCGTATTGAATTTCTGGTGGTTATAAATTCCATTATAAGCAAACTGATGTACTCTTATGAATTTTTTGCACTAATGTGCGAAAATGTTTATTAACCGTATTCAGTCCGTTAAACTCTCCAAAATGCTAGAAATATTTTCAATTCTTTTCCAGTCATGCGTCGAGTAATTGTATTTCATAAATAAAAAGAAATCGTTACTCCTGCGTAATTTCGAACGCGTCACAAACTAGTTCTAGTGTCTGTGCCCGTGGTGGAATTCAACGTTGTTTTCTATGCTTTTATACATTTGCCTACTGAAAGTAACTTAAATTGGCTTTACGTGTGTGATAGTTAGATTGAAAATAATTACTTATTCATTCGTTCTTTGTTTGTGCTGCATACTGGCTTTCCAAATTTCTTGTTACGGAGGTACAATCCCTTAATTAAACTTTGTTTTTACAGCCAGCTGCAGTCATATTTTAACATGCGAATTATTTTCTACCACTAAAAAATGTTTCAATGGCAGGGGGAATCTAAAACGCAGAAAATATTCGTCACGCAAGAGAAACTAATTTTATCCTTGGGATTATTTTCTGCTCCAATGAAGGTTTTTTCGAAAATTCTTTGCTCTTTCAACAAAAGCTGACCAAAATTCGATAAGGTTAAATTTTTTAAGATGATGAATTAATGGCTTATAGATCAAAAACTAAAGGTAAAATGAAAAACTAAAGGTAAAACGAATTTCAAACGAATTAAACGTCTAACCAGTCACCAGTGAACCGACAACTGCAGTTTCTTGCGGGACACGAGAGTGAAAGGTGGTGTGTCGAAATCGTGACTAAGGTCAATCGTGCATGTGTGCCATGACTGTTGCTTGCTTATGATTATCAAGATTGATCCTCTGAAATCATTATTTTATATAATTGTAGTGCAACTTTTCTCTTGACTGTGATTCAATTTTCACCTAGTATTTATTACTTTTAAATGTTTGAATGTGCACATTCAACGAATAATCCTAACTTCTAGTCACTTTCTAGGAATGTTGTCTTAGGTAGATAATGGGACTAAAAACTTGTTAAATGTGTAGGAAAGGACAATAATTGATTTTCTAATTTTTGGTGCTCGATAATGGGTAATTAGAACGAAATAATCAATTTTTCTTCTATGAAAAAGAAAGTTCATATAAGAAAAATTTTATTTCGATCTAATTACCAATGTCAAGCACCTAAAATTGGAAAATCGACTAATGTCCTCCACAAATAAGAAAAATTTTGGTTCCTTTAAATGTTAATTGTTATAAAGTTATGTAGTATAATTATTGAAACTTGATTTTGGCTCCATCAGCATTCATGACGCTATTGTTTTTTCCCGCCATTGATTGGCGTCACCTCATTGATGTGTATTGTTGCGCTAGACAAGAAAAGGCTTGTGTTTCTGATATGGCGGTTTGAAAAATGCCTCACAAAGAGCGTTCTATCATTGCATGCAAGGAAGCATTGTTATGTAGCACGTATAGTTAGAGCTTAAACCGTGAATTTAATGAATAACTGCTCCGTACATTTTTTTCATGAGGAATTGCTCGCTTTTTGATTAAGTTTATTGCGAATTACAGGATATTAATGACGGTCACTGTCGCTATATAAAATCGAGTTTAAGGGTATGATCGTATTTTACTATTTCTATGGAAAATTTTTATATGCAATTATTTATTCACTCTTAATAACGTTTTCCAAAATATATTAAAGTGGTTTTGTTTCGTGATTCAGTGGTCAATATTCGATTTCTATATTTGCAAGCTCAGAACAGTGCGTAGTAATTCGTGCTCAGACCGACCCATGGTGTACCTCCGACTACTTCGTATTTTTCCGCAGTTAGGTAGTAATGTCTGATGATAGGTGAAGTGTGTTTAGTAAGGTCTATTCTTAGATTATGATGAAGACGAATAATACTGAATCAAAATTCTTGAATTCTGTTTGGTTTGACTCCGTGATGTCTGAAACTTAGCAGCCAAAAAATTTCTGTTCACTGAGTGGGAAAAAATTATTTCTTAAAGGTTTGAGTTTTCATAAAAGTAAGTTACTGTTATTTGATTGTATGGTTTCTTGCAGAATATAATAAGCATTTATACGCATATGTTGACTTGTAACATTTGTAGTGCCTCATGTAAAAATGTAAATGCATTCATTTTTCATCTGCGTTTTCACTCAACTCTGAGCAAGTTCAAATGTCCTCTACCCCAATGTTGTGTCGTGTGCTCCTCTAGACTAAAGTTGCGGAGTCATATCTACCGATACCATCACAATAAACAAATTCCTCAGGAACATGGTAATCAACCGTTGAAATGTGTAGTGGAATCTTGTGGAAAATCTTTTCTCACTTTGAAATTGTTGATCAAACATCTTCGTATTCATATTGATAATGGTGTGAGTGTTCAGTGTCCCATTCTTGCATGTGGGAAGACCTTTGTGAATAAAAGTACATTTTCATCGCATCTTAGCCGTAATCACTACCGGACTGAACAAATACGCCTCTCGTCTGCTCCAAACATTCCTGAGACCAGCTGTTTGCAAGATTCTGTTGAAGAAACAACACATGTTGTTCCACATTTAGATGTTGAACTGCCCAGGACAACAAGTAATCAAACATGTGTACAGTTGCTTGAAAAGAATGTTCAGCTCTTCTTTTTGAAGTTGCAAAGTTTATTACTGGTGCCTACATCTACAGTAAACTTGATAGTGAATGAAATTAGGAATCTACTGTCTCTTAATAATGTAATTTTCGAAGAAAAACTGCAAAATTTGTTGCCTGAAAACTTTGAACTGAAAGATCAAGTGCTTGAACTGTTCAGAGATACTGACATTGAAAGGTTGTTATCAAATTTGAAGAGTAATTATGGGAGACAGTTGACTTATGAAAGACAATTCAATTTTATTGAACCTATAGTAAAAACTGTTCCCCTCATCCCCAGTGGCATAGTGAAAAAATATTGCTATGTGAGTGTTGCTGATTCATTGCATTCTGTGCTGAGTAAGAAATCTGTTCACTTTCAACTGAGTCATTGCCTTCCTCATACTCCTAATGTTGTAGCTGATATCAAGGATGGGTCACTTTATAAGCAAATTGCTAGGGAAAACACAGTAGCACTTTTACTCTATACCGATGAGTTTGAAGTTTGCAATCCAATTGGCTCTGCTCGTAACAAGTATAAACTTGTAGCCTTTTATTATATTATTGTGAACTTGTATCCGTGGTATAGAAGTAAAGTCAATGATATCCAGCTTGTGCTTCTAGCAAAATCGATCGACTTCAAAAAGCATAAAACAGCCTTCTTAGAACCTCTCTTGACTGAACTAAAAGGCCTTGAAAATACTGGTGTGCAGTGTGGTGATCTGAACTTCAAATTCAGGATTTTGGGAATTGCAGGAGACAATCTTGGGTCCAATGACATTCGAGGGTTTACCACACATTTTGCAACAACAACAAGGTTCTGTCGGTTCTGTGCTGTTTCCCCGAGTGAATATTTTAATAATTTCAATTTTTATGAACTTCGTTCTCCAGATAGTTACAAAAGAGCGCTTTCACATTCCACTTCAGAACAAACTTCTCAAGGGATTAAGGCTAATTCTCTTTTTAATAGTTTGAGTTACTTTCACGTTTGTAATCCAGGCTTGCCCCCTTGTGCTGCACATGATCTACTTGAAGGGATTGTCAAAGCCGACTTGTCGATATACCTTTCCTCACTTGTTGCACAACAGTTTTTTTCTTATAAGGAATTGAACTTGGCCCTCTCTAATTTCAAATTTAAAGGTGTTGATGCCAAAAACAAACCTTGTGTTCTAGTGGAAGGTAAAAATATTATAGGCAAAGCTTGTCAAATCTGGTGTCTTCTTCAGTTTTTGCCCCTTCTTTTAAGTCAGTTCAGAATTGATGAAAAGGCTATAGCATGGTTGTGTCTAATAAAGCTGCACAATCTGTGTTCTTATGCGTTTGCTCCTAGGCTTTCTAACAATCAAATAGCTATTTTCAGTTATATTGTTGAAGACTATATACATTCAAGAAGATTAGGCTTCCCCGAATATCCTCTGAAGCCAAAGCATCATTTGATTGAACATTACCCTTACCTTTTCCACACATTTGGACCCCTTGTACAAGTTTGGACCTTACGTTTTGAAAGCAAACACCAATATTTCAAGAGATTGATCTGCAGAGCATCTAATTTTGTTAATATAACCACCCTGCTTGGACAGAAACATCAAATGCTTCAGACTTACTTGCGTGAAATTGATTCTGATATCCAAGAAATGGTACTAAAAGAATATATGGATGTTTATTTCTCAAATTTGAGTCAACCACTTCAAGATGCATTATCTAATTCTGGATATGAAAAAAATTCCATCATCAAAACCACTAATACAGTGGTGTATCGAAATACTGAATTCAAAAATGGAATGGTAGTGACTTTCAAGAATGACTGTAATAATACCTTTGGTTTGATTGAGAGAATCATCATCAATCCCACTTCTACTCAGATCTCCTTCCTTGTTCAATGTTTAAATGACCACCCTGAGCAGTGTTATTTCACAGTGAAGAAGACAACTTGTTACAAATTTGTGCTGTATGATGAACTTACTTCTGATCCTTTCAATTTATATTTAGTTCCAGGTAAACTTGTTGTTGTACCGCCCACTATTCCTGTTGATTTAGGAATGTGAAAAAATAGCTTTGAAAAACGCAGAAAATTATGCATTGTATAGTCACAAGTGACGCTGAGTACATCAAAGTGGCTATCTACTGCACATCGATTGAAAAACTTTTGATTGAACCCTACGTGTCATACTTTCAAACAAAGTGCGAGTGTCATAATCCTACGTGTGCGTGTGCTGACTCTATATCTTGTGAATGCCAGTTGTTTTGGTATACTTTCCATGAGCTATAATGGATCTTGAAAATATTATTTTATCTGAAGTGAGATCAGCTTTGCCGTCTCTTGAAGAGAACAAAGTGGCAGAAATAGTTGCATCGTTACTAAAGGATGGCGTCGAAGCTAAAGAACATTTAGCTCTCATTGAAGAGCAAGACTTAACACCAATCTTAAATAAGATATCTGCAAGAATCCTTCTAGCCTCGTGGAGGAAGTATGGAAGTAAGTTAACACTTGTGTACCAATTTTGTATGTAGCATTTATGAATAATTTTTAGATGTCTTATTTTAGAAGTAAACTCATCTTCATTTTACTTATGCACTATTTGATATGTCATTATTCTGTCCGCTGCAATTATGTGTACATCATTTGTTTGATAACTTCAAAATTAGAAAGATATTTGTCTCATTTATTTTGAGAATATACAATTTTCTGATGAATTTACATCCTAGTTATTTCCCTTAGTCTTCTGTTACTACTCATTCTGTGTCTATGCTACATAGTTCATATTCAGTGGAGTGATATTGGTATGTATAAAGTATAAATGCTTACCCATACATTAGAGGTAGATCCAATACAAGTTTACTCGTATACAAATATGGTAATGTTTACTTTAACTGATAATTCGGTACATTGAATTGGGAAACACTAATTGGTAATACAAATACTATTGCTAGACAAAACTTAACTGCAAGAAGGCCGGGAGATCTCTTGAGGGTTCATGCATTTCGGTCACATTTCTATATTACAGGAAAGCTTCCAGTACCTGTAACTATCTTCTCAACTGATTTCATATCATGTGCACTTTCTTCAGTACTTTGTTTATAATGTGTTGTAGAATCTATGAGAACCCTCTTTTAGATTTTCTGTTTCACATGGCCAATGGATCATTTACATCTTCATTTTTTTAGGGATCTTTCTATTGTTTTAGAATTTTGTGAACATTAATGTAAAACTAAAAGTATCATTGTTGATCATTAATAATAGATATTGATGAACATAGTTTCAGATTCATAGTTTCTTGATAACCTGATACTATTTATTGAAGCTCATTTTTAACATGTTGAACTTGACTTTTTAATTTTGATTGAGTTGAACACTGACTTGAATAAAAATGTGTAAATTTGGTATAATTCTTGATTTTTTTTGTCTGTGTTCGGTTATTGTTTATAGCAGTTCTGTACCGCCTATGAGTTTTGATTGATACTTTGTGAGAAGTGCTGAGTTTAAATTACAGATGTATGGCATCAATCAAGTACTGATTATGCATCCTACAAGCAGTTGGTTAGATAATTCATCAATATCATGGAACAACATATAATGAGGGACCAGAGTGACCTTCAATTATTTTCAGCATGTGACAGTGTGCAATAGTTGACCTTATGCATTAGCATGATTGTCTAAAGTTAGTCATTCTTTTCAGAGAGAAGTACTAGTAACAATATCGGAGAGGACTCTTCTACAGAAGAAGGCGCAAGTTTGAATGACACCACAAATGAACGAGTGGATGACGCTCCAAAGGAAGATGTGAACGACGATGATGAAGACGTAGCAAGAACCCGATTCCAGATTTTTGACCCCGCTTCATACCATATTCCAAGTGAAATATTTCCACGTAAGTTGACTGAGGCACTCGAAGAATGCAGCTCCAAGCAAACTCTGCTACCCTTAGATCTGAGGAGAACTCTAGTTAGAGTAATTGCTGATGACATCCATTTAAAGTGTGAAAGGCCTGGACGATCTTCTCTGCGACGTGTGGCATCAAAGCTAGCGAATAAATATCCTTGCCTATTAGAACACCTAGAAAATGGAGAAATAATTGGAACCGGATACACTGCTTTATCTCTTAATCTAGAAAATCGAATTGACAATCTAAATAGGAAACGAGCAAGTATTAAAAAAATTCAGAAACAAGTTCCCTTCAAAACCAAAAAAAGGGATAGTTACGGGTGTACGAACTATTCACCCTCTTTAACCCCTAGCGAATTTGATCGACAGAAAATTGAGCTTAGCAAACTCAAGCAAGAGTTCTCTGCAGATGAACCAGTCAGTGAAGCTATTCGCCAAACTATGAAAACCACCTTCCCATTGCAAAGATACCTCATACTCAAAGGCCATCCAGTGTTGGAGATAGAAGCTAAAATGCCATTTCTCTTCAAGAATATCTGCTATTCTGATCATGTGGAAGAATTGATGGGCTTGAAGTTTACCGCTACTTTGAACCATTTTAATCAGAAGGTACCTGGTATTTTAGCATACATCAATAAGAGGAAGCCCATCTCAACTCCGCAATCTTCGCATGCTGGAGTTGCTCTACTACAATGCCTTTGTCACTTCTTCGGAGAACCTGACTCATTGGCGTACCGTATTTCTGTAAGTACAATTTGGAATCTATACTTGAATGACAATGATCGTTGTGCGTTTATTTATGAATTTATATTCATAGCATTCTATTTAAATCGCATCATGTATATTTTTCAATGATTTAAATTGGAAAAATTCACGTGCGCTGCAGTGAATAACGCATCATAATTAGTGCACACCTGACAGCATCTCTTGAGGTATTCAGGATATAAAAAAGCACGAAGTACTTGATGAGTATGTCTGTAATACGAGTTTCACAGGCTCGCGAGTACCAACATAATGAGGCGTCCGAACGCAGAATGTGCTAAATGACAAAAATTTTAAAACCGTTTTTTCACAGATTTTGATAGAACATATTTCTTTAAAATATAGACATCTTTAAAACATAGAACTTAAGGTAGAAAATTCAGTTGTAAAGAGGTTTGTTTGCAATCTAACTGCACCACCACCCGTGGTGAACATTTTTCAAAGTGTGATTCAGCAGGTCCTGCATCTAGACACAGATCATGTGTTTTGGTCTGATTTTTAAGATTTCTTGACTGCATTTGTGAAGAATTGCAATGATGTAGGAAAATTGGAAGGGTATTGTAGGGCACGTGACTGAGCCTTAGACACGCTTGCTGTACACTTTCTGCTGTTCAAGGCATCGGGATGTATTTGTTATTCTTTCCTAATCATTAATGAATGACATCTTTTACCGAACATATTTCAATCCCGTGAGTAGTGACGAGGTGCCGCGCTAGTTCTAGAATAATTGGCATTGTACGTGAATAGTTTTATGAAGTGTACTTAGCTCTGTGGCTGGCTAGACACCCTGAAGCATGCTATACAGGTGAAGTTCAGGTGTTGCTCATTGTGTAGATTTAAAATTTAACTAATAAATTCGAAGTAGGCCCTCAATTAATAATAGATAGTTAGTAAATGATTGAGTGTTGTAAATCCGAAGACTGGCGCTTGCATGTTATGTTGAGCGTTTTGGCACGATAATTGCATGCCTATTTCAATGCGTTTTTGCTGTGAATTTTCTGTGATTACGCAATATATAAAAAATTTTATATAACAGGAGGAGATGAGCGTGGAGGACCTCACTGCTTGTGATGACTTGCCAAGTGTTCCATGCATCGCGCACAATGGTAATGTTTCGAATTTTAACTACAGTTTATTCGTACCTAGCCACTAAGGAATCATGTTTAAAAACATTTGTTCTGGTTTTTACACTTGAAAAGTAATGAGCATAAATGTAAACAATATACTAAAAGTGTTTGGGGGTATTAATATTTAATAGAAATGGATTCTAAGATGCGTAAACAAGTATTTTATTGTGGCGCAAATATAACCAACTAGTGGGAGGAGTTTATTTGCCTGAAATTGTTTCATTATTCGTTTAATTGTTGCTATAATTCTGCAAATGTTGAAAACTTATTCAGGTAGGATCTTCCGTGTCGAGTGGCCTATTTTGTATGCTTATTTAGTATGGGATGATTCCGAACTGAACATCCCTCTCGAATATGAGTCTGAGAAATGCATTCGATTATTGGCGAATAAGGAAACAATTTAAAGGGCATTGAATTTTAAAATAAATTTGTATTTGTAATTTATATATACACACTTATATATCTGAATCAAGTACGTATATCAAAACTACATTTTCAGAAAATATATACACACAAATGTATTTACAAATAGATGTAAACATACATATTGTCTGTTCCAGACGCTTCGCCTTCTTGGATCAGTGTAGACAAGAGAGTAGTACTCGAAGCGGATCTCCCTTTGCACGCTCTCTTTCTGTTCATCACGTCATTCTTTGTGCTGTCTCTCCAGTACCCTACAAGCCATGGGGCAACACTGGAGTTTTTACAAAGGTAAGATGAGGTCCCAATGAAATGCTAGTGAAGCAATGGCTACGAGGTAGATACTAGTATCAGATCCCTCATTAGATAACTAGTACGGTATGTATGGGCTGTTTGATTTATCACACATTGCACCGAAATAAGATTTACTATGTGTTTTTGTGTCAAGTTTGGATTGTAGTATAGATACCATACAATTTCTTCCTTTCCCAGTTGAATTTTTTCTTTCTAATGTTTTACCAGTCTTTATTGACAAGTTATTTCATTATGCAATATCCTGGTTGGAAAACAATATAAAGATATATTGTCATGCATCCGCAGTGAATAATCAAAACGACCTGATGCTTCTTGGTTGTACTTCGTAATAACAATTAATTTGCTTACAAAAGTAGGCGAATTACATTACTGAGATTATAATAAAAAATGATTATATTGAAGTCCTCTCGACCGTCGTAAAATTAGGGTGATGATGAAGACAGTACTTTTAAAATTCATCTTTTATAAATAAGTAGTCACTTTGGTAAATCTGGACGTGTTGGATTTAACTGAAGCTATTATATAATAAACATAAGGAACTATATATATCATTAAAATCATGCAACAACTTTGAGAGGGGTAGGACGACTGCATATTATTTAATTTTGGTCAGAAGAGAGTTGTGCAAGGTATATACGGACATTTGAGGCGAAATCAAGAATAGAAAAATCTTAGCACACTATCCTTACATCACATCTGGCTGCTTGATTCCTACCTGATGAGTAGGGAAGATGTATTAAAGGTGCGCGTGTATTTTAGATAGAATCGCTTCCAAAGATTACGTTGCGTACATCCTACACAATCAGACCCACACCGCGGGCCTATATACGATTCCAGAGCTTATTTCAGGGGGCAAGCGGTCTTCAAATTTAATTATTAGCCCATTGAAAATTTGTTAGAATGGGTTCAAAATCTATGCACGGATAAAACTTGGCAACAAGACTAGGTATTTCGCATGATAGTTTCTCTGATTTCACTCAATTAAATGGCAAACTGAAGTACATTTTCTTCTGCACAGTTTGTACTACGGAAGGTAGAAAATATTCATCATCTAAAAACCTTCAATATTTTCAATACGAACCCAAGCAGGAAAACTATTATTTTGGAAGAAAGTTTTCATTGATTCGAATTCTTGGTGCATAGTGAAATTATTTGAGCTCACTCAATAGAGGCACGGGGGACTGTTTCAATACAGTTAATTTTGAAACAGAAAAACAAAAATATAAAAAACTCAGACCCTTATCAGTAAACGTACTCTTACGTTAGATTGGTGCTTCAAATTTGCTGTTTACTCTTTGCACCGAGAAATTAAAAAAAGATAGCTTGTTATCGTTTCGCATTCCATTTTAAATGTAATATTAGGATGTTTACTATTGTAAAAGTAATATTTGTAAATGTGCGATCCTCGTCAAGGCCAATTTCTTTCTCACTCTGACGTTGGTGACGACCAGATGCCGGATAATGAGTGCGGCCAGCGCTGCTGCAACATTCTCATTGTGATGTTATTTCAATGTTTTTTCCTCTGATGCGGGAAAGTAATTTGAGCAACAAGATGGGAGAAAACAATTAACAGAAGTAAAATTAATGAATATACGGTTGTTCTTTTTAGAACATTAATGGTTTAAAATATGATTATTCTTCGAAATGATTTTTATAAAATACATCATGCTGGAAGAATGCCGACACATTACTTTTGTGATATAGCATTTTTAAATGGTTGAGATTAACTGAATCGAGACTAATAATCGCACTAATTTATATAGATGTTTATACGTATGTGTGTTCATGAATGTGTATATGCATTCGGATGCATGCATTATTGTACATAACATTTTAAATTCAGAAAGGTACGTACTTGCATGTTCCTGAGCATCCCTTTGCCAAACTTTTGCTTGTGGTTAGGCTGAGAGTTCCCCTCAGGGGGATACAACTACTGTATCTATGGGAATTAGCGCTCCCAGGGGAAAAATGTGAGGGCCCGAGCTGAGAGTTAGGTAGGCCTTCTTTTTGTCGAAATAAAATGTTTTTTTTTTTTTGTTATGTTAAGGACCACCTTTTTTCGGTTCACTACTGTCCTGTTTTTCAGCACCTCTGACTTTCTTCTTCAACTTTTATCTTATTTCATGAACTTCTTTCCTATCTTACTGTTTCTATGCCCTTTCTGCATAGATTCCTCATTTTCTTATCTCCATACTAAATGGTGCCTTCCTCCTTCCTCTCTTCGATACGCTCTATTTTGCAGCGGTTAGAGAGGCTTAAACTAACTTATAATCTAATCTAATCTAGGCTGAGAGTTTTACGTAATTTAACTTCTGTTGGCTGGTGTATTTTCAGTAGTATGAATATGACTTCACTACCTAACAAACGCTTATGTATTTGCATCCATTCCAGATACCTACTGAAAATCAACCCTGAACGAGGCTCTAAGATCAAATTCACGAATGGAAGAAAACGCCACTGCGGGATGCATCCGAAGGTTCTGTCGTTGGTCACGTGCCTCAGCACTGAAGAATCTCTTGGCCTCGACCCTGCCACCCTTGCTTGCGGATCCATTCCTTAAGTGTGATTGATGTCTCCATCTTCTAGTGACGAAAAATTAAATGTTAAGTTCGGTTTAAATGACTGCTAATTCAATTATCTGACAAGTTTTTTATGTTCTGAAAATTTAGGTCTTTTCAATTAAGATTGCCCAAAAACCGTGGTTCCCAGTTCATTCATAAATTAAAAGGCGTATATTCAAAAATTGAACAACTCATCGCGATAGAATTAAATGCCTCGAAGGATGGCGATTTTATATATTTTGACTGGAAATGGGCTATGTGAAACTGGTAATTCATTTAAATTTTTTTTCCATCACTGCCCCCCTCCTCCAGCCAATGGGTAAGAATCATGTATGCTTTGCACTTCGAGTTACCAATAGGCCGTGTAGACCCTGAATTTAGGACAAGTTGGCCTTTCTTTCTCGTTGCAAAGAGTTGAGGAGTTCCAGACCATATTTGCCCTTTTCACCACCTAAACTTCAATCTTGATGCTTTTCTTTTCCTACTCTTCTTTCAACCTTTTTCTATGCTTATATACTTCGCTAGAGACCACTTTGTGCATTATATAATGGTTTCCTACATGTCCAGTGCGCCTTTTGTCGCATACTGGTCTTGAAAGATGACAGTGCTAATTACTTGCAGCTAGCTTTATGTAGTGTACCGCTGAAATGTTGTGTTTTTGTTTGTGTTCCTTCGTTTTAGTCTTGTTTCGCATACTTGTAGACGAATTTCGCTTCCGTTCGGTTTTTAAGCTAAGGTTCTGATGATAGAAGATGGTTCAAGTTTTTGACGAAAGGCTGAGCAACTAGTAAGTGCTGCTGCCCTCGTATTTGCTGCTACGTTGTTTGAATGCCAATTTGATGAAATCGGCATCCGATTTTCAAATAGTTTCTAATTTCCATTGTAGACGACTCAGATAGAGGCTTGCATAGATCTGCGGTATGTTTGAGCTTTAAGTTGTACGTGAACAGGGGGATACAACTATTGTATCGATCATTTTTTCGGTTCACTGCAGTCTTGTTTTCCAGCACTTACTACTTTCTTCTTCAACTTTGATCTTGTTTCATGAACTTCTTTCTCAGCTTACTGTTTCTATGCCTTTCTGGATAGATTTCGCGTTCCCTTAAATCCATACTAAATGGTGCCTTCCTCCTTCCTCTCTTTGGATCGCATTTGTTGCGGATAGGGAGTCTTACACTAACTAATAATTCAATCTAATCTAATCTGTACGTGAACATTCTCTGTATCAGGCTTCCTTCATTCTTTCTCATTGTCTAGGCGTAAAATTATTTCTGACTAATAACACCAAATGGAGTACACGAAACGCTCCCACTTTTCTGTCAGTTATTACACCAAATGTTATGTTATTGTTATAACATTGTATTCTGTTATAATGTAATTGTCATCATTTTGAAGATACAGCATCTGCAGCTAACTTTCTTCATCCATTGATGAACATTTGAGAGGACTTATTGTCAACTAGCTCACATGCGATACGACGCTATTCGAAATTAAAAAGTACTCTAACGTCAGAATAGGTTTGTTCTGAACCGTAAACTTTCATTTCATTAACGAGTTCATCGCTCCATTAAACTCATTTTATTGTTCAGTACAGATTCAAGATAGAGTGAACCGATGATTTGTATTAGAAAGTTTGTACCCTCCACGTAATTTATGCTTAGCGTTACTCATGTATAGCAATGAGTTGATTTTTGTACAATTTTGTACTTTTGGGTAGATTTTGTTTTTTTTCTGTCTCTAAGTACTACTGCCTAAATTTCGTATGTATTACGTACTAAGGCAATGTTTTCTGTTATACTTATGATTTTCTTTGATCTCTGAAATGTTTAGCTAGTATTTTGATGAAGCGCACCGCTGTTTTTCTTTGATCTCTGAAATGTTCAGCTAGTATTTTGATGAAGCGCACCGCTGTTTTTCTTTGAACTCTGAAATGTTTAGCTAGTATTTTGATGAAGCGCACCGCTGTTTTTCTTTGATCTCTGAAATGTTTAGCTAGTATTTTGATGAAGCGCACCGCTGTTTTTCTTTGATCTCTGAAATGTTTAGCTAGTATTTTGATGAAGTGCACCGCTGTTTTTCTTTGATCTCTGAAATGTTTAGCTAGTATTTTGATGAAGCGCACCGCTGTTTTTCTTTGATCTCTGAAATGTTTAGCTAGTATTTTGATGAAGCGCACCGCTGTTTTTCTTTGATCTCTGAAATGTTTAGCTAGTATTTTGATGAAGCGCACCGCTGTTTTTCTTTGATCTCTGAAATGTTTAGCTAGTATTTTGATGAAGCGAACCGCTGTTTTTCTTTGATCTCTGAAATGTTTAGCTAGTATTTTGATGAAGCGCACCGCTGTTTTTCTTTGATCTCTGAAATGTTTAGGTAGTATTATGATGAAGCGGACCGCTGTTTTTCTTTGATCTCTGAAATGTTTAGCTAGTATTTTGATGAAGCGCACCGCTGTTTTTCTTTGATCTCTGAAATGTTTAGCCAGTATTTCGATGAAGCGAACCGCTGTTTTTCTTTGATCTCTGAAATGTTTAGCTAGTATTTTGATGAAGCGCACCGCTGTTTTTCTTTGATCTCTGAAATGTTTAGCTAGTATTTTGATGAAGCGGACCGCTGTTTATCTTTGATTTCTGAAATGTTTAGCTAGTATTTTGATGAAGCGCACCGCTGTTTTTCTTTGATCTCTGAAATGTTTAGCCAGTATTTCGATGAAGCGCACCGCTGTTTTTCTTTGATCTCTGAAATGTTTAGCTAGTATTTTGATGAAGCGGACCGCATCACCGCGTACAGCGGCAGTTAATATTTTTTCTGTGTGCATGAGCATCGCTGCGTCGCTATAGCTCTCGACTCAGTTTCATTTATATTAATATTAACTTAGGTGTAGTTCTTCGTTCTTAGGAACGGACCAGTTTCACTCCTTTACTGAGAACATCGATAGATTTTTCAGTATGGTTCATTATTATTGTTTGTGTATTATAACTTCATTGGTTAAATAATAGTTTTTTGTTGTTTTCAATTGGAAAATAATTTCATACTTGAAAGAGGCATATTTTATTCATAATGCTCCTGCGGGAATAAAAGTAAGCTGTGTATGGGTTGGATCTTTTCGCAGAAAAGGTTGGACCTCATCGCAGAAGAGGTCCAACCAGCATTTATTGTCTCGTAGTACACGTCTTTCATCATTCGTTCCCAGGTGTGTCATACGGTGTGTGAAAACCCTCTGTATACCAAGTTGTTTTTCAGTATACTTGCCAAGTAATTTGTTTTTGACTAACCTAAGAAGTATCCATGTCAATCTTATTAATTGTACGTGGTGCAATAAAAAATTTCATCAAACTGCCTGAATCGCCAGCGGTAATGCGATTTCCAAATATAAAGACTCGGTAACTTCCCACGTTCAAAGGAAGATACGACTAGTTTTTTATTGAACCGTTCCCTGCGGCTCGTACAGATAATTGCCTTGCAGCAATACTTCTATGTAAATAAAACGGACAAAAGTGCATCGCATGTTATGTTTACTGGGCACCATAATGCATCTGCACGTGGCAGATGAACCAGAGAACCGTCCTATTTCCGGTTCCTCTGTCGTGGTAACAGAGTTTGTTAAAACTGTCAGTTACCCAGAGGCTTCTTTATGTTTCTGTAGATTCAACGGAAGTTCTTATAGTTTCTAGAAAAGAGACGGCAACCTATAATTCGTCCGGCATAATGCCGGCATCACCCGTTCTAACAACGGACATATAGACGTTCCCTGTGCGAAATACAGATAGTTCAAAATATTTCTGTAAATTAAACAGAGATATAACGATAGTTCCGTTGGACTAACGGTGCGTCTATCGCAGTCCGTTAACTCAACAGATGTCTGTAACGACGACGGAAGCAATTGATGCATCTGGCGGACTAACAGAGAGAAAAAAACTCTCTGGCGAAAAAGCTGCCAGACAATTTTCCGTTGTTTTAACACTTTTTTTTTTACAGTGATCATTGACGCTGAGCGTGCAGGCTTCAACTTTTGAGATAATTCCCTCGAAACATTGGTCATGTAATTTCGTGGAAGAATTTTTTACTGAAAGTATTTCAATCGACATTCCGTTTAGAAGAGTGAAATTGTTTCTATAGGTTTGCGTATGCGAATTGACAACTTCGAAGTTATGTTGTACGTGTAGCATTTTTGCAGTTCCACCGTACGGTTCACTCTATGCTGATACCAAAATGCAGTGTGTACGTTGTTTGTTTGTATGCTTTTGTATTTTATCAAATGAATCAGTAGCTCATAAAATTTAGTATATTTTCAAAATTAAATTTTTTAGATGATCATTATTTTGTTGAAACCAATGCCAGATCTGCGACATAAAGAAGAAGTACAAGGCACTCACTTGAAGTCATTCGTTAAGTTTTCCAATAAATCAAAATATATTTTTATTATTGTTCCAAAAAACAACTACTTCACGGCTTGGTTTTCGTCATCCATAAACGCAAAGTTGTTTTGACATCAGAATATCTTATCCCCGGGTTTGTGTGATACTTAGAATTTCCTTCGACAAGCTGTGTATAGATTTCAGAAACGTGAATGGTTGAACGGCATGGAAAAGTCCAAAGAGAAAACCACTAACCTTCCCGTTCATTCTTTACAGGCTTCATCTTTTTTGTCATGTTTACTTAGTAATTTTAATACCTAAGGATTTTACAAATTACTGCAATATTTCAATGCAGCAAGATTTGTTTTTACTTGAACGTTTTGTTGATTTCAGATCTCACAGCTTCAGTTCATTCATGTCAGTTGGTGATCAAGGTATTGTACTTTTTACAGACAGATCTGAAATGCTCGGATTAACTAACACGTTGTTGTAGAAGGTTGTTAAAGTCTCAGTAATTCGAGTGCTGTCACAAGTCACTCATGCACGATAATGTTTCAGATAAATTATTCTTCTGTATAGGCGACCTGAATGAGACTTTTTTCTGATGACAGTAAAGAACATAGTAAAGAGTTGTAATTAACATCATGTTACCGCTTTGCATATGGAAAAAACCTTCAGATGTGGTCAACTGCTGTTCTGACTCGAGTTCTTCAACAGTATTCAAAGGTGGGTTTAACGAGCAACTTTTGTTAATGGACATCAAATTTCATATGTGTATCGTACTGCATTGAAGCAGGAAATGCATTATATAACTGCTGGTATTAACATTTGTTGCGCAACGTATTTTGAGAATATAGGTCGATAGTTCGCACTCAAATGCATCGATTTTGTTGCAATCTAGTCTAGTTCACTTCATATAAAGATTTGAGGGTAGCCCGAGCAATGGAAAATTTGCAGTCACAAGTCACTCAACTTCAGCTTAACGCAGTGCGATGAATTCTCATAACTTCCACTTTTCGACATTTGATTGAAACACTGAAGTAAACCTGCTCTAAATTTCTAAAACTTATGAAAAACATAGCGAAATAAGAATGTATTTTGAAAATCGTGAACTTGAAGCTAATGAAAAATTGTATCCTCTGTGTAATGATGA
This sequence comes from Morinoia aosen, assembly GCA_030386875.1. NCBI lineage: Eukaryota > Metazoa > Arthropoda > Malacostraca > Amphipoda > Talitridae > Morinoia > Morinoia aosen. Next base: position 59,611,995 of record CM059579.1, on the reverse strand, counting down.
ATTGTTAGCGGTTAGGCAGAAGAGACTCAAACACAAAAATCTTTGGTTGAAAGCATGTGCACTGTTTTTCATGACGTTGATGATAGATGAACCTTGGTTAACTAAATACCTCGAGGGCAAAGACCTGTACAGGCAAGATCTAGAACCTGTGGACATATCACATTGTCAGTACAAATTAGGGCCCGCTGTGTTTGGATTCTACATGGGGTCTATTTGCTGGTGCCTTCACGTGTCACTTTCATGAGCATGGCTGTATACCAGTGTCAGAATTTCTGAAGCCTTGCTAGTTTTTACGATGCAAATCGAGGGACATCCTAATAGGAGATTCAAACTCAAAAATGTATTTACATATGTACTGTGAATTGCTTCACTCTGAATATTCTCTGCTGAGGTGGTTGGCAGAAAACAAGAAAACAACCTTCGAAATGAAAGTTTCAATGAACAAACTGTGGGACTAAGTTTTTTATGACAACACTACATAGGTGAGCTGGAAATCGTCTTGACGTACGTAGCTCAAGAACGCAATTTGCAATTCGTCTTATTTATGAGTGAGGTTATCAAAAGCTGAAATTTCTCCAGAAAATACTGTCAACCTAATGGAGATTCTCAGGTTAGCTAAAGTCTCTCAAAAGGAAGCGTAATCTTTACGGATGATTTTGGTAAGTTATTTTTAATAGGCTCTCAGGAACCAAAAAAAAAAACTTTTCCGTTACATAGGGTATTGAATCATAGGGTATATTGAAATATTGCATTGAATCTGAAAATTTGACATGATCTTCTCAATTAAGAAAAAATGATTAAGAAATATTGCAAAGTGTTTCTTGGTGAATGCAGTACATCATATTTTTGCTCACACAATTCCGACATTACTCTCATAACATATTCTGCTAATGTTATTTCAAACAACGCGGTTTTGATGTCACCATAGCCGATCTACTCTAAACGATATATCTTTAATAATCTAATAGCCGGAGTACCACTATCAAAATTCTCTGAAACGCTTTCATTGCTTAGACATTTGAGGGTGATAGGGTCATGAAACAGAGCCGAAAGGGGATTAATAGCATTACTAAATTAATGAAATCATTACTGAAACAATATTGAAAATAATTCACGAGCTACATGCTCTAAACTATTGAGCTTCGAACCTCTTTATGAATCATCAGAGGATTTGATGTTTTAGACGCGCAATAATTGGCATAAAAGCAGGAGAGATAACATTTCAAAGAAATCGTACAAAACTCTGGGAATCTTTCTTTCGTTCTTAGCTTTGAAGGTCGGAAATTGGGAGACGATAAACTGTAAAACATCCCTGAGAGATGCTAGATTACGTTCATAAGATCGAATTCGTTTGGAATTTTCGATGGAGTGTAGGAGTTTTTTAGAAAAACCAAGATATAATGCCTCATGGATTTTTTTTTATTTTGCTTTTCATTACAGATTAAATATGTAATGCTAGAAACGGCACAGATAGAACATAATTTAGTAAGACTGAATAGGTCCGATCTTGATGTTGGAGAACACAACAGTAGCATCAGCGTACCCGCTCTCCACATCAGAAGGCACTCCGCTGTCAGTAGGGCAAGGGCCTCGAAGAATACCAGGGGCGTTGAGGTCGGGAGCGTCCAACGGGTAGGAGCTGTCGAGCCACAGCATATTGGCGTAGTGATCGTCCCAGAGACTCATGACAAGAACATGACCACGGCCCAGTGAAGCGCCCATATTACTCAAACCGCCCTTAGCTGCGTGGTCATCGTAGTCACCGAAGTAACTCTTGATTTCAGTGCAGTATTCCTCTGTAATAGAATCGTAAGGAGTCACGCCATCGAAGTTGACAGCGGTGTTCTGGATGGTCTGTCCGTTTTGTTGGTAGACACGACGTACTTCTACGAGTTCCCCGCTGTCGCTACCATCTGAAGTGATGAACTGAGTGATGACCGTGATTGGCGAGTTAGAATCGACAGTCAGACCAGGTCCATAGAAGTCATACTGTCCATTTCTGTACGCAGCAAAGTCGCAGCCATCCTTGTCGCACACTCCGCTGTAGCGGTCGTCGCCATTGTCTCCGCAGTCAGAGCCAGTGCAAGGGTAGTAGCCATCGACATTGCAGGGATGAGAGGTGAAAGACTGGGCTTGACTGGCGAAAAAAAGCGTAAAATATTAGCCCGGGAATAATAAGTTTGAAAATAAATTCAACACATGGTGAAATTTGCTCATTACGAATTCTAATTTTAAAACGCATAGAAAACTCCATAGAAAACGGTCGAGCTACAAATTTATTTTTTAGTCAGATGATTTTGCAAAATGTGATTCCCCCATTGGCTTCTATGAGCATAGCCTTTCTTCACTGGAATTAATTTACAAACTATTCGCGGGAATAAACTCCAGTACAGCCATTTATGCAAATCATGAAATAATATTTTCTTAACTGTTCACGCGTTCTTGGTTTCATAAAATTTTGTGTTGTTCCGACATGAATTTAGTTAGTTTCTGTGAAAAACAGCTCCAAGTTTCTAAGAAGTTATGTATTATTAGTGTATCATTTTTGGTAAATTAACGAAACACACTCGTAACATGAAAAATTTAAATTAATTTGAACAATGTATTGATGAAGTAAATATTTAACTATTTGAAGATAACTAATGCTATATAATTTTTACATTTTTTACTCATCAGTAAGTCGCACCAATTTTTGATTTCGATTCGAAAAAATCATCATTTCTTACTGAAAACTGAGCCACAACATTTGATTAAGAACTATTTAGTTTTATGAAATACTTCTCACACTTTGACAACGCATGAAATATGACATTCAAATTCAAAAGAAAATAAGTGTTACCTGTTGGCTTCCCAGATGTCCATTTCGAAGCAGCAGATACCGAGCGTGCCCTCTCCAGCGTTAGGATCGTTGGTAGATGGCGCCCATCCGTCACTGTTGGCTTTGCCGGCAATGAACTTCATGTCATGGGGACACTGGGCGTCACAGTATCCAGTACCGTAGGCAGCACCAGCTTCATTTTCGGGATATTCTGATAGGCCGCCATCTTCGTCCATCTCAACAAAATACAATGCTCCATTGAGACCACACGGAAGACCTGACGCATCAATGTCAACTGAGAATTCCTTATTCTTGAGGTAAAATATGCGGTACGCTGAGTCAGACGCCATGAGGTATACACGGGACCCAACGTTGGTCGAATATGTCCCTACGGTTAGGAACTTGATGCTGACCGAACCACCTGAAGCCGTGATTCCGTAGGTGCCAGTCCATGTAGCTTCGTCAACACCGTCAATAGCACAGTTTGCTGTGCAAGTATCGGCGTCAGGGCAGAACTCCGATGACCACTCATTGCCGTCATAACAGTTGGTGTAATCATCAACGCTGTGAGTCCAGCGCCAGTTAGAATCCATGACAATTGTAGTGGATTCCGATGAACAGGAGCCGGATTCACAATTCTGAATGGGCAAAGACAAGTGCACTTCAGGAGTGTAAGTGCCGGCCTTCTGGCCGTAGCACAGACCAACTACAGCCAACAGGATCAGGAGAGACTTCATCTTGCTTAGCTCGCGAAGACAATGTGAGCAGCGTAGAAATTTTCTTCCTTAAATACCCGCAGCGTGAGAAGCCACACCTGACAATAATATTGTTAGTATCTGCGTGACGCACGATGTTTGTGTACATACTAATATTTCGTGACCTTCGTTGGTAGTTCGAGTATTAAAATATCTTTTTTGTTCATTCGAAATATTTCAAATGTACACATCAACTTCAGTACGTGCACGTCTGAACACATAGACTCGAGACTCAAAGCGAGTGTAACTATGAAACTGAATCATATAGAGTCACCATTCATAGAATTGACCATAAAAGGTAAACGGATTATGCATGGAACGGTATATAGGCCTTTAATAGCTTGTCCAGTATCTTTCCAGAATGAGCTCCATCGGATTATGTCGCAGTTTAACGGGTCTTTATACAATGACCTAATAATCTGCAGTGACTTCAATAATTATTCTGATCTGCTGAAACATGAAAGCTGTGAACGAATCTCAAATTTCCTAATTGTTTCTCAGTCTAAAACTTTCCTTCCTATTATCACAAACCCTACGGGGATAACCTCAGAATCGCAATACGCTGGTCGACCATAGCTTAATGACAAATCCAACTCATTATCTTACTAGAATGATAACTTCCGATTTATCAGATCATTTTTTAATTTTTCTTATTAAGAAAAGTGCCTATATCGCTTGCACCAAGCCCCAGGCTAAAACTTATACATACCGTAACATAAACGAATTAAATTTGGGAGAAATGCGCACCGTTCTAAAAGAACTAATGCCAACAATGCACACCTCTCAACAGGACAATGATGCAACGAACATTGATGGAGCAATACTAAACTTGACTGAAATTCGAACGAAAAGTCATCTTTAAAATACAAAAAGAAAACAACTCAAAAAATGCATGACATTACTTATTGACTAGGGATAAAGGAAATAAAGGATTTTAGAGTCTCTGTTCATTTTTAAAACGAAACCTGTTTTAAATAATCATCTTAGCTCATTTCCTTTATCCCTAGTCAATAAGTAATGTCATGCATTTTTTGAGTTGTTTTCTTTTTGACTGAAATTATGATGACCGCATAAAATCAGTGTTTTCCGATCGTAACTAACACAATTACATCGAAAAATCGACAAAAGCCCTGGATTACTGAAGACATCGTGATAAATTTACGTCAAGCGTACCTAGCCCTCTTATACGAAGGGTCAAAATCTAAAGAAATGTACAAAAGATTCAGGAACTATGCGACAAACATGATAATGACATAACAAACTAGTTTACGCTCAAATTTCCTCTATTTAAAGCTAATGTTAAAAAAATTTAGTGCCAGCCTAATTCTTGCTATCAACCGAATATTTTTGCTATGAAAACGATTAAGTCTATTGTTCAAGATAATGTAAAATACCACGGGAAGAAAGATATTGCTAATCTTTTAAACAATATTTTCGTCAATGTAGGGAAAATATAGCTGATAGTATTCCAAGTGAACCTGCTGATCACTTGGAATATATGAATGATTTTCGTGAACACAACTCTTTTTTTTCTTCAAGCCTATCAACTCTTCCCATGTAATTGCGCGTATGTACAACCTGAAAAATAAATCGAGTGGATTACAAATGTTTTTGAGTAAAGTACATAAAGTTTCAGCTGATATTATAGCCCCGCTCATATTCAATATTATTAACCAGTCTCTTTTCCTAGGCAATTCCCTAACCACCCTTAAAGGTGTTATAGTTGCGCCTATTTTTAAAAGTGGTGAAAAAACTGTGTAAAAAATTATAGACCTGAATCTGTGCTATCAATTTGTTAGCAAAATATTCGAGAAAATTGTGAATAAAAAGTGTATTCTTATTTAGAACAAAAATCATTTCTTTATGATGAAAAAATTTGGTTTTTGCTCTAAGAAATCAACGACACAGGCTGTATTAAATCATGTAAAATACCTTCACTCTAACACTGATGATGGAAAACTTGCTTTCCTCGTATTTCTTGACTTTCGAAAAGATTCGATTGTGCGGACTATAACATTACTTTCGAAACTCCACTGTTGTGGCATTCGAAGAGTTGCTCATGATGATTCAGATCATACCCATCAAATCAGAAGCCATACGTTGTCATTGAAGATGCAAAATCTGACCTACAAACAATTAGCCATGAAATTCCACAAGGATCTGTCCTTCGGCCTCTCTTATTTTTAATTTTTATCAACGACATATATAAATCTACATCTTTTTTCAAACTCATTCTTTTTGCCGATGATAGCACGCTTTCTACGATTCTTCCAAACCAAAATCCTGCTCGAATTGCGGAGAACATAAATACTGAACTGCATAAGGTTTCATAGTGGCTTAAAGCTAATAAAATAAGCTTTAATATCGATTAAAACAAAATATATAACATTCTAAGACAAGGAAAATATATCTCTTGCTCGCATTAAAAGTAGCGAAGATGAAATCGGAGAAACCATTTCATTTACGTTAATGGACATCATAAAAGATAAACATCTGACCTTTAAAGAGCACATTGCTCATTATAGTACTAAGTTATCAAAATCCGTCGGAATCCTCCATAAAATGAAAAATTTAGTGCCTGAAGAAGCTTTAAAAAGGCTTCACCGAAGCGCCCATTCCACCATACTTGCAATACGGAATAGAAGCATGGCACAGAACTGATAAAAATAAAATCAATGTACTTTTTACTCTGCATAAGCGAGCCATCAGAGCGGTAATGAAACTAGTGTATAATGCTCACACAAATGATTAATTCAAAAGTTTATAAATGCTTAAACTTACATATCTCTACAAACTCTCCGTGTGTAATTTCAATATAAAACATTGACCAATGATGGCCACAAAAACCTCAAAGAATTATTAACTGCGCAAACTGGTCACCACGACCATTTAGCCCGAAATAGAAGTAACTTGATGCTTCCTTATTATTCAATAGCTTGGTCACAGCACAGTATCCTCTTCGTTGGAACTAAAACTTTGAGCTCAATCTCTGCGAAGATCCGTGCAAGTAATTCTTAAAAAATATTTAAAATTAATTTTGAAATTTTGAACAGGTACCTATACTCAAACTTGATCATTGTATTCGACTTGAGAAACAATTTACTTCTGTATCGCTTGTGGTAAACAATTTAAACAATTTTAAACAATTTATTTACCACAGGAGATACAGAGGTAGGTGATACAGAGGTAGAGTTATACTTAAGTCTAGTACAATGGTCAAATTTGAGTATAGCTACCTGTGGGCCCGAATAAGTTCAGCGACTTCTAGGGCATCCTACCATCACGCTATTCTAGGGTGTACAAAAGTTTAACCTAGTTCACTTAACCTAGTTTCGCATTAGACTGATCATTGAGATGATTAACTCGATATTTTACAAGTCGGCTATATTTAACAGTATGTTCGATAAAACGATTCAAGAGCAGAGAGAAGATTGGTTATGGTACACAAGGCAAGTTACATTATGACATTATCATTAGTTACATGTAGGAGGCAAGATTTCGACACGGTGATCTTACACTACTAGTATTCTGATAGGAAGTGAGACTCAAGATGTCTTTTGAATACTTTGTACGAATTACATTCACGGATCTCTGCAGGTATAGAGTTCCAAGTTTTGGTTCCAACGAAGAGAATACTGTGTTGCGACCTGGCCTTTGAATAATAAGGAAGCATGAATTTACTTCTATTTCGGGTAAATAAATTGTTTAAAATTATACCTTATTTACCTTGGCTTGTAAGATCAAGAAGATTCAGATTTATTAGAGACCGCAACATCAATAATTAACTTCATCACACTAATTATACGGCACTCGTTGGAAATAAAAATCTCCGTTTTGGACACTGATGTTAATCTGACCATGATTAACTCTAGTCTTTCAAATTTCTAATGACTTTGGGATAAGTCAATATGTAACGTATATTTACTAACTTTAACAACAAGACAACAGAGCTTGAATTAATATTTTAGCATCTATGAAGAAGCACCTTCACTATGACGCCTGTAAAATTGCCAACGTATTCAGAAATGTTACCAAGTCCTTCCTTATTTTCTACAATGGTGTGATTAAAAATAAGTAGCAATTATCGTCCACAAAATACGGAATCAATAATATATAGTGTAATTTAAAATACATTAATTGTACATCTTAGAATAGCGTTGATGATATGATACTCTAAAAGTCGCAGAACTTATTCGGGCCCACAGAAGCTATACTCAAATGTGACCATTGTAATACACTTAAGAAACAATCTTTCGATGTATCGATTGTGGTGAATAAATTTTTAAACTTTTTAAATCTCAGTGTAATATTTGCTACTGCGACCTTGCAAATGTGCTTTAGAATGTGCTCGTACTTTCCTCTTTTCAACATCGGGAGAAATTAATAGAACAGATATGTAATTTGAATTAAAATTGAAATCTCAAGCTCTGTGAATTTTCCACATTCAATACACTGCTAAAAAGCTTAAACTCGTTTAACTTCGCTTATAAACAGTTAATTTTAAGGGGACCATCCGGGGGGTTGAACTAGCTTCGTCCGATTCGTTTGAAAATTGGCCAGTATATGTATTTGTTGAAAGTAAACCGTCGCTTGTCGTCACTTTTTCGATTTAGGCCTTATTTTTTTTTTACGAAAAATTCGTTTTTTGGGGCATATTTAGGTACCATTCAAATCCTATCAGGGCATTGAGTTTTGATGCTAGAACAAAACCAAAGACAGTTTTAGAATCCTTGGAACATTTCTAACAAAAGTACATTTATTTTTTTTGAAAATTCGAATTTTTTTTATTTTTTTCAATTTTCTAAACCCTTGAAAATTTTTTGGGTTTAGAACAATATATTTTTTCAAAATATTTGAATTTGAAAACAAAAAGAATGTACTTTTGTTAGAAATGTTCCAAGGATTCTAAAACTGTCTTTGGTTTTGTTCTAGCATCAAAACTCAATGCCCTGATACGATTTGAATGGTAAAAACGGTAATTTTTCACTAGAGCCCAAAAACAAAGTATGTCCATTGAATTGGAATATCATGAAAATTTTAGTACATGAATGCAGTTTCCATGATTTATTTCTATGTACGAATTATGAGCAACGTTTTCCCTCTTGAATTTCAATGAAACACAAGAAAAATAGTGCATAAAATTATAGAGAAATATTACAGTTCTTTTGAGTACTCAGTCATATTGAGGTCTCACCAACTTTTTTCGTCCGATTCGTTTGAAAATTGGCCAGTATATGTATTTGTTGAAAGTAAACCTTTTTTACTCGTGTCACTTTTCGATTCAGGCCTTAGTTTTTTATTATTTTTCGAAAAATTCGTGGAGGAGTCCCCCCCCGGTCCCCCCCCAATACCACCATTCGGGGACCCAATTTGGCCCGGGGATGGTCCCCTTAAAAGTACCGGTCCCAAGTAAATTTCACCAGCTTTAACGAACAGTAAACCATTTTCAGCGTAATCTATGGGAAACACAACACATTCCTGGATCGAATATCATGTAAAAACTGATCAGTTATTTAAATTGTTTTTCTTGGAAATAAAAATATGTTTTTGGTCTAATTATTTAAAGTGGAATAGTGTTAGTTGAACTTAGTTCCAACAATAGTTTTTGTCGAAGTCTTTTGTTGGGCGTCATTTTTACCGAGTACGAGAATCCGTTCGAGACACTTAACAAATCCAAAATTCTGATAGCTAGTAATTGTACTTTCATCTCTATTTCTATTTTTCAGTCCTGTAGTATGTTTAATTGTCTATTTTTCAGTCCTATAGGATGTTTAATTGTGTCTCCTAGTAGTGTATCACTTATTTTTTCATGATCGGCAAATATTATTACAGAAGTACCACCAGCTAATGGTATTGCAGCTATAAAAACTCTAAGGAAAGCAGCATCTGTGAATAAATAACCCATTTTGATCAGCTCCTCAAAACAGAAAATAACTTTTTATTATTACCCTAATTACCCTAAGGAAGAACTTTTATGGACATTTCATTCATGTTTAGCAAGTGTGATGGATATCCTGCCTCAGTTTTTTGCTATTAAACACAGTGTTTCATTTTTGAAAATATCGGAATGCCAAATCTGATTTCCATCCTCATAAATTAAGTACATCAAGGCGTCATCGAAGACAGAAAATATTTACGATCAGAAATATTAAACTTGAATTCGATTTTAATTCAGTTTACAATCCAAGAGATATTGCACAAAATACGTTTCAAAATTGTTTTAGAATATTAATGGAACATACGAATTCGTCCTGCCAAAGGGACCAGACAAACTCACCCCCAAGTTTGCAGGGAAATATTACAAAAATACATTGATGTTTTTTGAGCTCCACAACTTGTCGTTATTGCTCAATGTATACATTTTATCGATAGGTAAACATAATTCATTTTAATTGTCAATTCAAATGAACAATATTTAACATCTCGATATTTTTTATCTCATCATGAGTAAATTTTATTTAATGAATGTCCTGAATACTTTGAACGTGCACATCATACGCAGTATGTTCTTGACACGCTTTGATTAATTCTGATTCAAATAAGAGTATTTAATTATGAATATTTTTCAGCAGTAAAAATTGTTCAAATGTTTGGCATTGTATTTTCTTGTCATTCAGACCAGCAATAGTTGGGCCAATTTGCTATAATTCAGCTCATCGTATCCCAGAAAACAGTGTCGCTGCTTTCCTTGAGAACACCATTGAAGTGAAATAAAGTTTCAGAGGCAGCATAATTTGTCCAGCGATTTGACTCGTTTACGGTTTCAAGACCGAAACAGTTGCATTTCCCGCGGCTTATAGTAGTATTTGAGAGAAAAGTCTATTCGATTTTGACGTGCAACATGCGCTTGATGTGTTGATCTCGTTCAACGCTACTCAGTTTAAACTTGCATCGATGTTACTGGCTGAAGTGCTGTGTCTGAGCCACTCACTTGATTTAGAATGGTCTAGTTAAAAGTCAAACTTGATTCCAACATAACAACATTAATTATCAAATAAAGATCAATTTCAAGAACATCGAGAGCATATTTCATTAGAAAATTTCAATTGGTTTTCAATTAAACATGACCGTGCTTTATTCAAGAGATAAAAGAAAAAATCCTCTTCTTTGAAAGGAATAACTGACTGCTGTCCAGACGACAGCAAGATATAAATGAAACATTTTAAATATGAACGTATATTTCTGATAGCGTCCCAACTATTGATTTCCAACCTTATAAATAATTTTTTTATTCCCAAACAAGCTGTTATTACAACATACGCTTATGTATTTGAGTGTATGGTTAATATTACTTTTAATATCCAAGAAACTTGAAGAAAGTTCAAACTTATTTTCGATGGCGTTGGCTAACCGAAAGGCTTGACCAACAAGTACTCCAAGATTATAAAAATATTCAATTATAATTATAATTATAAGAAAAAACAATGAAAAGTATATAATGCAACTGAAAGAAGAATATAAAATAGTCAAAAAAGGCATCAGATTGAATTTAAAACATACAGTCTATGCGTCAAGGTGCAATTTTTACCATTAAGGTTTACCCTATTTTATTTTACACATCAGTTGGGAACATTATGAATTCGCTACATGCTGTACTAAATACCAATATCACAGGAAACTCTATCGTGATGTTGGGGAAAAAAAGATCCGGAGTGTTTCGATCAATATTATGATTAAATCGCAGTTGGACGAATTCTGAAAGCAGAGAAAGTAAATCGTAAATTCGTATCATATCTCAGGAAATTTTGCGAAATGATAATTTCGACAAGTAAATTCAATGTCGAAAACTTCATTCCTGTGTCAAAAACCAAGTTGGATGACTATTGAGCATAAAAAGAGTATAACGATTCCAGAAACTGATGAAACTTCAATAATTGCCAGTTATTATTAAACAAAATTTTCAAATCTGCCTAAAAAATCAATCCAATGAATCGAATTGGCCTACTCTGATGCAAATTCTACGGAAACATCAATATTCCAGACTTGTATACTCAACTTACCTTGAGTGACATCAAATCTAAAAAATTAACAAAGTGTATTCTTTATCTTTGTGATTTTTTATTTATATATTCAAACAGAGGAAAATTTAGTAATCATAGTTGCAAAGACTGACGAAAAAAACAACCGCCTATACCATCCAATGCAGCTGCTCATAATCTGTAAATATCACACAAAAACCAATCAACTTAACAGCTGCTGAGCAGGCCAGCAGTCCAAGAAATCTCCGTTGTCTCTCACGGTGCGGGTATATAAGGCGAAGAATGATCACTTCAGTCACATTGTCTCTGCAGGCTAAGCAAGATGAAGTCTCTCCTGATCCTGTTGGCTGTTGTCGGTCTGTGCTACGGCCAGAAGGCCGGCACTTACACTCCTGAGGTGCACTTGTCGTTGCCCATTCAGAATTGTGAATCCGGCTCGTGTTCATCGGAATCCACAACAATTGTGATGGATTCTAACTGGCGCTGGACTCACAGCGTTGATGATTACACGAACTGCTACGACGGCAACGAGTGGTCATCGGAGTTCTGCCCCGACGCCGATACTTGCACAGCAAACTGTGCCATTGACGGTGTTGACGAAGCTACATGGACTGGCACCTACGGAATTACGGCTTCAGGTGGTTCGGTCAGCATCAAGTTCCTCACCGTAGGGACATATTCGACCAACGTTGGGTCCCGTGTATACCTCATGGCGTCTGACTCAGCGTACCGCATATTTTACCTCAAGAATAAGGAATTCTCAGTTGACATTGATGCGTCAGGTCTTCCGTGCGGTCTCAATGGAGCTTTGTACTTTGTTGAGATGGACGAAGATGGCGGCCTTTCAGAATACCCCGAAAATGAAGCTGGTGCTGCCTACGGTACTGGATACTGTGACGCCCAGTGTCCCCATGACATGAAGTTCATTGCCGGAAAAGCCAACAGTGACGGATGGGCGCCATCTACCAACGATCCTAACGCTGGAGAGGGCACGCTCGGTATCTGCTGCTTCGAAATGGACATCTGGGAAGCTAACAGGTAACACAATTATTTCTTTTAAGATTTGAATGTCATATTTCATGCTTAGTTCTTGAAGTGTGCGAAGTTTTTCGTGAAGCTAAATAGTTCTCAATCAAATGTTTGTAGCTCAGTTTATTGTATGAGAGGACGAATTTTTTTGGAAATGCAATCAGTAATAGGTACGACATATTGATGAGTGAAAATATAAAGTATTTTATAACTTTAAATATTTTCAAATTGATAAATATTTACTCTATAAATACACTGCACTAATGAGTTTAAATCGGATGAAAGTCATATTTCATTACGACATGTTACGAATGCTTGGCGCAAATTGAAAAATCTACAATTTCTCAGAAACTTGAAGCTGTTATTCACAGACACTCACCTTACTCGTGTAGGAACAACATAGAACTTAGCTCAACCAGGAAACTATGAGCGGTTTGCAAAATATTATTTCATAATTTACTTAAATGGCTTTACTGGAGTTTATTCCCGTGAATTTTTTCAAATTAATTCGAGTTATGAGGGGTTGAACTCATGAAGACAACAGGGTTATACTCGTAATATTTTGCCAATTCATTTTAATAAAAAGTGATTTCGTAGCTCTAAAATTTCCTATGCAGTTTTCTATGTAATTGAAAATCGGAATTCTTAATGAGCAAAATTAATATTACAAAGTGTTAAATCTATTCTCACACTTCAATAGTATTCCTGCGCTAATATTTCAAACCTTTTTTCGTCAGTCAAGCCCAGTCTTTCACCTCTCATCCCTGCAATGTCGATGGCTACTACCCTTGCACTGGCTCTGACTGCGGAGACAATGGCGACGATCGCTACAGCGGAGTGTGCGACAAGGATGGCTGCGACTTTGCTGCGTACAGAAATGGACAGTATGACTTCTATGGACCTGGTCTGACTGTCGATTCTAACTCGCCAATCACGGTCATCACTCAGTTCATCACTTCAGATGGTAGCGACAGCGGGGAACTCGTAGAAGTACGTCGTGTCTACCAACAAAACGGACAGACCATCCAGAACACCGCTGTCAACTTCGATGGCGTGACTCCTTACGATTCTATTACAGAGGAATACTGCACTGAAATCAAGAGTTACTTCGGTGACTACGATGACCACGCAGCTAAGGGCGGTTTGAGTAACATGGGCGCTTCACTGGGCCGTGGTCATGTTCTTGTCATGAGTCTCTGGGACGATCACTACGCCAATATGCTGTGGCTCGACAGCTCCTACCCGTTGGATGCTCCCGACCTCAACGCCCCTGGTATTCTTCGAGGCCCTTGCCCTACTGACAGCGGAGTGCCTTCTGATGTGGAGAGCGGGTACGCTGATGCTACTGTTGTGTTCTCCAACATCAAGATCGGACCTATTCAGTCTTACTAAATTATGGTTCATCTGTGACCTAATCTGAGCTCGTTTCTAGCATTACATATTAATTTAATGAGTAATGAACTGCAAAATAAAAAATGTCCATGAGCCATTATATCCTGGTTTTTCTCAATGATTCCTTGATTCCATCGAGCATTCCAAATGAATTCAATCTTATGAACATAATCTAGTATCTATCAGGGAAGCTTTACAGTTTTTCGTCTCCAATATTTCCTCTGAACACTGTTGAGGAATTCGAGGCAGAAGTAGATCCGCAGTTGACCATGTCTGAATGTTTTTCAATGTTCAACGTTGTAAGATGATGGTAATTACAACTGTTTGATGTTCCCTTTACACTCATCCGAAAAAAGTTCCGTTGAGATCACTTCTACAGAAAAATAATTTAACTTGAACATTATTGTTCATGAGTGATATGTGGTAGTACTCGAATTACTGGGACGATAACAACCCTCTACAACAACGAGTTTGTCAATCCGAATATTTCCAATCTGTGTGAAAAAGTACAATATCTTGGTAACCAACTGACACAAAAGAACGGGAGCTGTGAGTTCTGAAATCGACAAAGTCATAGACATAGCGAGACTTACTGTATTGTAATATTACGGTTATTTAGAAAAACCTTTATGTATTAAAATTAAATAGTACACATAGCAAAAAATTTGAAGGCTCTAGAGAATGAACTGGAAGATTAGTCGTGTTCTCTTTGAACGTTTCTTTTCCGTTCACGATCCCTCAAAAATGGCTAATGACTTTAACACTTTCTTCTCAAAAGTTAGCGAAGATATTTCCAATGAAATCACCAGAACAGTTTCAGACACATCCGTAGGTGCAAATCTGAGCGATGTTTCATCCTCAAATTCTGGAAACAAATGGAGACCAAAGCCTGTTAGCGTCATAGAGATACGAAAAATCTTATACCCACTAAAAAATACTAAAGCGACTGGACATTTGGCATTAGCCTCTAATACATAAAAGACAGCTTCCTTGTCACAGCACCCCTCATTCGCTTGATAATAAATACCTCTACAGTCACAAACAAGTTGCCCAATCAATGAAAACTATCCATTATTAAGCTATTACACAAATCTGGTGATATCAACATAGCCTCAAACTACAGGCCAATCAGTCTCTTGCCTGTTATGTCCAAAATATTAGAAAAAGTAATAACAAACCAGCTCTCGTCTTACATAGACGAGTCACATCTACTTCATCGCAATCAATATGCTGACAGAAGGAATACCAGTACTCAAGACGGTGAAAAATATACAATGATAGAAAAATTTACAATGATATTGACCAAAAAAAATTAACTCTCCTACTAATGCTTGATCTCTCCAAAGCTTTCGACAGTGTTAAGCATAAGAAACTTCTACAGAAAATTTCAAACCTCACAATAGACACTCAGTGATTTGAAAGCTACCTGCTAAACCGCTCTCATGCAGTGTGCTTGAATAACAAAATGTCACCATTCATGCCAATTAATTTGGGCATACCCCAAGGTTCAATCCTCGGCCCACTACTATTTTCAATTTTTATCAATGATTTCCCCACAATGCAGGCAAGCAAGAAAATCTCAATGTATGCTGATGACGTACAAATTGCCATGACAAGCTTAACAGCGGATTTAAAAGAAACACAAGCCAACGCTGAAAGCCTTCTGAGAAATCTTAAATTGTGGTATGACCATAATGGCCTCAAACTTAACGCAAGTAAAACGTATTGCAATATTTTCGGATCACAGAATGCGACTAATAATTTACCACCATTTACGCTAACATTCAGAGACGATATTATTGAACCGGTAGATATGGTAAAAAATCTTGGTGCTTGGTTTGACAAAAATATGACTTTCAATTCACAAGTAGAAACAATGTGCAACCAAAAGAACGTAACCTTAATGTTCTTTCATCGCATTAAGAACACACTTAACTAAAAATCTAGGTCATTAGTGGTTCAGTCTTTAGTTTTATCGCGTCTGGACTACTGAGGTCTAGTGTGGGGAGATTTACCTCAATATCGTCAAGAAGAGTTGCAAAAATGTATTAACTTCTCCGCCAAAGTGGTATGCAAAGGAAATTTCAATAAATACCGTTATGCCACCCCTCTTTTAAGAAAACTCGACTGGATCCCAATACCGAACAGATTCATGATCCAAAAAGCTCGACAAGTGTTCTCCACTCTGTACCTCCCTCAGAGTAATGCAGAGTTGGTAAAAGTTTTACCATCTAATATCCCAAACAAAAAACCAAATCGTAGGAATGATGTCTTGGTCAGTTACCGTTCATCTAACGTGGGACAAAGAGCTCTCTCAGTTTCTGGAGCTTTTTTGTGGAACAAGCTTCCCCAGCATATGAAAAACTCTAAAACTGTAAAAGAATTTATATCAAATGTGTCACGTCATTTCGCATCTCTGTCAGCAGCATTTCGGCGTGAATTTCCCATTTACCTGAAATTTTGATTTATCTTGATTTTCTGTTGGAAAATTAGATATTATTCCATTTCACGTTTGCTAAACCATTCTAATATTCATCTTACTTATTTCTGTTGACTATTATGAGCACCACAGCTGTCAGTTCAGTGCAGCGGAATGAAGGTCGTTTTTTCCATAATTTGGAGTATTTCCTCATCTTTTTTTATTTTCTCTTTTCTGTATTTATACTTAACATTCGGATGACAAACAGACTCTGAAATACATTTCGTGCGTACACCAATATACAGGTTTATAGATGTGAGAGTTGTGCTATGTTTTTAATCAATTAAGTTTCGGCTAACTTTGTCTCGCTATTTCAAAATCATTCTCGAAGGTGTTTCAATCGATTTCAGCTGAGCTGGGGGGAGGGTGTAATTGAGCATTCTATTAATTTTTTTTATTTTTCAGTAGGTTCAACGCACACTTGCCCTGAACGTTCAAATAAAAAAACTCTTAATATCCGGAATTAAAATTATCATTGTGGACCATTGTATAATCTACCTATACGTGCCAAATTTTGTATATATTCGCCACTCAGATGTGATATCCGGCCCCAATGTTATTCCATTTTACCCCATATACACATGCCCGTATAATGCTGAAGAGAATAACGATTAGATGTAAGCCCCGAGATGTTTTCTTTGGTGTTGTGTTGTTCCTTGACTGTAACCTGAGTTTTCTTAAAAATTTCCATGAGGAAATAGAAAACCAGTTAATTTTCACGTTTTTCGAAGTCTTCTTTCCTTTTAGTTATTTTTTCCGAATGATTTCTTACGTTTACTGTGAGCTCGACTGTCATTTTCGATGTAGTAGATGGTAGTTTGTTTTTTATTTTTTTAATTAGATATATTGATATATATCTATATATATATATTTTCTTATATTCATTTTCAATACATATATATATTAAAATATGAGTGTACGTATGTAGGTATATATATCTACATAAGTAGATATACATGTTTCTATTCCATTTCTTTACGTGAAAACCATCCGGTTAATTAATTTTATTGCACTAGCGAAACAATTACAAAATAGATCTATCACTTCCCCAGGGGGCGCTTTGGTGAATCGGAAAAATAAAAAATACAATTAGCGAAATAAAGTGCAATATGAGTATATGAATCGTAGAAGAATTTTATTTTTTTCCGTATGTTGGACAAGCTATGAATTTTGATGTTGAGTATACGTGCGGGTGTCTACATATTTCTACCAAAATTTTGTAGATATCTGCTAATCATGAGTGATATCCGGCTTACTCTGTATCTCCATTTTATCCCATGTACCCATGTCCGCATGATGTTGCAGAGAATACCGAGAGGATATGAAATATGTTTTTGTTGTTGTTGTTCCTTGACGGTAATTTGAGTTTTCTTAAATTTTTTTCCCGAAATTAAAAACTATTTCATTTATCCGATTTTCGAAGTCTTTTATCCTATTCCTAATTTTTCCTTAGGTTATTTCTTACGATTATACAAATCTTGACTGTCATTTTAGATGTAGCAAGAGCAAGATAGTTTTTAGTTTTATTAGTATTTTTATTTTTCTTATATTCATTTTCAATACGTATTTATATGAATAGGTGTGTGTGGGTGTGTGCATGTGTGTGTGTATGTGTGCGCACGCAAATATGAATGTCTATGTATCTGTGTGCACATGTACACGTTCGCTCATATATATATATATATACATATGCACATATATGTTGCCGCGCTCCGCCATTCTTATGACTGTTGTCATAAACTAAGAATAAGTTTAGGTCAAGCCTTACGTGCCCTCATAGCATTCGTGTAGAGTCTACTCGAAGAATAGCCACATCTTGCGATCTTGCTTCTTTGCATGTTAAATAGAACAGGTTCCAGCTGAAAATGAGCATTTTTTATTGTTTTCATAAGTTATATATATTTAGCTTTCTTACGTCCTTCAAATGTATGTCTTATTTTTTCTTTTTCCCGATCAGTCTGTCAATAATTTAAAATTATTGTTCTCGTACGTATTAGTATGAGTCGGCGTTGCCGCACATGCTTGTTCATGTACACTAGTGTGTGTTGCTCTGGCACCGGAACGAATGAACTAAATTCCTTGACGCGTGTTTCTTTAGTTCTTTGCCATGCGCCAAAGCATCAAATTATTGAGTAATAATCGTGAAGGTAAAAATAGCAAAACGGAGCCTTCAATATATATGTTTCTATTTCTATTTTTTGCGTAAAAGCAAAACCTCTAGACACATTACATTTTACCTAAAGCTCTGCGATCAGTTAGCACTGAACCAAATTCCAGAAATAAATAAATTGATTACGTTTGCTTAATGATTCATAAATAGATCTATCACGACCCCGAAGGGGATTTATGTGAATAGAAGAAATTAAGAGTATAAGCAGACAAATGAAATAAAGCTCTCGTGAAAAAATTATCCCTATGTCCGTGTGCTGAACAAGCCAAGAGTTTCATTTTTGCGTGTAAGTTTGTTTACGCATTTCTAGATGTGAGCGCTGTGTTGCGCAATGTTCTTTATAAATTACTTTGCGACTAACCTTTTCTCAATACTTGATTTTCATTTACGATGGTATTTCAACCTGTTCCGGTATAGCGTTTTTTGTCATTTTCTGAAAGCGATTTCACTAATAACTGAGGAGTTCCGACGAATTCTTTAGTAGTATTAGAATTATTCATAAGTTGTCAGCCATCTTTTGGAATATAAAATGTTCATGAGATATTTTTCATTTTTTATTCAACTATTCCTTGACAGAATTAGACTATTAGCACGCCACGTGTGGTTTGTCTATTAGTACGCCTCGTATAGTTGGTTTATTCGTTTGCCTCGTATGGTCTACCTATTTGTACACCTCTGATAGTACACCTCGTATAGTTTGTCTACTAGCATGCCTCGAATGGTTTATCCATTTGTACACGTCGGATCGTTCGTCTATAAGGACTCCTCGTATGGAACGTTTGTCTTAGGACGTCTTATATTAAGAAATTTTTTAAAGCCAATATGTTGGCATGTATCTCATGTGGCATCGTCGTTGGAAATAAACGGTTTTTCTTTCTTTATTTTTCTTCCTTTTTCAACCACTCGCATTTCTGAAATCTGAACACAACTTGTTTAATGAAATTGCAAGTATTACACAAAACCGTGGATGAGATATTCTGCACAACAACTTTGCGTTTGTGAATAGCCCAAACCCAACCTTGAAACAGTTTTTTTCGAAACGATTTGAGAATATGTTTTTCAGATATTGGAAAACTTGTTCCTAAAGTTAAATATCGAGTATTGGCTTCAGTATAATTATTTTTTACAGGATATAATATTATCAGATATTATATTATATTATAATAATTGAAAATCAGCTTTTGTCTCACATGGATTTTACTTCACTGCAATCAATTTCCTTACAGAAAGAACACCAGTACTCAAAATGCTCTGCTTAAAATCACAGAAAAAATATACGATGATACAGACTAAAAAAATTCAGATTCGCTACTTATGATTGAGATCCTCAAAGCACAGAACAGTGTTGGAAATAAAAATCTCCTGCAAAAAATGGGCCCCTCAGTATGGACACGCCCGTGGTTTGAAAGCTACCTCCAGAACCGCACTCATGCATTGTGCTTAAATAACAAAATGTCACCATTCGTACGAAATAAGTTTGGCGTTCCCCAAGGTTCAATCCTTAGCCTGCTCCTATTGTTTATTTTCTTCGGCGCTATCCCCACCATGTCAACAAACAAAAAATCTCAATGTATGTTGATGATGTCTAAATTACCATGACAAGTTCGCCAGCAGATTTGAAAGAACACAAGTTAAAACGCTGAAAGCGTTCTGAAAAACCTTAAATTACGGCATGACCAAAATAGTCTTAAACTCAACGCAAGGAAAACGCAATGCATTATTTTTGGGTCAAACGATGCGATCAGAAAATCCCCAATATTTACGCTAACGTTCGGAGACAACAAAATCCAGTAAGTCGACTGAGCAAGAAATCGCGGTTTTTGGCGTGGCAACAATATGACTACAACCCCACGTAGAAACAATATGCAGTAAAATTAGTGGAACCTTAATGTTTTTCATAGCATTAAGAACACCCTCGAAAAACCTGGATTATTGGTGATTCAGTCTTTAGAATTATCACGTCTGGACTAACGCAGTCTGGTCTGGGGAAACATGCCTCGATAAAAACCAAAAAACATATCGGAGGAATGATGTCTTAGTTACTTACCTTTCAACTGACCTGGAACAATAAGCTCTCTCAGTTTCTGGAGTTCTTTTGTGGAATAAGCTTCCCCAGCATATAAAAACTCTTAAACTGTACAAGAATCCAAGGCACACTTGTCACGCAATTTTGCATTTCTGTCATAGAGAATAACGTACTACAACATTTCGTTGTAAATTTCATTGTAAATCGATCCGCAGTTTGCCCTGAATTTGCTCACTGCTTCTGTGAGGTCAGCATTTCAAACTTTGTCAAGCTGAAATGCCTATACTTGTTCAAACCAATATTGTTCATTTCTTATAATCCCTACTGGGAAATCTCACACTTAGCCTGTAAGGTGCAGTTAATCATAAACCACAATTATGTTCATTGGTAACCTATGTGTAAAAATTTTGCATCTATTGGTTACTCTAAAACAATACCAATCTGTCAGCGTGTTGCAATTTAACCTCATGTCCCCGAGTCAGTATGACGGTATAGGAAGTACCGACAGAGTGAGAAGCCTAAAATGTTTTTGTTGTTCTTAGAGTGTAACTGGATCTTTTGATATCTCTAGCAGAAAATTAGAAACTAACTCATTCAGCCGTTCCTAAGTCTTAAGTTATCTTTTACTATTTTCCTTAATTATTTTTTCGACTACGCTGAGCAATACAGTCTTCATTTATGATACAGCAGGATGAAGTGGTTCGTTACTTTTTCCGAAAAAAATGTGAGTCATAACGATTACACTCGCCTTAACGCTCTGCGACCAGTTAACACTGAACTTTTAATGAGAAATAATTCGATATTTCTGTTAATAAATTTGTTACAATGGCTCACTGTTTAAAAAAAAAAAGATCTATTGCTATCTCAATGACCATTACACATTTCTGTATCGCAAAATGTTAATAAATAAATAAATAAGGTCGTAATCTGAGTTTAGGACGCATAAACAAATCATATCACTCATCGTACGGTGAACAAGCTCAGTATGTTTATTTATTTGTGCATGTTTATTTATTTCTTTTAGGTGTGCGAGTTGTGCTATGTTTTTTTTATAAATTACTTTTGACAAATATTTCTCACTTCTTAAAAATCATTTAGGACGGTATTTTGGCCTGTTTTAATAGTGTTTCATATCTTTTCTTAACTCATTTTAACTTATAACGATCCTTCGAGGTATCCTACAGTATTTTTTATAGTATTTATATGCTTTCAGTCATCTTACCCCGGATAAAGTATCCAAGGGAAAATAGTTTGATTGCTTCTCTCAATAACCTAATTACCCTTGACACGGCTATTGCATAAAACCAACATGTTGTAATACATTTCATGCATTAACTTTCTTTGAAATGAACGGTTAGTATCTTGCGAAGCCCGGCAACTATCTCCTCATATTCCCCTTTCAGTAAGTTTCATAATTGACCTTAACTTTGAGGATGTATTTTCTGAGCACTCTCTCCAATGATCTTCCACACATTTTCAGAAGGGCTCAGGACGGGACTCCTAGTTGGCCAGTCCTTCTGAGTAATCAATTTCTCTTAAGAAAAGGCCATAACTTTCTTAGCTTTATGAGAAGGCGCATTCTCTGGCTTGAAAACTACGGGTTGCAGGGGCTAAGGTGTAAGTTTGGTACCACATGTTGCTGCGGAAGCTGATTATAAACGTCTGCACTTATTTTAAATTTAAATGTATAATGGGACCCACTCCTGCTGAAGAAATAATTTTTAATAACCTCACACTAACCCCCCTCCTCCTCCTTCTCCGAACTTGTTTGTTGTCCACGATCGTGGGGAAAATTTGTCACTTGTTCTGTGTTGGTGATAAATTTCATCGTCAGAACCAAACACGTTGAAATTCGATTCGTCTCTGCAGTGAAAGCTATCTCTTTCTGCTTTGGTCCAAAGAAAGAAGACCAAGTTCTCTGTCAAAAAATCGATTTGGGCCTTTTGATTGTTTGTTGAAATGAGAGGCTTTCCAGCTGGCCCCAGAGCACGCAATCTTATATTTTTAACATGCGAGACATTGTTGTATTAGTTATATTTGTAACATGCGACCACCCCATGACTGGCCCTCCGCTGGCTAAAGTTGCCCGTTATCACCCCAGGAAAAGAGAGACAGTATTAGCTAGTTACTGTTCCGTCCCTGAAGTGAGAGAGATGGCAATCCTTAATGCTAGTTCTGGTACATTGTCCTTACCTGGGATTTCTTCCGTCTACTCGGCAGCGTATTAATTACACAGGCGAAAAAAATCGCCCAGTTTGACAGAGAAGAATTCAGAAAGTTAATTTCAACTTCAATTTAGATTTTTTTTCATTTTCTATTCAAAGGATTTAATAAACTGGAGAGTGAATGATAATTGTCTAAAGAAGCTTGGTCTTGTGTTTTTCTGCCTGCTACTGTAAAAATTAAATCTGGGAATTTCGCAAGAAGCTTGTAATAATTTTAAATAACTCTACACTTTGTTTTTACATTCACGGCTGAAATATCTCCTGGATTTTACAAACCATCTTCCGCTGTTATTTCAATTATAACTCTCCCCTCAAAAAGCTCAGTAAGCATTCAATAATATTACTTCATCGCTCTTTTTTAACTAATGAAATGTTAACAGTCCAAATACTTGTTAGGAATTTTCTGGTTGTAAATGTTTTCATTGTTCATAGTTTTATTTCCATATATATATAATCCCATTATGTAGAATTTACGATTTAAACTGTATCTTAGAGCATTGAAATGCTATGTTGGGTTACGTGAGTTCCAAAAATAGAGGTGACTTTAGTGGAGAAATGAAATATGAAATTTTGATGACCTGATAATTTGAAGGAGAAAACTGTCTGTAAACTGAGAGGTTTTGTGTCCCTGAGCGTACAATGGCTGGACACTAGCCTCGGGTTGTGGACTTGTGGTAAATGACGGATATTTAACAAATACTGGTCAATAGTTCTCCGAGCATAAAAAAAAACATATTAAGGAAATTTCTAACTGTTTTTTTTAATAAAGGGAAAAAAACGGATATTTTTTACGTATCACACTTAATCTGTTAAGGTTTACTTCCCAACTCAAGAAGAAACCATAAATGCATTCTATGAATTTTGAGAGATGAAAATATGCTCATGAAATATCAAGATTTGCTACAATCACTAGGAAGTTTGCTGTACTTGAAGACATAACGGATTCAGGGACCAAAGGATGAAGCGCTTCAACTGCAGACATCTTGTGACATGCAAGTTGTCGCTCAGCTCATTTTTGTGTTCGATTTGAAAGCTACTTCATCTCAGAGCATGACCACTTGTATGGTTTGATAAGAAAATAGGATTATCAGATACTAATCACAATAAATTCTGAGCGACAACTTGCACGTTGATGATTGGTGCCTGCGTTACATGCGGAAAGTAAAGTTTTTTTTGTACTGCATTGCTTAGCGTAATTTGATGCATTGGTTCTCATCGTTAGATTTATGCGAAGTTTTGCTCGCAGAAATAACATTTGATTTGCTTCATTTATTACCTGCATAATTTTTTTCGCTCAGTCACTCTAATATCATACCAAAGTTGACATGCATTACTTACCTGAAGTATTATTCGTCACTTAACTAAAGTCTCCACGCGCAGAAGTCATGGCACTACTACACGGGAATTCAAGCTTTGGTATAAGAATATACTGATGAAGTCGTCAAGAACACTTCTTGTTTTGAAGCTCCTGTTCTTACTATTGTGCAAAATGACATCGATCTTAACTGTACTGGCTGGGTCCAATAACATGATCAAAAACATGACTTAACTGCAGTTGCTCAATTCCAGATAAAACTTGGCTGATGTGATTGTCTTCGAAGATGAAATAAAAAAGGTGGACGGAATTATATTCGTTAGCTGAGCAAGCGGGTTCTGAAGCGAGTTGTGGCTGCCTCTACATCACGGGGTAAAAGGTGAGATAATATTTACTTCAACATTAATGCGTTTTAAAGGTGTTTTCACACTAATTTTGAAAAATAATTTTCTGGTCATAATGTACAGATGACAATAATGAATGACAGAATAAGTAAATCATATTGCTCCTCATAGCTCAGTGTTGCAGAAAACTGAACGGAGAGCTAATTTCTGGTCAATTTATGAATGTTTTTTAATTTGACTGAAAAACCTCATCGAAACTTAATAATATGAGTTGTATTGATAATGTTATTCTTTAAATTAAGTTGCTTTCGCTGAAATAGAGGGACGTATAATATCTTAGGTTTCCCTCGTGTTTTTTGTACCCTAAATGCCAATCTTTTCCTCCCCAAATTTGTTCCCCAGGTTTGAAAAGACGCATTAATAGTACATTGTAAATTCTGAGCTAAAGTATCGATGTCTTCCTTAACACTTTGACTGCGACTACTAAATATTAAGTTCAATGCTAAACTCAAATTTAAAATCAATTGTAGTAAATTATTTTGCAAATTAGATCGTGTCTTCATTAAGCTTTGATAAGTATTTCTGAAAATTAATTTTGCAACTACTGGTCGGTCAGCAGCATCATGAAAATATCCTCCGTGTACCACCGGTAACGCACGTCGCAGTGAATGTGCTAATCAAGTTCATTCCTGTTCATCAGGAAACGTTGTTATTAGGTTAATATGATTGTTCATTTCTTGTTCGTTTTTTAATATCGTTACAATTAGACCAATGATATTTCTATGTTCCTCGTATTCTTGAAGTTATAATTAATTAGGCCTACTCCTGCTAATGAATTTTTTACGGTGTTACATTTTAAGTGAATTAGGGAAGATATTTCTTCAATTCACCAATATTATACCTAAACTGTCTTTTTATTAAAGTTACTGCTATATTAGGTTTTTTGTCAAAACAGAAAAAACTAATAAAATGGCAAACTGAAATTTTTTTATCAGTGTAACAAGATTCAAAATTGGAAAAATATACGGTAAATCTGAAGGAGATGACAGTTGTCGATTTTCCACTTTTTGGTGCCTGAACCTGATTAATTGAATCAAAATTAACAAGTTTTCTTCTATTCTTTTTTCGTCTAAAATGAGTCTTTTACGATTTATAGTGGTAAGTTTAGTTTCGTCATTGGTTAAGGTTAACATCAGGTTAACATCGGCATCTTTGGGATGCTTTATTTCCAATCAAGCATGATACATATGATCTTAGCATTGGTTTTTCAAATGTCTTATAACTAACCCTATATATAGGACACCATGACGGTTCCCCCGTAAAGCCGGTACCCATTTCCGACACCTGGGTCGAGTGGGGTATTGTGCTTGAGCTTTCCCTTATACCCAACGGGGAAAATCTCCGCGCCAGCGCTGGGAACGAACCCGCGACTTCCAGCATACAAGTTCGATCCCTTAACCGCTGTGCCACGGAGAGCACACATTGATGACGAATGCGCTCGAATAAACAGCTACTCATCGATTTTCGAATTTTTGTTGCTTGAATCATGGTAATAACATCGAAATAAACAACTTTTATTCTATACACTTTTTTCGTCAAATGAGTATTTAACGAGGTATAGCGGTAGGTTTGGTTTCGTCTTTCAAGACAGAGCGCTGGAAGCGAGACGCCATTGCAGTATTGCCATACAACTCGATCAAAGAATTTCTTCATGCTTCAAAGACTGGAGTTGCGGTAAGTCATTTACCGCTATAACTAATAAAATACTCATTTGAGACAAAAAGTGCATAGAAAAAAACTTGTTCATTTCGATCTAATTAACTATGCTAAGGCATCGAAATTTACAAAAATCGACAACTGTCATCTCCTTCAGATTTACCAAATATACATTATTTTCTTTAAATCTTTTCATTTCAACAGAGTCAGATTTAAAACTACAATTTTGCTATGCAGTGAAATATTTTGTAATTTGGCTTCATGTTACATAGGCACATTTCTCACGCATTTACCACATGTGTGTGCTTATGTGCAGGTATTCATGTTTTATGTGCAAGAAAATGTTAGCTTTTACAACCGGCGAGTGCTTTTTTTGTGGTGTGTGCTAAATGGTTTCGCGCAAACGAGCTGCAAAGAACAAGTGAGTTCATATACTATACTATAATTACAAAGGCAAACTTGATATCCAGGGTGCAATATAGCTCATAAATTCTTTTTTGTTGGTGTTACTCGAGTAATAGTGAATCGAGGGCAATCAACCTTCATTGCAGTTAAATGCCCATCTGTTTCAAGGCTAACTTGTGCTAATATTTGATGGGATTTCTTCATCCTATCGGAGAAATTATGCTTCTGCTAATGAATTGCAGTTACTAATTTTGAATATAAATAATAATGAGTAAAAGTTCCATAAATTTAATTTGAAACCACTGCGTTAAATTTATTTTTGGTTAATGTTGAATTTAGCGCGTCAGTGATTTTGAAAATTTTGTTTCCATATTTATGCAATTGGAGACATTGTAGGAGGTTTTATATGAATGACATAGTGCTCGCAAATGCTTATTTGTCGAGATAATTAACTTTGAACTTTGACGAATGTTGTAAATAAAATTAAACAAACGGGGGTAAATGTGTAGCGTTGGTCAGTAATCGATTTTTGAGTTTTCAAGCCTAAACGTAGTTAATTAGATCGAAATAAACAAGTTTTCTTCTATGCACTTTCCATCGTAAATGAGTATTTAACGAGTTATGGCGGTAAGTTTAGTTTCGTCTTTGATGACGAATGCGCTCGAATAAACAGCTACTCATCGATTTTCAAATTTTTGTTGCTTGAATCATGGTAATAACATCGAAATAAACAATTTTTCTCCTATACACTTTTTTCGTCAACTGAGTATTTAACGAGGTATAGCGGTAGGTTTGGTTTCGTCTTTGATGACGATCGAACTAGAAGCGAGACGGCATTGCAGTGTTGCCGTCCGACGTGCTGTTTGAATTAGTTCCCGCTTCAAACACTGGAGTTGCGGTCAGTAATTTACCGCTATAACTTGTAAAATATTCATTTACGACGGAAAGTGCATAGAAGAAAACTTGTTTATTTCGATCTAATTAACTACGATTAGACACCGAAAAGTGGAAAATCGATTACTGACCAACGCTACACATTAACCCAAACGGGCCCGTAAATAAGCTGAAACACGGTATTGACGTGGTTAAAGGTGAGGTTAGGTTAGGTAAAGTTAGATTAGTTGAAGAAACAAACCTAAGTAAACCTAAAATAGCTTAACTTAACCTAACCATGCCGAGACCGATGTTTTCGCGCGATTTTTTCAAGGAAAACTGCGCGTGTTACGCATCCACCTACCGCCGGAAGAGCCATATCGAAACTGCCGGTAATGCTATTCTTACCTGACGTTATTAGTGCTATATCTCGAAGACTAAGCACTTGCGAACACAATATCATTCGTGTAAAACGTTATAAAATGTCTTCAATTACTTGAATATGGCTACAAAATTTTCAAAATCGTTGACGCGCTAAATTCCATTTTAACCAATAAAACAGTCGAAACCTCCATCCGGAAGCAAGGGTGAAGGTTGTGGTTACTTTATACATGTACGCCAATCAAGTTTTTCTCAACGCCCATCGGCCGAACCGCGCAATTCAAATAAATTTAAACAATTTAAACAATTTACAATTTATTTACCACAGGTGATACAGAGGTAGAATGTTTCTTAAGGCTAGTACAATGGTTAAATTTGAGTATAGCTACCTGTGGGCCCGAACAAGTTCAGCGACTTCTAGGGCATCCTATCATCACGTTATTCTAAGGTGTACAATAATGTTCAACCTAGTTTACTTAACCTAGTTTCGCATTAGACTGATCATTGAGATAATTTACTCGATATTTTATGCTGTATTTTACAATATAGGTAAAATCGGCTATATTTAACAGTATGTTCGATAAAACGATTCGAAAGCAGACTGAAGATCGGTTATGTTACCCAAAGCAAGTTACATTATTACATTATCATTAATTACATGTAGGAGGCAAGATTTGACATGGTGATCTTACACGACTAGTATTCTGATAGGAAGTGAGACTCAAGATGTCTCTTGAATACTTTGAACGAATTACATTTACGGATCTCCGCAGGTATAGCGTTCCAAGTTTTGGTTCCAACGAAGAGGATACTGTGTTGCGACCGGGCCTTCGAATAATAAGGAAGCATGAATTTACTTCTATTTCGGGTTAAATGGTTGTGATGACCAGTTTGCGCAGTCAATAATTGTCTTAGGCTATTGTCGCCATCATTTCTTAGTGTTTTGTAAATGAAATTACAGATGGAGGTTTTGTAGAGATCCGAAAGTTTAAGTATTTGTAAATTTTTGAAAGAATCATTTGTGTGAGCATTATATTCTAGGTTCTTTACCGCTCTGACAGCTCTTTTCTGCAGAGTAAAAATTTTGTTGGTTTTATTTTTATCAGTTCCGTGCCACGCTTCTATTCCGTATTGCAAGTATGGAGAAATAAGCGTTCGGTAGAGCATTTGTAAAGCTGTTTCAGGCAGAAAATTTTTAACTTTATTCAGGATTCCGATGGATTTTGATAATTTAGAACTAATATGAGTGATGTGCTCTTTGAAGGTCAGATGTTTATCTACTATGATGCCCAGAAACTTACATGAGTTGGTTTCTTCGATTTCACCTTCGCCAATTTTAATGCATGGAAGAGATACATCTTTCTTGTATGAGAATGTAATATAATTTGTTTTATCAATATTAAGGCTTATTTTATTAGCTTTGAGCCACGATGAAACCTTATGAAGTTCATTATTTATACTCTCCACAATCATAGCGGGATTTTGGTTCGGAAGGACCGCAGAAAGCGTACTGTCATCGGCAAAAAGTATGAATTTGAAGAATGATGTAGATTTTACAATATCATTGATAAAAATCAGAAACAGGAGAGGCCCAAGAACAGATCGTTGTGGAACTCCATGGCTAATTGTCTGTGGGTCTGATTTTGCGTCGTCAATGACAACGTATTGCTTCCGATTTGTTAGGTATGATCTGAACCAATCATGGGCAATCCCTCGAATGCCATAACAGTGTAGTTTCGAGAGTAGTATTTTATGGTCCACACAATCGAATGCTTTTCGAAAGTCAAGAAATACAGAGAAGACAGGCTTTCCTTCATCTATATTAGAATAGAGGAATTGTAAATGATTTAATATAGCCTGTGTTGTTGATTTTTTAGAGCGAAAGCCGTATTGTTTATCGTAAAGAAATGATTTTTGTTCAAAATAAGAGTACACTTTTTTATACACTATCTTTTCGAATACTTTGCTAATAATTGGTAGTACGGAGATAGGTCAATAATTGTTTACACAGGTTTTTTCACCACTTTTAAAGATAGGGGTTACTCTAGCAACTTTGATGGAGTTCGGGAAAGAGCCTAGTGAGAGAGACTGGTTAATAATATTTGATATCAGCGGGGCTACAATGTCAGCAATAACTTCAAGTATTTTAGTCGGAAACGTTTGTAGCCCACTCGATTTATTTTTCATGTTGTTTATGCACGTAATTACATCGGAGGAGTTTGTAGGCGTAAAGAAAAAGGAGTTGGGTTCTCGAATATGATCCATAAATTCCAGGTGATCAGTAGGTTCACTTGGAATACCATCAGCTATAGTTTTCCTTACGTCTACGAAGAAGTTGTTAAAGAGATTAGCAATTTCTTTTTTCTCATGGTATTTCACATTATCTTGAATGACATATTCAATTTTCTTTTTATCGGCATTATTCGGTTTACAGCAAGAGTTAAGGAGATGCCAAGTCTTTTTAACGTCAGTTTCGAATTGAGTAAACTTGAGCGTAGTAGTAGTTCTTTTTTGATGTTCTTATCTGGTTTGTTACATAGTTTCTGAATCGGTAATATGTTTCTCTAGATATTCGCCCTTCGCATAGGAGGGCTAGGTACGCTTGACGTTTCTTTATATTTATTACGATGTCTCTAGTAATCCAGGGCTTTTGTTTATTTTTCGGGGTAACTGTACGAGTTACAATTGGGCAACACTGATTGTATGCGGTCATTATAGTTTCAGTCAACTTTACTACTGCTTCATCAATGCTCGTAGCATTATAATTTTGTTGAGAGATGTGCAATGTAGGCATTGATTCTTCTAGAACGGTGCGCATTTCTTCAAGATTTGATTCGTTTATTTTACGATATGAGTAAGTTTCAGCCCGTGCCTTGGTGCAAGCAATATAGACATTTTTCTTAATAAGAAAAACTGGGAAGTGATCTGATAAGTCAGAAGTAATTATTCCAGCAAGAAAATCACTTGGGTCTGTCATAAAGATATTGTCAAGCAGCGTAGCACACTCTGAGGTTATTCGTGTAGGCTTTGTAATGATCGGAAGGAAGGATTGAGACTGAAAGGTTGTTAGGAAATTAGAGATTGGTTCATAGCTTTCATGTTTCAGTAGATCATAATCGCAATTTCATAATCCAATTTTATTTAGACTACTTGCCTATGTCATCAATACTCGGTCAATATGGAATTTAATGGTCAATTCAATAGCTCGGTCAATATTGAATTTAATGGTCAATTCAATAACTCGGTCAAAACTCGGTAAATATGGAATTTCCCATTTAACACGTTCCCTGCGTGTTGGGCCATATGTGTACCAATAGGTAAATTGCTCATTCACGTACCGGTATAAATGAACGACATTTCATCTGTTTTGTAACTTTCTTGAAAAATAACTGTCATCATAAAGGTGAAATGTTATCGTGCACTTGTATTTTTCATATTTCTTAGGAAGAATAAAGGTGTAGTCGAGCAGTTGAGTCTAATTTCCAACTCTGCTATTTGCAACCTAAACAAACTAACCACGAACAACCGGAGAAACGCAGTGAACGTGTTAATGGTCAATTCAATAACTCGGTCAATTTGGAAATCGTTGACAACATTAAATACAATATTGACCTCATACTCGAATATGCTGTTCATAGGAACTTGACCTTCCGGTACTCGAGGCGTGTAAGTCTTGAGTTACATGCTTGTGCTGACCGGTATTTTGTCTACGATGTTGTAAGTGTTCAACTAAAACAAAAACTAAATAATTTTCTCCTCAGTAGAGGTGCCTGGTTTGTCTAGGCTAGTTCGTCTATTCTCTGTTTACTTCACCTATTCCATTTTGTCTATTCTATGATAAGTTGGTCTATTCTATGCTTAGTTTGTCTATTCTAGTTTATCTATCAAATGTTTAGTTCGCCCATTTCATTTTGTCTATTCTATGAAAAGTTTGTCTTTTCTATGCTTAGTTCGTGTTTTCTATGTAGTTTATCTATCCCATGTTCTATGGGGACTAGCGCCTTAGGAAAAATATACTGTTAGGTTACCTCAGCATTAGATAGGTTTTCTGAACTTGAATCTTCAGCAGCCACTCTGCTTCCATCAGTTCTAATTTTTTCGGTCAGTATTAACTTAATTGCGTTCAACAAATTTCAAAATTTTGTTCGGATACGTTGGTAACAGGACCCATTTAAAGACGTTTTACATGAATGACATTTTGCTCGCTAATGAGTATTTTTCGAGTTATTCAACTTTGAAGTTATTGGAACGTCGTAAATAAAAGTGAAGAAAGGGACACGTAAACATGCTATAAAACGGTAACGTTAGGTTAGATGAATAAAATAATCTAAACTGACCAAAATAAACCCCAAATAACTTAAATTACCTAAGCTATACCGAGACTGGTACTTTTGCGCGAAAAAAAGCGCGTGTTCCAACAATGCAGCTACGAAGCAGCCGACTATGTATTGTTATTCTTACCTGAACGTTATTCATGTTATATCTCAAAGTGAGCATTTTCGAGCAAAATGTCATTTAAAATGTGTCCGATTACCGATTTGTGTGAACAAAATTAAAAAATCGTTGAACGCATTAAAGTAAATATTGACCATTTCTTCCTCGCTACCTCTTCTTCATTTTTTCTTCGTTTTTCTTACAAACTTGCTGTTTTTATGCGCAGGGTGTCGAGTGAGGGAACACACCTTGTGCATATATTATCAGTTTTCTACAGATCATATTACATGGCCCATTATTCTCTTCACTCTCTTGAGATCACCTTTGTTGTGACGAGGGAGTCACGCCAATATAATAACTATGTAGACTGCAACAGTACCGGGCTCTCGTTGGCGCATGGATACGGAAAAACTAACTTGTAATATTATTGATAACTTATTGATTATTATTGATAACTTCGTTACAAAATTTGAAGTCAATTGTAGCAAGCAATTTTGAAAATAGCAAACATCTGAATCGTGCCTACATTTATCTCTGATTAATAATTTATGAAAATTGAGTTAGCGACTGCAGTTCGGTCAGCAGTATTTTGAAAATCCCCTCAGTGATCACCGGTGGGTTCTTTCGTAAAAAAACGTGTGAAAGAATTCTTTGGAGATGGAGACTTTGACGTTCTTGCAGAGCTACGAAATTTTCTTTGCTGCGGCATTTAACCGTCACTGATGCCATCGTAGAAAATTAAATCGCGCGTAAGCATGCAGTAAAAATTGATTTCCCTTTAGGTAATTACACCGAGCGTAGGTAATCACACAAACTGTATTAGGATCTTTTCCAGATAAGCCCCGCCACTGATGCAACACATAAGTTCACCCACTTGTAACTCTCGAAGTAATGTACCTATCGACTTCAAATTACTCTTAAGCGAAAGATTAAAACATGCTTTCGCTTGAGAGTAATTTGAAATTGATAGGTGCATTATTTCGAAAGTGGCAAGTTGTATGGACTTATGTGTTGCATTAGTGGCGGGGCTTATCTAGAAAAGATCCCTGTATTATACGTGAGATTTTTTTATATAATATACCATTGGGGGTAAAAACTGTACAGCCCATGGGATTTTATCTAATTTATTATTGGGGGTAAAAAATGTACATAACATGAGATTTTTTATACAATTTATTATTGTGGGTACAAATTCTACATACATGAGATTTTTTATACAATTTTTTATTGGGAGTACAAATTGTAAAGCAAATGTAATTTTTTATGTAATTCATCATTGGGGATACAAATCGTATTGTACAAGTGATTTTTTTCGGTAAAAACTATGGCATTTATGTATAATATGTCGCTCCTGCTGGAGAAACAATGGCGAATATTTTTCGTTAAGTTTATTTCGTAACTGATCAAATCCTTTACACAGAATTTCCATGATTTTACCCAATGAAATTGCTGAGAGCCCTGGTCACGCTAGGCAGACATTGACATCTTTGCTTTAACGCTCGATTTATGACGTCAGACCAAGTTCGTACCTGGAAATTGTACAGGTCGCTTTTTTAAGCGAGTGATTTTTGTGCGACGGGTTCTTTTGCGAAGAATTTAGGTACGGATCATTTCATGGTCATTTTCTGTTGGACATCATGCGAGCGAAATTTATATTTGCAAAACTATAGGCCAAATTTTTATGTGTGTAATTTGCATCTGCAAAATTTTAATTCGTAAATTCCAAAAAAATGTCATGAGTGAGTTTTTACCGCTTCAGTTTATACCTAAAGCCGAGGTGCGTTAATACGCAAAGTGTAAAGTTATGATGCGCTAAGTTATTACGTATGAAGTGATTGTACGCTAAGTTGTTTAGCGAGAAGTTTTTATTTTCTGAGTTAATGTGGTCCAAGTTATTATACGTCGTGTGAAGGTTGAGCGCAAAGTGGGGTCGAGAGCGCAAAGTGGGGTCGAGAGCGCCAAGTGGGGTCGAGAGCGCCAAGTGGGGTCGAGAGCGCCAAGTGGGGTTGAGAGCGCCAAGTGGGGTTGAGAGCGCCAAGTGGGGTTGAGAGCGCCAAGTGGGGTCGGGAGCGCCAAGTGGGGTCGAGAGCGCCAAGTGGGGTCGGGAGCGCCAAGTGGGGTCGGGAGCGCCAAGTGGGGTCGAGAGCGCCAAGTGGGGTCGAGAGCGCCAAGTGGGGTCGAGAGCGCCAAGTGGGGTCGAGAGCGCCAAGTGGGGTCGAGAGCGCCAAGTGGGGTCGAGAGCGCCAAGTGGGGTCGAGAGCGCCAAGTGGGGTCGAGAGCGCCAAGTGGGGTCGAGAGCGCCAAGTGGGGTCGAGCGTAGAGTGCATGCCCAAGTTAATATGTGCGAAGATTTTGGATGTCTGTTTGCGACGACTTTCACTCGCAGATGTTTTGTACTGGTGATTCGTTCCGACTCATTTTCTGGTTATCCTTTAGTCACCTCACTTAGAATGCTGAAAAATTATTTGCTTTGAAAATTATTCTCAACATATTGTTAAGTGGATAACCCAAGTGCATGACGGAAACTGACCCAGATGGTTAATGTTTACACGATAAGTAGCTGCTGCCTTTATCATTTGACCACTTCTTAGGACACCAAATAAGTGTACCAGCGTGAGCGCAACTCTCACTCGGCTGAAACGAGGATCTACATTTTCACCCAGTGCTGCTTCCCGAACTCTCAATGATATGCTCTTAAAACCAAACCTCAAAAGTTTAAATTGAATTCATATATTCATCAGTTCGGATAAAACGCCTGAAAGAATTAGAAATTTCAACCCGAAATTTACGAGGTGCAAAAATTTTGAGGCTACGTGCTGTGGAATTCACATGAGAATCCCCCTCATAGGCATACACCAGCTTTTAAAAAAATCCGTCTGGACCTGCTTATGAATTCCACTTAGGACCTGAACAGCTACGGAAATCCAATTCGTACCTGGACCTGATGAGGAATTTCGCTTAGAACCTAGATCTGCTTAGGAATTCCGCTTAGAACCTATATAAATCTGGTTAGGAATTTTACTCAGGACCAGAACCGGTTAGGAATTTCTTTTAGGACCCAGATCCACTCTGGAATTTCTATTAGGACAACTTGGGAGAACCACTCATGAGCTGTACCCGCTTAGGAGTATTCCTAGTAATGCACTGAGATTGGTAGTTTTGCATTTTGTTTTAAGCTGTTAATATCTTGCGACTGAGTAGGCCCATTTTCAAGTTACACTGCTTCGCTCTTGATTATATGGGTAGTTATTTACTGAGCGTTAAACTGGTATGCTCTTGTGACGAGCAAGTAGATTTGGATGCCTATAGTGCATTCCAGAGTTTTTGCTGCTGGAATCAATGATATTGAAATGTATTAAATTCATGCGTGCTCTTCTATGACAAGTACTGCTAACAACTCGATGTGCGTTGTTGAAAATGACGAGGGGATGTCTTATTTCTCTTAGCAGAAGTCCGTGAATAATTATGATACTGTTTGAAAATAATTGTGGCTTTGTTTATTTCTATCGCGCTCTCTTCTATATGAAACTATTTTAGCAGAATAGAAAGTCCTGAAGAACGATAGTGTTTCCTACAACTCAAAGCATGGACATGAACAAACAGAAATGATTCAATAATTTTTTGAGAGATTTAAATCTACTAAATGCAAGACTAGGCTTGCTGCTTTAATAATATGTAGAAGCGATAGCTAAGCAACACGATTATTCGTAGAAAATAGCCGAGAGTGCCTTCGATGTAAGCGCTAAAAATATGTTCATGATCTCCTTTTAAAATATTACGCATTTCCCCCCCCCCCGGACTTTATGCTGCCAATTAACTTCCATTGTGTGAATTTTCTCAATTCTAGTTTTGTCAAACTCTTTTTCATGGGTTTTCGTAGCTGAAAAAGATCTACCTCGCTTGTCTCTAATTCAGTTACATTCTATACGGAATGGTCATTTATTTAATCTGAAAACGTCTCGTTTGATAGAACAATGCAGTCAAATAAATTCTTATATGGTACCTGACATCATGGTATAGGAAACTGTTTCTTCTACCCTGGCTGACATCATACTCCTCCACCAAAAGTAGAGCCAAGCATGCCTGATTTAATGTTGGAGATGATCAAGGTAGTGTCCGGGTAGTTGGCGATGATGTCGTCCGGATCCCCACTATCTTCCGAGCAGGGTCCGTTCCAGTGCCCGGGCTCAGAAGGATCAGAGCCGGGAGGGAACACCCCGTCTAGCCACATCATGTGGGAGCCATAGTCGGTCCAGCTGAAGAAGCTTAGCACAACACCACGATCTAACGCTTCCCCAGCTTTGGTCAAGCCGCCCACGTTCGGAGTGTTGTCAAATCCGCCTACGAAAGAGGCAAAATCGGCGCAGAAACCATCAGATAGAGCATCGTAGCCTTCTAAACCTTCATAGTTTACATTAGGGTTTTCAATAACGATTCCATCTTGTACGTACAACCGCCTTATTTCCACGAGGTCTCCTGTGTCTGTTCCGTCAGTGGTGATGAATTGGGTGACCACCGTGAAAGGTCGTCGTGAATCCACGGCGTAGGTGTCATTTGCTCCGTAGAAGTAGTGGTTGTTCATCGCAAAAGTGTTGTAGCCGCACCCATACTTGTCGCACACGCTGGCGTAAACATCTTCGTCTCCACATTCTGTCCCCGAGCACAGGTAGTAGCCGTCGACGCTGCACCCGTGTGTGGTGTAAGAGGCCGCCCATCTGTGAATATTATATATAATATATTTTACATATAACAAAGAGGTTACAATAAATGTACGCTAGTTCATCTTTACTGCTCTAGCTATATAGTTGTGCTGTATTTCAAATCAATTAGATTTCCCTCAACTTGTCATTGTTGTCAGATCAAGTGTTGTAAATAACAATCTGTAGGCTTGGCATACGTCTCTTTTGCGTAAGTCAAGCGTTAATGTTCTTAAATCCTTAGGGCGTTAATATATCGTATGACTTTTACTGCAATTTAGTCATATTCCTTGGCTGGGCTCAACTTTTATAATCAGATGCTGATATCATTGATCCTTCGGTGCGAAAATTACTCACGCATTAGCTTCCCAGAGGTCGAACTCGAAGCAGCACACTCCTTCGTCTGTGTTGTAGTCAGTGCTAATCTTGCCTGCGTAATATTGATGTCCGTGACTGCACTGAGCATCACACGAGCCCAACCCGTATTTGGCACCAGCTTTGTTGGAGGGGTAAGATGCCATCCCTCCGTCCTCTTCCATTGACGTAAAAGCCAAGCCACCATTCAAACCGCACGGCATCTTTGACATGTCCACGTCGAAGGTCAATTCTCGGTTTTTCATTCGGAATATTTTGTACTTATCTTCAGTCGCTAATAAATGGCCGTTAGAGCCGACCGTAGAATTTGTGATAAAGCGCAAAGTGATCGAATTTCCTTCGGTTGTAATGCCGTACGCTTCGTCATACTGTTCTTTAGTAACACCGATGATAGCGCAGTTTTCAGCACAAGTTAAATCATCGGGACAGAGCACAGGATCGTATCCTTCACTTGTCTGACAGCTTGTTTGTCCGTCAGCAACCGAGTATAGCCATCTTCGAGCTGGGTCGATCACGAAAGCAGTGTCCTCTGTTACACATCCGCTTTCATCACAAACCTGGAACGTCAATCTAAAGATTTATTTCAGCTACTGATGGTTTTTAATTGGTTTGATTCTGGAAACCTCAAGTTATATAACATATCATTTCAGAAAGGCAATTTCACTCAAAGTAAAAGAATTTTCTGAAGGAAAATGTGCTTATTGTTGCTAATTATGCATCAGCGACGAAATGACTGCTTACCTACAAACAAGTAGCGTACCTGTGAAGGGAGAGGCGGATGATATTCTTCGACGATTGTTCCTGGGTTCTGAGCTAACGTAACCGCAGCAAGAGCTACGAGTGTGCTGAGGGGGCGTATCATATTGGCAG
This sequence comes from Morinoia aosen, assembly GCA_030386875.1. Lineage (NCBI taxonomy): Eukaryota > Metazoa > Arthropoda > Malacostraca > Amphipoda > Talitridae > Morinoia > Morinoia aosen. The sequence goes on along the minus strand of CM059579.1, from coordinate 59,573,712 downwards.
AAATTTACATTCTTTTCGTGGCACATGACACGATGTAATTTTATACCAGCTTCTGAGCCGCCAACGAACAGGTGCATGCTTCCCAGGTTCAGAACTCAACCTGTGTCAATAAGAATTATCGGTTATCAGTGTGATTTTTCTTGCCGTGCTCCCCCAAGTTAGAAGCATCATATGTAACCTATGCTATTCTATTCTAGATTTTTGGGAAAAATGAAAAACATGAACTCAGACACAGGCGTTGCATGAATTAACGCTTTATGCAAACATGTTCTCATGAACTGTTGATGATCAACAGAAGCCGTTGTACTCGTATTTCGAAATTATAATTGCGCTTTATTATTTCTCGATTTAAAAGAGGTCATCTTTGCGGATTTTACTTCCTAAGGTGTTTTTGCTCAGTTCAAGTTCATATCTTCATTCTTCCTCTTTCTTCAGAGAAAATGTGTAGTCCTGATCTGACTTAGGCAGGTCATCTTTTTGTAAAAAACAGGATGTTTTTGTTTTTTCCGAACCTTTTTTTTGGTGCACTGATGTCTTGTTTTTAAGCACCTATTACTTTCTCCTTCAACTTCAATTTTATTTCCTAACCTTCCTTATAGAATGATTCTTCATTCGCACGGGTACACAAATTGTGCATAGAGTTCACATTTCCTTGGTATCCTTCCCCTTTTTGAAATGCTTTGAGGTGTTAAGGGCGGCTAAAACTCACTTATGATCAATCATTCGTTTTCTTTGTCTGAGGTGTTTTGTTTCCAGGAAAAATGTGCAATTTTCAATGGGATGGCATTAGCGAAAGTGCTGTTGTTGATCATAAATGCTGTTCTTACGGCCATATTGAACCTAGATTAACTGAAGCAAGGCAACTTCATCATGAAATGTGAAAATCATCGATTTACAAGCACAATTCTGAAATTCTTGGCACCAGAATATTTTTAAGAATTATTCCTGCTAAATTGTTTTGATTAATTAGTTGAGGGTATCAAACATGGCTGAGATTCATCGAATCTTTTCTACCCGATTGTGGTAGGTACATTTCCTGAGTAAATTTTGAACACAATATGTAATGAGCACATTTGTGAGTAGATTTTCCAGTTTTTCTTCAAGATTTCTCCAATTCTAATTTCCCCCAAGGGGATACAGCTACTGTACCTCAGGGAAAATGTGAGGTCCCGAGCTAACGATTAGGCAGGCTTTCTTTTTACTGTTAAAAAATATTTTGTCTTTTCTTAAGGAATTTTTGTTCAGTTCATTGCTATCCTGTTTTCCAGCACCTAGTACTTTCTTCTTCAACTTTTATGTTATTTCATAAGCTTCTTTCTAAACTTTCTGTTTCTCTACACCATGTGCTTAAATTCCGCATTTCCTCATGTCTGTACTAAAAGTTTCCTTCCTTTTTCTCTCTTCGGAACGCTTTTGTTACCGTTAGGTAGGCTAAAACTAACAACTAATCTAATTTTTTAATTATATCTCTAAGCATATTTTTCGAGCGTAATTTTTCATTTGTTTTTACTTTTGGGTTCATATTTTAGTTACACGTTCTGGTTGCATATTTTGGTCAGGTATTCTAGGCACCTTGTTCTGGATACCTCGCATTGGGTGCATTTTTCGATATGTATACGAGTATATTCTGATTTACTCACGTGGCTAAATAAGCAAGTGAACTTGAATGCAGGGAGAAGAATTTGATGGGCGCTAGTTACGTTCTTTTAAACAATATTTTCAGTATTAATTTTTCGAAGAAGATTTTTGTTACACATCCAAGTTTATTTCATTTGCACTATCACATAGGGCTGCGAAGAATTTTGTTTATGGTGTAAAATTTTGCTTTTCGAAGGGCTGACAAAATTTCTGTTTTCTTCGAGCTCAAGGGAGATTAAGCCACTGGTTCTTGTTCTTGTGTATTCGTGACATATTGAAGAATAACCACTCATCAAATAACAATGAGAGCTTCTCTGAATAACGATGAATTTTTATTCATTAAAACGTTGAAAGCCTAGCGCTTTTTCTATTGGTCTTGAGTACGTAGCATTTGTCCATCGTATGCAAAAAAGATAATTCTTGGATTGCTTTCCGCAGTATAACTCTCTTTTCTATTCTCTGATTTGCTTTGTCAGTAGTGATCAATAAGGTAATTTTGGTGTCTCTTGCTGCTTTTAAGTCTTCCAAATGATGTGTATGCTTTTTATCATCACCACGTCGGTAACTGAGCTTGCATCAACTGAGTTTCGGAAACTTGGGACCTTGATGTGGGTTTTAAACCATTCTTATTCACTTCTAGAATCATCAACCTAGGGCTTTTAATAATGGTCATGTGTGAAAAGAGTTTTGTGATCTTTAAAATTAAACTTTTTCTTCTACGCAATTAATCTTCATTTACAGTCTCATTTTAGCCAGTCTCAAGGTCTTCCACCATGCAACACCCTTGGCACCATTATCGGTATTAGTTCTAGAATTATATATGGAAGAAACCTTGAGTTCGCAAACCGTGGTCATAATTCTACCAATAAGGACGGTTGCACTCGTTGCAATATTTGTAGCAGTTGTACGTTAAGGTAATATGAAAGCTGAAGAGCAGAATGTTGCGTCACTCAAATGCTTCTACCAACAATCGAAAGTGTCGTATCAGCGCATGAACTATTTTCCCACGTTATCTGTACAGAATTTCGTGTTTTTTTTGGGTGCGTAAAGAGTACGTCGAAAACGCGCTGGCTATCAGAACAATTTTTATTGCAATAATATACAAATACAGGAGACCCATAAAGTCGTGGTGCAATTTAAAATTACCGTAGATTTAAAACTATGCGTGATAAAAACAGTCTCAAATAATGCATTAAAAATTAAAAACATTAGCTTTTTAAATTTATTCATTGCAGCCTTCATGAGTTTCAACATGTTTGTCATACCTAGCTCTGCATAGGGTAACACGATTTTTAAGTTCATTAAAAACATTTGGCAGCTGGTCGGCAGTAATGCCTGCGAGCACACCAGTTATTTTACCATACAAGTCTCTCAATGATCGAGGTGTTGTTGCGTACACGCTTATTTTCACGTGACCCCTAAAAAAAATGAAAAGGAGTCGTATGTGGGGAAAGTGGAAGCCATGGAAATGGACCACATCTTCCATTGAAACCGTGAGTGTAATGTTTATTTGATAAGCTTCAAAGCTTTTAATATTATACAATATTTTTGACAAAATATCATCTAACTTGACACCCTGCACTAGTATTTAAAAATAAATTTTGATTATTCATTTCAATTTTATAAATTATGTACTTCAATACACTGGTTCAACGAAGAATTTTAAAACCTATCAAATAAATGGAATTGCTTTTAAAATTATCTCTAGCTATAAAATAGGCTATGAATGACCAGAAGAAAATGATCGAAATCTTTCCTGATTACTAGCCCCTTCCGTGCGCACTACTCCGTGGAACGGCATCAAATGAAATTAGGGCACACTCTGACTAAGGAGATCGTCGCAATTTTCAACTTTTTTCGTACGATTCATTTGAAAATTGGCCAGTATATGTATTTTGTGAAAGTAAACCTTTTTTAATCGTGTCACTTTTTCGATTTAGGCCTTAATTTTTTTCAAAAAATCAGTTTTTTGGTACATTATTATGTATATTTGAAAACGTAACTCGTCATTCAGTTTTTTTGCTAGAACACAACCCAAGACAGTTTTAGAATTCTTGAAACATTTCTAACAAACTCAAATAGGCTTTTTTTCCAATTCGAATAAATATATATATATATATAGCTCTAAACCCAAAAATAATTTTTAGTGATTATTTATGGATTTATAGCTGTACAACTTTTTTTTTCTTCTCAAATTTGAAAAAAAACTTATTTGAGTTAGTTAGAAATGTTTCAAGGATTCTAAAACTGTCTTTGGTTTTGTTCTAGCATCAGAACTCAATGAGGAGTAACGTTTTGAATGTTGAAAGTTAGAGGTGTTGGGTATGACCATAAAACGAAATTTGTCGTTGAAGTGTAATATAATGGAAAATGTATGTAATTGAATGCTGTTTTCATTTTTATTTCAATAATCTCCAACTTTAACTTCATATTCACACTGTGAATTGTAATTTCCATGAAAAAAAATTATTTTTTTTTTGGGAAAATTATGAAACTTTTTATTTTCTGTGTGATTTCTGTGAAATTTGATTAAAATATGTAACTTTTGATAAAAAACAGAATTTCTTCTATTCATTTTTTTAATTCAGGCTTTAGTTTTTGGAAAAATTGGACACATTGGTTATTTAGTTCATTTTTATTTATATTTCAAAACGTAACTCGTCATTGAGTTTTGATGCTAGAACAAAACCAAGTACAGTTTTCGAATCCTTGGAACATTTCTAACAAAATCATATTGCCAAATTATCCGTTTCCCGTTTTGTTTTCTTTTTATCTGGGGTCGAAATGGGGTCGAAAATTCAAGATTTTGTCCCCTTACCCCCCTGGGAGGGGGGGGGGGGTTAATTGTCCGTAGCGGCATAAAATTTTAGGACCGAATAGTTCACCACCTAAGGGTTCTTTTTTTCTTTTCCAACAAAAACATGAAAAAAGCTCACCAGGGCCTGGGACGATCTCCTTAACATGCCTCGACATAAATGTGTTCACCCCCGCACGCATCACCCCGCAAGTTTCGCCACAGTATCTCGCGATCTTTTTCATCGGAAGCGTGAAAAATTTTGAAATGCTGTTCAATTAGAAAAATTCTCGTTTAGTTGCATCTTTGGATGTTAGCACTGTTAGGGAAAAATTTGAGGTTCCGGGATGGTTAGGTTGGCCTTCCATTTGTTGCAGAGAATTTCTTTTTCTTTTGGACTATTTTTTGTTTCATTATTGCCTTGCTTTTGAGTATCTACTACTTAACTTTTATCTTGTTTCACAAACTTCTTTCTCAACTGCGTTGCTGAAGGTCATGTGTACGAACACAAATTGTGCATAGATCCCTCTTTCCCTCACCGTTTGTTGTGTTTAGGGAAGCTTACACTTACTAATGGAAAAAATCTGTAGCATTTTTTATAATTTTCATAGAAACCTAGCTCAACATGGATCGTGGCTTGAAAAGTTGTCTGTGTTGAAGAAATATTCTCAGTAATTTTCCCTTGCCTAACTTATTCATTCCACGAAGTGCGATGCAATAATGTATTCATAGCCTTAATTAAAGAGTTTTCAAGCTCCTAATACTTTGATAATTATGCTCTTTTATGCATTAAAGTGGCCTATTCATCATCGTGGCAGACGTTATGTTCTTCGCATTTAGGTATTTGTTTGAGACTTGAACTGCAAGGATAAGTCGACTGCACTCTCACCCATAGCTGTGAGAAATTCAAGAATGAACTTGTGATCAGACATTGATAGTTTTTAAGGAATATTCACCGCAGAGTATAACAAATAGTTATTCACTGTCGACTTGAAGTCGCCTGCGAATACACTGATGTTTTTGGTTGAATTCAGCGATTCTAGTCTTCTTTGCATCAGAATGTGGCAGCGACGCCTGGTGACCACTCGCTAATTTCTTTACGAATTTATACTGCTTCATATTGAACAGAGGAGGGACCACATTAGCGTGCATAATGCCAAGCGACAATACCGGCTGGACCGACAGGGCATGGATAAGCAGCAAATGCTTTGAAAATTCAGTTTCAAAAACATACTCCGTTACATACATGACATAATTTAATATTAATTACAGCTTAATACAAGGATCTACCATTCATAGAGCATTTTGGCTAAATCACTAACGTTTCTTTAATGTTTTGGAGTAAATTACTCAAAATTTTCCCTAAGGAACTACTTAGCTACCGTGTACCTCTGAAAGCGCAAATTTACTCTGTTTTTCTCAGCATAAATGTTTTTTATCTTACGATGACTTGATTTAATTCAGTGCTCTATATTTCAAACCAAATCCATCGTCAAAGGTTCCTATACATTCCAAGATTGCAAGACCAACGCAAAAAGTTATTGGCTCTTCCATAACAGATGTCTCAGGCTTCAGCCAAAAGTAGAGCCAAGCGTGCCTGACTTAATGTTGGAGATGATCAAGGTAGTTTCCGGGTAGTTGGCGATGATGTCGTCCGGGTTCCCACTATCTTCCGAGCAGGGCCCGTTCCAGTGACCGGGCTCAGAAGGATCAGAACCGGGAGGGAACACTCCATCCAGCCACAGCATGTGGGAGCCATAGTCTGTCCATGTGGCGAAGTTTAGCACAACACCCCGGTCTAAAGCTTCTCCAGCTTTGGTCAAACCTCCCACATTCGGAGTGTTGTCAATTCCCCCAACGAAAGCGGCATAATCGGCGCAGAAACCGTCAGATAGAGCATCGTAGCCTTCTAAACCTTCATAGTTTACACTGGGGTTCTCAATAACTATTCCATCTTGTACGTACAACCGCCTTATTTCCACGAGGTCTCCTGTGTCTGTTCCGTCACTGGTGATGAATTGGGTGACCACCGTGAAAGGTCGTCGTGAATCCACGGCGTAGGTGTCATTTGCTCCGTAGAAGTAGTGGTTGTTCATCGCAAAAGTGTTGTACCCGCACCCATACTTGTCGCACACGCTGGAGTAAACATCTTCGTCTCCACATTCTGTCCCCGTGCACAGGTAGTAGCCGTCGACGCTGCACCCGTGTGTGGTGTAAGAGGCTGCCCACCTGTGAAGAAATATTCTATAACCAAAGATCTTACAGCAAAAAATTAGTCTCCGCAATTTTGCGTCCACTCTACCTAATTTTTAAAAATATCTATGTGGGCGGCACTCCCCTCAGGGGGATACAATTATTGTATCTATGGGAACTAGCGCTCCCAGGGGGACAATGTCAGGGCCCGAGCTGAGAGTTAGGTAGGCCTTCTTTTTTGTTGAAATAAAATGTTTTTGTTACGTTAAGGACCACCTTTTTTCGGTTCACTACTGTCCTGTTCTTCATCACCTACTACTTTCTTCTTCAACTTTGATCTTGTTTCATAATCTTCTTTCACAACTTACTGTTTCTATGCCTTTCTGCATAGATTCCGCATTTCCTTAACTCCAAACTAAATGGTGCCTTCCTCCTTCCTCTCTTTGGATCGCATTTGTTGCTGGGTAGGGAGGCTAAAACTAACGACTAATCTAATCTGTGGGCGGCACTGTACATTACAAGGTTTCTATAAGTTGTTTTAATTTACTTTTAAAGTTGGATACATCATTGTATCTACGTTTTATTGAAACATTTTTGCTCAGTAACAAGTTTTCATGTTTTCATAAAAAACATTCTTGACGTTCGGTTTAAATTTACATGACAGTGCTGCAGTGGTAAAGTTACACGGGACAGGCTAATCGCCAATGGAAATTCTGACAATTCATAGTAAGTAGAATACTAACGTGGACGACGCTGGAGCGGTTCAAAAAGACTAAAAATATGGCAAATGGGCATTGTTAAGATCATCCTCAATTATCACATCACCAGAGCATGTAAATTTTAAAGTCAAACAGAGTGGTGCCTAAGAGGAACGTGAGAGGCCCTTCGGAAATTAAGCTTTTGTGGCCTATGCATTCAATGAGACTATGTCCACAATGTTTCACACTTCACTTCATATGTTATCTGTTACTTTCACTTCATCTGTTAACTTATTTTTGTCTATTTTACGTTGAGTTTTTATAAAACATGAACAAAAACGTGTAACTCTTATTAGTGAATACCGTGCACTCCAGGGTAACTGGTACAGTATTCGAGTGGAAGTAATCGCTTATAGTAGGTCATAAAAACTTAACTTACCGAAGCAATGAAAAACTAATATTTAATCGTCACATATTCCAATTTCAGAGGAACGCTTTTCATGGCTAGTTTGTTTAAAAATGTCAATATGAAAAAAATATCCAAAGAATTTGACAAATTTATCAGATTCGGGTTTCATTAGGTAGACTTGCATATTATAACTCTTTTGCTGTTTGAAGTTCGCATTTTATTATTGAAACTAGAATTATCCCTTCGCACTTTAGATGTATTTTGATTATGAACAGATGGTTGCGTTGAATAGTTAAGGGGCTTCAATAAAAAAATTGAAATTTTCTTTGAAATTTTCTCAGACCAACACAACGGAGAGAATGCATTTATCTATGTACTTTTCTCCTAATTATTTGTTCCAAAACTTAACCGATAGAAATATTACGATCCTCATGTATTCGATATCAACACAATGGAAGGAATGCATTTTCTTCGTACTTTTCTCCCAACCATTTGTTTCAAAATCAATCAATATAAATATTACGATCCTCATGTGTTCGATCTCAAGTCATGGTCTTAACTTTAAGATACTCGTAAGTACTTTTCGCTCATATTGAAGCTTTTTGAACATGCGACGGAGTTCATTAGCAATTTTTTTGTGTATACCGGTGTTCCAGCTGTGTAGCAAATATTACGGGCTCGTGATCCAATAACACGCACCCTAACAAGAGTATTTTCAGCTGTGTGTCACAGGGATTTTGTGTTCTTAGTGACTCACTTTCATCTTGCATTTCCAAACCCAAATTAATGACCGCAAAGAGAGAGAGCGGATGTCAAATGTGAGGGTATTTTAGTACATACTTTCTCTACTTCGATCTCGTTGAAACATTTAAAAAGGCCTCGGATCTGACGAATGTCATAACTTTGAAAATCATCATTTTAATCTTCTTATTCTGGTCTCGAATTGCTGTCGTAAGCTTTGTGTGGTAAACTCTTCTTACTTTTTTATTCTCGTGAATACACTACGACAACACTAATTTTATATAGTTAACTTTTGCACGGTTCCATCTATGTTGAAAATATTACATCTAGCAATGTAAAACAATACTTTTCATGTCTTTAACCCCGATGTACTCTTTGCGAAAGTACTATTTGCGCAAGTAAGAAATATCATAACCATTTTGTGTTCTGTTATAGCAAATATAATCGTTGGGACACCTTGTTATATACTCTACCCAGGTGTCTGAAATGGGTACCGGTCTTGACCGGGGGAAAGCGTAATGGCGTCCTGGCGTTAGTTATAAGGCATTTGAAAATCCAATGTAGAAGGTGATATGTATCAGGCTTGATTGGAAATAAAGCATCCGTAGATGCCTTCATTATTATTATTATTATTATTATTATTATTATTGCATAGGGATGAAAGATCGGATGTGGGCTTTCACCGGATGTAAGATATAAACAAATGTAAGCCGAACCAAATGTAGAGGCATGACCTAATGCGGGGCATCACCGGAAGAGGGAGTGAAGTGTTGTCGGATGGGCGAAAGGAATTCCTGGATTTTGGAGTTGATAATTTATTAGAAAAAAAATACGCTCCATTTCCATTTCCGGGCACCACAGATGAAGTACTAGTAATTGTGGAAAGCAACCTCATTCCGCTGCGTGGAACCAACAGATGTGATGCTCATTTTGTTCGATCGGAGTAAGCAAGATCAATATTAAAATGACTTAACGAACGTAAAATAAGATAAATTTTCAATCCCTAGCAAAAATTTCAGAAATTGAAACTTAGAAATTGAAACACAGAAGCTGAAACTTAGTGCCGCCCTCCAAATGCAAACGATCCTCTTATACATATTATTGTTTATTTTTATTAACTTGTGCTTCTCCTTAAATCCTGTGTCGACAACCATCATGTGCATTACGACAACCATGTATGAATGGCAATTAAGGATCTAAATCATATGTTCCAACACTTAACATGGATATTACGATAACCATGTATAAAAGCAATTAAGGGTTTCTATGCTAAGGTATTTGAATGCATTTTTCGCTTTCATTTTTCAATACTTATGCGTACTAATGAGAGTGTTTTTCAAATGAACGTCGCGAGGATTGTGCTCTCCTAGTTTCAAAATCAGATTAGGCAAGGAAAGGAACTCAATTTTGTTGTACTTTTCTATCAATCATTTTGTTTCAACATTTTACACGGGTATTACGATACCAATGTGTTATAATCATTTAAGGATGTTAATGTTAAGGTGTTTTAAAAACCAATGTATCGACATTTCATGTTTGTACTTTATTGGAAATAAAATGTTGTTTTTTTTTTCTTGAATTTTCCCAGCGACTGAATTGGTATTTCATGAGTGGAGGATAACAACCCTCAGATGTTGTAAACGTAGGATATTTCGTGCTTGATTTCTGCGTTATTGTACTTTTATTCTGAGGATGCAATCACATCACTTTCACAATAGAAACCTTATGAAACGTAGCCTACAATTGGCCTCAGTGCGCAATCACGTAGCATAGTATTGATCAGTCAGCACAAACGGTTACTCACGCGTTAGCTTCCCAGAGGTCGAACTCGAAGCAGCACACTCCTTCGTCTGTGTAGTAGTCAGTGCTGACCTTGCCTGCGTAATACTGATGTCCGTGGCTGCATTGTCCGTCGCACGACCCTAACCCGTATTTGGCACCAGCTTTGTTGGAGGGGTAAGATGCCATCCCTCCGTCCTCTTCCATTTCTGTGAAGTAAAGGCCCCCGTTCAAACCGCACGGCATCTTCGACATGTCCACGTCGAAGGTGAATTCTCGGTTTTTCATCTTGAATATTTTGTACGTGTCTTCAGTCGCCAAAAGATATCCGTTACTCCCAACAGTTGAGTCTGTGATGAAGCGTAAAGTGATTGAACTTCCTTCGGTTGTTATGCCGTACCCTTCGTCGTACTGTTCTTGAGTTACCCCGACAATTGCGCAGTTTTCAGCGCAAGTTAAATCATCGGGGCAAAGTACAGGATCGTATCCTTCGCTCGTTTGACAGCTTGTTTGTCCGTTGTCAGCAACAGAGTAAAGCCATCTTCGTGACGGGTCCATGACGAAAGAAGTTTCTTCTGTTACGCATCCATTTTCGTCACAAACCTGAAAAAATTAATGTGAAGTAATATGCTGCACGTGTTTTGTTAATATATCTTGGCTCTATATAGTCGGCTTGACAATCAACACTCTTCGATTGTCCCCTCAGGGGGATACAAGTATTGTATCTATCTGAATTAGCGCTCCCAGGGGGACTATGTGAGGGCCTGAGCTAAGTTTAGGTAGGCTTCCTTTTTGTTGAAATAGAATAGGTTTTTGTTTTGTTACGAACCATCTTTTTTCGGTTCACTGCTGTCCTGTTTTTCAGCACCTACTACACTCTTCTTCAACTTTTTCTTTTTTCATGAACTTCTTTCTTAGCTTCCTGTTTCTGTGCACCTTGTGCATAGATTCCGAGTTCCCTCAACTCCATACTAAATGGTACCTTCCTCCTTCCTCTCTTAGAACATCTTTGTCGTGCAGTTAAGGGAGGCTAAAACTTTTTTATATAATAATAATAATAAACTCTTCGATTCTTGAGAAAGAAGGATTAGCGGGTAGAAGAGACATCCCCGCTTGAAACACTGCTTCCAGTTTCGGCTCGTGGACAAATAACGCACGAGATGGGTTGACTAATGCTTGTAGAGTACTTTGGAAAGGATAGGCGAATTTTAGCCTGAACGATTGTCCCTGGGTTCTGAGCCCACCTAGCCGTAGCGTGTAGGAGCAGAGGGTGCTCAACAAGCACGTTGTACTCAAGGAAATCTATTTTTTCCTTTACCGCATCTGCCGCAGGCTTACATATCCGCGTAAAATAATCAGATGGAGCCTTTTCGGCTGCCTGCTTGTCCTCTGAGAAAAGAGGCCTTATCAAGAAACCAAAATCCCGAGTGCCACACATGTTGGTAAGGGTGGTCTCGCAGTAAATTAAAGTATTTGATCATTTCTCCTCATAGTATGTGTCCTTCTAAGTCCTCTCGATTCATTTTTGAAATCGAAAAATTGTCGTCCTTGCACCGGGGGATGTTTGAATAGATCCTGCTAAATGCGAAATGTTGTTCTACAAACAAAGTTTGAAATGTTACTGCTACTTTATTTCCGAAGGACGATGGCTAAGCTAAAAGTATTCAGAGAAATGAATTTCATTTTTCAGTTGAAAAATCACGGAGAACCTTATTAATTTTGTTTCCAGTATTACGAGAAAGTTATGTATTATGATTAATTTCCAAGTCATATGCGGCAATGGCCCTTCAATGAATTACATGATGGGACAAAAATAACACAACATGAATTGCAATACGATCTTACATCACATTGTTACAGTACATGTTCAAGCATACGTAATAATTCATGTGCAAATGAAAACAATTTTTACTTGTACTTAATCAATATATTCACATTTCTTGAGAACTACTGCTTCGAATCGACACCACACACCACGAGCTGCGCCACGAAACAGTGCTTGAGAATAAATAAAATAGCAAGGATAGTCGCTTTTAAAAGATCCATTATCAGTTAGTTGTTTAATAAATAGAAAGACCTAAAATGATATATAAAATTGAACATTTCGACCACAGGGGTCATCTTCAGCATTAGCAAAGATCTATGGAAAACAAAAAATACATTTTATTCAAAATAAGTGCAACAGTAAAAACAAATAAAAAGAAGGGGACGAAAAAGGATGGAGAACAATACTAACATGCTATTAACAGAGGGAATGACGTTCAGTTTCATTTAAAATAGGTTTGTCTTTCATGATAAAAAGAGATTCTAAAATACGAAGGTCTGATTGACTAGATGTGGTTCCTATTATCTGGAAGTCGTCCAAGCGGACTGGCAAGTCGCACTTCTCGGCATGAGTGCGTACCGAAGAGTGAGGGGGAGAAGCAAGGGGATTATTGGTTCGGAAGCTCCTTCCAGCATGCTCCGCCACACGAATAAGGAGGGCCCTTTTTGTGGACCCAACATACTCAGACGCACACAGTGCGCAACAGTATTTGTAAACGGCTGTGTGCAGTGCTTGAGAATTGTTGTTCCATGTATGACGTGAAAACTTAAAAATTTCCTCCTCTCATAGGGATAAAAATGTTGTATCTATGGAGAATATTTTTCTAAGGTGAAAATGTGAAATTCAGAGCTAAAAATTAGGCAGGCCTTCCTTTTTTGAAAAAAGTAGGTTTTTGTTTGGTCTTACACCATCGATTTTAGTTTCACTGCAGTCTTATTTTTTAGTACCAGTACCTTTGACGTTTTTGCACTTTTATCTTGTTCTATAAACTTTTTTCAACCCACTGTTTCTATGCGCAAAGGATTTTGAGTGGAAGTACACTTTCTGCATAAATACCTTGTTCCCTAAACTCCATACTAAATGGTGCCTTCCTTCTTTCTCTCTTTCAAACCCTCTTGTTGGGGTTAGGGAATCTTCAACTAACTTATTTACTCCAATTTCAATTTCTTACAGAATGGTGAACTCTAGAATCTGCTGTTAACTCAAATATCGATTAAGTACTAAAAAGTCATGGGATTGTGATCTGGCGAACAGGGAGGCCACATTTCATTTGGCGCAAAGGGGACCGTCTACCCAAAAAAAGTCCGTTATTTATGGATGGATTTCTCTAAAATTTTTACAGTAGGTGTGAAATGATTCATAGATCATTGGTTATTTCGACAAAATTTTTTTATCTGCACTAGATTTTTTTTATTTTTGAAAAATATGCTAAAATAGTTTTTTTTTAAAATCCATCTTCTACAATTTTGAAGTTACAGATCCAGTACTTCGTTTTTAGATTGCTTATATGTCTATATAACCACATGCAATAGGGAATTTTGATAACTTCTTTTTGTGGATTTTGGGGATTAAAAAAAATGACCTTTTTTTCATTTTTTGTTCATGTCGTGTAATTTTCAAAATAATAAATGTATCAAAAAATGCTATTGCACATGAATACACCTTTCTAAGCCCTATCGAATGGTATATAAACCATTATCGTAGCTCTAAAATTGTGGCAGGAGATACATTTGAGAAAACAATTATCAAGTTTCCAGAAAAACGTGTTTTTCACAAAAAATTTTTGTTCTTTTTATCTTTTGAACTACAGGATTTTCTACGATGAAATCTTGAGCTTTTGTAGCTCTTTTCAAGCCCTTTCGATCGATATAATTTACATTGCTGTAGCTCTGTAACTTTGGGGAAAAATCTACAACAAAAGAGAATAGGTGTTATTTTTGAAAACAACCAATTTTTTTTAATTTTTCATTTTTTTGACCAAAATACGTTTTTTTTCAAGTCAACTCCTTTGTTTTATAGCTCTTTTCAAGCCCTTTGGATTGGTGTGCTCGCCATAGATGTAGCTATGATACTGCAGCTGTCATCGAGCTATGAATGAAAGCTGCGGTATCATAGATACGGCAGAACAGCTAAATTCTGAAATTGTCAAAAATTATAAAAAATATTTACTCAGCGTTAGAATGTTTCGTTTGAATAATGGAAGCACTTTGAGTAGCCATTAACGAACTATAATGCCATTCCCGCAGAAAAACACGCTCAATTGACCCCCAATAATGAGGGGGGGAGGGTTCAAGGTCACTCCACCCCCATCGCTTTCCCCCCTCTGGTGGGCGCACTATTTGGAGTAGACGTAAACGGAAAGTACCAATGGAAGCGCAAGAAAATCCTCTATAAGATGCATATAAAATCAGAATATCAACACATATCCTGATTTCGACGTAGACGGTGTCCTTAAGCAGCAAATTGTCTCGCCCGAGGCTTAGGAGATGTTTTTGATACTACATCTTGCCGAAATAGTTTAAGCATTCACAGTTTACTAAAAAATAGAAACAAAATCAAACTCAGATTTCCGAATTTCGTTAGTGTTTACTCTCTCTCTCTCTCTCGGTTTTGATGTATTGTCTCACAGAAACAAAAAGGGAGAATTCCATGGTGAAGATACGGAACTGAAAACCATAAAAGAACAAAGAGTAACAAAGTGCCTTATGGTGTAACAAAGTTCCCTTCTTTCAAGAGAAATTTCATAAGCATTCTTCCTAAAGACTAACGTAACGCTGGTAGTGAGTTATTTCAACTGTGAACTTTTCGTCAGACCAGACGTTTCATCGAAGATCTCTCTTTTCAACTCGTTCAGCATAACATTTCTTCTTTGCATTATTTTTTGTATTCGAATCTTGGTGAGAGCTTGCTTCTTTTCCTGGTGAAGGAAGACATTCCCAAATTTTCGTTATCAACTCCTTCTGGCGTTCTGGGATTGATTCTACGCCCTTGCCATCTTGCTTCCTTTGCTGGGTTTTGCTCGATCCGCTCTTCCAGGTTTTAAAGAGTTTCTTTTGATCCGATCTTCCTTTGCCGGGTTTCGTTTGATCCGCTTTCATCCGGCGTTGATAGGAGATGTGGCTTGTTTTGATAGTCTCCCAATATGGAGCCGTTCTTCGAATTCTCTCACGCTTGATGCTGCTTGACAAAGCTTCAAACGATTGATCATGAGAACTTAAGACTCCCTGCGATCTTAGAGTTGGAGGATCCTGTTCACTCAGTTTCAATAATCGTCTCAAATTGCGACAAAAAATTAACTGTAATCGAAATTTCGGAAACCAAAAATTCAGTATTGCTAGTTAATCACTAGTAGGAATCTGGATTATAATCAGAAATATTTTTTCAATGACTCCACACCAATGCAAAAAATATTTGACGTTGTGTTTGCAAACTTGGAAACATTCATTCGTTTAATGAAAAAAATTGAGAGAATTGCATCAGTGAAAAATTATCTCTGTAAAGTTCTGCTGATCCGGATAATCATTCATTGATCGGATGATCATTTATGCTAACTGATACGCCAAAACTGATACGTAAGCAAACCTAAATGAGGGTGAACAAAATTTTTTCAAACACTGTTTTTGGAATGAATGTTGTAGATACCTCCGTTCATCTAGCAATGGCAATTCGAACTCTCGGTATCTACATTCGAAGTAAGTTCTCGATTCTAGAGCCTGAGCATTTCTGTCATCAGTTGCTGGACAGTGTGTAAATATTAGTCTCTAAATGTGGATGATGCCTTAGAAATGTATAATTTTTTGATGTTCTGATACAAAGGTTCACGTTGAATGCATCTTTTGAAACTCGTGCAACTGTTGAAGTTTTCGGCGTCAATTTGTTTCTCAGGGTAGAGAACATTATTGAAACCTTAGCTCATCTGACAGCTGTCATATATCGTCAACTCGATAGCGACCAAAAACAGCCACTTTGCCACCATATTAGGAAACAATAGGCTTCTGAAAGGCATCCAGTTTCACTACAAACCTGACGAATGGATAGCAAGTCACAAATAAACCTCACGCCGAGTGTGCATGGGTGATGATAATGACCATGTGCATAGATAATGTGCATGACTGTAGCAACGTTCATACCCTATTCAGCTGCAAAGAATCAGCTGAAAAAGATAATTTGGTAATGTGAAAAGGTTTTCTCCAATTTAATTGGATCGCGTTAAAATATCACACCTGGCTTGGGAGAGGAGGATGATATTCTTCAACAATAGTCCCTGGTTGTTGAGTAAGCACGGTCCCAGCCAGGGCCAGCACTATACAAAGAAGGCGAACCATGGTGAGAGAGCTTGGGTTGTGTTCATGTGCCAACTCGAGCTCCCTTATAACTTCCTTGACGTCACAGCAGATGGTAACTTCCCAGAAGCTGAGGTTGTCAGATATAAATGAGGAAAATTATGTGATGTGAAAGCGTTCAGTTGCGGTTCATGTGGGATGAAAACAATTTTTGGGAATTTCGTTCTATGTAAAGTCTACTGATGCTGCGTATTGTTGATTTCAGGAGTTCAATTGAAAAACTTAATTAGATTTGTTCTGGTAGTGCTGCTATGAGTGAATGTTATTCACTTGCTGTTGCTTGGATCAGTCTCGAGCAATGCTCAATTACCATTCTGGAAAAGTTTTCGTTATAAGAGTCTCGATATTTGTTCATTTGAAGTTTCTCTAAGTTGAATTATATCCCTTTCTTACAGTTGCTACATATAAGTACTAAAATTGTACATGAAATTTTACAAAAATATAACTTAAGCTAATTCGAGCTGTCTAACTATAGGTGGGAAACATTTTGCAGTTGCAAATTTTAAATGTTTGCTTTTATGGGAGTTAGCACCCTAGGCGGAAAACGTGAGGTTCAGAGCTGAAAGTCAAGTAGTCCTTTTTGCTGAAATGAAATTATTTTTGTTTTACAGAGGACTATCTTTCTTTCGTCTCAACTTACTGTTGCTGAGCGAAATGGTTTTTGGACGGAAACACGCCATGTGCAAAAATTTTAGCTTTTCCTTAACTCCATCCCAAATGATGCCTTCGTCCTTCCTCTTTTTGAACGTCTTTGTTCTAGTAAAGGAGGGTTATATAACCTTATAAATCAGTCTATCTGAATTTTTCGAAGAGGGAAGTATGACGTCAGAACCGAAATGATGTTTGATTGAAACAATCATATTTAATGCTTCAAACCTTAAAATTGAAATTACAAAATATTACGTAGCTTTCTACATGAATGCTAATTTTGCGGTACTCTCGTTAGCAAAAATTTTTGAGTGCTATTTTATCCCACGAGTTTTTGCGGGCCAAATTTTTATGCATATAACTTTGGTGCTCTAAGTTTTTGTAAGGAATATTGTGGTCAGAAAATTTTCAATTTGAAATTTTTTTCGGATGGCGTTATTCGTAAGATTTTGCTACGGAATTTCTATTGCAATGAATATTGTGCTACATCTAATTAGGAACGCCTAATTTTTTAAAAATTAGTTACGCAAGAGATTATTGTACGTCGCTCCGAAATTTCGTTCGCTGCGTGTAAAGTGCGTGAGTGGAATTTTTGGGTGAAGCTCAAAATTTTTTTACTTTGTACGAAATTTTTATGTGCAAAGCAACAATATTGTTCTCCCCGCTATTTTTTTATGTAAAATTGGGAGGTGACAAGTTCTCAGATCAAAATTTTTCATGCAAATTTTGGCCACAAGATTCGGAGAATGATTCGAGATCAATTTTGTCGTGAAAACCTATTATATTCCTTAAATCCATAATCAACAAAATTTTTGTAATGTTCCTCATCGCGAACTTTCTACCTTTCCTTCTTATTTCGATTTTCCTTTCTTTCTTCTCAACAACGGGGAATTTTTCTTACAAATTTCAATTACTTATCCCCTACAATACTCAAGTGAACAAATGACTACAAAAGGGTACGACAAATTTTTTTCAGACGATGTTTTCCAGTTCATTGCTGTACTGTTTTTTAACACCTATAACTTTCTACTCCCACTTTCATCTTGTTTCTTTCATAGACGTCTTTCTCAAATAAGTGTTTTTAAGCACAAGGGCTTTTTTCGTAGGAATACACATTGTGCACTTATGTAATATCCGTTCACTCAATTCTATAGTAAGTGGGGCATTCCTCCTACTTCTCTTTGAAATATCTAAGTTGTGGTTAAGGGGGCTCAAACTCACTTATAATCTAATCATAATAATCCAATCAGTGGTCAGTTTGCGTTGGAGGTTATCGATTAAGACGTATTAGGGCATTTTTCCGAACTATTAAACATTGCTCTCGAAGTTAAGTGTGACTCGAAGCTTACAGTAATTTAAAGTGTAAATAAGCAGTCATAGTTTGATTGATGTTCGACAGGCCATAATAGAAACCATCATCTGGCCATGCTCTGAGTTAGTTTTCCCTTGGATGAAATCTGTTATGTTAGTGAGGAGGTTGGCGTCTTTTATTGGTGCATAAACGGCCGTGCACTCTTTTATACCGTACTCTTTAATAGTAAGGAAACAACTCTCATCACAAGCACCTCCTCATGCAGCACAGGATAAGCTGTAAGGTTTTGGTTAGTTAGGTTTGTCCATCCTATGCTGAGGGACTGGCACCCCCAAGAAAGAGACTGCTGGGTTACCCAAGCTAAAGGATGTCCATCTTGCGTGCACCTTTTGCTTCTTTCAATGTTCTATGCCATTTTCGCTCTCTCGTTTGTCTTTTTCTTCCTATTTTTAACTTGATGTTTTTATGCATAGAGTATCTTGTGAGGGAACATTTATGCCATGCGCATAGATTCAACGTTTTCTGCTGTTCATCCATGACGGTTCTTTCTCTTAGTTCGCCTGAGATCGACTTTGTTGTGGTAAGGGAATCTTAAACTAGTATAATATCAATCATAATTTTATTAATACAAATGAAAAAATAATCTCATCTCTAACATCAACTAAATTTATAACTGGGTATCAAGTATTGTCTAGAGCAGTAAATCAAAGCAAAGCACTTCATCACATTATTGGGGTAGTTCCGCATTGACACATTCTATTATTTCACTAACCGAACATTTTAACCTTTTTTGTTAGCATGACGCAGTGTAACGAGTCGAGGTGACCTGTTCTGAAGTTCAATAGATGAAGTGAAAGTGTCATCCGCTGCTTACTCTCAGAAATCAATTTTCTTTGATAATCGATGGCTCGTTCTTCCATATAATTAAAAATCATTGTTTAGAGTGTTCAGAGATATTTTATCAAGAAAAATGTCGGAACAGCCACTCGTATGTGATGCCGTTCATACTTTTAAGAAGTAGAAACAAAAAACTTTAGATAATGTGCACAAATACTTTACTTGAACTATGAGCTGAATTTTTTCACTAGAAGGAAAACAATGCGTCACTCATATGCAAACTATTTCCAAGATCATTCATTAAAATCTAAATAGCCTAGACAAAAACTTTCCTTCCAATTACTCTAACTACAACGGTAGTTACAGGAATTTAATAACATTTTTAGCTAAGGAAAGTAAAACTTCTGAAAATTTCTGTACCTTGCTGCACTCCTACACTCATGTAAAAGTTGAACCAATAGTTCCGCTTTTGACATTGGAAATGATTAGCGCAGAGTCTGGATAATTGGTGATGATGTCATCCAGTCTGCCGCTATCGGCAGGGCAGGGTCCGTTCCATACTCCCGGAATGGAAGGGTCTGCGCCCTCTGGAAATACACCATCAAGCCAGAGCATGTAGCTTTCGGAATCTACCCATGAACCAACAACAAGAGCTAAACCTCGATCCAAAGCGTCTCCAAGGCTTTTTAAGCCACCAAAATCTGGAGTGTAGTCCGTCGTGCCAAAGAAGGATGCGATATCTGCGCAAAAATCATCTGTGATTGAATTATACTGTTCTAAGCCAGGATAATTCACGAAAGAGTTTTCGATGACGACGTCGTCTTGCACATACACACGTCGAATATCCACTAGATCTCCTGCGTCTGTACCGTCGCTGGTTACAAACTGAGTGACAACAGTGAAGGACCGTCTGGTGTCAATGACATAGCTGTCGTTTGCTCCGTAGAAAAAGTGATCATTCATTTGGAAGTTGTTGTAGCTGCAGCCGTCTTTATTGCACACTCCGCCATTTCTGTCATCGCCATCACCACACTGCACAAGAAGTAGCCCTCGATTGTACAGCCGTGGGTCGTGTACATCTGCGCCCATCTGGAAAGAAACAAAAATAGGACGGGTTATCTTTGGTAATCGATCCTCTGCCACTTAGTTTTTTCGAATTTATTGTGCCTAAATCAGCGCAAGAAGAAATCTATACATGATTGTTTAGAGCAGCCATTCTCAATCTATATCCTCCATCATTGACCCCCCTGGGCTGTATGTATTTCTCTATTTACCCCCTACTCCCATACAAAACACACACTTTCTTTGCATTCTCTCTCTCTCATTGTACGAAATTAAATTCAACTGAATTATTTTTAAATTATCAGGTACTTCAATTGTTTACCCTCGACTATATAATTTTTTACCCTCGTGGCTAGGAGTAAATTTATCCCTGGTTGAGAGAACCTCTGGCTTAGACCACAGAATTTTCCATTTGGTTGCGCATTATAGTCTAAATGTTAAGAACGGATCTCTCTGTCTCGGTGAAAAAACATCAGTGGAGGCACGCAATTTATTAGGTTTTGTTAAGCTGAATTTCGTTGTGGTTACGTCGGGTAATTGATGCATTGATTTAGGACTTCCCTCTCCTCACGTTGTTGGTAACTAAACTGCGCTTATATCGAGGTGTGCCAATCAATCATCTTTGTTTCAAAATTCGTTGAAGTCTTCATTTTCGTTTGATTCTTCTTTCAGGCTGTTGGATGGGCTGCCACAACGAGGCTTGATTACACGATAAAGACCATCGGTAAGTACTTCTATCCTAACTTTGTTCGGAAAGTATCGTAACATTTTACCAATCTTTTAATTTTTAGTCACCTTTCGTCCACAGTTCATCGGTAAAATGAATACATTTGTGAACTATGCTACTTAAATACAGTAGGTTTTTCAGTGAATATAAACGACTCTACTGCATGAAAAATTTTATGCGGTCTTCACTCTGAGGCGTGTTTTCGCTTACGCAGTCTTTTACTTTGTAAGCAAGCAAGACCCATCGCAGGAACGTTTTTCATATACCAAATCCATGGTTAGTGAAAATTTATCTTAGGAAATCAGCCTTAGAAATTTATAACAATCGAATACCGATCAAAAACGGTGCAAGCTCCGTCTCTTTCTTCAACTGTATCATTCCCGATGGTGACCGCGAAATTCATCTTATACACTGGGTGTCGTAGTACCTGCTAATGTTGAGGCACCGTTATTGATGACATGATGGCTTGACGCCTACTTTCGCTTTTTTCCACATGTCAATCTAAGCCGCTTATTCCAACTTCTTCATTACATTCATTTGAGTAATTTAAAAATTGTGGAAGATTCTATTATTTCATTCAGTGTACGATAGGAAAACAGAGGTGTTAATTTCCATAAACTAGAAAATAATTCTGGAGCAATTAAGGAATTTTAATGTTTCGGGACTCCTCGCCAGAAATCTAACACAAAAATTCCAAGTATCGAAATATTAGTGCACTACTTGTGTTCGATCATGTACTCACGCGTTAGCTTCCCAAAAATCGAATTCAAAACAGCACACGCCCTCTTCTGAGTATCCGTTGATGTTGACTTGGCCACCGTAGAACTTGATGTTGTGCCTGCACCCCTATTGAAAATCGAGGACGGTGCACCGGTGGAATATGGTTGACAGGGCTTATTATCCGCGATTTATTGGTCATTCGGCCATCCGACCGATAAAACAACGGTACACCGCCCAATTTACGAGCATGTTATGATTGGCACTGCCATCCGTGGCCTCCCGTCCATACACCGTCTTTAATTCGCGGCATCTAGTAGCGATTCGAGGTTGACTTGGCCAAGGACGGCCATCTGGCTCAGAATCGCTGATACCGTGTTTTTCTGACACTTGTTTCTCATGCCCTCTCCCATTCAATAATTACTGCTCTGCATTTGTGGTTAATTCTCAATTGCATAAATTAATCCTTATCGCAGACCTCAGTAGCTGCAGCAACTGGTTCTAAATGTGCACCCAAACCAAATACGGTAACTATGACTCATGCCAATAGTTTACTTCCCGTTTTAAAATATGATCAACTCTATGGTCGAGTGAAAGTGCATCAAATTGCCGAGGTGTATTGTGGAACGTTTCAATTATATTTAACTTGTTGGGATATAAATGCACAGGCGTAGCCAATTACATTTCAACAATATCATAAAATTATTATTTATGTAACGGAGGTGAATACTGTATTTCATGCTGTGATTATACATGATGGGGTTCAACAATACATGGAGAAATATTAATTCTAAACACTTCAACTGTTTGTCGTTTCATTTAAAATGATAAACATACCCAGGTAGCAAGAAATTATTAGTTCAATATTGGGTTGATGATTATTTATTGGCCTGATATTGGAATCTTGGATTACAATAATAGGCTAATAGTAAGACAATATCAAAAAAAGATATATTTATTTATTATATCAACTTGTAATTGGGACAATGTAGTAAATAGTTTTATTTCTAATAATGAACTAACAGTGTATGTATGTATCTATGTACGATATTCACATAAGTGGAAACTATCTCATATGAATTAAAATATCGTAATTTAATAAAATTTGTAAAAATATAAATTATCATTGCCCAAACATTGGGTTGATATCGTACGCCAAGAAAACGGAGTAATTTGCATAAAATGTACCAATTAAGTTAATGAATAGTTATTTCAGTCATTAATGAGTGCAGATATATATGACAGATATCAAGAAATATGAATACGTTACAATAATATGTATATTCAGAATTACTGTATTCGCAGGTTCACAGTTCTAGTTTTTTCAGTCGTTCAATGAGTTTCGAAGGGCTAGTTTTTACAAAAAAAAAATGCTAACATCGTTTTTCATATTTTACTATAGCAATAAATTTCTATATGTATATTGAATTAAGAGGATATAAAGATATAAAGTTATTTATAAAGTTATTTATATAGATGATAGAAATGACTTAATTTCGTAATGATGGTATTGAGTAGGCCTATTCCTACCATATAACCCATTTGGCATGCATCATTCTTTGAGTAAAGCGCTCTCGTGCAATTTTTCAAGCACGCATATACAGTATCTGCTGCTCAGATGAACGTAGCGTATGTGGTTGTTTAGTCTGATTTCACAATCCGGTATTGACATCAATCAACTGAAAGAAATCACAAATTATAGTTTTATTCAGCAAAAATAATTCAGTTGTGTGAAAAACCTATTTAAATTGTCAAAAACACATATAAAACTATTTTTGAGGGGTAATTTTAACGACAAATCGATCTATTGCTGATGCAGGATGCAGCCCTTGAGTCGGACGTCTTGTGTGCGATACGTTAAGCTCGGCCGCAGCCACGGTGCAGCATGAGTCAGGCGTGCATCGCGGTAGTTTGAATTTTGTGACTGTCTGAAGTGAAGTAGTTGCTGTGCTCTTCATGTTTAGGACATTCATTGCTTAGCTATCAAAAGCAAGAGGGAAGTTAATGTGAATTTGAATACATTTAAGTAACTGAAGCAAACGTGTTACCATTTTTTTGTTTCAGTAGGTTTTGAACAACTATATTTTTGAAACGAAAACGTTCCCTGCGTTTCAAATTTAACCGAACTACGCGTAGATAAACAGCCTCCATACTCCCAACACACAGAGTAGTCATAATTTGTGGTACAACTCATTGTAATTCAGTTCGTGAATTAATGTTCCATAGAAATCTATATTAAGCATTCGTCATATTCGAGTTACTTAGCAGTGAAGGGCATGAATAATAGACGTAACAAACCTTGTTCTAAACGTATTGATGACAGTGGTGACCTGACACGATTGGTACAATTACAAGTGTGGGAAGCATTGAAGAATTTATTTTTTCCAATTATTGATGTAAATGAAGTTATAAATATCGTTTATCCAGCAAGACATGGAAAATATTTGTGAAACGATTTTTTTTCAACATGACAAAAGTTTTACAAGGGTGACAAAAAAAAGTAGTATTCGCTTGGAAGGCCTCTCATTTAAAGTGTATTTTATTGAAAGTTTTCAATTTTACAATGTGTGTAAATAACTGAAATAGTGATAGCTTTTTGAGTGATGCAGTGTGATCTCAGCGCACATATGTGAGTTCTGACTATTACATTATTTTGAGAAAACATCAATATTATTTCTTTAATTTTCTTATTTCATTAGCTAATTGAAACAAGTTTTTTCAATTCTTACAAATTTTTTGATATAATAGCTTTATGTATTATACATATGTATTCTTAATTGTTGATGATAAGAGATATTAATGTTTTTTCAACTATTATTCTCTATATTTTTAACAGTACTTCTATTTTCTTTTTTATTGTCCAGAACAGCTGATTAACGGTTTATTCATTAAAATACTGCGCAAATACTACAAAAATGAAAAATAATTAATATGTCTTTCACAAAATTGTGAAGGAAAGATATTCATCCAAGCTAGCAGAAACACTATTTAATGACTCACAACATTGTCATCATTCCTCCCTTTGGAACGTTTTTGCTGTGTGGTTAGGGCTGCCTTAGCTCACTTATAATCTAATTTTTCCTTTCGGCATTTTGGTAAGCATCAATGTTAGTGCCTGTTAGTGAATGGCATGTATGGTACCATATTAAATTTGGAACCATAAGTTATTCATTAAGGAAGTCAGCCACAATGAGTGGGCCATGGCACCCATGATACCCTTCCGTAATACTCATTTGCAAGTGACAAAACTTTATTTGCTTACGTTCAATAAATTATATTTGCATGAACATATTGCTCTTTACAGCACTTTTCAATGTGAAAATTAAATCCTTGCAAATGGGGGGGACTGACATTCAGATATCTACCCATTGGATAAGGTTGCGCAATTGATTCATATATCCAAAATAAGGGTATATGGTATTTAATATTGGTGTGCGGTTAGCATGGTATGTTAATATTGTTGCTTCTTCACCCTAGCAAAAACAGAATCACAGGTGATCTCTGTACGATGGATAAGAAACGCTCCCAGCTGCCAGTGTATGACGTCACAACCATATGTATATATGCTCGTGACGTCATACACTGGCAGCTGGGAGCGTTTTTTAAGCGATTGCGTAGAGGTGGCCACCCGTGATTTGGAGTTGATTAAGGTTGCGAAGCGAGCGATTCATTGGATGTAGAGTTGGGTTGAGGTTGATTTGAAGCTGTTCACCGACCAAAGTTGGTCGCAGTATGGGCGTATTGAGGGCGCGGTATGGTCGCGGAGACTGGACATTTGACCCTCAAATAGACGGTAAACCAACCTCAAATCGTCCATGTTTCCACTCATATTCCACCGGTGCACCGCCCTCGATTTTCAATAGGGACTGACCATCGCACATGCCAAGTCCATACGTGGCGCCTGCGCTGTTACTGGGGTACGAGGCCATCCCTCCATCTTCTTCAAGTTCAGCCAAAAACACAGCGCCGTTGATCCCGCATGGCATCTTGGACATATCCACGTCAAAGGCAAATTCTCGATTCTTAACCCTTTAACGTCCGAATTTTTGTACTCATATTACCGTTAACACAACCACCGTCACTAAACTGGCGCTGGCATCTGGCAGTCACCGATATCAGGATGGGATAAGAACTGCCACTCGGCAGAGAACTTCAAAGAACACATCAGGGAACTAATTGAATAAGAAATAAAATATATTGAAGGGGAATTTTGAAAGAGGACACTGGTGTCCTCTGGGGCGTTAAAGGGTTAAGCCTGTAAATTTTGTATTTATCGTTTGTTGCTAAGAGGTAAACGTTATTTCCGCTTACTGTATCTGTATGGTACCTCAGATTAATTGAATTTCCGTCAGTTGTGATTCCGTAAATCACGTCGTAATCTTCCTGTGAAACACCAGAGACCGCGCAGTTTTCAGCACACGTTACCGCATCTGGGCAGAGAACTGGATCGAAGCCTTCGCTTGTCTGGCAGCTGGTCTGGCCGTTGTCAGCGACTGAATAGAAATATCTGTAGGCTGCATCAATCACAAAGGAGGTGTCTTCTGTGACGCATCCTGTCTCATCACAAGTCTGGCGAAAAAGAAAAATTTCCCTCAATTGGTTCACGTACGCCATTTTTTTCGGTTCTCGCCTTAAGATCTTTCAAGTGCTATTTTGTGGCAAAAAATCGTACAAAAATATATTCATTATTATTTTTTTACATTCGAGTAATTTACAAGTACATAGCGATTTGGTAACAAGGAGCACACCTAAGTCGGAAAAGGAGGATGATATTCTTCAACAATAGTTCCTGGTTGTTGAGTAGGCGCAGTCCCAGCCAGGGCCAGTACGACGCACAGAAAGTGTATCATGGCGAAGATGTGAACGATGTATTCATACGCAAACTTATGCCCTCTTTATACTCACAAATTCTTGATGCTACAGCAGATGACTGCTTCCCAAGTGCCGAGGTCACGAGATTCAGAAGCGAAAAAACAAAAAAATTACGATTGAGGAAAAAATCAAACTTTTGTCAAATGAAACGTTTTGAAATACATACACAGTTTTGTCCTGAGCTACAGACTAGGTACGCCTTTTTTTGATTGAAACAGGGTAGGTTTTCTGTTTTCATACGAGCCATGTTTTTCGGCATACTGGAATCCTTTTTTCCTTTCCGATTATTTTTAAACTTTTGTCTCGTTTCATAAACTTCTTTAAATATTACTTCTATATGCGCAGGGTGTAAGGACGAACATTGTGCATGGATTCCCCATTCCCACAATTCCATGCAGAATGGAGCCAATTCACTTTCCTTTTGTAAGGTGATCTTTGTTGTTATTAACACACGCTCATACTAATACACACGCTCATACTAATTTATAATAGGATCTAATGATAGTTGGTTTCAATTGCACTTATAATATAATTGATTTGATCTTTCAAAATACAGAACAACTGAGATGGTCATGTCGAGGAAGTTTGTTGTTTCTAATTATATAAACTCCCACGATTAAACTTTTTTGCGTATTGTTAGCGTGCAATGTGCTTTTGATGTCTCACAGTTTTTAATGTGATTCTAATTCTTGACTCTCTTAATCGTATCGTTTCTCAGTATTATTTATTCATGAATTCATTTACCTCGAAGCATGTCGATATTTTACAAAAAAAGTGAGCTTAGTTGAGTTCAGCATGTCATTAATAAAGTTTAACCAAATATCAAGTTCGAGTCCCCTGGTCTCTCTTAAAACGTTGTTCATTTTTAACTTGAAATTCATAAAAACGTACGAGGGTTATTCTGCGTATCGGCTGTGGGAGGCACTCTCAGGTACCACGTACGAGTAATTAAAGGTATAGCATGAAATTTTTGCTATGGAATGAAAATTTGGTGTTCAACGTATAAATTTGATATTTTCTGTGCAACGAAAAGTTTCGTAACCCAACAACGGTGATCGTATACGGAAGCAATGCTATTCCCACAATTCCAATGCAACAGAACCTTATTTTTTTAAATGAGATGAACTTTAGATCTTTATAAAAAAGAACCATCCTCATGGAACATTAAATGGGCATTTTGTAATTTTACGTCAATGCATAATAAGATAATGTAAGTTGGAAACCTCCGCAGATCGGAGTTACTACTAACCTGTTTAGAAAATACTCTAATTTCCCTCTAATTTATGAAACTAAATCATTTTTTGACTGATGATCGAGTAACACTACCCCATGTAGAATAAAAATTCTCTGAGGAGGATACAAATATTGTATTTAAGGCATAAGGAAATAAGGCATAACATTTGTTGACTTACGGTATTTTTTCATCTTGTTTCTTAACCTTTTGCGAAGGGGATCAGTTATCAGTTTCTTTGCGAAGGGGATCCTGTGAAAGAATTCACCTTGCGCATAAATTGCGCGTTCGATTAACTCCATACTAAATGGTGCTTTCATCCTTTCCCTCTTTGAACATCTTTGTTGGGGTTAAGGAGGCTGAAACTAGCGTATAACACTGGTCAACACTATATTTCTGGTAAAAGGTTTAAAATTTTTTTAAAACTAAATTTGGACTGCTGATTACGAATATCAACTCAGTTTTTTTATCGATCACATTAGGATTTCTAGGTACACAATTTTTCAATTTTTGATGAAAATGCTTCGTCAGCCTAAATATATAGAAGGTTTCATGATTTAATCCTGTGATTTCTAGTACTACATTTTGTATATTCTCTTCATCAAGGAATTACAAAGACTACAAAGTCTATGTACAACTAATCAAATCTAGTGACAAAATTAAAACTCAAAATATTAAAATACATCACGTCTGATGGTTGTGTTCAGCATGTTTCAACCCTATTAAAAATTAAGGGAGTAGCGTGGTTGATTAAAGGAGACAGCGGAGAATTAAAGGAGTATTAAGCGAACCGAGGCCTCTTCCCTTCTGACACTTCCAGGGCGCGACTCATAAGCGCGATGCGAGCAAGTTCTCCCATGTTGCTACCAGAGGCCACTTGTGCAGATGGCCTCTTGGTGAAACGCCTGCCATCTTTCTCGAGAGAAATGACGGTTGCCATCTTTCGCCTCAGTTTTGAAGTTGGTGTTGTGCGTGACAGATGTCTGGATCGTGTCTCTATTATTTAAAACGTTTCAAGTAGTGTTAGAGTGTATATCAGTGCGAGTGTGTATTACGTGAGGGTGTATAGTACGTGAGGGTGTCAGAAGAAACAAGAGATGGAAGAGACGTATAATGCTGGTCTGTAGAGGCATTATGTCAAGAGCATGAACGGAGCAAGGACCCCACTGCTAGCTTCACCACCTCGGTCAATTGATATTTTAGACGATTCATCGTTGTGGTGGGGCTGGTAGTGAAGGCAAAACCTCACTGTGAGCAATGTAAAAACAACAAAATGTGGAAACCAAACCTGAATTTTCCCTCGTCAGTCTTTAGCAACCTTTGAATTGAAGGACGTTCTTGAAGGTGATCAACTATGTGTTCAGATACGTATTTGTGTGTGTAGGGGGGGGGGGGTTGTGTGTGGGTATGGGGGTAGGTGTGTGGGAGGGGGGTGTGGGGAGGGTTTGTGTGTGGGGATAGGTGGGGGAGTGTGTGTATATGAATAGTCGGTGTAATTAAGCTCGGGCAAGGTAAAGTCATTTTATTTTCCTTTCTAATTTTAGGAATGAAAGATGAAAAGTCTGCTGGACGATAATTGTTTTTGTTATATATATAGCTACGAGTATATTCTTTCAACGACCCTAGGGTATTGTTGCTATATTCTTTTCAAGGTACATTTATATTGTTCCCTGCAGGCTTTCGCCTCCAAGGCTGCGTACAGCTGATTTCCCACTATTGCACATTCAACCGTTGACGCTTCTCAACCAAATATAGCCAGTTGCCCATTAAGTACCTTAGTTATTGCGTTGCGAAAACTTCAAGCATAAGTTATACGTCACAAACATGTCCCTATAATGTCAGCTTAATAATGAACACGCACCCATGAAATTTTCTGCACATTAGTAAGAATGTATTTAATTTACATACTCTGGTACATTTTTATTGTGCTATAAACCGTGTTTGCTTATGGTGAATTGATTAATCGCGCAAGAACTAAGGTAATTCAAGGGCAAACTGGTTATAATCGGTTTGAGCAGTGTGACGGTTGGAAAGAGTGACTAATGGGAAATCAGCTGTGCGCAGCCGTTTTTTTAAAATCAAATTAAGAGGTGGCCATCCTGGGCCTCTCATGATTCTACGATGGTAAATAGGAGAAACTGGTCGCGCCTTGGGAGCGCGACGGTAGTGCTCCATGCTGAGCCATGCGTGGCCACCGGTTGGGACAGAGGCGCAGGCGCGCCTATAAAGTGGACACTTCGAAGTTGCCTCATAGGAGACGTATGGATGAAACAACCATGCATATTTGGGAGCGCTCCCAAGAATCACCGATGCCACTCCTATAATTTTTAATAGGGAAATACACATACTCTTCGCAGCATACGCCTTCTCCTTCATACCATCGATGTTGACTTAGCCAGCGTAAATCTTGAGCTCATGCTTGCACTGACCATCGCACACTCCCATTCCATATGCAGCACCTGCTCTGTTGCTAGGAGACAATCGAGGCCCAGGAACAGTCCTCGTACCATAAATAAGGTGCACAGATCAATGACAAATAGCAGCTATCTAAATTTTCTGTTCTTGCTGATCTCTGATGTCGTCTCTCATAGAGGGGTCGTCTCTCAGGGGTCACCTTTTGGGCCGTCTCTCATAAAGCTCCAGTAAAAATGCTTGCAATTTTTATTGTAAAAATAATAAAAACCTGCTTTAGTAGTGTCAGAACTATCAAGACTAACGCTAACATTGGAGCACACGTGGTAACCTACTTTAAGTTTTAAATTTTCTTCAAGTCCTTATAACTCGAAAACAAAAGAATTTCTGGCATTTTATCGTTAATGAAAATCGATTTATTTTGAGTTTTCACACCTATGGTAGAATTTTTTTGCACAAAATAACACCCTATATAGATAGAACTAAGGCTTCAGTCCTAACAAAATTCTCAAAGCCCCGACGTAAATATTATAGTGTGTCGAGGCAATGAAATCAAATTTGAACTTAAAGTTTGCAGTTGTTGTGTGCTTGAAGAACACCAAATCAATTGGTTTAGAATATAGAGAAGATATCACTCTATCCCGGTTTTTGTTCTAGGCATCCCGCCCTATAAAAAAAAATCAGTAATGAAACAGAAGGTCTGTTATACTTATTTCATTTAATATCCTGAAGAAACAAAATCAGTTAATCTTTTCAGGTTAAGTGTATAAGAACAGTTTTTCTAGCTTTAGTTCAGTGAAATAAGTGAAAAAATGCTTACATCTCTTCGTGTGATTTTTTTCTACGCTGTGCACTATGAAGAAAAGTATTGCACTACTATGCATCTGACTGAAGTTTACACAAAAGTGTGCGCTCTTTTTTCTATTGATAGATATCGGCTCACTCATTATTATAGGATAAAAAAATATATTTGAATTAATGTATTCACAAGCCTTTCATAGAAGACAAATATTGTAGTATCTTCACTGTCTGGTGAAAGTTGAACCGATCGTACCACTTTTTATGTTGGAAATAGTAATGGCGGTGTCTGGGTAATTGGCAATGATGTCATCCGGCCTCCCGCTATCAGCCGGGCAGGGTCCGTTCCAAACTCCTGGAATGGAGGGATCTGCACCCTCCGGGAACACACCATCGAGCCACAGCATGTAAGAGCCGGCATCTGACCACTGTGCGAAAGTTAGAGCTAAGCCTCGATCCAGAGCGTCGCCAAAACTCTTCAGCCCGCCTACGTTGGGAGTATAGTCCGTTGAGCCTATGAAAGAAGCAACGTCTGCGCAAAAATTATCGTTGATTGAGTTATAGTCTTCTAAGCCAGGATAGTTCACGTATGAATTTTCAACGGCAACCCCGTCCTGCACATACACACGACGTATGTCCACAAGATCTCCTGCGTCTGTACCGTCGCTGGTGATGAACTGCGTGACAAGCGTGAAAGGTCGTCGGGAGTCAATAGCATAGCTGTCGTTTGCACCATAGAAGAAGTGATCATTTAGCTTGAAGTTATTGTAGCTGCATCCATCTTTATCACACACACCGTTGTATCTGTCATCTCCATCGCCACAGTCTGTCCCGCTGCACATGTAGTATCCTTCGATCGAACATCCGTGGGTCGTGTACATTTGCGCCCATCTGAAAGAAACGAAATTTTATTGGTTAGAACTTGGACATGTAGTGCAACATCTTTATGTATTTTATGTGAATATAACCAAAATGAAGGTACATTTTGCATTGTGTTACTCACGCGTTGGCTTCCCAGAGATCGAATTCGAAGCAGCACACGCCTTCTTCAGCATATCCATCTATGTTGACTTGGCCAGCATAAAACTTGAGCTCGTGCTTGCACTGACCATCGCACACTCCCATTCCATATGCAGCACCTGCTCTGTTGCTAGGATACGAGGCCATCCCTCCGTCTTCTTCAAGTTCAGCCAGGAACAGTCCGCCGTTCATCCCGCATGGCATTTTCGACATGTCGACGTCGAATGCAAATTCTCGGTTTTTAAGCTTAAACATTTTATATTTGTCATCTGTTGCAAGAAGATATCCGTTATTGCCAGTCACTGAATCTGTATGATACCTCAGAGTTATTGAATTGCCTTCTGTTGTGATACCAAATGTCTCGTCGTACTGTTCTTTTGTGACACCAACAACAGCACAGTTCTCAGCGCAGGTTAATCCATCAGGGCAGAGAACGGGGTCGAATCCTTCGCTCGTCTGGCAGCTAGTCTGCCCGTTGTCAGCTACGGAATACAGCCACCTGTAGGAAGCCTCCATCACGAAGGCAGTGTCTTCTGTTACGCATCCTGTTTCATCGCAGACCTGCAGAAAACGAAACATTTCATTCTGTGGTGTAGAATTTTAGATTCAGCGAGAACTAAAGTTGCTATATATATATATATATATCTCTATCCGGGAGCTCAAAGTCTAGTCACCCCCAGAAACAGTTAATTCTGGTACGGAAAGACACTGCTTCCGCCGCATTTTATGTTGCGGCGTGTACCAGTTGCGGCGTGTCTTCCCGTACCAGAATTAACTGTTTCTGGGGGTGACTAGACTTTGAGCTCTCGATACATATGGGAATTAAATATCTGTCAGGACAGTGCGCCTGCTTTCACTGTGCCAAAACATTGCTTTCGTTGTGCTTCGGTCACCTTTTAAGGTGATCGATAGCGCAGTCGATAGCGTGTTGGCGCGGTGATCTCTAGTCCTGAGTTCGAGCCCACGAACTCCTCGTACATTTATTTCATTTGAAAAAACCTTGTGGAAGCAGTGTCTTCCCGTACCAGAAGTAACTGTTTCTGGGGGTGACTAGACTTTGAGCTCTCGATACATATGGGAATTAAATATCTGTCAGGACAGTGCGCCTGCTTTCACTGTGCCAAAACATTGCTTTCGTTGTGCTTCGGTCACCTTTTAGGGTGATCGATAGCGCAGTCGATAGCGTGTTGGCGCGGTGATCTCTAGTCCTGAGTACGAGCCCACGAACTCCTCGTACATTAATTTCATTTGAAAAAACCTTGTGGAAGCAGTGTCTTCCCGTACCAGAATTAACTGTTTCTGGGGGTGACTAAACTTTGAGCTCTCGATACATATGGGAATTAAATATCTGTCAGGACAGTGCGCCTGCTTTCACTGTGCCAAAACATTGCTTTCGTTGTGCTTCGGTCACCTTTTAGGGTGATCGATAGCGCAGTCGATAGCGTGTTGGCGCGGTGATCTCTAGTCCTGAGTTCGAGCCCACGAACTCCTCGTACATTTATATCTATCCGATTCAACGCGTTTCCTGTGAAGGGACGCACTGCTGGTCACGGAGGAATTTTCATACGCTACTGACCTACATGCAGTCAATAATTCAGTATTTAAAAATACTTAATGAAAGCAAAATGAGTGCACAATCTCGTGAATGTTTACTATTTACAAGTTGCTTACTTCAATTAACTTTCGTTTTGAAATGAATATTGAGCTTCAGTTTTAACACTTCACAGTTAACGTGTCAACAGAAAAAAATTAGAATAAACAATTTTAGTCATTGCTTGGAAACGATGACTAATTAAACTAGAAAATATCAATTAATTACTCACCTGACTAGGGAGAGGGGGATGATATTCTTCAACAATAGTTCCAGGATGTTGAGCAAACGTGGCCCCAGCCAAGGCCAGTACAGCGCAGATTAAACGAAGCATGATCTATGCAGTGTGGGTAGTGTCGGTGCTCTAGCTTGGGTCTCGTTTATAGTTGCTCAACATGGCTATCGGGGGCAGATGTTAGGGTCTCAGAAGTCAAGGTCTCTTGATAAAGAGGTATGTAAATATATGAGCGGGTAAAAAATTTGGTTCAAGTAGAAATGGATTTGATATCCACTCTGGATTCGGGTGCCAGAAAGGTCTTGAATCACGTAAAAAACTATCAAGAATATAGAATTTTTATACATAGTTCATTTTAATATGAAGTGATTTTTTAATAAGGCCACATATTTGTTATTCCACATTCATTTTCCTAATTATTCAGCATTTACCTACCTAAGATGTTAAAGAAGCGACAGATTTTCGTTAGCAATTCTTGTTTTTCCGTAAAAGCATCGTTATGTTTTCTATTCATCTCGTCAACTGGAAGATAGTATCAATGTATTAGTATAATTTATGGGGTTTAAGCGTTGAAGAACTCGAACGGGATCATTTGTGCAACACTCTCGACGATCGGGATGTTCTCAATAATCTAGCACTGTGGAGTTACTGCATGGCTCCGAGCTACGTCTTGACAAAACTATTTAAGATCATAAATACGTATGAAAATAATAGAACATTCCGTCGAAAGAAATAACTACAAAGCACTTACAAACGATGGGCTTGGGACGTACTGAAGCAGGAAACAAATATTCGTACACTTCGTTATTCTTTATCTTACAAATTTCTGATGAACTCAACGGAAACAAACTGTGCTAAAATTGACGGTGAAATGCATAGGAACAAAATAAGCGAGAAGCCAATGAAATTTACTGTTAGGTTGAGTAAATATATTTCATAGATGTGAAGGTCAAAAAGGTTTTCGTACAAATTCAAAATTAAACCAGTATCATGTTTCAATACTTTGTCGTACATTCCTAATTCAGCAATCAATCAATTTCAATAAGTTTAAAAAAATTATTCGCTCGTTCGTTTCTTCAGGAATAATATTCTAGTCAATGCAATGCTTCCCCAGGTCCTGGATGTCTTTTTGAGACCTTGAAAAAATTAACTCTAAAATGATACCAGACATTTTCAGTAGGGTTTGGGTCTCGGGATTGGCTTGACCAATCAAGTTTTTCTACAATGTAACCACTAAGCCATTTCGTGATAGATTTCGCTGCATGCAAAAAGTTCTCATTGTGTAGGAAGATCCAATGTATTTAGAATTCTAGTATTGGTAATAAAACTTTACAAGTTTCTGTTCAAAATATTTTGGTATAATTCTGCATAATTTTGTACCGTCTTTTATTCGTACTCTGTGAGTTTCTTTGTGGAAAAAATATGCCCATGCCATGTTGCTACATACGATAAATTTTAAAGCTGAAATAGTGTCTTTCAATGCAAGCCAGTTCTGTCTCTCCCCGATGTACGATTTTCTGTAGTACGACCGAATGATTTAATTTTGTTCTCATTTCTTCCTAACGCGCTTACAGAATGTTTCAGATTTATTTTATATTCACGGCCAAATTTTGACCGGTTTTCTCAATATTGTTTCGACAACAGCGTATCCCTGGAGAGTACTATTTCAGTTGATCTTAATGGAGTCAAGTAATTACAAAGAGCGAAGTGAAACAAGTGCGACTGAGCATGACATATCTTATTGCAACTCTGTGGATGATCGTCAGATTTATTTTTTATTTATGGGAATTTTTCCAAAGGTCTTGAAGATTTCGCCTCCGGTACATCAGATCTTCTGTAATTTATTCCGTTTCTTGACTCTTTTACTTAAAAACAAACGAAGCAGTGACCGTAGGCGGAATTTCAAGTTTCTACTGATGTCCCGATGTTAATCTCGCCAGCTTTTAATATAATTTTTTTGCTGCGTTTTAAAGTTATTTGATTTTAACAATGACTGTAATGCATTGCTGCGGTATTAGCTGATTGCAATAGCATTTTCAGAACGGTCAAATTGAATCGATCACTTTCACGAAAAAAAATTAGATTTCTGACGGTCCACGCTTCAAATTATGTATCATCGATCACTTTCATTCGAGAGTTTATATTTGACATGGTAACGCTACAGAAGCATAGCCTAGAAGCATAGTTTTCGCTTGCATCCATTATTGTTATTCTGTTTTGCCGCTTATGTTTGTTATAGTCCTGCAGAGGTCTGTCGGGTCTCGGAATTATTTCAACGCACATATATATGGTGGCATGCATGATTTTTGCCACATTCAGTAACAATATGATCAGCGTTGAGAATTTGTCGATTTACTGTTTCAATGAAATGTATCACTTCGAATAGAATTGCTTTTTGAGATACGGGAACTATCAAATTTTCCACAGGTTTTCTGCTTCGAAAAATCTGCGAAAGCTCATTTTTTCCAACACACCCGAGTTAACAGTTAAGCAGGCCTCCTATTTGTTAAAATGGGAATGGGTTTTCGTTTCATTATGAATTTTTTTTCGGTTCACTGCTGTTCGGTTTTTCATTCAAAGCTACAGCTTTTTTCAACTTTTATCGTGTTTCATAAATTTCTGTCTACACTTTCTATTTCTAAGCCTTTTGTGCGCAAGTTACGTGTTTCCATAAATCCTCACATTATTATGCCTTCTTTCTTTCTGTCTTTGGAACGCATTTTATTCAGGGAGGCTTAAACTAACTTTTATTCAGGGAGGCTTAAACTAACTCATCTAATATAATCTATATTCTTGAACTTCATAGGTGCGTAGCAAATGCGTATCGTAATTTTTACTGATTTATGATCGGAAAAATCAAATCTGATTAGGATACAGGCGCTTTGAATGGCGTAGCATTAAATTTTAAAACTCATCCCAAGAATTATGATCATTGTGGTATAATGAAGTGCTCTGACAACTTATAGCGACTGATGCATGTGGACCTCCGAGGACTTTTACAACGCTAAGAGAACGGACCAGTCAAGTCTACAAGAATGCGCAATTCATCGCTCAAATTTTCCTTCAGGCAGGTACAACTGTTGTATCAATAGGAAACAACATTTTCAAGGAGAAAATGTGAGTTCCCGAACTGGGTTAGGTAGGTCATCTTTTTATTGAAATAAAATATTTCTTGTTTGAGGACATTTTTTTCGGTTCACTGCTGTCCTGTTTTCAGCACCTCTGACTGTCTTCTTTCATTTTGAAAATGTTTCATAACCTTCCTTCTCAACTTACTATTTTTATGCTGAGAGGATCCTGAGCTGAAACACCTTCAGCACAGATTCTGCGTACAAAATGGGGCTTTTATGTTCTCTTTGAACGTCTTTGTTGGAGCAAGGGAGGCTGAAACTAACTTATTATCAATCAATTAACCAATCGCAACTTTCATTACAACTCAAATTTTACAATCCAGGCTGAGTTTCTGGGACTGTTCACAGTTGTTACTTGACAGTGTAGAGGCATTGGCGATCTTTTCTGCGAGTGAGCAGTAGGCTTCAACGATTTGCAAGTCATAAATGATTTTTTTCAGTACATTCTTCAAACCATGAAAAATGACTTGAGGGATTGAACAATGCAGATTGTACTTAGTTTTATTGAATTGAGCAGAAGGGAGTGTCGTGTCTCGACATATTTTATCGCGTTCGATACAAGCTTTTATCCTGAAACCTTACAACGAACTTCCAATGACTTCAACAGTTTACCAAAGTGATTTTTTTCTCATAGATACTTGAAAAAATTTGTTTCCTAACTCTTCTTTTGAGCAACACCATTTTATCAATAGCAAGCATTAAAAGTTATTATATGTTCACGGCCAACTTGTCCTGAGAGGTATAATTAC
Source organism: Morinoia aosen (assembly GCA_030386875.1). Taxonomy (NCBI): domain Eukaryota; kingdom Metazoa; phylum Arthropoda; class Malacostraca; order Amphipoda; family Talitridae; genus Morinoia; species Morinoia aosen. The sequence goes on along the minus strand of CM059579.1, from coordinate 59,535,950 downwards.
TTTTTTCTCATGCTTTGTAAGTAAGTAGAACCGATTGTTCCTGTTTTGATGTTCGAAATTGTCAAAGCCGAGTCCGGGTAGTTGGCAAGGATGTCATCAGGGTCCCCGCTATCAGCAGAGCAGGGTCCGTTCCACACACCCGGCTGTGAAGGATCAGCTCCCGGTGGGTACACGCCATCAAGCCACAGCATGTGGGAGCCGGAATCAGACCAGAGAGCGAAATTAAGGACGACACCGCGGTCCAAAACCTCACCGATTTTTGCCAATCCTCCGACGTTGGGTGTGTAGTCAGTAGCTCCTAAATACCCTGTGAAATCTGCGCAAAATCCGTCCGAAATGGAGTTGTACTCTTCCAAGCCTGGATAGTTAACGTAAGAATTCTCGATGACCACGCCGTCCTGCACGTACAACCGTCGGATGTCAACGAGATCTCCAGCGTCTGTGCCGTCACTGGTTACGAATTGGGTTACGATTGTGAAGGGTCGTCTCGAGTCGACGACGTAGCTGTCGTTTGCCCCGTAGAAAAAGTGATCGTTCAGTTTGAAGCTGTTGTAGCCGCAGCCGTCTTTGTCGCACACGCTGGTGTATCTGTCGTCATCTCCACATTCAGTTCCCGTGCAAAGGTAGTATCCGTCTATTGAGCAGCCATGTGTTGTGTAAGCTCCCGCCCATCTGAAAAACATTAAAAACAAAGTGAAAACACAGGTGTGTGAGCGCTCATATTTATCCACCGAATGCATATGTCCGTGCTTTGTATTTCACTGAATCTTAGAAGAATGATTGCGTTTTTTGCATACTCACGCGTTTGCTTCCCAGAGATCGAATTCGAAACAACATACGCCCTCATCCGAGTAATAATCAATGTTGACTTTCCCAGCATAGTAAGAGATTCCATGTTTGCATTGACCGTCACAAGATCCAATGCCATACTTGGCGCCCGCCAAGTTAGTAGGGAATGATGCTATTCCTCCGTCCTCCTCCATTTCAGCTAGAAATAGTCCTCCGTTTACACCGCATGGCATCTTGGACATGTCCACGTCAAATGTAAACTCGCGATTTTTGAGTTTGAACATCTTGTAACTGTCCTCGGTGGCCAAAAGGTATCCTCCAGCACCAGTCGTTGAGTCGGTGTGGTATCGCAAGGTTATGGAATTTCCTTCGCTCGTGACGCCGTAAGTTACGTCGTACTGCTCCTGCGTCACACCCGCCACCGCGCAGTTCTGTGCGCAAGTCAAATCGTCGGGGCACAGGACGGGGTCGTAGCCTCCGCTTCCTTGACAGTTGGTCTGTCCGTTGTCAGCCACCGAGTACAGCCACCTTCGCGATGCGTCCATGACGAAAGAAGTGTCTTCTGTGACGCATCCTGTCTCATCACACACCTGTGGGTTGATTTACATATACTTTGAGAGATTGAATTTGGTAATTGAATACCTTATGTAAAATTTCAAATGGCTCCCCTCCTTAAATTTGGCTCACAAAATTTGAAGCTAACTATTTGATTATAAACTTCCTTCAATCTTGCTGTTTCTGACTAGGGCGTATTCTATTTATTCCAAACGGCGCTTTCTTCGTCCTCTCTTGAGAACACCTTTTTTATGGCTAGGGAGGCTTAAACTAACTTATAATCTAATCTTCCACTCAACGTGCCTGGCTCGGAAGAGGTGGGTGGTACTCTTCGACCACAGTCCCGGGATGTTGGGCGAGCCCGGAACTGATGAGACCAAGCACAGCACACAACAGACGGAACATTGTGAAGTGTATTCGGATGTGTACCCTTGCCCCTGCAGCCAGTGTTTATAACTCCCTCAGTGACTGACCGCAGCAGATGTCCGCTTCTCACGTTCCATGGTTATCTGATGGGTACAAGGCATTCGAAGTAACGAGACGCTTCGCCACGAACGAGCGAAAAATGAAATATGAGGTGGCACAATGATTGCACTCGATTCATCAGGAAAAAAAAAAATTCAGGACAAAATGTATTTTGAAATAATTAAAAAAAATCAAATATTGTTTATGTACTTCAGCTTCAAACTTTTAACTTATTAGGCGTTATGAACTAAACAATATTTTTGATTTCCACGAGGTTAATCATCTCTTTCAGCTGCGAAACCACATCCTGCTCAATTTTTAATCAGTGTGTTAAATTTCTTATGTTTTATCTAGAAAAAAACTTCGAATTTTGTCGAGTTACTTTCAAGTACAGACCTCCAGCTGTTTGAACTCTACCGTCGTTCAGGGGCATGCCGTCAGTTGAGATAGGATTCAGAGGAAAATGTGAAGGACATCTCAAAATGTATTATTTTCTACTACACGCAATCTTTCTGTGGGTACTTTGCTGTTAGAGGGACATTCTCACATCGATTTTGCTCTCTTAGGCATAATGGAACTCATTCTCATTCCGCATCATTTTCGCCTCCTCGTGAGATATTCTTATGTTACCTTTGCTAAAGATACTCTTTCGAAACTTTTATCGTGCATGCTAATTTCTTTCCATTTTCTGACCATCTCTGCTGTATCTTTGTCTTTTCTTCCTCTCCATCCTTAACTTGCTGTTTTCTATTTGCAGGGTATTCTCTGCGAAATCACACTTTACGCGTAAGTCCCTCGTTTTTTATAATTGATACTAAATGGTCCCTGCTCTTCACTCTCTTGAGATCCCTTTGGTTGGAACTGGGGAATCTCAGACTATTCACTAGCGTATCAATGAAAATCCCGCGGATCGTCCCTGAAAATTTGTTTTTATTTCAAATATTCAAAGTAGATTACTTCCCAGCTGTGGACCACGTTGTTTGATGTCTGAAGCCCTCTAAAGTTCAATTTTTTTCGTTCAGGAATATAGTACAACATACGCATTAAAAATACCGTTTTGTCACTGGTGTAACAGGTACGCGGACTCTACTATTGTTGAGGTCACGATCGCATGACCAATTATGCAATACGGCCCAGCTGTTTATCGGTGGGTCGGTTGCGTGTATTATCAGCGGGAAGTAGTCAGGTGGTACATGTACAAAGGTGACAAGAAAATCTGGACACTAAGAGCAATTGAAATAGAACATTGTCAACCCCATTTCATTGAACTTTATTCTGTCTAACGTAAAAATCAAAAACACACCTGCCTTTATTAGATACAAAATATAGCATACCATCCTCTGCCAGAATGTTTGTGTTTTAACTTTGTATCGAGGTCACATCTGAAAACAACTGTAGCTCACAATCATCTTGGGGGCAGCTCCTTACCAACCTAAGTGTGCGTCATCATCGAATATCAACATCTGCCGCTGTTCCCATGTAACGTTTTTCTCGATAATTTCCAACACAGATCAAACTTTCTCTGTTGTGGGCTTCTCAAGGGGAAGCAAGTATTGTTTTTATCGGAATAAGCTCGTTCAAGGAGGGAGTGTGGTAGATGAAATGTCCCAGACTGAAAGCAATGAATATCTTCCTTTTGTTGAAATATCCTTTCTTGTTTTACTAAGGAGCATCTTTTTGGCAGATTTATTCTCAACATTTCTCGCTGATCCAACTATTTTCTTGTTTCATAAACTTTTCTCAATTTCGTTATTCATATGCCCACAGTATGGACACACCTTGCGCACAGATTTCTTTGATGTCACTCTATCCATAGTGCCTCTTTCTTTCCTCTCATGGGAACACCTTTAATGTTACCGAGGAAAGTGAAACTAGCTTATCTAAGCAAATTCTCCTTCAGAGTTCGGTGTGAGAGGATTCCGTTGTGGAACATTCAGTTGAAATTTTCAGATCTCATAGCGACGTATCTGAGAAGAACTGATGGCTTTCTTTCGGGGGTTACGCCTGGGACGGATGAACCTATCGCTCTTCTCTGAAGGGTCATGCCAGGGCCAAAAGATGTTTCTGAGGAGCCATAACACCCGTTTTCGAAGTGTAGTACAATTATTTGGAGTATTTAAATCTACAATTTGAAAATTTTATTTCTACGAGCAATTCATCAGAAATGTAGAATTTTCACGATGAACATGTCGAGATATAGTAAACTACTTGAGCCCAGACAAACTTAGTTATTTCTAGAGTATCCTTTCAAAATTTTATTTTTCGTTTGTAACTGAATTTTCTCTGGAAAACTCAACTCATACGTGTCCTAGACTGATCAAATAGATAGCGTACGAAGATAGAAAGTTCCTTGATTCACCGTATTATGTAATAATACATTCGAGAAGCGCACACTCAATAAAAGATTCAGGAGTAGCTTTATTTCAGAACAACTGACTTTTCCTTTTGAATCATTTAATAAGAAAGACTAAAATTTACTTTCCAGCAAGATTCCACAATACCTACATAAAAAATGGGATCTATGTTAGTCTCCTTTTATTATTATTCACTGCACTTTAATGGTTTTTCTCACGGATGTTAAAGGCCATTGAGTTCTAAGTCTAAATTCCAATGAAGTGGAAACAGCTTCGAGCTCGGGTTTTGCATATCATGGGAGTGTGAATTTACTTAGCCTTTTTAGTTGTATGGTCATAATGGCCATGTTTGAGTAGATACTAATGATTGAACATCTTTATAGATTTCATCCTTCAAAGTTTTGTAAGTGAAACAACGCTCGTAAAAGCGATTGCGATATGAAAGCTTAAGTATTTAACTGCGATGGGACGTCGTTTTGAAAGAACAAATGCGCTTTCACACTCATCGCACATTTTCCCTGCAGCAAAAGAAAGAGAGCCCAGGTCCCTTTTGTACACGGAGTTTGTAACAATCCATTGTGGTGATTAGATGGCAGATTATAAAGGGTCGTCGTTGGGGAGAAGACTGAAAATGTGGGCATTGTGTGTTCAAATGATTCCTTTTCCTCTAGCTCAGGCGGCTCTCTAAAGCGCAATGTGTCATGAAACAGTCGAGTGAGTCGCACTCTGTACACATGCGAATATCGTCGCCAGCTTCTTAATTGTTGCATCGTGAAAACACAATAGAAATCTAAACGGAATGTCGAGTGAATAAATTTTAAACGTTTTAAGTGCATAGATTTTGCTAACATAATATTCCATTTCAGTGGCAGTGAAGCTTGAATATGAAGTATAATTTTTAAAATTCAATGACAATGTGCTCGTTAATTCATTAAATTCAATGATGACGAGCTCAAAACCATTTAATACTTAAACTATTTTTCTCTCAGGAAGTACTCGCAGGTTATTCTTTAACTGGGTTCATGTTAATTAAGCCTTTGACCTTCGACGCTGCTGAATCATTCCCAAGCCTCTGTTAACGTTCCTGTGCTGTATATTAGCGTTAAGACCATATTTCATAGGACTGAAACATTGCAATTCATCTGCCATTCACAGTGGTTAGGAATTTTCAACTGGATGTTTTGGATAGAAGCTCATTGTACGAGTGTCTCTTTTTTGAACGATTTTTGTCTGTTTAAGTAATTTTTTCCCGGTTTGCATTTCTCCAGATGAGATTGACTTTTGCAATAACTTTCTTTTTCCGTGATGAAGAATTACATAGCCTATTTTATGTAATTTAAATTGAACATCAGAACAAAATTTGAAATAATTTCCGTGCCAGAATATAAATATTCACAGAATAGGTCGGTCTTTTTTTGTTGATATAGGATAATTTTTGTTCTGCTCCGGCCTATCTTTTTTTCAGTTCAGTGCGGTTCAGTTCCTTATTTCAGCAGCTCTCTTCTTCTTCTTCAATTTTTCCTCGTGTCATAAATTCCTTTCTTAATTTATTGTTTCTAAGTCCTGTTTGTTGTGTTGGAACACACCTTGCACATAGATTTCCCGTAGCGGCAACACACGACATAGTGCCTTCCTTTTATTATTCTTTGTAACACCTTAGCTGTGGTTGGGGAGGCCTGAACTACCCTATAAAATCATCGGAATATGAATAGGGTTAGATTTAAGGATGTCTTTTAAAAGTTTTTTATTAAAATGTACCTAACTCCTAGCATCCTAAGGTTGCAATCATATGAACTATCTACCCCTTGAAAAATATCTCTAGGAATACTGGCATTGCGCTTTTCTTCTTGGCAGCGTATTGCTCAACAAGGAGGGCGAGCCGGTGAGCTGCCAGAACGCAAACTCCTCCCGTAGTACTCTGCTATTCTTGTGTAAATAGTGTGTGACGTCATTGCGTTGTTTGTCAATGTAGTCTGCCAACAATTATACTTATACTATATACTTATAAACAACAGAAGAGCCAATTAAAGCGGTAATGGAGTCCTTGTATCGAAAAAAAAACTGACTGTTAATTTACTCCTCATTAAGATGCGTTTACTTACTCTAGAAAACTATATACCGAGGAAAGACTTCAGTTAACGGTCTAGCTCTTCAGAAGAAGGACTGAAATAAGATAAAGTAAAATACATGTTGTTTTCCCATTTATCGGGAATGTTGAACTCACCATATTTTCTTGACAATAATTTTTAATTGGTGCTTATGACTCGGAGAAGGAAATCACAGTTGCCAAAGAAGTTGCGTAAATAATTGCTTTCTGCTCGCACAGCTTTGGGAGATGAACAGATGCTGCATGTCCTATTTTACGGTATTTAGATGCCGCTGTTTTTAAAAGTGTCAAAATAGAAACTAAAAAAACTAGTTCCTAAACCGGATAAATCGGGTTGCAATATACAGCTGGGGCAAAATTTTCTCTGTGCCTAAAGACGTGACAGTCGAGATATGGTCAGCTGTTAGCATTTACAATTTTCATAGTTAATTTCTCAGAGCGCTTATAAAATTCGAGCTTAAGAAATGGAGAACGATCGGCGTACTATTTTTTCTCAAGGAGTCACTGGAAAAATTACAAGAAAGTTCTTAAAACATTCCCCGCGGCAAAATCATCTATTTGCTTGTAGGGTTTTCCAGCAAGCATGAAAAAAACGAAAATGATGCTTGTTCTTTTCCCTTTCAAGTATGGAATCGATTAAATGCCGGTTTTCTATTTTATTCGTGTACATTTTGATGAGTGAGTAGAAGGTGTAGAATTTTTTTATCTGTGGTGACTTCATTTTCTCGCAGTTTGAATTGTACTGCATATTTCACAGAACTGATAATTAAGCTAATCACCGAAACTTTTTAGATTCAATTTATCTGGGAGAATTGATAACTTTTCAGCATTTTCTTTGATTCCAAATTTTCAGTCAATCTTTGATACAGCAGGAGTGAATATCTGCTTAAACTGCTGCTTTCTATCAGCAAATTCATTTAATACTGCTTTTTCATGCGTTGTGTTTGGAGACATCTTGTGCAATGGCATCTAGTAACATTAATCCCATGTTAAGGAGGATGGAAGCCCCGTCCATCCTACTTCTATACGGAACATTTCTGTTGTGGTCAGGGATGTTATGTTTAGAAATTATGTTATGTATAATTATGAAATTAAAATCTCTATTTTGACATCAGGTTGTCTAACTTAGTATTGTCTGACTTCTACGAGGCGTGTCCGTAAAATAAGTTCCACGGCCTGCCGCTGGCGCTAGGATCGTTTCTATGCGCGACCAGGCAACAGAGGCAGGATGTTTGGTTCCCCCACTACAATCCCGTACCAAGCCAGCGTCGCTGTGATGTTTAGTCTTGGCTCAGCAGCCGTCAGCGATGGAGCATCCTCTCGCGTCTCCCGCCAGCTGCGAGTTACGGTCTGTTATTCGTTTCCTGGCCGCTAAGAAGAAATTGGCGAAAGAAATTCACGAAGAACTTTGTCAAGTGTAAGGAGAAGAGTGTATGAGCTCCGGAATGGTGCGCAGATGGGTCAGGGACTTTAAAAATGGCCGAACAGACGTCCACGACGAAGCCCGTGCAGGGCGGCTATCGGTTTCCGACGAAACAGTTGCCAAAGTCGAAGCGGCAATGCTTGAAGATCGACGGATTACAGTTCGGGAGCTGTGCGAAAAGATTCCGGAGGTCAGCAAAACCACAATTGACAAGATTTTGACTGAACATTTAAGCTATTCAAAGGTCTGCGCAAGATGGGTACCAAAAATGCTCACTGCAGACCACCAGCGGCAGCGGGTTGAAGCGGCCCAAGAATTTCTCGCTGTTCACGGAACAACCGAAGAGGAATTTCTGGACTCCATTATTACTGGTGTCGAGACCTGGGTACACTACACGACACCGGAAACAAAGGAGCAATCGAAGCAGTGGAAGCACCCTTCTTCTCCAAGAGCAAAGAAGTTCAAACAAATCCTGTCTGCCGGGAAAATCATGGCTAGCGTTTTTTGGGATCGAAAGGGCGTATTGTTGTGCGAGTTTATGCCTCGCGGGACAACAATCAATGCTGAACGGTACTGTGAGACCTTGAAAAATCTTAGACGTGCAATTCAGAACAAGAGAAGAGGAATGCTGTCAAAAGGAGTGCGTTTTCACCATGACATCGCCCGACCGCACACCGCCAATCGAACCACAGCCCTGATCGAAAGATTTGGATGGGAAATGGTGTCTCACCCACCCTACAGCCCAGACTTAGCACCAAGTGACTTCCATCTCTTCCCCGAGTTGAAGGAAAACCTTGGCGAAACCCAATTCCAGACAGATGAAGAGGTACAAAACACGGTTGTTAGTTTTCTACACGGACAGGCGGCAGAGTTCTATGACTCTGGTTTAAAGAAGTGGGTGCCTCGAATGCAGAAGGGCATAGAACGCAACGGCGGTTATGTAGAAAAATAAAAGAAAGACTGAACTTTCCAAAAATGTACTTTTTTGCAATTAAACCAGTTTTTTGACGTAAAAAAATCCGTAGAACTTATTTTACAGACACGCCTCGTACATCCACTGCACGTAAAGCACTCCATCTATTGCTAAGCGCATTGCATGAAATTACAGCGTATGATCCGTCGGTTTGTTCCTAACAATGATAAAAAAATAATGCATGATTCATTATAATAAAGGGTTTTGTACGTCTCCAAACGATCCTATTAATTTATTTATTTTCTATTTGTGACCACCTCAGGGGAATACAATTATTGTATCAATGGGAATTAGCGCTCCCAGGGGGACAATGTAAGGGCCCGAGCTGAGAGTTAGGTAGGCTTTTTTTTTGTTGAAATAAAACGTTTTGTTATGTTGAGGACCACCTTTTTTCGGTTCACTGCTGTCCTGTTTTTCAGCACCTACTATCTTCTTCAACTTTGGTCTTGTTTCATAATCTTCTTTCACAACTTATTGTTTCTATGCCCTTTCTGCGTAGATTCCGCGTTTCCTCATTTCCATACTAAATGGTGCCTTCCTCCTTTCTCTCTTTGGATCGCATTTGTTGCTGCGGGTAGGGAGGCTAAAACTAACGACTAATCTAATCTAGTATTTGTTACATTTGAGACATTTGTCTTTCTAGGGTTGAAAGTTATGATATGGAGCAATATACAATTTTCTAAGCCTCAAGTATCATTATGTTACTAGATGGGAAGTGATTTTCTAAGCATATATTGTAAGGATGCCCACGTATGTCAGGGTCTCAGATACACTGTCATCACCGCTTGTCTTTGTGCAAGAGAAAATGATCATATCACCTTTTGGCTTTTAGATTGAGCATTCGGACACAACTGAGACCCATCCTTATCCCGCGTTATCTTCAAGTTCCATGGTGATAATGACATGGTTTCTGTCTCAGTTCGGGAAGCTACGCTTTTTCGTTAACTGTCTTAGTCGAAGCATAAACGTAGAGGGAATAATTTGCTCATTTCTTAGCTGTATTAGTGCAAATAAAATTATTGATTCCCAGCGCTCCTAGAATTCAACGTTGTTTTTCGTGCTTCATTAGTTCCTTTTTACTGCAAGATGGATTCATTAAATGAGTTATTCTCATGTGTTGGAGTTGCTTATTCACAGAAACTAATTTTGCTTCTATGAACGATTTTGATCTTCCTATCGATGAACTCGATGTATGAGCTTACGTAGGACTCAATTCTTTGTTGTGAAATGTGGTGTTATCTGAATACTATCCTTTATACTAGTAATATTTTCACGAAAGACAAAAAACTTCTTACAGGTGCTCGATACGCAAAATATATCCTCAAATTGGGGTTTAAACAGAATTTTACAACAAAGTGCTAATATCTTTCTGCTAGTCTCTGTTGAATGTAGAAAAGGGTTCGCTGGCCGAGTACGAGCAGAGAAGAAGCGGTCAGGCTTGCCATGGTACAATTTTCGTCAGTTTTTAGATTTTCATCAGAGTCCAGTATCTGGGTACAGTGCTGTGCCTTACAAATCGTACAACTACTTAACAAATACCAAATACGCTGGAAGAAGCTGTTGAGTATTGTTGGTTAATTTCTAAAGAATTATGCTTGAGTAACTAGAGGCTAAGAAAGCGTTCCAACAAGATTTGCATAGAGAGGAATCGAAGAGTCACGTACAATAATTGTTTGCTATGCTCAAAGTGCAATACGCGTACTAAATTCCATTTATCTCAAAATTTTGTGACCGTGATAGTATGTACAGTTGAAGGACAGTTCTCAAATTTCGGGCATCAATATTCCTTTTGATCGTTGCCAGTTTTTCAAAACCACTGAGTAATTTTCTGGCTGCAGCGAACGTGCAAAGGAAATTTCTGGAAGTGGGCTCTCCACTCAGTTGTCTTAAGTGGAAGTAAAAAGCTTTGTGGGCAATTTATTGCAAATAGTGATTTTACACTCTCTCGAGCAAGCATTTCGGATCAGTTTTGATGTGTTATGTCTATTTCATTACTAAACGACGAAAATGTTGTTGCTGCTTTTACAACACAGTCATAAACTTATAATGATTAAAAGTACAGCTCCTGAAGACATCTTAGGAACATAAGCATGTTTCTCGCTTAGCCTAGTGCGTAGAATCCTAGGTAACAAAAATCGGCTAACTAATTGAGCTATCCAGATAGACGTTTAATTTTGGCTTCTCCAGCTTATTCCACAGATAAAGAAATACAAATGAAACACAATAAAATGGTATTTTTTCGAAACCAGTGAAAGAGTGTTAGTGAAGGAATGATTGCGCTCACATATTTGTTGACTTTTAATTGTTTTAAAAGACCTATAAGGGTGTCAAAAACTATCGTTTCCATGGAAATTTGTGCTCCCAAACGCAAACGTTTGAGGTTCCGAATTGGAGGTAAGGTAGGCCTTAATTCATTTTCTCGAAAAGGAATAGTTTTTTGCTTTCTTACGGAGTATTTATTACGTCTCTCTGAGTTTTTCAGCGCTTTATTTTCTTCAGGAGAATTTTTCTTATTTCATTAACTTATTCAACTCGTGTGGTTTCTATGAACAGTGTGCAGGGGCAGACTTTATGCATTAATTTTTCTTCTCGTAATTCCTTGCTTCCAGTTGCTTTTTGCTCTTGGGAACACCCTGGTTGTGATATTAGGTTTAAAATAACCTATGATCTTATATAATCTTTCGAAAATGCTTGATCCATTGAACACCAAGGAAGAGATGTGTGCCTTATTTGTTCTCATATCACCCCTCAGGGGGAGACAACTATTGTATCTATGGGAATTAGCGCTCCCAGGGGAAAAATGTGAGGGCCCGAGCTGAGAGTTAGGTAGGCCTTCTTTTTGTAGAAATAAAAGTTTTTTTTGTTATGTTAAGGACCACCTTTTTTCGGTTCACTGCTGTCCTGTTTTTCAGCACCTCTCACTTTATTCTTCAACTTTTATCTTATTTCATGAACTTCTTTCTCATCTTACTGTTTCTATGCCCCTTCAGCATAGATTCCTCATTTTCTTATCTCCATACTAAATGGTACCCTCCTCCTTCCTCTCTTCGATACGCTCTAATTTTGTAGCGGTTAGGGAGGTTTAAACTAACTTATAATCTAATCTATTGTCATATCAGTAGAATGGCCTTGCGAGTCAAACATTATTTTGTTAGAAAAGTAACAGTGCTGCAAATCCATAAAGTGTTTCTTGATAGCGTGTACGCTATATTAAATTATTGTTCTACCGAAATAAGGCTCAGTTATGAATCGAGATGGAAAAAGACCAACACCAGCATGAAAAAATGCTTCATATGAGCGCATTTTTAATTTCTACGAGTATTAATACGTAGATCCGATGGTGCCAAATTTGATATCAGACATAGAAAGGAAAGCGTCAGGATACAGGACGTGCATATCGTCTGGGTTGCCAGCGTCCGCAGGGCAGGGGCCGCGGTACACTCCGGGGATGCTGGGGTCGGCACCAGGGGGAAATATGCTGTCCAGCCACTGCATGTACGAGGTGCCGTCATCCCATAGTGTGAACGCTAGAACCATTCCTCTAGTGAAGGCGTCATCCAAAGGCTGCATGCCTCCTTGATCAGCAAAGTCGTTGAACTCACCGAATGTTGTTTTGTAAGCATCACAGAACTCTGTGGTAAGGGAGTCATAATCTTCGTCGTATCCCCAGTTGGCGATTGGGTCTGAGATTTCAACCCCGTTTTGGATCCATTTTCTCCTGATCTCAACGAGATTACCTGTATCAGTACCATCATCAGTGATGAATTGAGTTATTAAAGTGAAGGGTTGCGTTGAATCTACAGTAAATGTGCTGTTGGCACCAAAGAAGTACCAGTTGTTCTGCCTTGCAGCGCTGAATTCACATCCATACTTGTCACACACTCCGTCGTAGATGTCATCTCCGTCTCCACAATCCACTCCGTAACAAGCGTAATATCCTTCCGTAGTGCAGCCATGGGTGGTGACAGTTGCAGCCCACCTGTTTCACAAAATAGGAGAACATTTATAAATGGTTGGGAGGAACGGTGCTGCTGTTGAAAATGGGAACGTTTATGTTTTGAAGAAACATTTCATGAAATTTAATACTCTCAATTTCAGTGGAATTTGGTAGTTCTACTGATAAATCTCTATTTCTCGTCCAGTCCGTCCCAATTGACTCACCGGTTTCCTTCGAGGATGTCCATTTCGGTGCAGCAGATGCCGTACTCTGTTTGGTCACCAAGATTGATCTCATTGTTCGCGTACCTTGTGCCGTGAGGGCACTGAGCGTCGCAATAACCAGTGCCGTATTTAGCTCCTGCCTTGTTGTTGGGATATCTGGCCATGCCTCCGTCTGCATCCATTTCTAGAAAGTATAAGCCCCCGTCCATACCACAAGTCATATTCCCATTGAACATAGTAACAGATATTTCTCGGTTTTTCAGGTAGAAAACTCTGTAGTTGTCATTTTCGTCTGTCAAGTAGCCCCGAGAGCCAATGTTTGTACCATATTCACTTTCAGTCACGTAATTAAGCCTTATGGTACTTCCTTCCGTGGACATACCAAAGCGGTTGTTGTACTCATCTTGGGTGAGGCCATCAAGAGCGCAATTTTGAGCACATGTAGTCCCGTCTGGGCACAAATCTGGATTCCAATCCTGTACCAACCAGTCGTAGCAAGGCACAGAACTGTCGGCAGCTGAGTAGAGCCTACGATTCAGGGCGTCTAGAACTACTCCTGTATTTTCAGTCCTACAGCCAGTTTCATCGCAGGATTGAATGGGCAGAGGAGGGCGGTACTCTGGTGTAAGTTCTCCTGCATTTTGACAGTTGACAACCACTGCCAGGAGGAGCGAGAGGCAAATTTCAATGTGTCTCATTGCTGAGGAGTGCACAGGGACTGAACTTTAGTGATAGACGGCTAGCAGTCTAATATCAACATTTGGTGTTGCTTTAACAGAGCCATCTGCATTTGTTCTCATGATTGATAAACGACTGTTGCTAATAGCATGTCGAATAAAATAATTGAGTAATGTTTAGCCAATCAAAGTAGAATGATTTTAGGAGTCTACTTTGAAGAATTGTTAGTTCCCACTCTCAGTAGATTTCAGCACGTTCAATTGAACGGCTTAGAAATCCCAATGCCACCGAGGAATTCAAAATTTCGAAGACATGCTACAAGACCTTCTTTAGTTTCGTCACAACTCTGCTGCTGGCAGATTAGCAAGGTTCAGCGTTGTTTTTCCTATAATTGAGTGTGGAAGGTTTCCCATCTCGTTTACGAGTAAAATATAATTTTAATATTCAAATAATTTTTCAATCTCGTTTACGATTAAAATTTGTAAATAAAATCTGGCAAGCTGACTTTTCACTCCTTGAATTTTCGCTCCAATCCCATTGGAAGCGATACCGGTTGGTTTCTGAATTTCTCGGATTTATCTCTCATAATTATTGAACATTTGGGCAAAAAAGCCAACTATTTGACTTTTTTTGACATGCTGTGCTTTTGATACATGAGAATGATTCATATTTGATGAAGAACTCTTTTCCTCCCAAGGTTTGCCATATTCATTAAGTGGAACATCGTTTTCCATTTCGGAATATTTTTTTTATTAGCTTAGAGTAAAAATCTCAGCGTGCTTACGTGACGTTACCCGTAATTATTGCAATAGACCCAGAAAACGCTCCTGGCTTTTTGAAATGTAAAGTCGTTTTTTGTATCATGGTGCAGATTTAGCTTAATTGTAGTGGAAGCATGCTTCTCGTTCGTTGAAATATTATTCCGCTGTCAGCACAGAATCAGCTTTGAAGTTCGTGAAATATTTGAATCTCTTCACTATTGACACTTTGACAGGTGTTTAACTACCGATGTCAAAATTCGTGCGTATGGGATATTAAATTAGCAATAAAGTTTTTGTTTATTGCCCATGCTTTCACGAGCAACCACTCGATAATTCTTGACTTGATATTAAAATCTGAATCTTCACGTCGGTAGTGGAGAGCAAAATCGGAGTGATTTATAAAACTAAAATTTACTCTTATTTAACTTGTTCCATATCACCTCTGAAATAAACGTAAAATACTGTAAAATACTGACGTAAAATACTGTACTTGGGAATAGACACGCATTGGTTTGAAAGTTACTTGTCAAATCGATCTCACGCATTCCGCATGGAAAACAAATTGTCCCCATTCATTCAAAACAATTTTGGCGTTCCCCAAGGATCCATTCGTGGTCCGCTGTTGTTTTCGATTTTCATTAATGATTTCCCTCCAATGCCTTCTAACACACGGATCTCAATGTATGCAGATGATTTCCAAATTGCAATAACAAGTTCTGTATCGGAAATAGCACAGACGCAAATTAAAGCCGAAGCTTTACTGCCTAGCCTGAAATCATGGTACGACCGAAATGGTCTCAAATTAAATGCCAATGAAACGCAATGCATTATTTTTGGAACTAAAGATGCAATTAAAAAAACTTCAGATCTTACTCTTGCAGTTGGAAATGATAAAATTAATGCATCAGAAAAAGTTAAAAATCTAGGTATCTGGTTCGATAGAAAGATGTCCTTCAAATCTCATGTTGAGAATACTTGCAACAAAATTTATGGAACTTTGATGTTTTTTCATCGCATAAAGAGTATGCTAGACGAAAAGTCCAGATTATTAGCCATTCAATCGCTGGTGTTATCGCGCATTGACTACTGCAACCTAGTATGGGGAGACCTACCTCAATACCTACAAAGGGACTTACAAAAGTGCATGAACTTTGCGGCTAAGGTGGTATGCAAAGGTAATTTCAAAAAAAGTGATCACGTAACCCCTCTCCTCAATAAACTCGGCTGGATTCCTATCCAAGAAAGGCTCCTCATGCAGAAGCCCCAATACGTGTTCTCCTCGTTATATCTTCCTCAGAGCAATGCTGAGATAGTGCGATTCCATCCACCCACTGTAACCAATCAAAAACCGAACAGAAACAATAATGTCTTGGTCAACTATCGTTCATCTCACTTTGGGCAGAAAGCTCTGTCCATATCAGGCGCCTTACTGTGGAACAAACTTCCACTGAGTATTAAAATCCCTCAAAGACCGAGAGAATTTAAAGCCAAAATAACTCGTCATCTTGTGTCTCAAATATAATTCTTAGTTACAGAACATACTGAATAAGTATTGATGAATCTCATTTGGCTGGTATCTCCATTGCTGAACAATCTCCCCCGATCATTGTCATGAAATTCAAGACTTCACACAACAGTTTTGAAGTATGCGTAGGTATTATGATTTGATTGCCTATACGCTGCCATTTGCAAACATACTTACATGTATATGTGTGTATGTACACCTGTGTGCACTAGAGTAGATAAACCAGTCGAAGGTTGCATTCTATGTCATCACTCTCCGTTTCTTTGCAAGCATTAAACTAGACCCTCATGGTACCTATATGTGTGTGTGTGTTTATCAATTGCAGACATTCTGCACCATATTACAAAGATAATGTGATTTTTTTTCTAATATGAAATTGTAAAGCATCCATGTAAAAATAAAACAATAAATTCGTTGTGTGATCATCCATTTATACTGCAGTAATATGCTTATAATACTTATAGTTATATGCTTATAATAATGTGATACCCATGTACATCTGTATGTTTATCAATTGCCGACAATTTGCGCCATATTTCGAAGATAATGTGATTTTTTTCAAATATGAAACCCTTATAGGACATTAATGTTTTCTTTCTTATTCACGTCCCACAATCGTTTTCATGTTTCTGACTTAGGTAGACTGTTTTGTGCCACTAATTTCAGTACGGAAATTTTATAAAATTCATGCAATAATAAAAGATATTTTTTCCGTTTCCCCCGATTGGAATGCTGGTTTATACTCATTAGATTACGCTGATATTTGCGCACATGCTTACTTGTGTATATGTGTACGGTGTATGTGTGGGTGTGCAGTGAGCACGCTATGCGTATGACACTTTATAGAATGCGTATGTATTGTAATTGCCTCGATGAATAGAAATGCATTTGTGTATGCTTACGATTTTGGTGTAAGTATGTGCGTGGGTATGTGTGTGCATGTGTATGTGTATATATTTACATGTATATGTGCACATATGTGTGTACTGTCTGACAACTAGCATTTTATTAGAGATAATGTTTTTTTTCTGTTCGCTCTCAACTTGTAACATTACCTAACTCGTCATCTCTTTATTATTGTAAAGCATTAATGTATAAACTATATATTTGTTGTGCGATCATGCAGTTATATTTAAATAAAATGCTTATTAATCAACGACCGTTATGTTAAAATTGTTGAATTAGAAATACAAAACTCATAATCTTCTTGGTCCTCATGCTCATGTGTAATATATATATATGTTTATATATATGTGTTTGTGTGTGTGTATGTATAATATATATATGTATATGTACGTATGTATATATATGTATATAGATATATATTTATATTTTTTTAATGCTTCCTTAAAATGACACTTGTGAACTTTGGCCGAAACAAGCGATTCATATATTATTTGCTGGCGTCAAGAGTTGCGAAGTTTCATGTCATGTACATGTAAACTGTCAAAAGTGTTTTCACCCCACAATGAAAATGCATCGTCCAAGAAATTGTGTTATCTCTTATAATTATCATTACATGTATTATCAAATGTAGATTAAGCAAGATTAGGAGTACATTGCCCTCAATTATTTCTTTTCGACTAGTGACATGGGTATTACAAGACTCATGTATGTGTATCATCCAAGTGTATTAACTTTAAGATATTTAAAAACCAATGATTGTAATATTGTACAATCTCTATTGGAAAAAGAGTTTTTTCATTCTTTCTTTCTTCTGAAAATTGAAGCTATTGCATGAAGAGAGTTAAGATTTTGTCCTCAAATACAAAAGCAATTGGTGAGCTTTCATCGCTCATGAGAGATCGTCACCACGGATATTTTCCCTGCAAATGCTCTCGAAATAAAGAAGATATGAAACTCATAATATGACAGAACAGTTTTTACGGCCCAAATGGACTAGAAACTTGACATGAACTATGTTTCTAGTCGATATTATTGACCCAAAGTCAGTGCGACAGGTACGCGGACTCTAAAATGAAATTCATGCACCCGAGAAAAATTGGGTATAACTCTCCCATCTGTTGGGGAAAAGATTGGCTCCCAGCTTTATCAGAAGTAGTCAGGTGTTTGCAGTCCTCGCTGACGACATTCAAGGATAAAGAAAACTGAAAGTAAACGGCGACAGTCTTGCGTTCTCCAGCAAGTCCTAATCTATGCGTTCACATCAATATCCCACGGAATTTTCTTTGGGAGAAGAAACGATGTTGGATTTTTGACTTCATAAAATACTTTTTGGGAGTAGAAATGATTTGAAATTTTCAACTTCATACAAATTTACTTTCTTGTTGCTTTTCTTCTTTCTTTCTTCATCGATTATGGAATAAGGACCCGGGCGACCGTCGCATTGGTGATGCCATGCAATGTATTAGTCTTGTCAAGTCAAATGAGTTAGCGCTGCCTCCTATTCGTAAAACTTCTTTTTAAATTTTCAAGCCGTGGTAAAAATGGTGACGTCTGGTATTAAAAGCACAATGAAATTATTTGACCTTAGCTGACTAAGTTAAAAACTTTTGAACTGTGAGTATTTGGCTAAATGTGCCACTTTTTGAGCACGGAGACTGTCGGAGAGCCGTCAACGTTAAAATATCCAACTTTACGTTGTTTTAAGTTTTGTTAACCAAATACAGAGTGGCATGATATCGTATGAGATTGCCATAGCGATGCTTAAGGTTGTACCCTGAACAATAGCGATTCATAACAGTTCAGTGATAACTCCAATCAGCGTCTAAAATGTGTATCAGGCCATCATATTTTCAATGTTTTCTGCTGGTTTGAGTTCAGCTGCACCTAACTCGCTCAATATCGCAGTACATCACGCGCCAGTTGCCGCACCCCACTGATGACGCACGAAAAACATTATGTGACAGTGTGTCCCAAGGTCGCGGCTTTCATTATAGACCAATTGTTTGTTTATTTTATCTTGTGTGGCTGCTCTTGATTCTCCGAAATGCACGTCAGGCGCGAAAGTAATCGATGTTACTCAGTCCAATTTTTTCTCTGTTGCATCTTAAATTTTGGTCACCTTATGTTGAAGTACTACTTGGACGGCTAAAATTAAGGATGCCCCGGCGCAAAAATAATCAATGTTAGGGTACACGGTGCGGAGCAGTCAGCAGCGCGGTGCAGCGGACGCCCATGTCACGACTAGTGAGAATTAAAGAGGCCTCATTGATAACTTAATTCTCCATATGTGGTGTATGGAGTCAGGCTCTATTTTAAATTGCTGTCGCATCGTTCTGCTGACAGACATGCGTTGCAAAATCGATTTCGTTGGTGGGATGTTACGCGAATTACATTTGTTTCGAAACTACTATTTTTCCAGTCCCTTGCTTGGATGTAGAAGCAAATTTTAATATTCAGAGATCACGTACAACATAGATGTATTTTCCTCGATATCTGTAGTACGTTTGTTACACGTGTAATGGATTGCGTAAGCTGCTGTGTTTACTCTCACCCGCATAAAGCAACAATCTATCTACATTAAATTTTTCCAAAGGTTTTTTTCTTCGGATTCCTTTACTCATTTAGAAATTATTCATCGGAGTTATTTGGATTTAAATACGCGACTTTTATCGAAGTAGAAAAGAACCTTTCAATGGGATACAACTATTGTATTCTTAAATTCAGCGTTCCCAGGGGGAAAATTTTAGGTCCTAAGGTGAGGGTTAAGTAGGAATTTTTTGTTATTAAAATAGAATGTTTTTTTTTTGCTCTATTGAAGATCAACTTTTTATGCTCACTGTGGTTCAGTTTTTCTGCATGGTTTGCTTTATTATTCAAATCTTATATCGCTTTATAATTATCTTCACTAACTTACAGTTTCTTCTATGTGCAGGGAATTTGTGAGGGAACAAGCATTATGCATGGATTCTGTGTTCCCTCAACTCATGCTAAATGGTGCCCCCTTCTGTCACTCTTCGGAGCACCTTTGTGGTGGTTAGGGAGAGATGCTTAAACTAACTAATAATTTAATCCAAGTATGAAAGAAGAGTAATTTACAGGCCAAATTTTTTTCTTGAACAGAATACAGAGTTTCCATTGTAGGAGAAAGTACTAAACTAAAAGGATAAGTGGTATTTTACTTCACTAGCTCACACGACTTCCACTTGTCAAACGCAAGAGCTCGAGGATACGTGAGTGCCTTGGCCGCTCTTTGCACCGCATCGTCACAGGGAAACACTCTTATAAAGTTGCCCGAGCAGAGCTCTATCAACACTTGAACTAAAATGCGTATTAGATATATAATAAGAGACGTTTCCCCATGTCCTTCAGCGCTGCTCAGACGAGTTCGACGTGGCTTGGTGTGCATGGGTAATCCCTGCGCTTATTTCATTGTTTGTCAATCGCCTACTGTGAGAATTTGTGTTGTTAAAAATAAGTTTTCCGATTTTAATTTTTATTCTGACAAGGGTGTGCGCTATATGACCAACCGCTTATAAGAATAGCATCACTGCTATGTTGTTGGTTTAATTGACTCATTCAAGAGCTTTCTTTCACTGTGAAATCTTTTTGTACATACAGTGAACTAATTCCAACACCATAACTCATTCCATTTGCCAGATCGGTGCTAATACGGTATAAAATTGAATGATTGTTTTATAGAAAAACGAATTATAGTTCTAAAAGTTTAACTTGGGTAACTGTTATCGAAGCCAGTCGTATATCTTCCGTGAGGGTATTTCTTCATCTGTAACGAGTACCAAAACAAGCTCTTTGTTTATTAAATCATTCAGAAGAAAAAGTTTGACGTAAAATCTCTCAGCCTCAACATCGAAATTAATTAATGCACTTACAAACTTTGCTTCATGCAGGAACAAATTTGGAAGAGTCAAAACGGGATATTTTACATTAACTAGTATTAACTTAACGCCACTGTTTTGTTGCTTGGAACCTTTTTAATAAGTAGAGCCAATTGTGCCAATCTTGATGTCAGAAAGAGAAAGGTAAGCGTCAGGATACAAGACGTGATTATCTGTCGGGCCACCAGCGTCCGCAGGGCAGGGGCCGCGGTACACTCCGGGGATGCTGGGGTCGGCACCGGGGGGAACTATGCTGTCCAGCCACTGCATGTACGAGGTGCCGTCTTCCCAAAGTGTGAACGCCAGAACCACTCCTCTCGTGAAAGCGTCATCCAAAGGCTGCATGCCTCCTTGGTCAGCAAAGTCGTTGAACTCACCGAATTCAGTGGTATACGCATCGCAAAATTCTTCGGTGAGGGAGTCGTAATCTTCGTCGTATCCCCAGTTAGCGATTGGGTCTGAGATTTCGACCCCGTTCTGGATCCATTTTCTCCTGATCTCTACGAGATTACCCGAATCGGTGCCATCATCAGTGATGAACTGGGTTATTAAGGTGAAGGGTTGAGAGGAGTCGACAGTAAATGTACTGTTGCCACCGTAAAAGTACCAGTTGTTTTGCCTTGCAGCACTGAATTCACAGCCATACTTGTTGCACACTCCGTCGTAAAGGTCGTCTCCGTCTCCACAGTCCACTCCATAGCACGCGTAGTAACCTTCCGTGTTGCAGCCATGGGTGGTGACGGTCGCAGACCACCTATGTGTTATGATGGGGAAAGGATTCGTAAATCAGTCAAATCTTGAGAGACAGAGAGCGAAAAATAATATTTGTACCAATCTAAAAACCAATTTTATTAAATATATTGTAAAAACCTATAGCCAGGGAATCTATCCAAGGTAGATCCACGATATCAACGAAAATTTCCGCGTAAAATAGGTCGAATTCCAGACAAAAATTCATGTTCATTTTTTGATAATCTTCTTCCACAATCGTAATTGTGATCAAAACTTTTGTAAATGCAAAACTTCCCATCTGTATACGATCGATTGTCAGCTTCTCTGAGGAACTGATTTAGAGAGTTCTACCACTACGAATATGAAGTCATCATTCCATAGCCGCAAAAAACGAACCTTTGGTATTAATGTCATAGAAATAAATAGTCTCATGAAACTTATTGTAAACTGTATTTATACTTATTATTTTGAAACATCACTAAATTGTAGTTTGGAAATTGTTTGAACACTTTTTGAAAAATTAAATTCTACGTTTTCTGTATCTTTCATGCATAGAGAACGAATAGAAAAGTGAGTTATGCAAAGTAACGTAATTTACAGGTCATCTGATGTTATGTTCTTCAGTCATAAATAACTTGGATAACACTGCAGGACAGTCAAAAGAAGTAGCCAATATAAAAATTAAAATATCACGAATTTTTCGAATTTGGAGCATTTCTTGGGTATTATTCCTGAATGCATGAATGATTTTTGTCAGCGCAGGCCGTTTTACAGGTAAAAGGGAACAAAGATGATTGACATGAATAAATTTCTCATAATTGGTGGATTGAAACAGATTTCAATCGAAAGTGCTCACTGGATTTCATGCGCTATTCAGCGATGTACAGTAAATAATACTGGAATAGGTGCCAGCAAAAGAACCATGAGTAATGGATCGTAAAAACAGCTACTGCCATTACGATCTCTTCTCTCAACACCGTTACTGATGAATTTTTCAGGTCAAATCAAGAAATTCGTATGCGATCATCATTCTGGTACTAGGAAACGTTTTCTTACCAATTTTGTGGTAAGTGCATGCGAGATCATGCTTTTTAACCGTAATGATGCAGAGTAAGCTTAGATGGAAAATAAATTCCCCATAACCAGAATGCTCCGATCACTGCTGTGTGTGGTGTGAGCATATTAATTTTTCACTGAGTTACTCTAATTGGAGTACCGATGAATAGAGCTTAGAGCCATAATATATTAATTAATTATTTTCTAAAGTCAGCTGAGAAACTAAAGCTCAGACATGAATATTTTAACAGAACTGCGATGCTAAGCACACCACCAAAGCGAAATGATACCTCTGAACCGTTAAAGGCTGAGCAACATCAATGTAAGCGTTGCAAGTCGTTAAATGATTTAACCAGGTACATAATTTGAGTCCTAGAGAAAGTTTGTGGAAATTTGAAAGTTTGAATTGCGTAAGAGGATCGAATGACATTATTCAGTTGACGATTGTCGCGGTACTAGTTTGGCCAACGATTACGTTTATGTCAAGACGTTTTTGAAATGTAAAGAAAACATCACACCTGTGATAACTGATGGAAAATGTTTAAGCAAGTTTTACTGATAGGTCATTGTGCATGTATTCTGAATCAATTTCATGGCTTAGAGTCAGCAATAATGATGAAATTAATTTTTTTCAATCCAACCACTTCCATCAGCTCACTGGAAACCCAGAAGATGTTGTTGAGAGAACGAAGAATAATATCCAGTTATGAGGCGACTTTACTCAGATTCTGTACTTTTAGTTGAAATTTTACACTCCCTCGTCCATATCGCAACAATTGTCACACTCACCGGTTTCCTTCGAGGATGTCCATTTCGGTGCAGCAGATGCCGTACTCCGTTTGGTCGGACAGACTGATTTCGTTGTTGGCATACCTCACGTTATGAGGGCACTGAGCGTCGCAATAACCAGTGCCGTATTTAGCTCCTGCCTTGTTGTTGGGATACCGGGCCATGCCTCCGTCCGCATCCATTTCTAAAAAGTACAAGCCTCCATCCATTCCGCATGTTATGTTTTCGTAGGACACCGTGACGGACAGCTCACGGTTCTTCAAAAAGAAAACTCTGTAGTTGTCATTCTCGTCGATCAGGTACCCTCTCCCGCCAACGTTAGTTCCGTATTCACTTTCAGTCAAGTAATTAAGTTTCAAAGTGTTTCCGTCTGTGGACAAACCAAAGCGGTTGTTGTACTCATCTTGGGTGAGGCCATCAAGAGCGCAATTTTGAGCACATGTGGTCCCGTCAGGACACAAATCTGGATTCCAATCAGGTACCGACCAGTCATAGCAGGGCACAGAACTGTCTGCTGCTGAGTAGAGCCTACGATATAAAGCATCCCAAACTACTCCTGTATTTTCAGTCTGGCAGCCAGTTTCGTCGCAGGATTGAATGGGCAGAGGGGGGCGGTACTCTGGAGTTAGTTCTCCTGCATTTTGACAGTTGACAACCGCTACCAGGAGGAGCGAGAGGTAAACTTCTTGGTATCTCATCTCTAGAGCGTGTGAACAGTGACAGAACTATGATTATGGGTGACAACCTCTGATATTCATATTTTGAGCCGCAGTCGTAGAGTCATCTGCTGGGGTTCCCATCAGTAGTATAGGCGATCACAGTAACGTACGTGTGGTATAGGTAACGGTTTAGTTGTTCTACCCGTCGGAATTTGAGCTTCCAAGTGGAATATATGAGATCCCGTGCTTTAGAATAACTGGTGGGTTAGGGCTTTTGCGGCTTCATCTTGTTTCGCAAATTATTTTTAATCTAACTCATTTTATGAGCAAGGAATTCGGCTTAGGGAATTCACTTGTGTGCACTTCAACTCATTTATTGAACTCGGCGTTGCTTCAACTAATCGATAATCTAATCAAGACAAAAACGCTGATACTCCGTATTTTATTTTTTTCCTCGTCTGGGCACCTATTTAGGTAGCTGTCTTGCTCGAACTTACGAAATTTGTGAAATGTTGTTTCACGAATTTCTTACAATCTTAAGTACACGAAACATTTCATGTATCGAAACTTTTTACGACTCGACTAGTGTACCGAGAAATACACATCCTTTTTACTCAAATTTTTAGCAAAAATTCATGAGCCAGGGTCCTGAGCATACGACAAGTCATTTGAAAGTTATAGGAAGAGAACCATTTTTATATAAGGGTTAATGTGTAGCAATGGTCAGTAATCGATTTTCCACTTTTCGGTGCCTAAGCATAGTTTATTAGATCGAAATAAACAAGTTTTCTTCTATGCACTTTCCGTCGTAAATGAGTATTTTACGAGTTATAGCGGTAAATTAGTTACCGCAACTCAAGTGTTTGAAGCGGGAAGTAATTCATCAAGTGCGTCATATGACAGCACTGCAATGGACGCTCTCTTCCGACGCGCTCAAATGATCGAGCCCGTTCCCGCCATCTAAGACGAAAGTTAACATACCGCTATAATTCGTTATTTATGGGTGATAATTTCTATTGTGTTATTAACTAAAAGATCCTAGAAGTGGGTTCAGGCTCCGCATGCTCCTCGGGGTGAGCTAATAATGAATTACGAAGTATTCAAAAGTACTTTAACAGCTCACAATCGCGCAAAAAATAAAACCTACCGCTATAACTCGTCGAATACTCATTTGGTGCAAAAAGTGTATAGAAGAGAAGTAGTTTATTTAGATGTTATTACCATGATTCAAGCAACAAAAATTCAAAAATCGATTAATAGCTTTTGCTTCAATTCCAGGTGCACTCATGCCAAAAATCCGATTGTAGTTCCCGGGGTATCTTGAGAAAAAATGTGAGCAAGACAAAATAAAATTAGACGCAGATGAAGAAAACGCACTATCTGCCTATATTTTCAAGCTCACTTTATCTACCGTTTGTGTATAATACTTCAGTTATGAAGGGGTTTGGGCTAGTCTTGGTTTAGTATTAATATCAGATTTGGTTGAATTTACTGTGTGAACATTCAACTAACTGATTAAATGTCCTCCTAAACTAGTGTTGGTGTTCACTGAACGATAATCGGGCGAGTCTAGGATGAAGTGGGAAAACATTCGTTTGATTGTTCGTTTGCTTTCA
This sequence comes from Morinoia aosen, assembly GCA_030386875.1. Classification (NCBI taxonomy): domain Eukaryota; kingdom Metazoa; phylum Arthropoda; class Malacostraca; order Amphipoda; family Talitridae; genus Morinoia; species Morinoia aosen. Next base: position 59,510,505 of record CM059579.1, on the reverse strand, counting down.
GCAGGAGCCAGAATTAGGAGTGAGGGATGCATAAGGGTGCGTTCACATTACGAGCGGAGCGAGCAGAGCGGCGCGGAGCGTCGCGGCACGGAGCGGAGCGGCGCGGCGCGTGTGTTCACATGTGAGCTGAGCAGAGCGACCTACACAAGCATCAGTCGCTATGGAGCGTTCCGTGAATGCGCTTCTGTTGCTCGAGGGCAAAACGGAAACACTGGATTCATCCCATCAACATGAGGAGAGATCGCTATGGAGAATACCACTATCTCTTCGAAGCACTGAGGAGAGATGAATCACAATTCTACGAGTATTTACGGATGAAGCCGGCAACTTTTGATGTACTACAATCCCTTATAGAAAGAAAAAATTCCAACGAGATTAGATAAATTTGCTGTTTAGCAATACACAAATTTTTATTGAGGATACATGTAAAGCAAAGTAGTTTAAGCAAAATTAAAGTCTTTCCATATAGGCTGTTTCAAATATATTACTACAGGTTTTCGTAGGCCAGTACGAACAAAAAAAGTCTTGTGGTGACTTAAACGTGAGTGAACGTAAAGTAATTCCCTTCAGAAATTCAGGGTTGTGCCAGAGAAACCTAAGTGAAAAATACTGACAAATGTTGACTTGTCCTGACCAAATAGTTCTCGAAACACTGATATGCTTTCCGTTAGTGTTGGAAAAAATCACCCAAGCTCATAAAATTTTGCAACTTATTGTGTATTTGACACTCATTGAGTCCTCCTCATCATCATACCTTTTTCTCCCATTTTACGGAAAAAATGAAAACTTTATTAAAAAATCGTACATAATTATACTTTAATCAAGATCATATAATAAAATACACAGCATCACAAGAAAGATGAAACTACATCACGAGAAAAGCAAAATAAATTCCTTAAACTGACGCAATAATAAAACAACTTATCAGAGAAAGCAGAAGAAAATAGAAATAAATGATTAATGAACCCAAATGGGTGAAATTACACTAAAATATTACATGTTACACTATCAGTTATAATTTTTATATGATTAGTTGTACAAATAAATAGTTATATACTAGATTTTTTTAACTCAAACGACAATTCTACCCCTGTAAGATATGACGATCCAAAGGCGGAGCCGAGGAGAAACGCTCGACGCGAGCGTCAAAAAATCCCAACGAATTTCCCGAGCGTGCCGCTCCGCTCCGCTTGTCGTGTGAACAGCCAAGCGTTTCTGCATTCAAACCTGTACAAACATTATTGCCGCTCCTCTCCGCGCCGCTCCGCTCGTAGTGTGAACGCACCCTAACACGACAGGACCGTAATAAAGGTTGCTGCTCTCATACGACGACAAAGTCGTTGGCGTGATAAATAACACGAATTGTACCGGAAATTTGATGGTTTCGATTAATGGCTAGAATGAGAGTAACCTGAGCAGCTGCCGAATTTGAAGCAAGTTCGGTTACTTGTCCTGTTTGAACGTTGCATGACTATTTATTTTAACGTAGATATACGCGTGTTTGCAAAATGTTGACGGCTACCGCTTGAAGCGGGTGGTAAACTTCTACGTTTTTCATCGCTGCTGAGTGGGGCAATCGCTAAGCCATGATACTCGTAGTAGACGACGAAGAAAAAGTGACTGCTTCTAGAGGTACAATGAGTATTGTATACTGTTTATTCCGTATAGATGTACGGAGAAATGCGAAAAAGGATAAAAAATAATCAACTCTTAATCTTACCTGCATGAGTAAAAACCATTGATTATCTATTTCTAGAGGGTTCGATCTCTGAATAAGAGCGAGCCAATTATTTTTTAGCTTTCCTCAGTAGTCACTGATATTTTTCCGTATAAGGATTTGAAGGATAAAAATCTTAACCCAAAACTACAAGTTTAGCAATGTTTATTCCAGCTCACATTAACCAGTGGAATAATGACACTATAAAGTTGAAGGTTGTTCGTAGGATACCCCATGTACAATAACTTACAATAACAGACCTCACGTGAAGCGCTTTGCGGGCTGAGCCCTCATATTTCGCGCTCTGTGGGCTTGTCAAAACTAAAATCATTTGTGATCACGCTGACCACCAACAAAGTATAACCAGTGATGGTCATACGCAGGAAAGAAGAGCCTATAGTTTTCTGTCGGAATGAGGGCATAAATTTTTTATCGCTTACCATTTTAGGAAGGTCTCGAAAATTTGGAAGAGGGTGTCAGTGAATTTTAAAGGGGACTCATTGATGTTCGATGTGGGATTGGTATTGATGTTCGACGTGATTGGTATTCTACTTTGTGTAGGGTGGCATACTAATGAAACTACTTCTACAACTGTCACTTAATTTCTCTCATGTTACTGCACTCTCCCGCTATGCAAGATAGGGAAACTTCATAACATCAAACATGTAAAAATATGAGATTTTCAGTTAAATAATTTATGTATTTTATTGCGAAAATTTCTATTATCGTGGCCAGCGGTCATTTAATTATATTATTAATTATTGATATGAAATTAATAGATGAAAAATGCATTTTGGGCGACGGACGGTCCTGCAAATCTTTGAGGATTCCTTAACTGAATAAATTGCGTAGAATAAAGGGGAAAGATGACCCACATCGGGACACGACTGTTGTATTTATGGGAGTTAGCGCTCTCAGGGGAAAATGTGAGGTTCCGAGCTACCTGTTAGGTAGGCATTCTCTTTTGTTGAAATAAAATAGTTTTTGTTTTGTTTGGGACCACCTTTTTTCGGTTCACTGCTGTTTTGCTGTTCAGCACCTGTAACTTCAACTTTCATCGTGTTTCAAAACTTTTCTTTTCAACTTACTGTCTCTATGCACTGTTTCTACGCACTGTTTTCAACTCACTGTTTCTATGTCTTGTGTGGGCACACTTCTTGCATCGATTCCGCATTCACGAAACTCTATACAAAGTTGGGCTTGCATCGTTTTCTTCTTTCGAACGATTTTGTTGGAGTTAGGGAAGCTTAAATTAACACATTTAATCTAACGGGGAAATAACAGGCTGTGGTACGATGATTAACTCTTAGTTCTGGACAAAATACTTACAAAAATTGTTGTTCTTTATTGTTCTCTCCGTGTAAGATTGTAGAAAACAATACTTAATGCAGGTTTTCGTTATTGTAGGCTTAACACTTAAACTGCAACGTGAGCCAATGCTGTTGAACGACCAGTGGTCGCAAATTTCGTTTCCATTAATACTGAATCAAGACTAAAAGAAGGCAAGATTCAATTAATGTTTGCTAATTTCAAGGTTGCCCACCACTATTGACTTTAAATTGAGTTGAATTCTAACTTTAGTTTTACCTACTGCAGTTGAAGTGTTTAATTTGTATTTGTGGGGCTCATTTTTACGTCTCATTTGTAGGAGCGATAAGTGGGGTTTCTTTTGAGCCGCTATCTCTGCATGCCTTCTTCCCTAACTTTGTACTTTGTATGTCCACTGTTACTCAACTCTGAGCCAATTTTGCAATGTTCATCATAAAATTTATGTATGTTATTCTCTTTCCAATAAAATGCATCCGAAGAAGAAGATGTGAGGTCACGAGCATTATATTAGGTAGGCCTCATTTTAGTTGAAATGCAATAAGTCTATTTCCGTTCCGAAAAACCGGTCTTCATTTGTTGCATTCCTGTTTTTCAGCACGTATTACTTTTTTATTCAACTTTGGCCATCTTTCACGAATTTCCTCAACAGGAGATCTTACGTGGGAACACCCCTTGTGCATAGATTCCACGTTTCCTACATATATCCCATATTTATTACAAAATAGAGCTGTCGTTTTTTATTTCTTTAGGCCTCATTTGTTGTGGTTAGGGTGTCTCATCCTAACTCATAAGCTGTCTGTTGTTGTGGGTAGGAGAGCTTTAATAACACTTTGACAGCAACGAGCGCCATCGGTGGCCGCAGAAGGGATTGTCATCACGCTGCTGACCGACCAGTGGTCATATACTCAACTTTTATAAGATCTTAATTAAAGCTCGATGAAGGCGCGATCCGGTTGATGATTATTTTCAAAATGGCCTACTACGATTGACTTTAAATTTGAGTTGAATATTGAACTTCGGTTAGACCCATTGCGGTCAGAGGGTCAAAAAAATGGTATCTTATTTATAACTAACTGGTTTTGATAAGATAAATCTGATATCAGAAGGAATTGAAAGCGGATTCTATTACATTTATCGCAAAGCATTCAACGAACAGTTTAATTATTCTTATTTTTTAATCATTTAGCTGTATTTTACTCATCCTTATCTAATTAATCACCATGTGTCGAGCTAAAATAAATACTTTTGAATAAAAATGTATCTTTGTTCATTTTCTAACATGGCACAATTAAGGAATAGAATAAAACGTATTCATAGCATGACATTTATTTATTTATTTGAAGTATTCATTTTCTATTACGCATGCGTACAAATTTTAACTTTCTTTTGTGATAAAAGTTATATGAAATGAAATTTAAACACCTTATGGGTTCCTCAAAAGTAATATAGTTAATTATGACATAAACTAAATGAACAGCATTTTCTAACCGAAATGAGCAACAACATGTTATATGGTGGATCCGATAGTTCCAAACCTGATATCTGAGAAGGTGACGAAAGCATCGCGACTGTTGACGTGATTATCTTCGGGCCTGCCAGCGTCTACTGGGCAGGGGCCGCGGTACACACCGGGAGTGCTGGGGTCGCCATCAGGGGGAGCGAGGCTGTCCAGCCACTGCATATACCCCGTGGCATCCTCCCACACGGCGAACGCGAGCACCATTCCTTTCTCAAACGCAGCATCCAAAGTTGCAAGCCCTCCTTGATCGGCAAAGTCGTTGAATTCACCGAAGGTGGTTTTATACGCGTCACAGTACCCTTCCGTAATTGAGTCGTAGTCTTCGGCGTACCCCCAGTTAGCGATCGGGTTAGGGATCTCTACTCCGTTTTGGTACCAGTTTCTCCTGATCTCAACCAGAGCTCCAGTGTCAGTGCCATCGTCTGTGATGAACTGAGTGACTGCCGTGAATGGCAAGTTTGTATCTACAGTAAATGTTTCGTTGTACCCTAGGAACAGGCGATTGTTCTGACGAGCCGGGCTGTTTTCGCAGCCAGTTTTGTCGCACACTCCATTCACATAGTCGTCGCCGTCTCCGCAATCAACGCCCGTGCAGGCAAAGTATCCATCAGTAGTACAGCCGTGAGTAGTGTAAGTGGAAGCCCATCTACGAGAAAAGAAATAATTAACGTAAGCCATACCAGAAACCTCGAAAAATAACAAACATTTTACAAAAAATATAGACCTATGGGGTGAAATGCACTCTCATAAATTTATTAGTTGGAAAGACAAGAAGTTGATGCAAATCAGAGTTTTGCGCACCTGTTGGCTTCCAAGATGTCCATCTCAGTGCAGCAGATGCCGTAGTCACTGTAACCCGCGATGTTAACCTCACCGTTTGCCAACTTCAGGTAGTGAGGGCACTGACCGTCGCAGTAGCCAATACCGTACTTTGCTCCAGCGCTGTTGCTCTCAGGATACCTAGAAATGCCGCCATCACCATCCATCTGGGAGAAGTACAGAGCTCCGTTCAGGCCACAAGCTAGTGTTGACACATCGGCGGTGACGGTGAGTTCACGGTTCTTCAGGAAGAAAAGTCTATAGTTGTCGTCTTCTCCGATTAGGTATGACCTCGATCCAATTTGATATCCCCAGTCGGTTTCAATGTAGTAATTCAAACGAAGTGTATCGCCTGATGTGGATATTCCATAATTATTGTTATATTCCTCTTCGGACACACCATCAACGGCGCAGTTCTGAGCACAAGTCACACCATCAGGGCACAATACTGGATCCCAGCCATCAGATGTTTGGCAGTAGACGGAGCTATCAGCAACGGAATAAAACCGACGGTAGTCGCCTTCTAACACTATCCCAGTGTTCTCGGTCTGACATCCTGTTTCGTCGCAGTATTGGATGGGCAAAGCAGGGCGAAATTCGGGGGTGAGATCACCAGCTTGTTGGCAGCTGGCTGTCGCCGCCAGGAAGCAGAGTACAGAGAGCAACTGGTACCCCATTTTTCCGAGGTTCATTTAGGCACTCAAGTGCGCAAGACCGGCGAGCTCGTCTTATACTGAGCATTCTTATCTCAGCGCATGCAGGAGTTCTCATTGCTGATAGCCTTCTGTGCTGAGGGCTGCTGCCACGTTTACAAGACAACGTCAACTTGAGATCAGTTTCGTTGCCTTTTATTACGTAACGAGAATGTTAAAATATTTAGGTTTTTCTTTTACAGCGGACATTAAATTAGTGACCTTGAACTGAATGATCAGCTAAACTTTAGAAATGCCATGAAATATAATACAACAAAATGAGGATTATTTTTACAGCTTCCTCAGATGTAATAAACACAACGAAAAACTCTGTTCCATGCCAACTTATCTGCAGCTTATTTCGGCAGCTACATAATCTAAATAATTCTAAGAGATGCAAAAGCAACAAACAATCAATTTGCTCATTTAGAACATTTTGGAGCTAAATCCTGATTCTTCAAGATAAACATACCTGTCTTCATCCTTGATAGAATCGGAATTTCAAGTGAAACTCTCTCTAAGGGATGCAACTATTGTATCTATGTGAATTAGCATTCCCTGGAGAAATATGTGAAGTCCTAATTTAGAGGCTAGGTAGGCCTTTTTCAGTGAAATAGAAAAGTTTTTTGATTTATCACAAACCATCCTTCTTGGTTCACTGCTGTTATGTTTTCCAGCACCTACAACTTATATCTTTAGCTTTTATCTCGGCTCACCCTTCAGGGGGATACAACTTTTGTATCTATGGGAATTAGCGCTCCCAGGTGGAAATTTATGAGGGCCTGAGCTGAGAGTTAGGTAGGCCTTCTTTTTGTTGAAATAAAGTATTATTTTGCTATATTAAGGACCACCTTTTTCGGTTCACTGCTATTCTGTTTTTCAGCACCTACTACTTTCTTCTTCAACTTTTATCTTGTTTCATGAACTTCTTTCCTAACTTACTGTTTCTATGCCCTTTCTGCATAGATTCCTCATTCTCTAATATCCTTACTAAATGGTGCCTTTTGTCTCGTTTCTCAAACTTCTCTCTCAACATTTTTTTTCCGTGGACCTTGTGCATAATTCCATGTTCCCTCAAGTCCATTCTAAATAGTGTCGTTTTCCATTTTCTCCATAAAAGCCTTTCTTGAGTTAAGGGAGGCTTACACTAACACCTAATCTAATTCGCAGTGATGGTGGTTGAAGTTGAGTACCGTGTAACTGCCAGCGACACGCCTTGTGAGCTCCCACTTTGCCCTAACAACCACATTCTCCGGGGGGATTGCGCACCAACAAATCTCTTGGGAACCAGCACGCCTCTGGAGTGCGTAGAATTTATGGGCTACGTTCCTTGGCTAAATCAATTGTTAAAGTTCTTGTAACTGTACAGAGAGGTATTCTCAGAACTAATTCTATCTTGTCACCGTATCATCAGCAATGCTTTTCTTATCTCGAGGCACTATTTTTTGTATAAGGGGGACATAATTCTTTTACTTTAATACGACGTTCTCTTTCTTGTGTAAGAAGGCTGCGTTTTGTGTTGACGTGCACCTGCACGCGTACCTACGATGCATGATGTGTTTTTACTAATTAATTCACATTATTTACCTGATTCAGGCGCTTGTGATAATAATTAGTCCAAAAATAGTGTTTTACTACGAATTAAGAAAAGAAAATCAATATTACACAAATTAAAGAACCAATTCTCTTTTTTTTCTGAGCATTACTAATCAGCCACGTATGTATCACATCAACGCTTTGAGAGCAGCGTTAACAGTATATATTATACTCCAGTAAACTTACGATCTTCTCAGTGTAAATGTTTGTGATCTGTTTTGCGGAGTCTAGGATATTAGAGTACATTAAATAACGCAATTTTAATGGAAACTCGTTACAATTGAGAAGACTGCTTGATTGGTTACACAGGTCTACTTAAGAGTGACGTCGTAATGTCGCAACTTGTGGTCAATATTTCTTCCTGAAATTTCTTTCTGATTTAAGGAGGAGGACAAGGTAACATGAAAAGCGATCGATTATTCTTCATTTAGTAGCCGAGTGGAAAAGTGGTCAATAGTAAACTCAAATTGTAAGGTCGAAAGTGATACTCGGCTTTTTGTACTTATTTAATCCCTTCCCTACATCTCAGAAATAGAAATTCGTGCTGGCCTGCTTTCAGTTTTTCCCCATGTAAGTAAGATTGAGTATTAGGTATGTTAGTGAGGGGTGAGGCTGCTAACGTGATATAATTTGTGGATTGATTTTAGCGTACAATGTTGCTAATTATAAACGTAGTTCGCAATCCCTAAAAAAATATGCGGCTCTCCCAGGTCACAGAGAAAGTAAAAATCTTGTCAGCAATCCATTCAAGCAAATGAATGTATGTGAAATAGTTGACCAGAAACTTAACATGGTGCACGATGCGATTAAAGTATTAATGCATTTAAATTGGTACTTCTATTTGAAATTTCAAACTGAAGGTTTCCAAATCTAGTTGGTTTAATTTAGAGACAAACGTTTTTACTAACTCCCTCCATATCTACTTTTTGTGGGAAGATTTTAAAATGTGGAGCCAATCGTGCCGATTTTGATGTCAGAAAAAGTGACGAAAGCACCAGGGTTGTTGGCGTGGTTGTCGTCGGGGTTGCCGGCGTCAACAGGGCAAGGTCCGCGGTACACTCCAGGGGTCGCAGGGTCTCCGTCGGGGGGCGACAGGCTGTCTAGCCACTGCATGTAGCCACTCGCGTCCTCCCACAAGGAAATAGCCAGCACCATACCTCGCTCGAACGCAGCTCCCATAGAGTCTAGTCCCCCCTGCTCGCTGAAGTCGTTGTATTCACCGAAGAAGCTCTTGTACTCGTTGCAATAGCCGTCGGTGATGGAGTCGTAGTCTTGCGAGTACCCCCAGTTGGCTACTGGGTTGGGAATCTCTACACCATTTTGAAACCACCTCCTACTGATTTCAACAAGGTTTCCCGTGTCAGTGCCATCATCGGTGATGAATTGGGTAACAGCGGTGAAGGGTTGTGTCGTTTGGAGCTCAAAGCTGGTATTGTAACCCAGGAAGTAGCGATTGTTTTGCCTGGCTGGACTAAATTCGCAACCCGTCTTATCGCACAAGCCGTTGTAGTAGTTGCCGTCGTCTCCGTCGCCGCAGTCGGCGCCGTAGCAGGCGTAGTAACCGTCTGTTAAGCAGCCGTGGGTCGTGTACGTTGAGGCCCATCTGGAAAAAAGTTTGTTTTTTTATAATGAAAATCCAATGCATAGAGGCTTGCTTGCATATCTCTTCAAAGAGGAAATTCCTCTGACATAGTCGCGTCAGGGATATAGCTAGAGCACCAGTAGGAATTAGCACTCCTTATGGAAAATGTGAGGTCTCGACTTGAAGCTTAGGCAGGTCTTCTTTTTCGAAATAGAAATTTCATTTCTTATAAGTCACGAACAGTATTTTCGATAATTAATGCAGTTCCATTTTAAGCTCCTACTACTGTCTTTTTAAAATTTTCTTACTTGCTAACTCTCCCTCTCAACTTTAATGTTCTCATGCGTTCGTGATCCTGTGGGGAACACGCCTTGTGCATAGGATTCCGCCTTGTGCATAGGATTCCGCCTTCTCTAAACTCCATACTGAGTGGTGCTTTCATCCTTCCTCTCTTTGAACATCTTTGTTGGGGTAAGGGTGGATGAAACTAACTTATAAATAATTAATCGATGAATAATAAGTATAGGTTAGTTGAGTTTGTCAATCTTAAAATTTCAAAATTTAAATCTTTTCGCGCACTCTCCGCTTCCTCCAGTTCCTCCATTTTTGTTTTTGTTTTTCCTCGTATCTTTTCTTCTTCGGTCATAACTTGTTGTTTCTCTTCGATGGAAAAACAATTTGTTCATAGAATCTACGTTTTCCGATGTCCATTCATAGCCTCATGCCTTACTTCTTTGAAAATATCTTTGCGGTGGAAACAGAGTCATAAATTAACCGCTAAATCCCTACTCAGGGTTTTGGGGCCCACCTTGAACATATGTAGGTTTCCAGTTCCCTTAATTTCATGCGAAAAGGTGCTTTCAATTCCTTCTCTGAAACAATTTCATTGTAGTCATAGAAACTGAAACTATTTTCTAATCTATCATAACAGAATCACTTCTATGATTGTCTATGATATCGCTTTTGATTACACCGTGACCTAGGTGGACAGAGCTGGGGACACCTCAACGTGGCGAGATTCCAGCTGTCAGTGTAAGTAAATGTGCACTTTCGAATAAAATCGTGGGCTAAATTTTAGTTATCTCCAGCGAGTGAAGTATTGATTATATTAATTGGCGTTTCATAAGGTGAGCCTTCAGTAAACTGCACTTTAACGATATGCGTTAACAATTTGAACCTCGTGTTAAAAATTCATCCTTTTGATTTCAACTCAGAACAAAGTGAAAAGAATTAAAAAATGAATGGAGAAACATGAAGAGAAATCTTCATTTTGTTTAGTTTCTGTTTATTTAATGTGCATGAAGCGACTGTTGAGTTGTATAGCCTTTCCTCAGGTACTGGCATTGAGTCTTAGGGAAAGAACTTCAACAAAATTTACTGAACAGATATTTCGCGAACCGATGACATCCAAGAACGCATTAAGCTAACCGGTTAAGTTCAGAAACATTCCTGTGTAAGTAGTTTCATGTCTGACACTCATTCAATTTCAAGTGATAACTAATTCTGCAAAAGGGAGTGATACATATAATCAAATTTGAATATTTCAGAACCAATGTTTTCTTTTGAATAGAAACCGCAGGGTCGAAAAATGTTTAATTTATGTCTCTGAAGAGTATTTTAACGATCAATTTTTTTCAATGAGATGGATAGAAAATTTTCTAATTCTCTATTTACCATTTTAGCAAATAGGGCTAACACTCTATTCAGTCGTGAGGCAAACGTACTCGGAGTTATTTTATATATGATCCATAAAAATATTACATGCCGCACTTACCGGTTAGCTTCCAGAATATCCATTTCTGTACAGCAGATTCCAAATTCCGTTTCACCCTCCGTGTTGATTTGTCCATTGCTGAATCTGAGAGAATGAGGGCATTGACCATCACAGTACCCAGTTCCATAAGCAGCCCCTGCTTGGTTGTCAGGAAACCTTGCCAAGCCGCCGTCACCATCCATTTGTGAAAAGTAGAGGGCTCCATTGAGACCGCACGATAGCGTTGAGAGGTCAGTAGTCACGGAGAGTTCACGGTTCTTCAAATAGAAGAGTCTGTAATTATTGTCCTCCCCGATGATGTACACCCTAGCTCCGATTTCCACGCCGTACTCACTCTCCGTGTAGTAGTCCAGTCGTAAGGTACTTCCCTCAGTCGATATACCGTATCGGTTGCTGTATTCTTCTTGGGATATCCCGTCGATGCCACAATTCTGGGCACAGGCGGTCCCGTCGGGGCACAAGGTATAGTCCCACCCGCCAGTTCCCAAGCAGTACACGTCGTTGTTGGCCACGGACAAAATTCGACGAGCGCCTGCGTCCATTACTACAGCGGTATTTTCCGTAACGCAACCAGATGCATCACATGATTGGATTGGTAAGGGTGGGTGGTACTCCGGAGTCCGAACTGCAACTTGTTGGCAGTTGGTAACTGTCACCAGAAGGCTGCACAAAAATATTACGTGTTGCTTCATTGTCCTCGAGTTGAGCAATGTTTCCCAAGCTCAGGTGAGGTTTAAATAGGGTCGTCCTTATCATAAGGGCTGTGTCAGTTCTCAAGCAAGATAAGTCTCTACCCTGGCCTCATTATTTGTACCACTCAGGTTAAAGGTGAAAAGGCAAAGTAATTTCCTAAGAACTTCTGGATGTTATTGTTAATTTGAATCTAGGCATGAAAAGTGTTTATAAAACAACTTGCGCAAAGGTAGTTGAGCTTGAGCTTCTGATCATTATACCTAATATTCATAAGTAGTAAGAAAAGTGACAAATAGTGCCCCCAGAGGATATTGTTTCTTCAGTATTCATGAACACAGAAACACGCGTAACTTCGATTCTGCTCCTATTGTAATTTATGTCAGCGCACTAGGGTAATATTTTGACACACGAAGACATTACAACGGTTATTTTGAAAGTAGCTTCAGTCACGAGACATTCTTGGCTTACACTGTAAACATCATGCATGGAGGAGTTCAAGCCCCCAGATAGTAAAAGAGGAAGCGGAAAAACTGAGATGAAAGGTACACAGAAAGAAGGAAATGATAGAGAGATGAGAATAGAATATACCAATACATTGTGATCATCACGAAGATAATGACATCTACCAGGAGAGCGTTTCACAGATTTTATTTAAATTTAGGGCAAACACGTAAGTCATCAAGATTGAAAGTATTACTCTCACAAAATGAACGCAGCAAATAATAGAGGAGTAAACACGACACAACCATGGGAAGCGATAATACATGGAAATGGTAGCACAAGCAGAGAAAGCACGCATGACGAATACTAACAATACTGCGTGATGTTACGTTGCACTTTTCTACGTGCACTCGTTTCAAAAAACCACACAATCCCTAATTAAACTCATAAAGGACCAAATTATGAGTTCACTTGAAAAAAAAATCGTGACAAATACTACAATACCTCAGTGTGTTACGTTCAGCTTTTCTGTGGACACCGGGTTAAAAAAACAACACGTTCACTTATTAGCGGAGTACCCATGATCTTGAATTATTACACAGGGTTTCTTCGTTGTTTCCTCTGCCCTCTACGCTTCTTGTGATTGATCGTTGCCTTGAAAACTAATGCGGTGTACCAGGCTCGGCCGTGTTTCGCTGCAGACTCAGTGATTGCGTGGTTTACGTCAGCACGGTAAAGGTACTTGCGTACTTGGAGGTTCATGTAGATTGTTCGCGTGTCGCTGCAGGCTCCGTGATTGCGTGGTCCTTATCGGTATTTTGAAGGTACTTGGATACTTGGAGGTTCATATAGAATTGTAGATCAAACTCACGAGTGACAAGTCAACCCATTTCACTGCTGTGCGCCTCGCCATCTATTTTCTTGCTTCTGGTGGTCACCAGCGCATCGCAGGTAGTTTGGTGCGTGGGTTCTGGTGTCTGGTGGCGTTGTTGTACCGGTTGTGGTGTCATGGCGTGCAGAATGCTGGTGACGCGATACTCTTGATGCATTAGATTCTTTGTTCTAAATCCCTTCTCAATCTGAAGGCTATTTTCTACAATACGATTCCACAGTGCATTACGACTGTGAAGTCCAATTGTAAGGACACTAGTGTTAAGATGTGCTTGGTGTCCGGCACACCAGCGTGCCATGCCGGCCGTTTCACCTACGCTATGACTTCGTCCATCACTCCATCTTACTAACCTAAAAAGACCAAGTTCTGTCGTTGAGCTTAGCTTATATTCCCTTGCGTTGCCTTCTTTTGGAAGTTTCGCGAGTTTTCTCTCTCGGGCCGGCGCGTTGTTCTCTGATTGGTCTAACCCTTGCACGCTGTTTCCTCGCCTTCTTCGTGGCAGAATTCTGTCGCTTTCATTGGTTGTCCTCTTGCGGTCCTCCACCCTCGTCCACGTCGATGCCGTTTGGCTCGCGCAGAAGCCTGACCGTTACTTACTCAGGCTCGCATTCTCACGCCGGTCTTCCCCCTTGTTGGAGCCCACATACCTATGCGTATCAGTTACAAATGCCTTGGACGGCCAGGTCAATGTGCGAGGGAAACCTGATTTTACGTCAACGGAATTTCGGCTCGTCACTGAAAGCCTACACACCACAAAAATAAAAAAATACACGATCCGCTGTGTATTGTTGCACTTCTTGTCCAATTTTTATGTCTTAATTTTAATGCTCTTATATTTTGCATTCATTTTAAAGCTATGTTTATGAGATTAGCAAATAAACTTCCACGCGTAATCTTTCAACGAGGATTTAATTCCTTTTACTCCTGAAAAACAGTTTTTTCTGATGAAGTGAATTTATCGTCCTTTACAGATGGGGATAACCTCAAAAAAACAATTTTCTATTTCAAATTAATATTTAACACTTAGGATTTATTTATGAAATCATTCGATAAACATCAAAACTGTCATGTACCACATAACTTTCTTATATCGAATATGCTATATACAACGCTGCAACTAAAAGTTGCCTCTGGCCTAGGACTTCCATTCTAATGCCTCGAAAAGAACTGTCATTGTGAGAGATATGACCTCGTGGATACATCAAGCATATACGTAGCCCTGCGATCCGTCTCCCGATCCATCTCAAATGATCGTTGCAGCATAACCTGGCATTGTTTGAATGCCTTGCCTTACCCTCATCCTCTTACCTTCTTCACGTCCTCGTCATCACTTCTCTAAGATGCTCGCGAGACGGGAAGCAGTTGCCAACTAACTACTGCTTTCCCTTCGAAGAATTTATCTTGATGTTTTTAAATTTTAGACATCTAGGATCTTATTCATTTTAAACATATTTAATTGTGGAATCCAGTTTCTAATTGATTCAGGTCCTAGTGTATACTTACTGAAACTATTTATTGAGTAACTTTATATTTTAAAAGTTGTATCAAAGAAGGGATTGCAGCTCGTTGAATAACGGGGCTGTAGCTCTGCCATATTTTAGTGATAGCTCTTCAGGGGGCGTACGATGGGCAATATGTTTATTTTAGTCTGGTTTGTGTATGCCCTACTGTGAGGACTGGTACCCCCAGGGGGATACCGTTAGGTTACCTCAGTTGAAGGTAGGTATTCTAGATTTGTGTCTCTCATGCTAAATTTGATCCTTTCAATTCTCATGTCTTCTTTGCTATATTTTCTTTTTTTCCCTTTCTTTCTTGACTTGCTGTTCAAATGCGTGAGGAATGTTGTGTGGGAACACATCTTGTGCATTGATTCTTCGTTTTCTAATGTCCATACTAAATGGTCCCTTCTCTTCAATTTCACGATATCGTATTTGTCGTACTGGAGAGTTTTAAACTAGATGATATAATTTAGATAACAATTCCTACACTAGCCAATGGAAAAACTGCTCAACAGCTGCAAATCAAGGATAAAATTTGTTGTCTTTGATAACGAGAAAGTGTTTTGAAAATGCAAAAAGCCCTATTAAAAAACCATTTCAAAATCCTGGGCAATGTCACTGCAAAGTTGAGAAAATTATCATGTTACTCAGCTTATTTGAACTGATTATTCAAATAACTGACAATGATTTCTTTTAATTATGAAGATATGCGAATAAAAATGAGCGCTCGTAAAGCGTCTCAAAACTTGAATAATGAATACAACTATTTGCTCGGTAGCACAAGTTTATCATCAGAAAGTACAAAATTGGTGGGATTAGGAAATTAAGTTAAGGAAATTTCAGATCACCGTACCATATTGCCGTGAGTAGGAAGCAGCCGCTATTAATTGCAGGGGAAAATGTGTGGTTGCGAGTTGAGAGTGAGGTAGGTCTTCTTTTATTAAAATAGAATATGTTTCATGTGTTGTTCCGGACCAACTTCTTCCGCTTCACTGTAGTCCTATTTTTAGCACTCCTCGCTATTTGTTCACCTTTTGTCTTGTTTCAGAATTTCCTTCATAATTTACTGTTTCTGTGCGCGGGGAATCTAGAGTGGGATCAAACATTATGCATATACTTTGCGTTGCCTAAAGTACATACTAAATCGTGTTTTCTTCTTTTTTTTTGAACCCTTTGGTCACAGTTAGGGAGCCTTAAACTAACCCTTTCAATCTAATCTGCTAATAATAGCATGAGTAATAAGAAGTATAACCTTCATGTGAATTCATTTCTTTCTCATTTGCTGGTAAAACTATTAACATTGCATCAATTTCGCGATTAAATTCTGTTTTGAATTCGCAGATAAGTATGCATTTATTTTTCAGATTTTTAGCGAAGCTAGTACAGTGCTGAGCGGAACTTTACCGGGGCCGAGCTCAAAACTTTTCCTTGAATGCTGGAAAAAGTTCACCAACGCTTAGTTAAAAGTTCTGACAGGAAGCCTGAAAGTTTAAGGCTAAATGCGAATCATGACCCAGACATTGCGAGACCAGCCCCAGAATGACTTGAGAATGACATGAACGTCAAAAAGTAGCATTTGCTCACACAAAAACAGATCTGAAGAGAGAGGCTTTGTAACCGACGCTGCCCGCATTTGAGGTGCCTCCGTAATCGCCGTCTGTCACCTAAGGTTCTTTTGTCAGTTTAAATCTCCAAGTGACGGAGCAGGTGAAGTTCTATAAGTGATTCGCTCCGCTTAAAAATTTTTGACAGTTCTTAAGACTTCAGAAAATGAGAGAGGAGAATGGCGTAGAAGACGTAAACACCTCGGGCGAGTGGAACTGGGCACTCTCCTCGTGGAGACTTCGAAAGTGGGGTGGCTTGGTCATTGAAAAAAATTTTACAAGCGCAGCTCGAGAGACTGTTATCAAAATTTTCTCTATGTGCTTGGCTCATTTCAAAATTTCGACACCATCATACATTTTTCACATAATGCAAAAAAAATTACGAGGTGAAATGGTTTATATTGGGGGATTTCGATCCTTGGATGTCAGAAAGGGCTTAGAGGAGTAAATGTCATTAATAGAGTGCAGTGAAGTGAAGTTCTGATTATTTTATTTTATCGTACAGTCGACTGATGTTATACGTTCTCGAGCTTCCCTCGTCCTCTAATGCTGGTATGTCATTTTTACTTGATTTTTATAGTTCATTCGATTGCCTGCAGATGCTGTAAAAAAACTTGAGCACAGATAATGGAATTCAATCAATTACTCGATTAAATATGGTTTTATTTATTTCTATGGTAAATGAGTTATTGAGAAGCTGCTCGTGATGAAAATACTGGAACGTGATGACATTGCAATGTTCCTTCGGAAATACTGTATTAACGTGACGTTCAAAATTGTGGGTACTCTTCTGAGAAAATGATCTCTCTTCAGTTGAGGAATTTTCATCACCGCATTGTTGAGCAGGCATCAGTAACAAAGGATGATTATCAGCAGTTGCCAAAGGGTCGAAGTCGTCATGATGATTTAATTCTAATTTTTCGGTTAACGGTACTGCTTCCTTAGTATTTAATGCGAATGGGCATCAATCTGATTCGTACTGAATTCAGATTGAATATTTCAATTTAAATTTAATTAAGAAGACAACTAAATTAATTTTTCTCTACATTTGTTCATTCTGCCAGAAATTGATACATCAGAATGATATTTTTTTCATTAGAGAGAGGAGTTAATATTTTTTTGTATGTTTGAATCGCCAATTATCAGTTTCTCCTCAAAAGCCCCGAACAAAGAAGTTAGAGTTTCGACGACAAGCGTATTGAACTATTAATTTATGTTTATGTTCCAAATGTTAGAATTCAATTTGGAATTGATGCATGAAACTGAAATTTTCGTGTAAATATCGTGACTCAAAATACGTTTCCATTATCTGCTGTACTTGGTTTGAATACGAAGACCTAATACGTGTGTTTAAATCTCACGTTTAATCTATTACTTCATCTTGTGTCTCTAATGTTCCGAAGTAATTCAATGTTCGTCCACATGAGCCAAAATCAAGGCCTTTACCTGCCTGAAACTCGTTTGTGTCGATGGTCGAACAATGTAGGTCTGTAATTTTTTCCATATATTTCAGCGTTTTTGCAAATAAAATACGATGATTTGGCTATCAACAGTTTCGTAAAAATTTAGTTTAGATTAATACGTACCGAAGAAACTTTACCTTATCTAGCCTCGATTAAATTAGCCCAAATTTAAAGACTAAACGCTTCCAAATGATATTTGACAGTTTTAGGCCACCGTAGTTTTCATTAACATTTATGAATTCAATTTTTTTTATTTAACAGTTTGTTTTCAAAGTGGGCCGCCGGTGGTGATGGAGGGGATTTTCATAATGCTGCTAACCCACCAGCAGCTCTTATAGCATGTACGTGTAGTTGTAGTAGTGGTGAGTCACCAACACAATTTTCATAAATACTTAAACTAAATGAAGGACCGACTCAGTTTATGCTTGATTTCTCAAAATTGCTATCTACAATTGACTTGAAATATGATTTAAATTTTGAAATTCAGATAATCTCATCGCAGGTGGCAACGTGTGAATGCGGTTCCGGTATTAACAGGAAGCGATCCACCTGTGGTCTCGGTGAGGACTTTCATAATGCTGCTGACCGACCTGCATTCACTAACTAAATTTTTATAAATACTGAATGAAAGCTAAATGAAGGCTCGAGCCAGTTAATGTTTGCTATTTCCAAAATTGCTTACAACAATTGACTTCAAGTTTGAATTCAATGTTGAAGTTCATTTCAATCCATCCTAGGAAAGGTATCAAATTTCATTTTTCTTGTTGAGTTTTTCTGAAGTTGATAAGGGGTATAAATATCATCCTTGATAGGACCATTGTCAGGGCAAACTCTAGCCCTTAGTTCGAATTGCCTACTAGGGCGAAGGACTGTTGATGAACCTTATCTTTGAGGGTTTTCATGAATAAATTTAGTATTGCAAAGCAAGGATAAACAATCTCAAAAGTTACAAACATTTAATGGAATAAAATTAAGACTTTAGTTCGAAAACAAAATCCAAGATTAAAGACGATAAGGACAGATAGCGAATAATCAATCATACTAGTACAGAGTTCTCCATTTAGACTGGATCACACTAAGTTCCGGATTAACTTAAACTACACTGAAAACGAGATTACACTGAGACTGAGAGACTGAATTAACATTATACCGAGACTGAGAGACTGAGCTGTACTTAACTGACGCGGGTAATTGGTGCTCGTAAATCCTGTAATGAAACAAAACTGACATTGAAACCGGTGACAAGACCACGGCATTTAGCATAATTCAAAGTATGGACAAATAAATTAAGATTATCGACATCAATTGAAACTCACCAGTGACGGTGCAGAAGGTTAGCGCAATACTAGGAGCGGCCTAGCGGTTGAACCAAGAAACAAACTAAGAAAAATAATCTTGTTAAAGAAAACCGGATTCATCTACCGACAACCATACTGGAAGGTGAAATTATTTCGGTAGTTCCGTTATGTAGAATTGAATTTGTATGTGAATAATTATATTAATAGATGTATACACATAGTCTGAATTAAGATATTTAGAGCCCTCATGGGGAATGGTATATTGCATTAACCCGTCTCCACATGGTCGACCTACCAAGAGGTTTGAAGAAAATGGGTCAACTGTGCAACTTACTGTACATTCATTAATCATGTTAGAAGTTCCATTGGGGGTTCATTGTAAAGAGAGAGAGTTGCTCTTTCTGTCAGTGGGGAAAATATACTGCTACCCCAATGAAAATCTACGAAATTCGAGTTTTTATTTCGCTAAAATACAAAAAACAGAAATCAGAAAATCGCTGGCCATTTTTTATTTATTGCACTTTTATGTTTTTTTATGATGCATTTTCATAGATTCTGAGTTGCTGAATCCTGTGGTATGTGAATTTTTTTTCAGGTCCAATAGTTCCGGAGTTATGTGCACTATATGTAAAACAGTTTTTATTTTTTAGTTCATTTTGTGAATAGGCTGTTATCAAGCAGTTTCATTGTTTGTAAAGAGTTTGATATGCATGGAGCTTTTCCTCCCGAATACAATGGTGGTATTATTTTTTGCGTAGGAGTAAATCTGTGGATTTGGACTCCCATTTTTGGAACAAAAAACATAAGAAAATAAAAATGATGGCGACCTTCTTAGAGGCAGAGTGTGTGCTGGTATGCCTCAGCTACACTCCTGGCCTTCTAAGAGGTTGTGCAGCGCCGGTAGCTACACTCCAGACTGAGCAGAAGAATTCATACAGATTTGAGCTTGATACCTCTCCTTCCCTGTTCCTCCCACCTAATTTTACCTTACACCAATGAATAGCGCTCAACGAGACGCTTAAGACCATATATGGCAACTCTAGGTTTGCTGATGTGAAACATGTGCTAGCTTTGCCGACCTTCTAAGAGTCCAGGACGTGGCGACGGGTTAATGGGAATGAACGTCCCCAGGGGGAGGATTTGAGGAGTGAGGGCCAGAATTGAGAGTTAGGCAGGCGTTCTTTTTGTCGAAATAGAATAGATTTTTTGTTTTGTTTATTTATTTTGGTTCACTGCTGCCATTTTCAGCGTTAAATAATTTCTCTTTCAATTTTTGTTTTTGTTAACTTCATTCCTCACCTTTTCTATGCTCAGAAGATGTAGTTGGGAACACACCGATTTTAAACTTGAAAGCTATAAATGGAATTGCTTGTAATTTTCTATGCGGACTCTACACGAGCTGAAAGGACATAAATTGACTGTGTGAAAGCTTCTATAGTAACTTTCCCACGGTGGTATCACACGTTGTTTCAGCGGGACTCGGATAGAAAGGATTTTCCAATATGTAGACTTTTTCCGAGATTAAAATTTAGCATTACCATTTTCATAAAAAATATAGAAAATGTAGGCAAATTGGTAGAATAGTTTACCTATCAATGCATATAATGACTCGAATAAATGAAGGCATGAAAGTCCCCGTGCATGTATAAAAGCATGTACGATAACACACCTTGAATCCAAATTAATTACTTATATGCGCTAATGATTTTCCAGTTTTTAAATAAGTTAGAGCTGTTGGCATGCATGGGCCCCACTTTCGTATGCTTCGTCTTATATGAATTTAGTTGTAAATTTTTTCACACCGACCTATGCTGAAACCACCTGACCTAATATAACACAACCGAGCCTAACGTAACATTAATTGATCAACACTATTTTGATACTGAAATTTGTCAATAAAAGGCATCAATTGTGGGAAATTCCACAACTTCAATTTCATTAAGAGTTTTATTTTCAATAGTAATCGACAAGGAACAAAAGTCGTACAAGTTTTAATATTTTATTTATGAGCCGTACAAGGTAGTTTTTACCTTTAGGCCTTCAGAGGTGAACTCATCTGTTCATACACAGAGTTTTTTAAGTTTCAAGTTAAAGTTTTTAAAGTTTTAGAGTGCAATAGTGTGCGACGGTCGCCCGAAGGCAGAATAGGAAGGATGCTTCACAGCGTCAAGGCACGGAAAAAGCAACCGAGCGGCGTCTCAGCTGGGCACAGCAAGGTATGCTTGACAGAAACGTTGCCGCTAGAGCGTGAAGCCAGGGCAAGAGGCCACATGCCGACCTGAAGCGAAACAATAACAAGGTAAGTTCAGATCAGGAGCAAAAGAACACGACCAGACATAAAAGTACTATGGTCAGAAAACTTCAAGATATCAATGTAGACAACACACCTACACGCACCCGCAAGGCCTAGGTGAAGTTGCAAGTTAGATGTGAGGAAGACGAGACGCTGGACTGGAAGGAAGAAAACTGCCAGTGGAGTGCCCCCAGTGTCAATGGCACGGAACGTAGAAATCATACTGAAGACAAACAAAACCAAGTTAAACGAATGGTACAACCAAAATAACGAACAAATGAGAGCAAACAAAAACAAACCATTTCAAATAAGTCAGAATCAATATGGACAAATTCAACCTACAATAACTCACCCAAGTTTATTGCCACACTTGGTGAGTATTATACCACTTTTAGAAGAAGGTTAGGAAATTTAGAGGAAAACAGTCAAAGGCAGGTGTTCAGGTAAGGACAGAAAGAATAGTTTAAGGTTTTAATTCGGTTGAAAGTCATAGGCCCAGAGGAAACGAATTTTAATAAAACAGCTCAAGGATGAGTAGTAGAAGCACATCCAAGTATCAGGAGCTGAATTTTGGGAATTTAGGTTAACTGAGATATGAGCAAAGCTCAATCTCTAATAAGTACGGCGAGATGCCGTTAATTCAATTCAAATTCAATGAGAATTGAGCAACGCTCAATCTCTAGTAGTAGCAGCTATACGCCGTCAATTCAATATTTAAAGTTCAATGTTTAAAACCCTGAACACCTTTAAGAAATTTAAATAAACCCAAAAATAAGCAAAAACTGAATAACAGCCACAGTCACGCAAACATAAAAATAGTTGAAACACAGAAGCAGCAAGAAATTAAGGATACTTAGGTATTGTGACAAATTAGAGGGTTGACACCGGGAGGACGACTCCAATTCAGCAACAGACCAGCGCTCACATTAAATCCTACCTAAAAATTGAAAAACTCCACCGACATTACTTCCCACTGACTCCAAACGACCGAAAACAACGGAAAGAAGCAAAGCGACTCGCCCAACTTCACGCCACGGTTCCGACTGACAAGTGCACCTCGCGAGCATGTGGGAGATTTTCCCACACAATCAAGTTCCCTCAAGGAATTTTATATAGAAGGTGTCTTTTAATTAGTGCATAATTTTTCAATGCTTCGGGTAATTTTTATAAAATTGAAAGCAAGCGCTGAGATTTTACTTAATGAGAACATCCCGCGAATAGAACCAAATCGGATAAATAAGTGTGTGCAAAGATCGGTCAAAATATGTTAAACTTCCAATAAGCACTGAAGACATGGCGGCTCTCTTGCGGTGCCGAACGCGGTGGAGCCTGACTTGAACTGTCGATTGCCAGTAAATGTCCGTACACACTTGAATATTCATTTTTTTTGTAACTAGCCGGTAGAAGACCTTCCATACTAGCTAGTTCTTGCTTATTGATAAGGAGTTCTGTCATAAATTAATCTAAATTTTCTTGAGTTGATCTTGAATAAACCCAGTTGGTGAAGGAATCTGTGTACATTAATCCTAAGCGCGAATCATTTAATCAGCAAACGCTGTAATAATTTATCGACCGTAAAGTAAGCAGCGATGCGAACAGCCTTGCATTAGTAAATTCCCATGATGTTGGCCCTCCTCCGTTTATAGCCTTGAAAACCAGCCTCCGTCAGAGTGAACATGGGAGTTCGTGCTACAACGTAAATAATCGTCCCGCTATTCACTCCAAATATCACTTCCCTTTTATTAACCAGCTTGCATTTCCTCACCATCTGCGGGCGAGAAATATTTACCTTTTGAGGCCTGGCTGCAGTTCGTCCACGACCGGCATACTTATAAAGCTGGCAGCATTTGGTCGGCTTCTCGACGCGAGAAATGGCAACGAACAGCGCGCATGCCGCCGGTAGCCAGGCAACAGCACACCGAGTCCGCTACTAAAGTGACCGAGCTCTCAGCCCCAACCATGTTTTGAGCTCGTGCCGCATAAATTTGGACGAGAATACAACGCGTACTGGAGTAAAAATTCCCCGTAATACTCTACCTTCTGACCTATATTTTCCTCTCGTTGCATTCGTTCGTTGCAACTCGTCTTGCACGAGTATTGCTGTACCACACTACGATTTTTCGTTCGTCAAATGAATGACGGACACTCGTCGTGTCAAGCGGCCGTTAAGCAAGTCAGGCCACATTACGACTGTGTGTGGGCTCTGACTAAGCTCTGTGATGAGCGTCCGACGTTCATCGAATGTGAACAAACCGAAGTACGTACGCGATATGGATGAGCAGGACGTGCGAATATGTGTGAACTCTAGAAATTTGCTGTCGAAGGAACTTTTGTGACTACAACTTTTGATGAAAGTGAAAAACAGCGAAACCTAAAAGAAGATGTTGGGTAAAACCATTGCGAAATAAAGCTAACAATCCGAATCGATTGAGAGAAGATCTGCTTGCTGACGTAAACGATTGCAATTAAGTGAGATTGTTCCTACAGAGAAAATTATTATTTTTGAACGTTTCTTTTAGACGGATCATAAAACATGTTATTTAATTGGAGTGTAAAATTTTTAACTTACCGCTGACAATAGCTTGGTAACATGGCTGAGTTAAGCAATGCTCTCTAATACAAGAATGAAAAGGGGATCCAAGAATGTTACCAGTTTGATGACTTTTGCAGGTGTCCTCAGCAACCTTCAGATAGAGCGAATGGGGAGGGATTGAAGTCATTAAACTTTCAAGGTTTCTCCATTTATGTTTTGCATGTTTGTCTATTGTTATCTGTTAAAATTGTGCAAGTTTTCCTTGTTGAAAATGAGCTTAGGGCATGAAACGTTAAAAAAAATTGATTCAAGATAAGTCTTCTCCATCGCCTTCGTTGAGAATAATATAATGCTTTCTCCGACATATTATTTTGGTGTTCGTAATTTATACGTGTAATGCTAACAAGAATTATGCAAACGTTTTCTTATTCTCTGCAAAAGGTATAAGACATACTGGGCAAAGTTGGCTCAGTAATCAGCAAGCAAGACACCAAGTTCCAGAAATGCTTCCCTGCTTGTGATCGACTCGGAATTACCCTCTGATACCTCGCTACAATTGATCGAGTATCATGACGCAGGAGTGTTCAATAACTCATCTTTTGAGAATCATTCGATTCCAACAGCTTGAACATGCCCCATACTCGTGAACTTCTTGTGACCAACTTCCTTTCTCCACATGTCATAGCGGCAGATGATGCGTTCCCATTGCCAACTCGTTTAATGAAGCTTTATCCTTGTACGAACCTTTCTCACGACCAAAGAGTTTTCAGCTGGTCTTTCTAGAGCACGAAAAACAGAGACAAACGCATTCGCCTTACTGTCAAGTACGTTCAGAGCTTTCCGTACTGATACTAACATCACAGTCAAGAGAATCCAGTCTACCACCCTAGCAACTTGCGCTCTTTATTATTACCTAAATGATCATAAAAACTTCCGTTACATCAACCCGCTTGCTCTTGAAAAAAGGACATTTTCACTGTATCGTGCACAACCCGCAGTTGGTGGGAAAACACTGGACATCATTCGGTTCGTTGTGTTGAGGCGCTCGATCGGCTGTGGCAGCTACAGCCATCAGAGACCAGCTGAAGAACTACTTCACAAGCGGAGGAGCTGTAAGCTTGCTGGATAAATTGTTGGGACTCCATGCACTAACACTACTGTGGAAATGCATCCTAAAAGTGTTAGAAATATTTGAGAAATAATAGTTCCTCATTATTTTCTGGTATTACTTGTTGGAATGAATGTATTAGGTCAATCAACAAAATAAATTGTTTCAATAACATCATGTATTTTATTCCAGCTTTTCATCGTTAAATAAAACATTGACAAATCATTATTTGACTTAAGAAGGCTAACTAAAGATCTACATCAACAGGATTTAGGAAATGTATTACTGCAAACTAGATTACGTGTTAAGGTTAGGAACATCCATAATCTGAATTCACAATCACGCATTGTCGCAAAATCCATGTGCAGAGTTTCAACAAGTATAAAAAATCTGATTTTTAATAACAACGTAAACCAATGTTACCAAATAAACAGTTTTGGCCACACTCATATCTAGTTTATAAATCTGCCACTAACTGAAATAGTTTCATCCATTTACTCGTATGCCCTACCATCATGCAGATATGGTGCATGGCTATAGTTCACATCCTCACAAGTTAAATTGAATAGTTTCTTTGTTCACCTTAGATTAAATTATATTACAACTCAACAGCGTATTGAAAAATTTATGCATATGTGTTCTTACAGATGACTACGTGCGCATAGTAACGGCGGATAATAGATTAGTTGTTAGTTTTAGCCTCCCTTCCCAGCAACAAATGCGATCCAAAGAGAGGAAGGAGGAACGTACCATTTAGTATGGAGTTAAGGAAACGCGGAATCCACGCAGAAAAACATAGAAACAAAAAGTTGTGAAAGAAGGTCATGAAAAAAGATCAAAGTTGAAGAAGAAAGTAGTAGGTGTTGAAGAAAAGGACAGCAGTGAACCGAAAAAAGGTGGTCATTAACATACCAAAAAAAAACATTTTATTTCAACAAAAAAGAAGGCCTACCTAACTCTCAGCTCGGGCCCTCACATTGTCCCCCTGGGAGCGCTAGTTCCCATAGATACAATAATTGTATCCCCCTGAGGGGAATAATTACTAGTTACTATTATAATTATTTAGGTAAGTTTAGATCATCTTAGTCACGACAACGACGTGATCAACAGAGGAATAGTGAAGGGACCATCGAGTACGGACACGCACACTGGAAATCTAAGCACAATGTGTGTCTCACACAGGTCATCCTTGTGTGGTAAAACGAGTGTCTTGCCACACAGGATACAATGCGTAATTAAACAGGAAGATGGGAAGAAAATTCAAACAAAATAAACATGCAAGAAGGTAGTAGTAGGTGCTGAAGAAAAAGATGGCAATGAGCCGAAAAAACATGATCACTAAAACAAAACCAGAAACACTATTTTAACAAGCTCGTGCCCTACCATTCTACTCTTGGAAGTTTTACTTCCCTTAGATACAATAGTTTTTTATCGTGATAGAGAAACAGAAAATCGGGAGATTTATGAAGTCAGATGAAGGTTAAGGGTGAAGTATTTGGAGTGGAAAAATAAGTCAAAGAGGAGCAAAAATATTAGGAGGGTCCGTAACATATTATAGAATAGCATTGTACTGACACTAGATATGCTATTTTACCACATAAGGTATAACTTAATTGATCCTATCATACATTGAGATAAAAGAAAGGAACAATTTCACAGTCAGGAAGGAAAGCAATTTATAGATAAGTTCATGATTATTATTAAAGAGGCCAGTAAATGACTTCTAGCACTTGTCAATTCTTAGAACAGAGTTTAGCAAGTTTCGACATGAACTTCATTTGTTCTTCACCCGCAAGGCCATTCAGTTTATCAAGCACAAGTTCACAGCAAGTTTGGTATTGTAATTATCATTTCCAGCACTCCTTTTTCATGCTAATGAGCTCTCAACATGAAAAAAATTTTCATGAAATAACTCTACCGTACTATATTAAAATGCCTTTATCTTTCTTACTCCTTTTACACTTACAAAATCCCCCACTGCCCATGACATCAGTACATGTATCTGCTACAGGGAAAGGCTTGGTGCAGGCGAGACAATTTTGAGGCTTGGATCCACTTCCCACATGAACGATATCGTTATCAATTTCGGCTGAAGTGCCCATTAAGTGAGTTTCTACAGTATTTTTAAGTTCTTCCTGAAACCAATCTGTCGACCAACACAAAAATACTCTGTATAGGGTTCTTTGATTATTTGCCTTTCACTTGAAATGTGGGTAACAAAATCATCACTTGAATTAATATTCATGCTGCTCATGCTTCAGTCTGGGGGCCATAATCCAAAAAAAAGGCCATAAGGTTAGTGCGCATCCAAGCCTTGCTCTCCACAGCTCCAAACCCTGATATTTCAATCCTTTCAGAAGCGATAACGATATCGTTATCAATTTCGGCTGAAGTGCCCATTAACTGAGTTTCTACAGTATTTTTAAGTTCTTCCTGAAACCAATCTGTCGACCAACACAAAAATACTCTGTATAGGGTTCTTTGATTATTTGCCTTTCACTTGAAATGTGGGTAACAAAATCATCACTTGAATTAATATTCATGCTGCTCATGCTTCAGTCTGGGGGGCCATAATCCAAAAAAAAGGCCATAAGGTTAGTGCGCATCCAAGCCTTGCTCTCCACAGCTCCAGACCCTGATATTTCAATCCTTTCAGAAGCGAGGAGCCGCAAGAAATAGGAGCATTGGAGGGATGTCCTCTTCTTTAGGAGATCTGAAAAAAATAATATCAATTAGAATTATTCTTACACCATTGATATAATAGTCCCCTACATAGTTACTAGTAATATTAATTCTTGCAATAGCGTTTGTGACAGACTTGATTATTCAAGTGCATAGAACATATTTGTTTGCTCCAGTACATGAGCTTTATTGAAAATAAACATGTTTTGTTAGGGAATAGCACAAGAAGTAGAGATATGTGAGTGAAATGTTTGAAAATTGTAGGTTGAAAGAAATATCATTAGGTATTGCTAAAATAATGTTCAGAGTACGCAGTCGCACAATCTGGTACTGACTTTCATCCAACACTGAAAATTATTAGTTAATGAAGGAAAAGTTTTCCATGAGTTTCATTGAGAACTCAAATGAGGAACAATAAAAACCTCCACTTTATGTTACATGAGGGTCACACACGACTACAAAGATTCATCTATGTCATAATGATAGTTTTCATAAAGCCTCAACTGTATGATCGAAATTAGAAATTGCCCTCCTAGCAAAATGTTCATATTATTAAGAAAAAAATACTATCAAGCTATGTTTACTTCGCTTCTAAAACTGTCAGTAACAAGTGCACATTTTTCCACAAGCTTCTCGCCTAAATTCAGAATAATTTGCAGAGAATCTCATCCATTTTAAGAATTCTAACTTTTCTGCCAGATACTTTAGAACAAATGTACTTTAGAACAAATGCTTCGCCGCTCAGCGAGACTTAAGCCAATTTCATCATAGATGATCAGCAGCTTCAGATAAATAGAATATTTACAATTCAATAGGTAAAACAACAAATTCAAAATTAAGAGCAAAATTCCAGGATCTAATGTGATACAAATAACTGGCAGTTTAAATAGGTCACCACTAACATTTATACTACTTGTTGTACTCCACAGAACAACAATACCATTACAAACATTATCTAAACTCATAACCTAATGTCAATAATGTTTGTCTATCAACTCTGGTAGGTAATAACGGCCCTACTTATCATTATTGTTGTGTTCAACATTGACATGCTCATGCTCATTGTACAGAGCTCGAGAGTTAAAAATAATTATCTAACACCATTTGCTTAAACATAAGATTATGCTGTAATCCTAGTGACTAATGGTAATCACAAAAAACAGTGGATTTTTAAACCTGATAAGTCATTGTTAGTTGTAACGGTCTATTTTTACTTTAATGTTGTCAACGATTTTCATAATTTTGTAGCCATAGATAGGTAATATAGTTAATTTTAAGACATATTACATGAATGACAATGTGCTCGCAAATGCTTAGTTTTCGAGTTATTTAAGTTTGAAGTTATACGAGCGGCGCTCCTGAATGGCCTTTATTGCGCAATTTCAGAGTTGAAACGGAAGCTAACCCCCTATTACAAACGTAAAGAGGTTAAGTCATGAGGGGTAGCCACAGTTCTTCTAGTGAAAATTATAAATGAAGGTTTCTAGTGACGTCCGTTTACATCCGCTCCAAGATGGCGGCCGCCATCTTGGGTACTGGGTGGCCGGCATTGGAGATGATGTAAATGGATGTCACTAGAAACCTTTATTTATAATTTTATAATTTTCACTAATTAGAAGAATTGTGGCTACCCCTCATGACCCAACCTCTAAACTTTTGTGATAGGGGGTTAGCTTCAGTTTTTAATTAAATTATGCTTGGCACGCTCGCTTCCCTGGCACGCACTAGCCAAATTCAAAGTTGAATAATTCAAAAATAATGCATCAGTGAGCAGAATGACATTCATGTAAAACGTTTTTAAATGTGTTCCATTATTGATTATTGGTAACAAAATTATGAAAATTGTTGACAACATTAAAGCAAAAATTGACCGTTGTAATTTCCACTTAAAGAAAAAGTGTAACATGATTCAAAAATACTTCAAGATATTTTTTGCTAGTATCCGCATTTTCAATTACATTGTTTTTCTCATTATCAATCCCTATTTGATTTCAGCCAATGTTTAACTCTGCATTCTCAAAATAACCTGTTTCATTGTTGAATGAAATAACTGCTCATTTAGAATATTTACATAATTAACTCACTTTTAACACCTGCAAAAAAAAAGAAATGAACTCTTGAGGCATTCTTGCACACCATTCACTTACCTAGAAGTATAATGCTGATTGGTGGCTCCCAAAAACCTGAATACACTCACTAAGTTTATTAATCACGGTTGTTTTTTAAAGGTCTACCTAATTAATGCAATATTTAAGCTATATCTACCTTCTGGTTGTCTAGGATCTGTAAATCAAAAGACATTAAAATTAGATGGATCTTTTTTATAGAACACATTAAATAAATTTAACACTTTAACACGTTAGTTGCGATGGGCTTAACTGAAGTTCAATATTCAACTTAAATTTAAAGTCAAAAGTGATAAGCAAATTTGTAAATATCAAACATTAACTGGGCCTGTTAAACACCAGTAATTTAGAAAGGTTGTTAGAAATTTTCCAAACGACCCATCGATGGGTCGTTTCGCAGCAGGAAAACCTAACTACGACCCACCAGTGGGTCATACCGCAATGAATGTGTTAACATGAAATATAATTCTGTTCAATTATATTGAAACTTATAATTTATTAAACAATAAATAAATTTTAATAAACTGGAAGGAACTGCAATAAAAACGCCTGCAAAACAAGTAGTTTGACACATTTTTCTGTGAAAAGCATTCATGAGCAATGCTAAAAAATTACACAACCAACATTTTTTCATTTACCACATAATCATCCATGTAAAACAAGTCGACATTGTTGGAAATGAATGCTAAATTCGATTGGTAACAGGCTCTTGCTTTTTCACTAAACTGCAAGACCTAGCACTGAATTTCATTGCTTTACATTTTGATACCACCACGAAAACAGCTAAAAACCATATGTTATATATATCTCCTGCCAAAATTGGCCACAATCATCATTTAAAGTCAACATAACAGCTGCGACACTTGTCAACACTGTCCGCCATCTTTGTTCTTCGTAGTTCATTTGGTGACTGAAAACCTCCGACGACCTTTCACGAAATGACGAGCATCCATTCATCAAATGATGATCGAACGGGCCTTCCAGCGTTCATTTGACTTACGGAGTTCATTTGACGAACGGACGTTAGACTAGTGTGGCCCCGGCATTAAGAGTGAGTGCGTTGAGTGCAGGCAGATGATTTTTTAACTGTGTGCATAGGGCTCAGCGGAGTGTGCGGACACGATATCACTACTAAATGACATGATATGGGAATCATGCTAAAATGCGGCGGATAAATTGTGTGAAATGACATTCGTGTAGCAGCTGATGTCGCAAACACAAAGTGTGTCAGCCAAATTGCTCTGTAAAACTGTATAATCCCTCGAATAAAACCAATCACGTACTTCGTTTTAATTTGAATATTTGAGTCCTTGCACCGAATAAATGTACGAACATGAAAATCGAATGGAAATTCATACGAATTTGTTTCTAGTTTCTTTTCAAATACGGTTACGAAAATCCTTTATACAACGCATAAACAGGGATGCACAACCTCCAGAAGCTAACAGCTAAATCAGGAGTTGAGCGAACAGAAGCGTCGCCATAATGGCTTTTTCAGAGGCAAACATTCTTGAATTTTGTCTTTTGTCGAATTAAATTTGAACCAAAGATATTTATGAAAAAAAATTTCATTTATATAGCTACTCAGATTTTGGAATATCACAGAGAAACAATGGTAAGTCTGGTAGCCTTAGTTAGATCTTTAGGCCTGTATGTCGAGCATGGATCCAGGGAGTAGAAATAGTTTTGTTTCAGAAAAATTAAATGAAAGAAATTTTCGGTTGTATGCCGTGGAAAATTTTTGATGCGTTTCACTGTGGAAGTTTATCTTCTATGAAACGGTTCAATACTCACTATAAGAGCAATTTAGGCAATTGATTCATCACAAGTGATACATGAAGATGGTTTCTCAAAACTGTTACAACGGACACATTTGAATATAGTTATTGGTGGGCCCCTAGTAGCATAGGAACTTCTAGGGAATTCTCTTTGGTACGTATGAAAAAATTGATCACCAACGATTCAGTTGTTAAGTAAATAAAGTGTAAAATTGATGAGAGAAAAGTTGTTATTAGCAAAGAAGGGTCGTTAAAAAAAATCGAACATAATTCAGTCCAATTGTTCAGAAGATAATGTGTGAAATTGTTGGGAAAAGTTGATTATCTAAACATAATGAAACTTCCATACAATTATATCAAACAATTTTTGAAATTCTTTTACTATAACATTTTCAATTTAAGATAATTGTTATTAGATTAAAAACATAAAGTTTCATAAGGTAAAAATTAATCTTACAGAGTAGGCCCTATTCACCAACAATATATTTAGAATCCAACGCAAACTCGCTTTATGATATTGCGTTTGCTATTTTTTGACCTATCTCTAATGCTTTCTCGATCAAAGGATCTTGCCTCTGGCTCTTCCGCATTCTGTTTTCGCTTTGATAGCGTAGCCGGCACGTTTCTTCGCTAACTTAACATTAATTTGCTCTCTGCTCACCATGTTGAGGATGAAAGGGCGCAGTCTGCTTCTGACGGGTGATTACATGAGCGAGGTAAGCCGCCACTGCAAGCTATCACGAGCTAAACAAAATGGAAGTACAAATTTAATTTCCATACTGGAAATACGAGTCTTTCAATGCATTGATATGCAACAGTCTAAGGAAGTGTAATTTTATTACAGCACACCGCTTAATTTGAATGGTCCATTTGTGTCCAAACAAAAGTATACAAATTCGTATATGATGGCTTTATGCCCGTTCGGATATCAGGACGATTTTGAATTTCCATAAGTATACAGTAGGTGATACCTATCGCTGCAGTCATTAGCATCCCGTGACTGAGCAGCAAAATGCAATCAACACGAACTGGGTTGGTGTGCTTCGGTCTAATTCGTTCTCAGCGTATTTTATAACGCAGGCATGAATTCATGCATACTGAGAACGGTATCAGGATATTTCTTGTGAAAAACAAAATGTCTGCAATCAACGAGAAACTAAAATGCAAATGTGGGGCACAAGAAAACTCGGGTTAGTTTCATAACACGAGTATGTGTTCCTACGGCAAAATTTTCCACGAGCACAATGGTTTAACTTTTTTCCCTCGGGAAAGTTTGAATGCTCGCAGGCATCTTAAATGCGTGGCAAATTTAGGAATTTCTGTTTATTACCCCACAAATTATTGAAAAATCGTCAACTTGAAAAGGTTGAAAAAATAAGAAGGAGAAGAGTGGAGAAGAAGTAAAGCGACGAGAATAAAAATTGTCTGAAATTTAAGTATGTTTTGTTAGCACGAAGTAATAAAAAATAATCTGCCTTAACTTCTTATTATGAGTTTCTTTCCTTCGAGATAGGTTTCCTCTCGTAGACTTACTAAATAAAAGACGAGCCTGAAGCTACATGCTCCAAATACTGCGAATTGCAATGATTCCTTTGGCGCTTAGACGCTTATGCCACAATAAGATCTAATGCAAATCACTCATTGTGGTATGTATTAAGCCGTCTTAATATTAATAGGGACTCTGAAGTGAGTTAAACACATGGAAGTCAAGTGAGGAACGATAAACACCATTAGCCCGGGTGTGCAAAGTTATCTTGGAAGAACATTTTCTGTTATCCGTATACAGCATAATTATAATGAAGCAACCATATTTGAACAAGGCATCGAATTATAGAACATTTTCTCATCCCTACATGTCGCACACCCGTGAACGAAGATCCCAATCCTCATTTAGGATTTACACACAAAGCAATTGCAAAATCATTTTGAAGTTTTTATTATAGAAAAATCATCAGCGAGAAACCCTATCCTCCTCGTGATTTTGCGTTAAAATTATTGGTCTTCATATTGGAAAATCATGAGAGAAGCCCTGTTCTCAACAATGGAGTACAAAATTCTTAGCGAAAAAACTTCTTTGCACTCCATAAGCCAAAATCTTGGGCGGGAAATCCTATCCAGAGATAGGTTATACAAAATTCAATTGCAAAATTTTATTGTGCTCATCGTTATAACAAAATCATGAGCGAGAAACCCTATTCCCAACAATGTTAACGAGGCAAGCTTTCCTCTCCTGCTCCATAGTAGGAACGTGTGTGGTCCAGACGTGGGGCGTCACTCGCGTCCAACTAGCAATTTGGGTCGTGAATAATGTGAGGTTTGATCTGATGAAACCGATTGCGTCTCTGGAGTAAAATATTCACGCAGATCTGCGAAACCCAATTTAGTCGTTTCCTTGCCTCATCCGGAGGAATAAATTCGCTCCGGATGAAGGAAATGGATTTCTTGTGTTCAGACATTCCAAACATTTTAGCCAAGACATTGAAATTGCTCGCCAGCAATGTTCTCAATGGTATATGTGTACTAAAGCTAGTTATATGTACCTTAAATGTGTCTTAAACAAAATAATATCTACCTTTAGTGTTTTTCGGGCTTTGAAACGCCGCTGAACTTTCGTCAGAGCATGACAGCCAATTTTAGCAGATTTATCATTTACCATTAGGAGTAAAAGTCTTCCTAGAGTTGTGGCTTTAAATATTTAGTGGAAATATCAGTATACTTTCTCTTCCATAGCAGCAGACCTGAAATGCCTGGAAGTATAGCAGGATTGTTCGAGGAACCTCACGCTCTCTAAAAAAAATGGAGTTTCTCTTCGTAAATCGTGCTATGGAGGATGCTTTGGGAAAGTAAAAACTTTATTATTCGCTAACGTATTTTTTCGAAAAACATTACTATTAATTTGAAGTATTCTCGCATACATGAAAAGGGCAAATACTGTGGATTAATTAATTTTTTTGCGTAAACTTATACGCGGCTCACCATAAGAAATGCGTTTAGTTTTTCGGGTGATATTCCAGCTTAGCGACTAATTTGTCTCAGGGCGTGATTGTATAAGCTAGCTGACCATCGCTATTGTTAAGCCAAGGGTTTTAACTTGAGTCATATAAGGACGTGTAAAATAGAAACAGGCCTGACCCCGTGAAAAACAACGAGGAACATATTCTTGCCCACAATACATGGTAATCTTCAGTACGTGCGTGATTTTTATAACATTGATGTATTTCTGTCATTCAGTGGTTCTCTGATTCATCTATTCAACCTCAGTTTAAGTATACGATGCAGTCTCCTGACTAAAAATGTTTTCCCCAGATGCGAATAACTTTCTTTTAATACGTCCTACTAACTCCAGCACATCATTCAAGCGTATTAAAAAGCTCTAATCGACCGTGAACGTGTGCACTTTACAATTCCTTGTTTCATCGAACTCTGTCTTGATTACCTGGCTGTTGAAGCGAATCCTCTATGAAACGTTCGTCTTTCTTCTTTTCCGATATTCCTACAGCCCACTCGAGGATTACAATAAAATTAACTTGAACAATTCACCATACAGTTTTTTATACTGGAACGGATGTTTTTATATCATTCAGCTAATTCTTTATACCTCACTCCAAGAGAAATATCATGTTGCTACTCATGCTCGCCTCATTTATTGATTTTAAGATTTGATGTTCATAGTTTTCCCTCATGTCTAATTCCACACAACACACACTGTGACGCTGACGCTCAAATTTTGCTTGGTGGTAAAAGGACCCGTGCCAGCCGAAATGGCCTGCAGCTACGTGCCGTGAATTTGTGTGTGTTCAAATCAGCAGACCTTGAAAAAGGTTCTTTTCTTTCGCGAATACAATATATTGCGGCAGCCGCTCCATTGCAAAATTTTCGGACTACAGTAAAATGGTCGTAAAATATCACTCGTTTTCCATGATGGAAGTGCAATTGAAACGTTAAAGTTTATGCCTCGCGTACTGTATACTTATATTTTTATTAATTGTGAGAGGACAAGTCAGTCATGCCCATCAAATTAACATTACTCTTGTTCTGTCCTTCGAAATTTTTACTAACACGAATGTTGCTCATAAGCGGGAAGCGATTCCGCGAAATATAGGACTGCTAAGGACCTGATTTAACAAATTGACTGTAATTGCAACCTCCTAGCAATGGTTTTTCCGTATTGGGAGTAATTTTAGATTAACGTGAGTTTTTGTTTACGGCCCCCCTGTTTTGCGATATTAACATTACTACACGAACATTTTTCAAAAAAATCAACATTTTTTAACTGAAAGTGAGTGACATTAAGTTTATTGTCTCTTAAACTCTTCTAATGAAAATAGAGTAATAAACTGTCATTCCCTGCTGTAAACTTGCGAACAGGAATCAATATTAACGTAAATAGTCGCATCTTTTCTCAAAGATTTCCATAGAACCGATGTTGGTCACGCACGCTAGGTACTAGGAAAGTGTTGTGGCATCTTTGTGATACAAGCAGTTAGCCAACTGCCTCAGAGGGTTTTAATACTCTTCAGCGTATAGTAGGATAACATCACACAGTTTTTAACAAGAGGCATACTCTAATACAGCTGCTCGAAACTGTTGCACGGAACCTCAAAGAAGTACAATGCGAATGCTCACTGTATAGCATACAAGGCTGTTTGTTACCAGTTTAAAATATCCTATACTGTTCACCATCTGCAACTTTTCCCAAAATATTTTCGTTGTTGTTCAGCGACAGGGGCTGAAAAATTATTGTTGTAGAACATTCTCGCAAAGTTACTCCAGTATCCTTTTTTGCTTGAATTGAACAAAAGCCTGGTGAAAAGAATGAATGTCACTTTTCCTGAAAAAGATTCTTTGAAAACTTTTGAAATTGATAATACTGTATGTTATAAGGGGATTTTATCTTCTAACCATGACGAGGTAAAGGTAATCAGCGAGCGCATTAACACGTAGGTCGTGATGTGAGGCACCAATGTACACCAAGGTGTTTTCCAAATGTTGATGACTAACCAGTAGTCACAAGTTTAATTTCCATTAATACTTAAAACTAAATGAAGGCACGATCCAGTCAATGGTTGATATTTTCAAGATGCTTACTACTGCATTTTTGACTTAGAATTTGAGTTGAACATTGAACTTCAGTTAAACCCATCGGGGTGAACGTGTTGATTAGTAGCAGAACCAGAAACGACACAGCTGCATGTCTGTGGCTCGCTGGCGACAGGTGTACTTGGAAAAGTGGGAAAAGTAGGCTACTTCTATGCTACAGACGGGTCCTGCCTCCGCTCATTTATTCTGAGTCTCCTCAATGGCGATTTATTGCTCTATTTTATTGTCTTCCTATTTCATGAAAAATTGGTGCCGAAGAGAGCCTCAAAAATGTTTTTATTTTCTTAGTGTAAGAATGGGTCATGTGTTTTTTTGACTTTAGAATTTGAAAGTTAATACCAGCATTTGGAGCAGTATTTTATCAAAATAAGTTATAGCCCCAACAACGCTTGAAAGTAGTCTCGTGATTTTGTGTAAGCCGACCTTCACATTACATTCATAAGAAATTATTTCCTAACTTTTCTGAAATATTTTTTACGAGAACATAAACGACAAACAGTGAAAAATTTTTCGGACGAGCAAATCCCGAGGATGAAGTGTTCAAAATTACTCACGTTCTCTAGAAAATACGATAGAAACCTTAAATTCTCGGCGTCCTTTTAAACAGAAGGATACCGTTAGTGTGAGACCAAAATTATTTCAATTGTTCGCTTGACTGCCATGCTTTAAAGGAGCAATGTTAGCTTCCCAGCTCCGCATATCTGTTTCTGGAGTCCGTGTTGAAATGAGCGCTCGCACTGAGGAAGTCTTCTCGGTCACTTTTTTCTTGCTCTGAGAAAATTCCTGGGTCACAAGACCGTACCGTTCTCATATAAAAATTTTGCAGAGCTAACCATCGGTAATAATGGACATTTTCAAAACACGTGAGCTCGTCAAAAAACGTACATTCGAACGACTTAGTTCATTAATGCTTTTAACTTCGATAACTCGCAATATTTTTTACTAGACCTATTGTTACAGCTAAAAAATATTTAAAGATGAATAGATTTTCTTGGATTCTTTCCTTGATTTTAATTTAGGAAGAGAATTTTGAAGCCTATGTATTTAATAATGACATTTTGAAGGTATGAAGCGAGTTGTTAAACAGGTGGACCTTTGACGTAAGTCACGGATACGTCGGAGTACCGTGGACTAAGAAACACAGTCCCCGTTTTGGTCGCAAGAACATTCAAGGTTCAGCGAATTCTAGAGGAATGCATACTTCCATCTTAAAATGACACTCTTCTCAATGCGAGTCATCATTTGAGTTAGGCAATTTGCCTCATCTCATTTATTTCCTGAAGAGACCTCTTTACGATGGAGCCAGAATCGTGAAGCTAGAGCGCCATAAGTTTTCGTATTAGTATCGCAGTTGCCGTCTGCCTGCCAACTGAGATGGTCTGGATATGTTTAGTCATTTCCTAGCCTGATATTCAGGTAGCCGAGGTGAGGGCTTCTTTAGGGCCTGGCCTCAGCTGTCCGGCCATCCACTTCCCTCTAAATAAAAGCTACGTAAAAGAAATCGTAAAAGCCCCGCGCAAAACGGGCTCGCCTGAAAATCCAACCGCTTAAATCGGTCGAGCCTCAGCTGGATTTTTTTCCCGCGCATCTAGGAAGACCATTTTTAGTGAAATATTTTGAGGTGATATGAACATGGGCTACTGAAACCTTCAGGTAAGAAAAATCGCTTCTGTCAAAATGAGGAGAAATTCCGATGCTGAAAAATATTCGGCGCGTTACCCAGACACACACAAGTTATCCAGCGAAGAGCTCCGCTGTCGGCCATATCGACTGGTTTTACGACGCAGGACTGCCTTATTGCTTATTCCAGGGGGTTTTTGTTTGGATGTTCAGTGATATGAGGCGTGTCTTGTTCTATTACGACGAGCAGTTAATGGATATGTTGAATTTAATGCACACCTTGCCAGACGTGGGCTGATAGAGCAAGGATGTAAAAACTTTAATAGGAATCTCAATTTACGAGTTTCATTGAAATTTGCTCCTCTGGACAAAATATTTTTCTCATTATTCTTCCATGAATGAGCCCCGAATTCTCTGAAATAAAAACTTATAGCATATAACCTTGAACTATTTGGCCATAGTGCTAACGCTTAAGCCTGTTTCTAATGTAAAAACTTTTATTGTTTGTGAATAGTTGTCGATAACTCGGCACATTCAACAGTTATTACGACACATGTATCAACTAAACCTGTGTTTTTTGACGTTTCAACAATCCTTTGGATGAACGTCATTTGAAAGTTCTCAGTTGCTTCTGGGTCCCGTATAACCACTTTCAATCCAGCACCGCTGGTACCCCTGAAGAGTACACAGACTGCTCCTTTCATTAAGACTGTTACTTCGTGCCTGCCGTGTGTGCTGATGGCATCCAATTGCCACGGGGAAAACAGCGAGCGAGTTTTGGATAAAGACCTGGCTACAGTTTGAGTGCTCTGCAGCGCTATATCCATACAGAGCTTATGATAAAAAAGAGGTTAATCTGCGTTCAAGTTTTATTTCTTATAAGTATGAATTTCGCTCATGCGCATCAATTCTCGATGTTTCATGTTCACATATTTCCGATGAGCACTGATAAATTTGCGGAAATACTTTTTCTATTGTTTATGCCTCTTTTATGAATGATAAAGCTCAATTGAGTTGTATAAAACAAAAATTTAATAAGCTGAAATCCTGTATCTTTCATTTCAACAATGAACTCTTAGTCAAATTTAATGCGTTGGAAAAACTTCTCTTCTTCGTGGCATTTTTCATCGACTCGTAAGTTTTGCATCACTTAGTGAAAGTAAGCTCCCAACGAGCATATGAAGCAATGAAGCAACTGGCATTTTTATCTACAGGATGCTCTCAAGTTCCATTAAAGCTTGAAGCATTGATGAAATAACATTTTGAAATTATAAAGGAATTAAACTCTTCATTAGTTTAATTGAAAATTTTTTCGTTTGTTCGTTTTGGCTTTGAGTTGGGGCGATTCTAAGATCACTGAGAAGCTTTTTGATGAAAAAATTACCCAGTTAAAAATCACCGCCATCACTTGCGCAGATTCACACAGCTAGGCCCTCTTAGCGCAGTTCAGAGCAGTAACTTTCGTGCTAGGGCAAGTCGCCGCAATTTTTCGATGGTTGCCGTGTAGCTTCGAAATACAGCCCAGCTTCATGCGGGATATTTGTTCTCACTATTATTATATAGGGCGTTTCACATACGAAGACGATAATATTTGCACTCAATGTAGGTAATGTAGTCAAGAACGTTTTCTTCGCAGCCGCTGCTCCGCGCAGGCTCGGCCAGCAACGGGAATGCGGCGTTGATTGACGGCATCGTGCGCCGATCACTGAGGCAATTTTTAACAGGGTAGCTGCACGCCGTCTGCCAGTGCATGTACAGGATTCCTAATCTTCTGTTTAAAACTTGAGCGCCATCGAACACGTTAGTCGAAGTTTTCGCAGCGATACTAGGCTTTGGGATATCCTTCCTCTGCCTTATTATGGGATGGCGAAATCCGTTCTCGAAACATCACCACTAAAGTACACAAGGCATGAGATCGAAATCAGCGTATCTTACAGGGCCTGTTCTTTCAAAAGAGTACCCCTCAAATGAGCAACTACTTTTCTTCGGACGCAATTAACCCTTCAGGAGACACGGATGCATACTAGGTTTAAGTTGATCAGGTTCGTTTATTAGAATTAATATGGCGATTTTTGGGAAACCTAATACGCAAAATAAAAAGAAGAATCAATGTAAACGGGAACATTCTTTTAAATGCAAACGTTTCGGAATCTCCGATTCTATCCTCAGTGCTGTATAACAAAGAACACAAACGATAATCCACAAATTGTAAAAACATGAGAAACTAATGACAATATAGATACATCGAGAAATAGCTACGCCTAACCATCAAAAACCATACGAAGCCATACGTACACATGCACCTGACTTCTGGCAATTAAACAAACACACAACATCTATACAAAGAAACAGAACTATACACATAAACATCCGAACGCACTTCAGTTTACACAGTTGGGGCAATATTGAATTTCATTGCACTTGATCATGATTTAACGGAGGTCTGTAGGTAAAAATCAAGAAGGATTTCAAAATTCTGAGGTCAAATTCATCTGTAGCTCTACGAAGCGTGGAGAAATTAAAACTTTCAAAAGGTGGTTTGAACTATGATAATTATCTCTGATAGCTAACTGGGAGGGAGATGAGTAGTGGGAGGTACCAGTCTGTTGGCCCTGACGGACAAATTGCTGGAGTGTTGTTCATCCAACATACTTTTTATGGTGTTCAACTTTTTTAAGTTTATTTATCCTATACTTTGTGTGCTGGTGCCCCAGGGGGGGATACTGCCAGGCTACCTCAGCCGTCAACGCCTTCAGGACTCATATATTTAGTACCCGCTTTAGGTTTCTTTAGCTTCCATACCATATCCACTTTCTCTCAACTTTCCTTCGTCTTCGTTCCTAACTTACTGTTTCTATGCGAATAGCATCCTTTTTGAGAACACACTGAGTGCTCA
This sequence comes from Morinoia aosen, assembly GCA_030386875.1. Lineage (NCBI taxonomy): Eukaryota > Metazoa > Arthropoda > Malacostraca > Amphipoda > Talitridae > Morinoia > Morinoia aosen. The sequence continues at coordinate 59,469,451 of CM059579.1, read as the reverse complement.
GATTGCCCTATCTTAACAGCCCATGCTAAATGGTCCTTTCTCATCGCTCTCGTGAGATTGCCTTCGTTGTGGCAATGGATTCCCAAACTGATTAAACGATTGTTATGAAAACACTCGGATGTAAGTAATGATTTTAATTGGTGTTTTACATGTTATTTTTTGGCAACAATTTTAGCTATATTTGCCATACTTGACCCACTCAGGAAGGTAAAATTCTTTCATCTCCTGGAAATTACCACTCATAGGGGAAGATGAGGAGTTCTGAGCTGAATGTTAGGTAGGCATTCCATTTCAGACAATAGAATATATTTTTTTGATCTGTTATGCTCCATCTTTTCCCGGTTCACTGCATGCAGTGTTTTCCGGTGCTTATTACTTTCTTCTTCATTGATTCCCAATTAATCAGAGTCTTTCAGCATTCCTGTTTCTGCACGAGAACCTAGCGATGGAACACATACGTGTTTGAATCCTCGGTTCTTTCAATTTCTCACTAAATCGTGTCGTCTCCCTACGTATCTTGAAATACTTTTTATGTGGCTTGTGAGGGGTCAAACTAACCCAAAATACGTATAATCAACTCTGAAGATTTACGAATAAAAGTTCAGATTCATCTTTTTAAAGCAGTATTGGGACACTCTTTAAATTGTTTCCTTTTTTAGGGTTATCAACGTACAATAGTCAAAGGCTTATGTGGAAAATCTTTCATTTTTAACGTTTGTAAAAAATTCAATCACTTGTGTTCTTATTGTTGCCTGTCTATTTTCTGATGTTTTTCTTTGCGTCCTTAGTCTCCGCATGCGCGTAGTTTTATGCGTACGCTATTTTGTGAGCCATTTGGTGTATTACCGCCATAACGGTACATTAATTACAATTCATTTCAGCCTTAGCTTTAAAATCATGACAATTTTAGCATTTAATTGTTGGAGAAAAGGTCATTTGCTCACTTTGAGTCACTTTATTAGTTATCCATTCAAAGTGTCACAATCCTTAAACCTGCCGTATGTTAGATACCAGTATAGGTTTTGCTTGATTCTGGCGGACATGTGAAATCAAAGCGTTTTTTCTTTCCAGAATACTTCGGAGCAGCGCATGCATCGGTAAGTACAGTGTGTGTAGAACATGTTGTGCGAGTTATCATTGCTTGCTTCTCGAAAGATAACTAAAAACAAACATTAATCTGTGATTTTCCTTCAAGTAAACTGTTTCAGTTGCTTCAAAACGTTATACAGTTGCTGTGTTGTGTCGTGGGTCCCATGCTGCAAAATGAGCAAAGTAATATTGCACAAGTAGGTCAAGCAAAAGATCAAATTACTTTCAAGCAATGAAACAAAGTCTAGAGGATAGGTGTGCCCATGGGTGACATCGATGTTCTCGACCGTTTAGAATCGTTCTATAACATTCCAACATTCCCTGCTACGAATATTTGATCTATATGTGTTCTATTTGGGTTTTGCATTTCATACTTAGAAATTTATTTGAAGTGGTTGTTTTTCTCCGTAGCAAATTTTAGGCGTTAAACACAAGGGACAGAATGCAATACTAAGGCTGCTTGCTTTGCTCCAGTCGAGCTTTTACGCGATATTTCTTAGTTATGTTCTCGTAAATATGCAGACTTTTAAGCTTGGCTACGCGTATTTAAGACGAGCATAGCGTCGTTTGACCAGGAATCTGGAGTGGAAACTCAATGTACTTCGCCGTATCAGTACAACTGATAAAGTAAGTTTTGCTTACGTTATCACTTCCCTAAGGTAAGCGGACTTCTCGAAGGTAAGTGCCGTAACACCTTTAACGCACCCAGATTACTCTGGGTTGAGCACGGCTAGTTTACTGCCATGATAAATAAAATTGTTTGGCAATCCGGCCTCTAGAAAATACTGTACACTTCATCTTTGATTGTGTAATCGTATACAGGCTACAGTTTTATGATATCCAATTGCCTGGATATATTTAAGTGGCTCTCAAAGACGTAGTCCTCAAACAATAACGTCAGAGTTGACAGCGCATTGGTTGTTGGCCCTTCACTAAAAGTTCCCATTCTTTTAAAAAGTTCCATGTTAAGATTTTTGTTTCTCTTGAGATCATTCCTGAACAATACGATAATTCTTGCTTTATTTCTCGTTTTCCGGTAGCTGGAAACCAAATCGCTGACAGGAATACAAAGCCAAAATATATTTGGTTCGGTCGCTACGTGAGTGGCGTTTTTCTCTCCAAAAGGATTACTATGGGCTCAAAAGTTAGGCTATAATCTTCTCTGAATCACCTAGGAAATCTCCTCGAACTTTCTCCTCGTGTTCCTGGACTCAGAAGGAAAATACCGCGTTATATGAATTTTGTTTTGACCAGATGAATTTATCGTAAAAAGGTTTTAGGGCGAGAGTCTGTTCCAGAGATTTATGTTCAAATCGTGGAAACGTTCTTGAACGGAAGTGCTTTGCGTTAGGAGTTGTGAATAGGGCGAAGTTCGGCCGAATGAGAGCAGCCGATCATCACGGCCTCCTATTTTTTAGTGCAGCTTTTACAGTTGTGTCGTTCATTCTCGTCGGATTGACAGGTTCCTATCAAGCGTTTCTCGTACTCGATCCTGAACACTTTGACTGCGATGGGGCAAACTAAAGTTCAATATTCAACTCAAGTTTAAAGTCAATTCTATTGAGTAATTTTGAGAATAGCAAGCCTTAACTGGTTTGTGCCTTCACTTCGCTTTAACCAAGCATGAAAATTGAGTTTGTGACCGCAGGTCTGGCAGCAGCATTAAAAATTCCTTCCTTGCACACCGGCGGGTCCTATCGAGACCTGCATGTTAATACTTTTCCCAGCAGTTCTAAATGCTGTGCTACATTTTTCATGAACCATGTTCGTCACATCGGCATGAATGTATTATTTTAGTGCGTGAAATACGTGCATAACTTTTTTTTCATACTTGATTAACGTGGAACCAGAAGCGATCAGTGGCATTTGGAAAGGATTTTGAGATTAAAGCACTTGGCACTGTGTCAACATTTTTGAAAATTAACCCAATATTTTTATATTGATTGACACGTTTTTCGTTCTTTCAAAAGATTCTCTTTTGCTCTCGAACAATTTTTCTCGAGTTGTCAGTGACAACTAGAAAACGAAAGCCTAATGCCACTCACTCGATGGAAATTCTGCGTTGTTCAGTTAAAACTTGTAACGTGCACACATTTCAGAGCTACTTCGCATATGCGATGAAAGCGTTCATGATGAACTTTTCCCTTTCCAAAAATATGGTCCTCGAAAGTTCGTGCTGTTTTGCCTTTGACAACGTGTCTCGGAGTTCATCAGTTCAGGTGATGCGTGTTCCAGGCACCTAGAATCCTTCAACGCTTCCCTTGCCGTGGTCTGTCTTTTGTAGTCCTGCTTTTATTGGCCATTACACTAGATCCGAAAGCAGTAACTTCAAAAGATTTCTTTCCCATTCTTGAAAGAGACGAGACTGCTCGTCTCTCAAAAGGAGGGCTGCGTCATGTTGAGCTTTGCTGCTTTACGGCTGGAATTTTTGCCCTGTATTTCAAGAACAGAAATGTCGATTGACCATAATTTATGAATCTTCCGAAAATGTCTTAATGTGACTTAACTGTTACTTAACATAAGATGAAAAATTTGATATTATGTATCTTGTGTGTCTCAGATGTTGAATATTCGTTACTAACATAAAGACCAGCATTTATTTTTGCATGATTTAATCTAAAATGAGTTACGCATGTAAATCATCAACACATTATAGTTGTTGAAGTTATATAAGTTCTCCACTTACATAATCGTTGCAAAGGGTCAGTGGTAGCATAAAGTAAGCTTTGTTGCTAAACTCATTTTGATTTTGAAAAAAGCAAAAAAAAAAGAACAAGTTCAGAACCATTCTATCATTCATTGCAGAGCTGAATATTTTTTTGCATGTTTTTCTTCATGATTAGTTATCAGTGTAATGTTGTAACGGAGATAATCATTTAATTAATCTACAAAGCGATATAAACGTTGACTTGTTCATCAGTAAGAATAACATCTTAAATGTCTAACCCTCGATGTCTGACGTATACCTGTTCTTGACGCTGCTGTCGCTTAATTGCGAGAACATCTTCTACATGCATTACTTTTCGGAAGCTTCAGGATCGTATTCGGGGTTGGGAGATTGTTTGGGTTTGAATCTTTGCAGATGAATGAATGGTTGTATTTCTGCATTCTTAAGAACTCGGTAGTGTCAATATTAATAACATTTAAAGTATGGAATAACTGACATCCTACACGAACATATTCTCCGCAGAACATGACACTCCATTCATTTGTTGGCTGAGGACTGAGATCAAGTTTGTTTGGCCTTTAAAAATCCAACCATTCTGTCTTGAGAGGACATCTGTATCAAGACTAGATCCCTTTTTTTCTAGCCCATGATGCTGCGTATGCTAGCGTTGTTTTTGAACAACAATGTGTCTTTTCATAGAATGACATTAAACAAACAGAGAGAAAATAGCGTTTTTAGCATTGGGACGTCTCTGCTCTTGAATGAATGATAGTAAGCCGTGAATTTAAGGGGCGTAGCAGCAATTCGTGCCAAATAACGTAATCTGTTCTTAATGTTGGAATTTAAATATCTAATAGAGATGACGATTCAAAAGAAAAATCCCAACTACAATATAAAATCATGATTGGAACATGAGCAACAACCCATGTGAGTTTAGTTTATCCTTAGTTTTAATTATTGTCACACCACTTATTTACAAAATCTCATTCCTAAAAAAAGAAAACGAACCAACGTAGTTATAAATACATTAACTGGTAGACATTGCGGAATTCATTGATTCCATCAGCGCTGGAAAAGTGAAAGTTAGAGTACGTAGGGAAATAGAGAAAATGATGATGTTCGATACAAATATGCAAAAAATTTATACGTGAGAAGTAACATAATTTTCAGACACCCATGCACGAAAACACCTTTCAATTTATTAACCTAGACATACCCAAACAAAATGACATTTACGCACGTGCACATGCACCAACATATAAACGCACACACCTGCATATCGAAAGGTCAAATGTAATGGTAATGAAAAAACTTAGTTGCACTTGAAAAACTATTCAATTGAGTTTTGAGAGTGATTATATGGCGCAAAAATGTCAGTAAGTTACCAAGTTTCAGGGGATTTTAAAGTATTTAAGATTAATTAATGGTTCTACTCAGATTCCTTCCAGACATCTTCTACCCAGCGCTCGATTTCATGTGCTCGTATGACGAAGAAATAGATCTCGTAAGACAACTATAGAGTTTTATTGAACAGGCACTTATTTCTTAACTTACTCTTTATATGCAAAGAGGGTCTTGATTGAGAACACACCTTGGGCCTAGATTCTGCGTTCCCTCAACTCTACATTTACTAGATGATGCTTCCATTCTTTCTCTGTTTGGAACACTTTTGTTGTGGTTAAGATAACTTAAATTAGCTTAAAACCAATCTTTAATTAATTAATTAATTGAACAGTTATTGTTGGTTAAATCTTCTAAGACTACAACTATTAATTACTAAGAAAATTAATTCTACTTAAATGAAAATTATAAACTCAAATCGCAAGTATAAATCTGCATCAATACGGTTTTGTTTGTACAAGTTTAAAGCTATCTATTTTTGTGGGTGTTTCACTCACAGAACCAGAAACTTAGGGTTCTTAATCAATCAAGTGTCGCTATCGAGCGTATATAGCGGCATGCGCCAGATCAGTGTCCCCAATTATAGTACGCCAAGTACAGATTATGAGCAACGGTGCGAGTGCGGCACTCGTACCTGGGCACAAGGTGTGGTGAAAGTTGCGCCTTTGGCCTATTGGCCGTTGTTCCTGCGGTGTGGCCGCGGCACAGCCTCACTGTCACCTCAGTGCAGCCTTCAGTTGTTTCACAGAACTGATAAGTGGATAGTCACCATCATAAATGTAAATGGAGAGTGACCATCATAGGTATATGAAAACCCATGCGTCTACTAGTACTTGTATGACAGATGCAATTAGGGAACACTCTGTGTGAGCTAGGTGATAAGTGAAAATCCAATCTACCGGGAGCAGATAACTGAACACTGCCGGTTAACAGGTTAAGCAAACCTATCTCTACATGCGAGTGCTGTAGTATCTGACGTTTGTGAAGGGCTTGAAATGAATGGATCTGTGCTTATGTTCCAGTATCGAAGTTCGAATACTGAAGGTACAGACGTACATATACCAGGCTTCTCCTCCCTATGGGAGGGTAGCCGACAGCAGGCCACAATCATCACTCCAAGTCTCTAGGAGGCGAGAGACGCAGCAGTGGCTGCACTAGAACTGTCAGGATCAGCAGCAGCCCAGCACAACCATCTTCCACAGTCAGGCCCGACAGCCATAACTGGTTTACCCCGACCGCTTCATTGAGTGCAGCCCCTCCCCCCGCACAGGACAGGTCAACCCCATCACACGCGGGCAGGCTTCCAGTACCGCGTCAAAAAAATAAAACTACCTTCTTGAGCACTGCCCCACTCACTTCTGTCCGCAGTAATCCCTCTAGCCACGTCCACAGTCACATCCCTCTGATACAAAGCACGTTTCACCCCAACCATCCAACTCATCCGTGGTCACCTCGCGCTCTAATACCACTCACTTCCGACACATAAATCTTTTTCACCAGCCGGTCAATACTAAAGGTGCTAAGGAGTAATTTTCAAGAGAAAGGATTTAAATTTTTACTGTGTACAATCATTTCATAATTAATCCAATAACAACTGTAAACACTGCTTGCATATGCAGAGATATTTTAAAGCGTAAAGAAGATTTTTTTTCCGGAATTTACTTCACAAAATATAGAAAAATAGCAATTCTGCGGTGGTGATTTGAACTATTACAGTGAGCTCTAATAGCAGATTGAGCGGGACATATGAGGGCGACCTGTTCCATGAGAAAATCCTGAACGCTATTTGTGACAGCAATAGTCAGAGTCACACCAAGAGGTATCCATCAAATTATATAGCTCACATGCATTATTTTTACGTTTTAGCGCTTTTATCACTGAACGGTTGGCGTGGTTATATTGCGCTCACAGTAGCATTTCTAGTGAACCTTTTTTTCACTATTTGAAACATACGGAAAATTAAACGGGAACTTTGCTTTCAATTGTAGATACGCGGGAGTTATTAGAAACAGAATTTTCCCTAAAAATAATGCCTTTCGCTTTGCAGTCTGTTTGCGAGTGATGCACTTCTAAGCTGAAACGTGCGTAAACCTTTCCGGCAACATGCTGAGTCCCGAGCCCTCGCCAACTGACGCTTAGTGTGCAGGCTTTTTTAAACACGAGCCGTTGAATTATATCAAGCAAATAAAACCTCCATTGAATTAGCTTGCAAACCGCTGGTTATATTTATCCCCGCATAATTTGATGAACACAACCAGTGGGTGTTTGCACGATGCAGAATTCACAGTAGAGTGGAACTAACTTGATTTGCTTTCTCTTATTTGAATAATGATTCACGCGCTTGGTTGCGTCGTGCGCTCTCGTTATTTATCTCATGTCACAGTAAGTCCGGTATTCTGAGAATAAACCTGATTTTCGGATTACAACTGCCCGCGATGGCCAAAATTAAAAGATATTATCAACGCCAAATGAGTGTGCATTTTCTGTGTGAATTTTTATGCTCTTCAGAGTGAATTAGATTCGATACAATTACAGTGTTTCATGAATTAATGAATAAAAAGATTCAAGTGCTAAACGCAACTTGATATATGGTCCACTAATTAACATGGTGACTGTGTATAGGTAAATACGTGTACCACCAGGTAAATTGCTCATTTCATTACCAGTATCAATGAATAGCATTTGAATTATTTCACTACCTTTGTTCAAATTAAACTATGAAGTACAAGTTAAAGTGTTATAGTGCAATACTATTTTCCCCTTTTCTAAGAGAGGATAAAATGCAATCAAGCGGTAAAGACGCCTTTTCGGAAATGCTGCTTTTACCTTAACTGAACCGACAGTAGCAGCTGCGTGAACTCATTTAACGTGTTAATTGCATTTTGCTTTTTTAGAGCACCGGGTACTTTTACGATTGAATATTTTTGTATCGAGTAAATTTGTTTTCGGAGGTTAATATTACTTTCACTCCCATCGTCGGAAATTTTTGCAAAAACTTTCCTCAATACTAGATATTCATTATTCACTGAGCCTCATATATGACTTGTATGCTCATTTGAAGCCCATAGTTTCATCGCTTGCATGTTGCATTGATAGTATGCTTCTAGTGATATGCATATTACCGATGTTTTTGATGGAAATTAGTGTTAATTTTATTTGCACGATGACGGCTCTCTGTTTCAACCAGAGTTTACCGTGCCTTGAGCTTTTTGATGCAATAAATTTGTTAATGTTTTTCTACGCGTGATGGCATTGGGCTGCTGTGCACTGTGACGATGGTGGAGCTAGCTATAGCTGGTGTTGAAGGCGGGAAGTTTTGGGTTCCCTGGTCGTCACGGATGTTCTTTCCCTGAGGTCCTACTGTGTCTCGCAGACAGGTTCGGTTCTAGAGATCGCGTCTATGACTTTCACGTAAGAAGGGGGTTGCAGTGACACGCAGCTCGCGATGACTCTTTATTGAAGTGATTTGGTGATATACAGTAAACGGGCGGGCGGGGCACCGCCCCAGCACCGCTATGCAACGGGCGCACGCCGCAGACTCGGCGATGACTGCCTTTACTGTCTCTGACTACGGCGCGTTTTATAAGTAACCGCATCTTAGATGGGCTTTCCCGTATATATTGACAACAACACGAGAAATTCCGACCCCGAAAAACGTTTAAGCACTGTTTCCTCATCCTCATCCTAACTTTTACATCTCTTATAATACTTTTACATGCATGATGATTTTTGCATTCGCTAAGTTTTTCGTTGCGCTCTACTGTGCTTATTTAACACTTTGAGCACTCTTACCAATTAAGATAAGAAATTGATTGAACTTAATTTTGATATTTGAAGGACTGTTCGTAGGCCTAACTATGTAAGTCAACAAAGATACGGTAGTTAAATTGTTTGATGGGCTGTAGAACGCCTGAGTCAGACCTTCTCCCTAACTTGACTTATTTCTTCTTTTCTGAAGCCTTCACATTATTTTTTATGTGTTTCTGCTTAATCTATTTATCCTTTAATGATATACTCGAACTCTTTTCATGATTGAAACTACCTCCTGCCTGGGCGGGTTTTCACACTGAGTGGAATACAAACTCATGTGTGCAACGTTGATTTGAATTTGTGTATTTGATTTCTCTATTTGAATTTGTTGTTCATATTCGATGGTTTTTTATTTGATTGGGGCGTTTAAATTTGATGAGAAATGGCAGTGCATTTATCATTCTTGTACTCGCAACCGTTTGTCCACTTATGCGTTCGCATGAAGCCTAGTCGTTTTTTAAAGTTCTTATTAGGCTTCTTGTGCATAATGTATGCCATACATCCTATGTGTGATCGATTTGATTGCAGTTTTTGAACTTTCTTGGACACTCTAATTTCGATTCGACTTTGTGGTGCTCTGATTTATTCACAAGTCGCTTGAGCTTGCTGCACTAGTTTCTTGACATGAGCTTCACTTTTTTTCTTGATCAAGTGTGGCCTACTGGTTGACTAGGGCTGTGTTGTAGACAGGCTAGCGAACTGCATCCCTATCTGGTGCTAAACCCAGCGTACCTAGCGGAATTTTCAACATTTATCTCGCTCGCATCGTCGAGTGGCGGCCTCTTCGGCTCCCATACTCTCGGCTCTGGTGATCATTTGTAGTCAGTTGTCTGGTCTGTTGAGTGCACGCTTTTTTTACTTGAAGTGCCGACCTGAGCGCTGGGCATTAGGCAGTTCCCAACTTTGACCTTGCCAGTTCTGCGACGCTTGAGCATCTCTTCGTTGAGAGCCTGACGGATCCTGTGGCTCTCAAGGGCTATCCAGGGCCCAAGTTACGCACCCGTCTACTCTTAACCCCTCAAAATTTCAATACTTAACCCTTCTAAGGAGAATAAAGTATTTAAAATTTGAGATTAAATTTCATCAGAAGAAAAACTAATTTGTTCGCACTTCTGTGGAATGACGTTATGGTGTTGAAGGGATAGTAAAAACTACAGTTATTACTTTAACGATATTGCTTAAATTTCCTAAACGCATTAGTTACATAAGTATGACATACATTTTGCTTCAGTCGACCGCTATATGCAAACCTACACTTGAATGTTACAGCTGTAAACCCAGAGCGACGTGTTTATATTTTCACTTTTACTTCGTGGCCAAGAGCGGTATGAATCTTTCACCATCCGCCAGAAAAATCTGCACATTTAGTTCACGTGTTGCACACCTTCCGACCACGGCGTTCATATTTCTCTCGCATCGCCTGCATGAAGGGATGATCCAGTTATTCTGAACGTGCAGTCGTAGACGGGAAGACCGGATTGGGAGCCTGGATTGCTCGGCAGTCGTAGACCTACCGAACTGATCCGCCAAACGAGATGCAAATCGAAGGCGACGGGTCGAGGGTGTCCGGCTTTTAGGGCGGGCCGCTTGTGAGTGCTTTCAAAGGGACAGCTTCTGGTGGCTTGCAGGGCAGAATTCCCGCGGGATACAGGGGCAACACGAGGGCACAAAGCACGAGCTTCGTGCGGTTCTAGAGTAGGGTATTTCTTTGCGGGGTAATCACTATAAACCACGAGGTTTGAAGGGCACCTGGTAGTAAAATGAGAGCTTTGTGGGACAGGCAGCAGTGAAACGTGAGTCTCTCTACGGAAAGAAGATCAATGAATTTAGTACAGTAAAAAGTATGAAAGATGACCTCCCTTGAAATAAGGATACCTATGGAAAAATTATTGAGCTTTGTGCACTACAGGGGTGTGAGACTCAAGTTTTTAACGAGAAAATGTTTTACAAGCTTGATACGATGCTGAGGAATTTAGATTAAGCCTCAGTTCGGTAGCACCATTTACATAAAGCTTGATCTTTCTAGATAACTATGATTGAAAAAGAAACCGCACATTTGTCCACAGAGAAGACAACTAGGTGTTGCTACAGCGTTGCCCAACACATAATAACTGGAGCAGCCAGAAAAGTATATCTGGAGTATCCACAGCCAGATAATAATCTCAGGCGCTCAAGCAGATCAGAAAAGAATTTAACAAGCAGTGATGACCGAACAGAACTGAAAGCATCGTCCGTCGCATGAAAACATGATGGTGAACTACGCAAATGGAAACACGGCTACACACAGACACTCGCACACTTGCGCAGTTTCAAATTTCGTATACTCTGGATAAAAATGAATATTTTCACCTGTTGACTGTTCACCAGCGTGCGACAAGGAGCCGAGAGATTGGACGCTGTCCAACTCAACATTTGCTAGACCATTGAACAGCGTTGCTTTTCTTTGCAATGCTCGTAACCATTGCAGATTTGTGACCTTACAATGGGCCGAAAGAAGTGACTCACGCGATCAAAGCATTATTCTCATGAAATTTGAACGGTAGAGAACTGGAGCTCGTTCGGTTGATCTGTGAAATGAAGTGAAATTCTCAGAGATTTTCCGCTCTTGCAGGCGCATGGTAAACATTCGCAATTTGCTTACTCTTTTTTCGCAATTGGCTGGTGAAATTTGCAAAATTGTCAGGCGAACTTTTTTCTGGATTTATAGTTTTATTTCCAACTTCAAAATTAAATTCATTTACTTGAATATTCACCGGAATATTTGGGAATAATTTTCACGACACTTTTGATTTGTGCGAAACTCTAACGACGTGTGGTAATATGTACCTTTACAATTCTTTCGAGAAATATTTTTCATGTTAAGTAAAGTATGGTAAACGACAAGTGCTGATTTCAAAGCATCAAATATTTCAAATGTATGGCGAAAAAATACTGAATGAATATTTTACAACGCCCCAAATGTTCAGAGTAGAATAGGAAAAAATGAGCTGGAAAATTTTTCCTTCTTTTAAACTTTTTTACTTCTCCATTTTGTCGTTTTCCAATCGCGTACAATCATTCACGTTGATACGGTGACAAATGATTCGTAATGTTTTCATACATAGGAATCTGGCGCTTTTTTGAAAAATCTTCACTTTCCGATTTGAATTTTTACCATCGTGAGTGAGAAAGCAAATGACTTGGTGAATGCAACGATGATGTAAATGCTTTGAACAACTGAAACGATTTCCTTGTTCCACAGCAGGTATCGATTTTCCCAGCATCATCGTTTGTGCTCCTGGAGGAGATAATTTCTTCAGCAGTGCTTCTCAGTTTCCCAGCAACATTGGTATTGCGTAAGTGAATATTTTATCAGGCCATTTTACGAGGCAAACTAATCAAATTATTGGATAAGCCATTTCCAGACAGAAAACACGCAGAAAATGTAGTAAGAACACTCGTTTCTCTTAAAAATCTCACCCGATTTGACGTCCTTATATAACATTGTGGAACACTTGAATAAATTTCAGCACTTTACACCAAAAGTGTATTTGTTTACCTAACTGAGCAATGAACAACCATCGACCTTTTTTATGATTTCTTCCCATACATTTATCTGCTAATTATTAAAATGACTGTAACTAATCATCGTTAAAAAATATGTTTTTCTCGCATTTGCTAACTACTAATGTATAGTGATAGTTGTTGAATTGTCGTTACATAGTTTCTTACTTGATTCCCCCTCAGGGGGATACAACTATTGTATCTATGGGAATTGGCGCTCACTGGGGAACCATGTGTGGGCCCGAGCTAAAGATTAGGTAGGCTTGCTTTTTGTTGTAATAAAATAGGTTTTTGTTTTGTTACGGACCATCTTTTTTCGGTTCACTGCTGTCCTGTTTTTCAGCACCTACTACTTTCTTCTTCAACTTTTTTCTTGTTTCATGAACTTCTTTCCTAGCTTACTGTTTCTGCGCACCTTGTGCATAGATTCCACGTTCCCTCAACTCCATACTAAATGGTGCCTTCCTTTTTCCTCTCTTGGAACATCTTTGTCGTGGTTAAGGGAGGCTAAAACTTTCTTATATAAAAATTCTTACTTGATTAATAATTTTAATTTTCGAGGAATTTTTAGTTTTTGGGCGTTATTCCTTCCAATGTTCAAGAGTAGTTAAAAATTACTGAAAGCCATTTAATTAATTCAACCGTTAAAAAACACGGAAGGTGTGAAGTGTACCGCCCGAGGACAGTTTTTAAAACACCAGCAGTCTTTTCGTTTATTCTAATTAAAAAAGCAATCCCTGAAAGGGTGCACCTACTGTTTTTATGGGAATCAGTGCTCCAACGGAAAGATGAGGTCCCGAGCTGAAGCTTAGGTAGGTCTTTGGTTGAAATAAAATAGTTTATTTGTTTTGTTACGGAACATATTCTGCGATCACTGCAGCCCATATTTCTTCCCCTATTGCTTTTTTTCATTTTTTTTTTCGTGAACGTCTTTTTAACCTTCCTGTTCCCCATGCCTTGAGTTCCCTTAATTGCAAGGCCCCTTAATTGAAATCTAAATTTTCTTTTATCTTACTTTTCTTAGGAACACCTATGTTGTCGTTACGGAGACTTGAGGAACTAACATAATCTAATCTAATAGATCTAACGACGAGGCAGCGAAATTAGCAAATTTATGAAATTTATAGAAAAAATTGGAAAATATATATATTGTTTTCCCATTTAATACACTTCAACGACGGGCCCCATCAGTTACATGTATGAAGTAAATCAAGAAGATGCTGGAATTCGGGCCATGTTCGCTCTAGCAAAAAATAGCCTCATCAAAGGAAGCAATGGCTTCATTTTTGGCTGAGGTCACCACAGCCTAGTGATTAAGAGCGCTTACCTTACACGTGAGGAGTCGTCGGTTCAGCGTCAGGCAATGTCAGCCCGGTGTCTCTTGCCTTGAGAAAAGAGCGAAGGCAGCCATAATTCCCCACTTGCTCCCGGTATTTGAAATGAAAATCTGCTCAATCGGTAGCGCCGTCAACGCGTCCCAGCGTAAGTTAAAAAGTATTTGAAAAAACGATGTACCAGATTATATGTATAAACTTCATTGGAGTATAGAACGAGCTTCCGCAAACGTTGAGCTTCAGTCTGTTATACTCGTTGTTCCTTTTTTTGAGAGTTGATTGATGCCAGCTGTACCTGTGTAGCTAAAGTACGTCAAAGGCTTCATAAAGCACGTTCGAAAGCTTCTCTTAAACGATCTTGTTATGTCAAGTGAAGTTTTTCTTTTTGTCGTCCTCTCGTCGCTCAGTCTGGTCTTCTTCTGATGTTTCCCTCATTTAACTGCGTAGTTTCAAGCTTTGTTTCAGTAAACCATAATACGCTTGTGTCATCCGTGGAAAATGTTTTTTTTAAATTGATTTTTATAATCATTTTCATCGGAGAGATTTCGGAAACACAGAGAAGCGATGTGGTTCAAAAGTCATGGTGATCTCGTTCGAGCAGAAAAGGAATTAAATCAGTACATTGTAACTAGTGATGCAAAAAAACGGTTTTATTTGATTGCGTTTTTTTTGCAAAAAAAAAACGTGTTTTTATGTGTTTTTTTTTTGTTTTTTTTTTGTTTTTTTTTGCACACCTAAATTTTGTTGAGTGTATGTCTGGGTTTTTTTTGGACACCTAAAATATATTAATATCCATGTTTTTTAGTCATTTTATTGTTATAAAAACATCAAAAAGAAACCATGCAGTAAAAGTGGTGGCAGATAACCCACAATTACCTAGAGGCATCTAAGAGGAACAGCAGGAGCCACAGAACTTATATTGATGGAGTCAAAATTCAGAGCTTACTATCTCTACTATGTCTGATTTTATTTTTATGTGACCAAAAAAATCAGACTTTGCAGAGATAATAAGCTCTGAATTTTGACTCCATCAATATAAGTTCTGTGGCTCCTGCTGCACCTCTTAGACTCCTCTAGGTAATTGTGGGTTATCTGCCACCACTTTTACTGTATGGTTTCTTTTTTATGTTTTCATTACAAAAAAATGAGTAAAACCATAGATATTAATATATTTTAGGTGACCAAAATAATACGCTTTTTTTTTGAAAACATGTTTTTTTTAAAAAAAATTCTGACTAATAAAAATGAATATCAATATATTTTCTCGTACAAAATATAACCATGCTGTTTTTTTTACAAAGAATCATGACTAAAAAACAATATATTTTATGTGACCTAAAAAGCCCCATGCAGTTTTTAAAAAAAAACACGTTTTTTACTAAAAAATCATGACTTAAAAACATGAATAATATATTTATGAGACCAAAAAAATGTTTTTGTACTAAAAAATCATGACTAAAAAAACATGAATATATTTATGAGACCTAAAAAACCCCATGCTGTTTTTTAAAAAATGTTTTTTTACAAACAATGATGTATAAGGAAACCTGGATGTGAATATATTTTATGCAATAAAAAAACCATGCTGTTTTATTTTATGTATTTTTCATAAAAAGTCGTGTCTTATAATCATGGATATTTACATATTTTATGTTACCAAAGAAATCATTGGTTTTTTAAAACATGTTTTTTGTATTGAAAAGTTATTATTATTCATTTTTTGGTCACGACTTCTTTGTAAAAAAAACACCCCCTCAGGGGGATACAATTATTGTATCTATGGGAACTAGCACTCCCAGGGGCACAATGTGAGGGCCCAAGCTGAGAGTTAGGTAGGCCTCCCTTTTGTTGAAATAAAATGTTTTTGTTATGTTGAGGACCACTTTTTTATGGTTTACTGCTGTCCTGTTTTTCAGCACCTACTACTGTCTTCTTAAACTTTGATCTTGTTTCATAATCTTCCTTCCTCTCTTTGGATCGCATTTGTTGCTGGGTAGGGAGGTTAAAACTAATGAATGATCTAATCTGTAAAAAAAAAATGGATATTAATTTATTTTATGACCAAAAAACCATGATTTTGAAAAAAAAATTTTTACAAAAAACATGTGTTATTAAATTTAATCTGACCAAAAAAACATGACATTTTAAATACCATGTTTTTTTTACAAAAAGTCATTAATATCCATGTTTTTTAGTCATGATTTTTTGGTAAAGAAAACATGATTTAAAAAAAACCAGCATGGTTTTTTTTGGCACATAAAATATATTAATATCCATATTTTTTAATCATGATTTTTCTGTAAAAAATATATTTTTCAAAAAAACAGCATGGTTGTTTATGGTAAAATAAAGTATATTAATATCCGTGTTGTTTAGTCATGACTTTTTTGTAACAAAAACATTCAAAAAACAGCATGGATTTTTTTGTCACATAAGATGTATTAATATCCATTAGAACCGTACCAGGTCTTAGAATAAAATATCCACAAATAATCTATTCACTCTATAAAACCTTTCAGAGACTAGCTCCATCCTCAGTAAGTCATTCAGTCAAATGTTTTTCAAAGGAACAGTGAAAATTCATTGTCCATTTCACCAAATTTTACTGAATGACTGAGGATGGTGCTGGTCTCCGAAAAGTTTTATGGAGTGAATAGATTCTTTGTAGATATTTTATTCTAAGACCTAGTACAGTTCTAATAAACATGATTTCAATATTAACAGCATTCTTTGTTTATAAGTTTCTAAAGACAATTCGATTAAAGAAAAATAACTTTCCTGATATTTACATCCGTGTTTTTTTAGTCATGATTTTTTTAACTGTTTAAAAAAAAATTTGTTTTGGTCCCATATAATCTAATAGCCATATTTTTTTAGTCTAGATTTTTCTGTTAAAAACAATGTTTTAAAAAAACAGCATTGGATTTTTAAGGTCACATAAATATATTAATATTCATATTTTTTATTCATAATTTTTGTATAAATAACATGTTTTTTAAAAAAAAAACAGCATGGTTTCTTAGTCACATCTCTATCAATGACCATAAGTAAAGATATCTTATTATAACACGATTTTGGGAGTTGAAGGTCATTCACATGTATTGTAAAATAAATGAAATATCAAAGCATGAAACCGCAGGAAATGAAAAATTTCATAAAACCATAGAAAACCATCAATTAAGAAGTTTGCTGTTTTATTTTGTAATTTGACATGAAAACAAATAATTTAATGTGGTTCTTTTTCTTGCTGAGTTATTTTCAGACAAAATATTTAAAAAAAACCAAAACATCTACGTTTTTTTTGGCCACGTTTTTTTTTGTATAAAAAACGTGCTTTTTTAAAAAAAACGGCATGGTTTTTTTGAGTCACATCTCTAATTGTAACAAGCCATTCTGATGGATTGTTTTAAGGTGTAGACCCCCTCAGGGGGATACAATTATTGTATCTATGGGAACTAGCGCTCCCAGGGGGACAATATGAGGGCCCGAGCTAAGAGTTAGGTAGGCCTTCTTTTTTGTTGAAATAAAATGTTTTTGTTATGTTAAGGACCACCTTTTTTCGGTTCACTACTGTCCTGTTTTTCAGCACCTCTGACTTTCTTTTTCAACTTTTATCTCATTTCATGAACTTCTTTCCCATCTTACTGTTTCTATGCCCTTTCTGCATAGATTCCTCATTTTCTTATCTCCATACTAAATGGTGCCTTCCTCCTTCCTCTCTTCGATACGCTCTATTTTTGCAGCGGTTAGGGAGGCTTAAACTAACTTATAATCTTAATCTTAATCTTTAAGGTGTAGACCATCATGTTCAAAGCTTTCTTCGCATGATTTGTTTTTGAATTGACTCTCAGTTTCTCAATAATCGATTTCAAATCGTCTGCGTGAGGGAAAATTATCTACTTCGTGAACTTTATTATTCCGCTTATGGATAATTTAAAATCGATATCTGAAAATTTTTGTGAAGTCAAGAGAAAGTAAAATAAATCTTCGAAGGCTACTGAAGAATAGCTGTTATCAAACATATTATATCGAGTGAATGCGCATGTTCTTTCCACCGAGCATTGCCAATAAATGTGTATTGATTGATCTCTGAACCAGCCTGTATAGCGAGTCACTCGTGAATTGGTCAACTCGGGATGCGTTAACAAATGTGGCAAAGGAATCTTACTGGCTTGTCTGCATCTACAACTCGCGGTAACTACAGCTCCGTAATGACATAATTAGAGTTAACTACTGACAAAGACTAGGAGTTCTAAGACAGGCTGTAGCTTGACTCATGGACGGTTACATGTTGGTGCTGTAAGCGTGATCACAGCAACTGAAGCTGATTGTTCAACATCAGGGCTTGCTTTGGAGTGTAACCGAGAGAACGGAGCTACTGCTTGAGGGAAACAAGTTTGCTGCTCAGGTTCTCGTGGTTGGCATCGCTAACTGCGTAGAAAGCCCTTGCAAGGTCAGCAATGAAGTTTAGTGCAAGTCTCAGAAAAGCTCTTTAGGCTGTGAAGCGTTATCGCCGATGTAAAGAGGTACTTATAGCCTATACCAGCAACGCCAGATAGCATTAAAAAAATAACCTGGTTTAGCAACCAATTTTTCCTTCTACACGACCGTAGAGTTTATTTGCGTTACTCATCCGGAGCAGATGCAACGGATTACTTCGTTGACTGGAGGGTCTTAAATTTATAAGGAACACAACTAAGTGCAACTCGAAGACTTGGAAAGCGAGCAGGTTGTCAGAAAAGATATCGCAAGCCTGCGATAAGCTTTGCATGTGGAACAGGAGGTAATTAATGAACTCTCTGCTACAGTTCTTGTCTAGATCGTTTTTTGAATTAATGATTAGTAGAGTTAAGAAAAATTTCACATCTTAAATACTATAGACTGAGGAACACTGAGCGCTCTACTCGAAAACATTTCCTTTGGGCATTTTTAACCAATTTGAACAAAGGCTACTTGTGAATGATCCTACTTAAACATGAAGAAACTTTCCTTCCAAATTGTGGTGGCGTGAAAATTTCACATCAGGAGCTGTTGAAGTCACTTTTTTTTTACGAAAAAAACGATGTTTCTGTAGAAATTGATTTTTCTTACTTTCTAAAAATATATACGTCGGTTTTCTTAGTATCGAGTATATCATTAGTCTGAAAATTTGAAGGCAGTGGTAGTATTGAGCGTCTGGCGCCATTTTTGTGTACATATTCTATAATTTTTAATTCTTAGTATTGACACAACTATGAACATCAGGAATTAATAGAAAACGAATTATAGTCTTTCAGTATGTCTTGGAAGACTTAAAAGCTCCCCGTTTGGTGAGTGGAATATTTGAGCTCCATCTCGTGAGGTAAATGTACCGAAGGATTATGTAGTTGTATTTGTATTCCTTTATGTTGTATACTTTTCGCGCTCGCGAGCGTAGACGGCGTTCCGAGCTTCAGTTCAGAGCAGGGTTGCGGAGTCGGAGGGATAAATTTCCGACTCCGACTCCACCTTTCCAGAATTTGGCGACTCCGACTCCACCTTCCCAGAATTTGGCGACTCCGACTCCGACTCCGACTCCACCTTATCAGAATTTGGCGACTCCGACTCCGACTCCACTTTTCCAGAATTTGGCGACTCCGACACCGACTCCGCCTATTCACAATTTTGTGAATCCAGCTCCACCTATTCATAATTTATAAGATGAATATTTGATTTCTTAACTAGTGTACACGGACCGTCAAAAATGACGGGATTATATACCTTTCTTCAACAAATTTTCGTTTGAGTGGAGTTTCTATGCTTAAGCTTATTCCAGAGGTAGCTTAACTTTCTTATTAGAGTAATAAACACTTAGAACACAGTATTTTTGAGCCGTAAGAGAAGTAGTTATAGTCATTCGTGTCGTATCCTACATACAGAAATTCAGCATTACTGAAGCAACTGCGAGCTTGTGCATGTATATTGTAGTATACAATAAAGTGTATTGTAATACAGTATATTGTAATATGCAATACAGTACATTGTAATATACAATACCCTGCCGAACTCGGTATCTACAATGCGAACTCGAGTATATAAGGCTCTGAATCTCTATAATTGTTTTGAAAGAGACTTATTATAGAGCACTTGTACAGCGAAAATGAGTGTATTAATTGACCGTGAACTGAAACCAAGACCGCCAGTGCTAATTTTTTCCTATCGATTCTTAAGAGCTTGACACGAAACGTATGAATAAACACACGATGGTCATTCTTAGTAGTAGACGGTTGCAGGTGTTGAAACCTGTCCATATGTTCATCATATTCTTTATTAACGAACGACCTTTAAATGGACTACAGAATGTTAATAATCAAGATACTAGTGTACATGATTGGCCAAAAATGACGGGATTCAGTGGTATCGTTTGAAAAAAATCTCAAGATAAAAATGACAAACAAATATATTCATCCTAATAGTACCCGCGATTAAAATACAGTATTCTCGTACTTGTGCACTGGTAAAACTCGTATCACAGATACGGTCATTAAGCATCTTTAAGAACGTCACAGACGCACACACCAACCAAGCATGCAACAACTGTGTGTTATAATTTAAAATATATAATATTGTCGGGCAAGAAGTTTTTAAAATTTTGTCATACCTTTTTACTGCGATAAGCCGCATTTTCTTGAAAATAGATTCGAGTTTCACGCAATGTTTTTTACTTATAAACATAAGTGAGCAGATGGCAGGCTTTTCATATTATTTCAATGGTATTTATGATACTGTCCAAGCAAGCAGATTCCCATTGTAATAACATAGGGGGAATTACGCACGAGAACATATACTTATTTATAAATTGACGGATACCTGGATTTTCATTATACCGGGTGCCCAACAAAAATGTCCCCGATTTTTATTTAATTATGTCTCCGATTTAAATTAACATATTTGAATTGTCTTTTTTCACAATTTCACAATTTGAATTGTCTTTTTTCACAATGTAGTAAATTATGTTTCCTTTTCGAATAATTTAAGTTTTTGAAAATCGGTTGAATAACCACTTTACAATGACCAATTTACTGAAAAAGGTAGAAAAACTAATTGTTTATAGGAAAAGTTTTTAAAACATTATTGATACTCTTCCTTATTTTGTACTTTCCATGAAACCGAACAAACAAAAATATAAATGAGTTGTAAATCATTACCGTAAATAATGTTTAAACAAATAAAGTAATTTAGTATCCTTCGACATACCCTCCATTTCTCTCAAGGCAAGTATAACTTCTAGCCACCATTGAACGAAGAGTTTTACGCATTGTTTCACCGTTTTCTTTCTTTCAGTTCTTCAAACATTATTATTGAAAACACTTGAAACTTGAAACCTCTCAGAGGGCTTAAATACTTGGTGGTATGTAAGATACATCGTTATTATTCTTAACAGTAGGTATTGAGAAATGAAGAAGAACACCAGTGTTGTTTTTAAAACTTTCCCCTTGAACAATTAGTTTTTCTAGACCTTTCAGTAAATCGATCATTATGAAGTGGTTATTCGACTGATTTTAAAAAACTTAAATTATTCGAAAAGGAAACAAAATTTACTACGTTTTTAATGAAAGACTATTGAAATATGTTAATTTAAAGCGGAGATATAATCAATTAAAAAGTCGGGGACATTTTTGTGGGACGCCCGGTATAGTGTTGATTGTTTTTATGCAATAAAAGGGCAAGTGTCTCCTTTAAACAAATAAATAAATAAATAAATAGGTTTCGATATTTCGTGTGCGTTATCTTTCCTATGTTATTACAATGGAATTTTAGGATTTAAAACGTAAGGGCAACTGTTCGAACATTTATTTCAAATACAGAAGAACTTCAAGGGAACAACAGCAAGTCGTTTCCCGAGATGCGCAAAAAAAGAAACAGCACCCAAGTTAGGCGTATCTTGTGGATGTCAACAGTACGCACAGCAACGTCCTCTGTAGTATTTTTATTATTAAATTCCTTTAAAATGGAGACCGAAGATCTTCTTTAACGCAAGGTTAGTTTTTAAAAACGAAACTCCCTAAAAATAGAAGACGACCAATGGACGCGGCCGGTCATCAGCACAGTACTCCGGTAGGAAATTTTAGAGGCGTTCTGAGTAGAGAGATACAGAGTTTTAAGATGTCTGGTCGCCGAATAGCTGAATATTGTATCTTATTGCAAGATTGCACATACCAATAATATTTTAACAATAATATAAATTAACAATTAATTACCTTGAATAATAAGTGCCAATTCAAGAGGCTGTAGGAGCCGGGTCGAACAGTTTAAGTCACAGAAAGAGACTGCTTTTTACGCAAGAGAAATAAGTTTGAGGGACCAGACCCACTTTTATAATATTAAAAGGGCGACATGCTGCCCAAGCAGAGTAAGCTCAAAGATAATCTAATTAGTGAACGCCAAAGCGTCACGAGTAATATTAATTTAAGCGATTCAAGGTTAATACAGGTCTGGTAAAAGCTCAAACATGCTTAATATTAGAACGTTTAAATTAAACACAAAAAATGAAACGATAAGAATCAGTTGAAAACAAAAAAATGAAGAACAGAAAGACCTAATTTCATCAGTTTCAAATTCTTGTCTGTGAACTAAGAGAGGCCAACTGAAGAAAACTTTTTCTTCCACAAATCCGCCATCAGAAATATGAAAGATTTTCAACAGGAAATTTCATTGAACAAATAAAATTGGCTTTCCGTCTTTGTTGGTTGGTCTGTCTCCCTTTCACGTTCATATAGATGCTGAATGACTGTATTTGGTATGCGAACTTCACCAGTGCACAAGTACTAAAATATTTTAATCGCGGGTACTATAAGGATGGATATATTTCTTTATGATCCATATCTGGAAGATTTGTAGAAAGACTAGTGAATCCCGTCATTTATGACGGGTCGTGTACGCAATTATGTATACTGAGTGTTTCAGAATACGAGGTACAAAGTTGCACATCAAGTAGAAATTGGCCAAATAAACAATTTTTGTTCTATGAAATTTTTCCCAAAAAAATCGGGGTTGTGATACATTAGCTGTTTATTGTTTTAAAGGATGAAATTTAATGGCACAATTACTCGCAATATTTATTTTGAATTTACTTTACAAAAATGGTTCAAAATGTGTTCCACCTACATCAATGCACTATTCGAATGTTAGCCTTAACTACTGCCGGATGTTAGGAAACACGCCTGGCATTAAGGGATCTCACCTGCAGCCACTGCAATTCTGGCCACAAGATCTTCCTCAGACTCAATGGGTGTAGCATAAACAAGGCTCTTCACGTGTCCAAATAATGAAATCGAGTGGGGTCATGTCAGGAGATCTAGGAGGTCATGTAACTGGAACATTGCACCCGATCAACGTAAATTCAAAATGAATATTTCGAGTAATTTAGTCATTAAATTTCATCCTTTAAAGCAATAAACGGCTAATATCTCAAAGTCTCTTTCTTCGGAAAATTTGACCTGAAAACTATGTCTTTATGTACCAGACCATAGCTTCAGGTTTTTCGCAAAGACTACTCATTGGAAATGAACCATAACCTAAAAACTAGAAATATTTATGATCAGAACATAACCTTAAGTTTCTGCAAAGACTAGTCATTATCAATCAATGCATCATTAAGAGCGTACAGAGTTACCACTCCTAATGTGAGTACACTGTATTCCATCAGCTGAAATGTTCTACCAGTTACTTGCAACACATTTACTACTATTTTCTACTGCCTATGTATTATTTGAAGGGGAAATGAACGAAACAGAAGTATACAGAACGAATTTGCAATGCTTTCAATTACTAATTCTTGCATTTTAACCGCAAAATATGCAAATTACTTCAGTACAATTATATTTCTTTCTCGTATGTATCATATATATATAGGTATGCAAACCCACAATGACTAGATAACAATGACGGTATTGGGTGATAGGTATAAATCCGCTGATTCAAACTTAAAACAAAATAATAAAAAAAAACATCGCGTATTTTTCAGATTTTCAGCAAAGTATTCTAACTCTGTTGTGTTTACTTTCAGTTTTAAACAATTAAAAATAATTTTCAGCCAAAATTCGAATCGAAGACACAAAAAAAAGCGACTCCAACCTCGACTCCACCACATCCGAATGAACGACTCCAACTCCGACTCCACCACCTTCGGAAAAGCCACTCCGACTCCGACTCCACCACACTTCAGAGAAGCGACTCCGATTCCGACTCCGACTCCTCCCTAAAACATGCGACTCCAGCGACTCCGACTCCGCAACCCTGATTCAGAGTGCCTTCTATTTGCTGCTGTGTGGGAAATCACATAATAATAGAAGGGCTCACAGCAGAGGGGAACGGTGAGTTGATCATTTCTCCCGCCACATCAAACCTTGAACTTACCTTTGAATCTAACAGTTATACATGGGCCTGAATCTAGATTCAACTCCAGAAGGGAACTTCCAGTACTTGTATCTGTCCTTTTGTGAGGAGTGATCGAAAAGTTTCCTGGCAAATTACTCAAAATACATTACTCATGACAGCTCATTTATTTTTCAAATTGAGATTCGCTTACATCTACACACTTCTGTAACCGATGTTTACACCGGTAATTTTATCTTTGTAGAATAATTACTGGAGTGCTGCCTCACACCGTGTTGTGACCTTTTTCGTGCGAGGGCTCAAAGTAGGGTAATAGTGACTGCTGTTGAGTTCAGAGAAAGAATGGCGGTGGAGTAGAATGATGGTGACAGCTGCTGAGTTCAGAGAGAGAATGTCGGTGGAGTAGAATGATGATGACAGCTGCTGAGTTCAGAGAGAGAATGGCGGAAGGAGTAGAGTGATGGTGACAGCTGCTGAGTTCAGAGAGAGAATGGCGGTGGAGTAGAGTGATGGTGACAGCTGCTGAGTTCAGAGAGAGAATGGCGGTGGAGTTAGGTACGTTCTGGTAAAAGTCCCTAAATTCAGCGAGGCTACCCAATAACATTTTTTTCCCCTGTTGAGATATTGACACTACATTAAAGTTTTATTTTAAAGTCGTTAAGCCCTAGCCCAATACGATACTAATTCTAGCAAGAAATAATCACCATTACCATCCCTGAACACTTGCAAATTAAGTTACGTTAAGCCTTTTACTTCTAGCTGGCGGTGTAAAGAATTACGAAATTGAGCTGCGTTTCCTCTACAAGTACGAAATCGCACTTAGAAGCAATTTTATTGCTAGGGTAAGATACTGAGATGAACAGTAAAATTTAGGAGAATTGCCAGCACTCACTAAATCTTCTTTCCCACTAAGACGGTCATTTGAATAAAATTTCCTTTTTATTATTGTCAATTTCAGCTACTTGATCCATGACACGTATTTCACACCTCAATTTTATCTTACCCAACCAAGATTGTGTCATTTTTATTGCATTCGTATATCGAGTATTCAGTGTTGAAACTTTGATCCTGAGGTATAATTTGGGAACTTTTTTCTTGGCATAGGAAGGATTTTTTTCGTTCTCCAAACCTCTCCAGCTGTCGTCAAATTTCTTAATTGTAAAGAACAAGCGTTTGCTTTAGAGTGCACGTGATCCCCGTCTATGAGTAAAGCAATTCATTTTACGGGTCAGGACTCTAATTGTGCTTACCCTTTGTAGTAAGCTACTACTGCAGAGAATAAAAGTCAAAGCGAATTTTTTAATAGTATCCTCAAAAAAAGCAGGTAGACAGAAATACGAGAATTAAGCACCTTGACAAAATCGAGGAAGATCTTCTAAGCCTAAATGGGGACATTTGCAAAGGCCAGACGACCGTCCGCAGAGCGAAAGCAATTAAGGGCCTGGAATAACTTCATCGCTCGCTGGTTAGTCCCTTGTAATAAAAGGACGCAGGCTCGTGGTGCGCTTTTTGAGTTAAGAGCATACGTAGAATAATTTACGCGTGATAGAACGTGTTATGTTGTGCTTTGACCGTATTATGCGCTGTCCAATCGCGAAGCTGAAATCAGAGAGGACGAGGCAGCTTAGTTCATTTTATTATTTACCTTCGAGAAAAACTTAAAGCAACGACGACGAGGAACAGCGCATTCTCAGGCGAGCTTTTCGATGTCTAATGCGACATGATTCAGCAAATTCCATCTGCGCTCGTAGGATTAAATTGGGTCACTATGTTTGTTCAGTGAAGTAGGTTCGATGGTGTTTTGATCGCGCGTCGAAAATATTTCAGCACAGTTTAAGAACTAAATATGATGGCAGGATGTAATAGGAGTTATTCCATGCCATTTTCTGAAAATATCCGACGTTTGGGCTATTGCAAATGCATTTCAAGTTGAAAATTATTTCATTCTGCGATGTTTTCCTCGTATTATCAGAGTTCTCGCACTGCATTATAAAAATAGTGCAAATGTCACGTGGGGGAGAAAATGAACATGAAATAATTTAATTAGTCTCTCCATTCTGTTCATTTATGTATACGACAGAATAAGTATGCAAAGAATCTCATTTCAATTTCAGCGCTCACGGAACAAAGTCTGCAAATTTTTTTGAAGGAAACATGCCAAGACTTCTGTTTCATTCAGAAATGACTGTAGAAACTCTACGAAAATTAATTTTCTTCCGTCCGAAAAACGACAGCATTCGAGGCGCTCATAAAAATATTTCGTAAGTCGTGTAGAATTTAGTGCGGAAGTTCACTCGAGTTCGACAATGATGTAATTCTTTATCGTTTTAGTAGGGGGCGAGAGTTCTGCTGTTCAGACAGCAATTCGGCCACGCTCCATTGCCTGTCTCAGTTTTCAGACGAGCCCGCACTTCTGCCCAATGTCTTCGCCTGCTCCAGTGAAGAAAATACAAATGTTCGTTCAGACTGCAGGAAATTTGCGAGCGATTGCTATTCTTCATTATTTTTAACGTTTAATTGCTCCTCTCAAATATTTTTGCTATCGTGATCAATAAACTTCAGTTTTTGAACTGACGTATTTTTGGGTAGCCTCTTCTAAACACTCTCCTTCCCCTGTCATATCGTGCCTCCATTAATTGCCACGGTGCACAGCGACGTTCGGAACACATGTCTTTATAGTTTACGGGCAACACGAAACAAGTGATGTATCTTTCTGTGATGCAAACGCCTTATTTTCTAGTAGCTTTGTATGTCGGTCCGTAGTTTGTCTGACGAAATAAGACATCGCAATCAACGTTTTTAGTAGGCGAAACTTTATTCAACTTCATCATTGAGCCTATTGCGGGATCCTTAATCACTAGATAATGACATCCAGTTTTTGTTATAGAGAAAATGAAGTGAGTGTGGTCTTTGTTCAGGCACAAAAGGCGTCTTTTGTTATTCTTTGTATATAATAATAACTTTCAGGCCATATTTACTCAATAAAATTAAATTGAAATATTGTAACTGCATTGCCGTTTTTTCATACGACGGCTTGAACTAGGCTAGTCACCTGTCAAATTAAGTAGATGTAATTTCGAAATGAAGCACCATAATTGCAATAACGAACGGTGAAACAAAACAATCTAACACGTCGTAGAGCCTCGCTATCGAGGAGGAATCATATTTATGTACGGAAAGTTGATCTGCAGAAGTAAAATTATTATTAGAAAACTTGTGGTGATGTTTACGACGCATGTTGGTAACCTCACCAGCTAGTTTATCTCCCATGAATATCTCATTGCAGCCGTGAAAACGATGAGATTCTGTCTGCGAGTTACATAACAAAACAACACTGTACTGTGGAATGATAATATACTGTTATTCTGAGTGTTATATTCTATCGAATTTTGGTTTAAAGAAGGTTCACCTTAGCTACCTGCCACAAAATTAGCAGCATTGGTTGTTAAAGTCTGTTAAGGATATTGTAATTTATGTGAATGCTTCTGTTTTTCATTCTGAACTTCTCTCCCACATGTAGGAAACCGACATACAACGGAATCCCTGATTTCACTATCATTTCAATTTTCAATTTATTATTCTCATTTCATCATTTTCGATCGTCGTTTCGTGTTCAGTTTTATTGAAATGATTTTACCCGTGTTTTTGCTGATAAAAGTTCTGGTTGTGACCTTAAAATCACCAAAAAGGAGATCATTCAGAACTGTCAATATATTGTCTTCGAGGTCAAACTGAATGAATCGCTAACTTAAGCTACATTCAATTAGAATGATGTAAAACTTTATTCTCTGGAGGTTTGATTTTTACAATTTCGTAATTTGGCATAATGTTCTATTTCATTTAAAATAGTATTGAATTTGAAGATGAAGAACTGTTCAAAAGTTAACTTCCAGTTTACAATAATCTCGCCCTGCCGCAGGTGCATTGATGGTACTCGTATGTATAGGAAGTTAATACGTTGACTGTGATGGGTTGAAGTTCAATATTCACCTCAAATTCAAAATAATTTGTAGTTAGCAGTTCTGAAAATAAGAAACATAACCTGGATCGTGCCTTCATTTAGCTTCAGGTATTTATGACAAATGTGCATGTGACTACTACAGCTTTCTAACTTTAATTTAAAAAAGCTCAAGTTCAATTAAAAAAAGCTCAAGTTTAATTTAAAAAAGATCAAGTTTAATTTAAAAAGTCTCAAGCAGACTATATTCAAAATAAAGATCAAGCTCAATTTGGAAAAGCTTTTGTTTCTTAAATTGCATACTTATGTAATAATAATATAATTGACGTTTATTCATGAGAATGCATATTTATTTAAAAGTACTGGCACTGAAAATAGAGTAAATCGAATATCAGACAAACCAAGCTGCTGTAATTTTGTACTCAATTTGACGTTCTTTAAGTTTTACCTATGAATCATTTACTGAACAGATCATCGGTACTTTTAACTATTGACAAAAATGATGCAAACAAACTTCCTGTAATAAGTAACTGTGGGACAATTAGCAATCTGAACTGACTGAAAAATTGAACATTACTGAGCTTCAACTTTTCAGTCAGTGCAGATTGCTAATTGTCCCACAGTTACTTATTACATAAAGTTTATTTGCATCATTTTTTGTCAATAGATAAAAGTACCGATGATCTGTTTAGCAAATGATTCATAGGTAGAACTTAAAGAATGCCAAATTAAGTACAACATCACAGCAGCTCGCCTTGTCTGATATTCGATTTACTCTATTTTCAGAGCCAGTACTTTTAAATAAATATGCCTTCTTACAAATAAACTTTACTTATATTATTATTACACAAGTATGAAATTTTAGAAACATAAGCTTTTCAAAATAGAAATTCATCTTTTTTAAATATAGCCTTCTTGAGACTTTTAAATTAAACTTGATCTTTTTTAAATTAAACTTGAGCTTTTTTAAATTCAACTTGAGCTTTTTTAAATTAAACTTGAGCTTTTTTAAATTGAGTTTGACCTTTTTTAAATTGAACTTGACCTTTTTTAAATTGAATTTGACCTTTTTTAAATTGAATTTGACCTTTTTTAAATTATACTTGAGCTTTTTTAAATTGAACTTGAGCTTTTTTAAATTAAAGTTAAAAAGCTGTAGTCAGTCAGCAGCATTGTGAAAATTCCATCATTGTACACCGCGGGCTCACATCGTGACCAACGCATTGAGTACCTCAAGCGAGGTTTTTAAGATAATGCTACGTTCCACGGTTGTGAAGTAACTCACGACAAACCGAGTGCCTCAAGTTAGTTGCAGATACAGCGACAATGCGAGGTGCAACTGCACGGAAATTAGTATGCTATCTCCGCCACAATTGTCTTCGCTTGTTAAATATTTGTGGTGACATAGCACTTAGTACGCTTTCGATTCTCGAGCTTGGTCTAAAATATCATTTCATCTCGATTTTCTAAAACTGCCTTCAAATGCACTAGAATGTTACGTCAATGCAATCCAAAGGAGAGAAACTGCTGCGAAATATATTCCGTTACGCACAAACATGGGATTCTTTAATGAATATTTGAGCCCTCATTGGATGCAATTATTGTATTTATGGGACTCGACGCTTACGGGGAGAAAATGAGAGGTCCCAAGCTGGGGGTTAGGTGAGCCTTACTTTCGTTGAAATAGAATAGGTTATTTTTTTTGTAACATACCATCTTTTTACGGTTCCTAGCAGTCTTGTTTTGAGTTCCTACTTCTTTCATCTCGACTTCAATCTAGCTCCGTTAACTTGCGTTCTAACTAGCTGTTTCTTTGGGCAGGGAATCTTGCGATGGAAACACGCCTGTTTCATGGATTCCTCATTCTCTTACATATAATACTCATCATCAGCACAAAAGTAGCACCGAAGTCATGAAAAATTCCTAACTTTTTCCTTTTTCTATTTCTTTCAGGACTCCTTCATTTTTTTTGCGCTGGTGGTTGGTGTTATTCCGAGCTTTCAATTTTAATAGGAGGACTCCTCGAGGGCATACAACTTTGTTTTTCATGAGGAATTAGCGCTCTCAAGAGATAGATACGAGATTGCGAGCTGAAGCATATGTGGACCTCCCTTCGTTGAAATAGAATAGGTTCAGGTTAGTTAGCTATGGTACCAGCAGGCATAGCCTCCATAGTTAAATTTTAGGGTTGGGTTTCAGGCCCCTCGGCCTTTACGGTAAACTGGTGGATCGTGAACGGGCAGTACTCCCTACAAGGGAAATTTTGACAAATCAGATGTCTAAACCCACCCAGACCGCTGTACCGAGCTTGTGGTAATTTCCAAATCTGTTGTTATATCTTTGTACCTAATTTTCGGTGCTTTGTCTAGTATGCGAAAAAAATGCATCACAAACTTGAAATAATAATCGACCAATCGTGGTCAAAATTCATGGTCAGCCATTATCAATGTTTGTCCCCACGTGTTTGTCGTGACTTTCTGTGGTATAACGGTTACCGATTAGATTCAGGGCCTCAAGCACGGTATAGGGTTGATTAGCAGAGTAGAACGTAAATGATAGTAAAATATATTTTTAAATTTGTTGTGGACTACCATTTTTTTGGTTTTCTGTTCTGTTCAGCAGCTATTACTGTCCTCTTCGACTTGAATCTTGTTTGAAAAACTTACGACTTAACTTGCTGTTTCTGCGAGCAGGGTGAGGGGACACACCTTGTGCACTGACTCTATACGTGTTCTACAGTCCGTACACTAAATTGTCACTTATCTTCCCTCTCTTGAGATCGCATATGTTGCGGCTACAGTCTTTAACTACAAGTAGTCTAGGAATAATTGTGTTTTGATGTCATATATGTCGTGATTAAAAAGGCTTAAAATACCGTATCATCTGTGGTTCTAAACATGACGACTTCTACTATAATTGTGATTTTTATTTATTATTTTATATTTTTATTGTATTGCGAGCAACGAACGTTCCTCTCAATGTTCTCGGTTGCCAATATTTTGTTGCAGGCCCATGATGACCGACGCTTATTGTAGTAGTAATAATGTAAAGAGAAAGACGTCTTTTCCTGTATCAGGACATAAGTCACAGCGTTCTGAACGCCCTTCTTTCTTCCCTGTGACGCCATTGCTCTTCCAGAATCAATTTTAGAGCCAAGAGCCCACCTTCCATATCGCTCCAAGTGGGACGGAATAAAGGCACTTCCGTCTACGTTCGTGGCGCTCGTCAGGTATCAAGTCTCTGAATTCTGCGAAAAGGGGAAATCGGATTTGATTGCCGAGCTGGCGGTTCAGCAATGAAATGTGAAGGACGGCTGCTCTCGCTCCTCGGCAAATATTCTGCACATGACAGTGCGCTAGTTTCATGGTTGAAGTTTCCGCCCTTCTAGTGCTTTTTGTTACTTTTACAGGATATTATTTCTGCAGAAGATTAGTCGCATGAAAGCTTTTAGGCCTGGGTAGGTTGGGCCAGGGAATATCAAGAACTAGTCGTACTTGCATAATGATGGATATCAAATAGTTACAGTTATGTCCATGACTCTGGCACCGTTCTCTCCAATGTTGTTGTACTTCCTATACACAACGCTGGCTTCCTCAAGGGTTTAAGACTATTGTATCTATAGAAATAAGAGCTCACAGGAAGATGATGGGAAGTTCGAAGCTTAAGGTTGGGTAGGCTTTTTGTAGAAATAGAATTGATTTTGTGATCGACTATAATTTTCGATTCACTACTGTCTTGTTCAACAGCACCTAACAATATTATCTTCAATGTTTGTTTTGCTACATAAACTTCATTCCTTACTTGCTGCTTCTATGCGCAGGAGAGCTAGTATGGAAACACACTTTGTGAATAGGTTCCCCCGTCCACTTAACTTAGAACATCTTCATCCTTCCTCTCTTAGAACATCTTTGTTTCGATTATGGAGGCTTGAGTAAATTTCTCTCATACTATGCTAAAACCCTACACTACGGCGCATTACAAGTACCGAAATCATTAAAGATCCCACCTGTCAAGTTGAAGTGTTTCTACTGGGTGGAAAATTCTTAAAGGAAAAGCTTGACTCGCTGCATTCTCGAAGTTTCCCGTTTCTCATCTAATTTAAAACATTTTTAAAATAACGAGAAACTTTGAAGAAACTATACTCATGGGACTTCATGGTTGAAATGGCTTTTCATAACATTTTGTTGTAATCATCATCGGCATCCTAACCTGTATGAATTCATTCTTTACGAATTTGTACAGGCTAATTGAATCATTTTAGCAAGTCAGCGGTTCCTACGTTCAATGAAGCCTATGACGACTTTATGCTAGTTTGCTTGGTGAAAAAATGCTGTACTACCACAGCTAGGAATTTTAGGCTAGATCTTGCAGATGTAGTGATCTTTGAATTTCTTAAACAATCTATAATAAAGGCTAAGGTCTCATTCTTGTTGAAAAGAACCGCAGCAATTGCTATTTAAATTGTTTAATGAGATGTGAAACCAAAAAAAATAATAAATAAAAAATGATTTTTCTTCTCATATGCTGAACATGTTTAAGCCAGTGATCCGGAAGCTGCCCTACATTTGTTAAAGTTATTATTTTATCTTAATTTTTACCCACTGCTTCAACATCGTTTGCTACGGGGCTTATGTTAGGTCATTACTATTTCCCTGCTGTTGCATTAGTTGCTATAATCTTATGTTTCTTCGGTTCGTGTTATGTCTCTTACTTATCGCTGTTTATCAATGTTCAAATTTGTTTTCATCATCGATGTAAGTCGCAAATCGTATTTGACCACATTTTGCTATTTTTAGGTTCTACATATTAATCAATCAAAAGAAGTTTCCATTTCCTTCCCCGAGAGCAGGAAGCAAGTAGTTTCAGTAAATACATAAATGTATTTCAATTTATACTTAGTAGCATGCAGTACTTCATAAGATCATACCTTCAGATGAGTATTAATCGGTTTGAACATTCATATCCGCTTATCTCGTAACAACCCCTCAGGGGGATACAACTATTGTATCTATGGGAATTAGCGCTCCCAGGGGAACATATGTGGGCCCGAGCTAAAGGTTAGGTAAGCTTCCTTTTTCTAATAATAAAATAGGTTTTTGTTTTGTTACGGACCATCTTTTTTCGGTTCACTGCTGTCCTGTTTTTCAGCACCTACTACTTTCTTCTTCAACTTTTTTCTTGTTTCATGAACTTCTTTCCTAGCTTACTGTTTCTGTGCACCTTGTGCATAGATTCCACGTTCCCTCAACTCCATACTAAATGGTGCCTTCCTTTTTTCTCTCTTGGAATATCTTTATCGTGGTTAAGGGAGGCTAAAACTTTCTTATATAATTATTTATAATATATCTCGTAACAAACAGGGGATTAAGACACTCAGAAAAAGGTCACGAGCTTTATCACCCAGTGAAACTACTCTGACGAGCCATCGTCTGAGAATTGTAAGGAGGAACACATTGCTGTTAAATGCATTCGATAAACTCAACTTGAATGGATCAAGCGCGGAATTCAATCCCTAGGTACCGAGGAGCAATAGTAACGTGGGGTAACCATGCGATTAATTCCAAATTGTAGACATTATGACGGTTGGTTTGGGAATGTCCTTGCTATGGAAGATTCCCAGAGCACAAATTTAAATATAATTTCGATGCTACTTCAAATGTCTTCTTGATGATGAGGCTAAGCGTGTAATATCTGGAAGATGCGCTTTATTGACCATTCAGTCCTAAGTCGACAAGTGGCCGGAATTATTGTCAAAACCGAGCCTCCAACATTGATTGCCACACTGATGAGATAGAAATGCGCCTTCACTGGCGCTCCCCACATGGAGGAGACACTGCAAGCACACGCTCAGTTGTACCCTTTAAGTGAGCCTCAGCTTGACTGAGGGTAATTTGCTCTGAGCCTCGTGCCTGGTTGTTACGAATACAGCTGCCACAAGAAATAAGAGCTGAATTTTAGACACAGACATAAATATCGAATGCATACCAATTCTACGGATAATTTGTTTCGTTTAAAAGATTCTTCACTCAGAACGTAAGTACTCTAATGACCAGAGGAGAAAGGATAATTATTCTTGAAGATGGCGTGTGTAATTTGTCGCTGTAGCGAGGTGGAGGATGAAGAAAGGAACAGTAGCGACGCTGGCTTCTACGATCGGACGAGGATGATATGTTCAGTCCACGTCGACTCACTTTCGATGAAAGACAGCTGGGACGCCGGTTAGTATAAGATATTCGTGATGCGAAAGATCATCTGAAGATAGGAGATTACACAGATTAGTTTGACGAGAACATACCTCTCACGATGTCTCGAGATGTTTGCGATCCCTTGCTAATTGGCATTAAAAAATGATTCCCGGATTGGAAGAATGCCATAACTCCTCACAAAAAGGTAAATAATGGTGTAATATAAGACTTAATATTATAATAAAAAATACACCGAAAAAACCTATCGAAATAAATTCTTTCAACAACTCACCAAGTTTCGATTCCATAAGGACTTACAACTACTAATCCGTGTTTCTGTGTCCTCGAGGCAGGACCTGAATATTAATTTATGTATTTGGGATATAATTTGCTCGGGTGACATGCTCAGAAATGTACTCAACTAAATTACACCCTAACACTCTATTTTGAATTTGATCTACTCTAATCAATCACACTTCTGATGCCCTATTATTAGTCAGCCAATTTGCTATCTCTGACACTTGTAATTATCATCAGTTATTGAAATATGGATTCAAAAGACGGCAGAATTTAAAAGCAGATTACTAGAAACCAAACACATATGAATAACAAGGTACACAATGGCTGACTTTCATTAGCAGAATAATTTTTCACACTTTGAATGCCTTAATTTAGATGCTAGTTTTCCTTATTCTTATTCCAACATCAGTTTCGGATTTGAACAGTGTAGGCACCGTGCTTAGTCCCTGAAATTTTCAAGGAAGGGAACTTGTAGCGTGTGTTGTTTCTTTTCCCGACTGCGGAGCACCTCCGATTAAGATACAGATGTTTACTCTTTGTAATAACACCGTCCACCTGTATGTAGGAATTGAATTCTATTTATTACTTCCGACTCGCTTTTGAGTCCTGATCATCGTATGTTTTTCATCTTTTCCATGTTTAAATAATTAATTTTTCCTAAATATTTTTATAGCACACACTTTCAAACAACTTAATGCAATCGAGATGATGTTATTAAAACAACTTTTTTTCGAAGTTACCCAGAAACATGTTAGCATAGTCGATTGTTATCAATCAATTTCGATGTTTAGAAGTTGTTACTTCTCGATGGAACAATGACGGATGGTTGCTGGTTAGGTATTTGTATTATTGATTTTTTCTCGAACACAACTTCTGCGAGACACTAATTCCAGTGTTGTTGTCATTGATTTCAATTTATCTTTCTTTCTTGATCGATTGAACCTTCCTTACACGCCGCGCAGGTAGCATTTTATGATCAATCCTTTCTGTTGGTCGCTCTAAAAATTGCCCCTATTCTTAACATTTTTCTCAAACACATTGTTCCTCCTCAAACTTAACCTGTTAACCGTCAGTATAGATATTGTCTCTAGTAGGTTTTATTTTCACTATTCACTTGACTAGCTCACGGTAAGTGTTCTCTAATCGCATCTGTCCAGGTAAGTACGTAGATGCAAGTTTTTTTTTTATATATCTATAATGGTCACTGTTTACATGTCAGTACGGTAAAACAATTGAAGGCTGTCACTGAGATGCCTGTGCAGAAGCGCCGAGATTGCACCGTCATGACGGTTAACAGGTTAAGGAAACTTCTATTTCATGTTCAGCGATCGGAGAACCTAATTCCCTCTGAGTCTGCTTTAGAGAAGTCTAATAAACAAGGGTTTTTGGAAGGCCTGTTTCTTTTAGCTAAATTCCCCGCCACCCACATCATAAACTGTAAGAGAGACCTGTTTCCCTCACATTTTTCTTACTCAATTTATGAGACATTTAAATGGCCTTGCCCGATATCTTGTACAGGCTACACATTTTTTTTTTTTCAAGTTCCTATCCCGACCTGCGACCCCCGCCCCAGTGTGGGTTCGGTGTTCGCTATATCGTGCTCCCCTTATTCTAGTGAACAAACCAGCGCTCGATCTCTTGCGGGGTCTCAGAACATCTAAGGTTTTACGAAAAAACGTTTAGATTGCTGATATTGGTTTCCTTAATTTAATAACGTTCTTACGTAATCCTATTGGTCATATTATTCGTAAACGCAAGTCAATATTTTCTCCATATTTTTTTCACGCAAAATGCTTAGGTGCGTTGGCCACACGCATTCCTCCCTCTTGGAGTTTTTTCAATTACCTAAATGCGATATTTATGGTTGTGTGAACCACAAAAAATGATCTGGGAGTTATGTGTGCTAACGCAATTCGTTTCCGATGATGGTTCTTTCACCGAGCAATTTATTGTGCCAAAGTAATGGCGCAGAAGAACGCTGAAATCTCAGGAAATTGTATCACGAGTGATAACGCAGATTAACAACACTTATCATTTTGCTTGCTTCGTGTCAAGGTAATCAGACACGGTGCGGTTGAAGAGTGAAGCTCAGATTCATGTAGCAACAACGAACTTATCGCCTCAATTTAAAATGCGCAAAGTTTGCCTGCAACAGAAGTCAGTTACACCTGAGGTCAAACGCTGCTCCAAGTCGTCAAGAAGGTCTACAATTGCTCACCAGAAATTCAGCCTCAAAACTTCCTCCTTGGCTGCGATGCCTGGAAAGGTTGAGCCAAAGTTTAGGCCTCAGCGCAGCGACTCCGCTTTGATTAATTAAATTTTTGCGGAGATGTGAAACGGGCTTCTGGGTAATCGTAGAGAATTTCCGGCTCGTGCTCATGGCGCGTGAAGGAAATGGCAAGAATATTAATTGAGGTTGTGTGGCGAAAGTCTGTTTCAATTACGTGGCTTGAGACGCTGCTCGTAGTTTTTTATTCCAAATTTGCAGCGCTCTGTACATGTTCTTTCTTTCTACTCAAAGCGTTTCGTTTAAGAGAAGTGGGAGGTCTTGCATTTCGTTTTAAGGAAAAAATTGTATGAGAGATTTTAGAAAAACTCATGTCGTATGTTACCTCCATTATATTACCCCAAAAGCTCATTCAAAATCACTCTCCGTTACCCTAAGGCAGTGTGGCGCAAAGACGAGTATCGGTCTTCCTTGCAGTTTACTCAATCTCCTTCCTTTTATTTTGCAGGCTATGACTAGAAATTAGATGGTTCATGCGCACCTGAGCGAAGCTCTTAACTGCCCATATTTCAAACTCGCCGACACCCTGTCGCGCAACCAATTAGGAGCCCCTCCAGTGCCTTGGCTCTCTCGCACGGGTGTTGCGCGCTGCCTTGCGTTATTGGCTCGGCCTCAGCAGACGCGCTGTAAAATGGTGCCGTGTTCGGGTGGTTGCGCTCTGATTTGTTGTAGCTCCGAGAATTTTGAGAATGGTTTTGAATTATGGCTAATATTGGTAAATCGAAACACAACTATTTTGAATTGGTGCAAATTTTAATAAAAAGGACAGTAAATGGTTTTGAATTAGCGCAAATCTTAATAAATTAGGACAGAAAATGGTTCCGAATTACGGTAAATATTGGTAAATTAAAACAGAAGCCGAATATCAGTTGGTGTATATTTTAATAAATCGATACAGAAAATGGTTTTGAATTTGCGAAAATCTTCGTAAATTAAAAAAGAAAATGGTTATATATTCGAGCAAACTTTGAAAACATGGTAATGTAAAGCAAAATGAATTCCTGTTGGTGTAAGGACCTTTAATGGTCAGAACCTTTAATGTTCTGAAGACTCAGCAATTATTAAATTATGAATATTGCTCCCTGAACACCCTAAGATGATGGTTTGGAGGTAGCACTAGACATCATGTTTTGAGTTGACCCGAGTCCTAGTAATTGCCCAGTCTAACTTTTTCACCGCCTGTATGCATGTTTTTCTCCATCTAAGTGATTTAATCGCTGAAATCGCTTAGGCGGTGAAAAACATGCATGCAGGCGGCGAAAATGTGAGACTGGGTGATAAAATGCAATGAACGATTGAAGCCGGGGTCTGCATTGTAGTGGGTGTGGTTCGGCCTACATTACAGGTGACTTATTTGCATTGGGAATTAATTTATGGGAAAATTAGTTGAGAGAAATATTTATTCAGCTAGATTATCTTACTAATGATTTATTCACTGCACTCGTTGAATTTTTTCCCGAATTCACATCTTAGCGTTAGCCGTTTCGCGAATTCCGGATTGTAAAATTGTCACCTAATCAGATATTTTATGTAAATCTATGCAAGTTTGCTGACGTATTGGAATTCATTGCAGAGGGGAAACAATTGTTCAACCCAAAATATGAAAAAATTACAATCATTCGTTCAATTCACTATTAGTATTTGGCTAAATTATCATTTCTAATGTTTTCGCTTAAATTTGATTTTTAAGAGAGAATTTGCGAATTAAATTGTAATTAATTACAGTTTTTCAGAGGGGCAAAAAATTTCGTGCAATCGCTCGTGCAAAGAATGTTTAAACATCTTGAGTGCATCGTGATTTCCTACACAATAGAGGAATAAGTCGCTTTAAAAAGTATGTTCCGAAATGCTAAATAAATCCCCAGTCATAACTCACGGGAAGATAAATTACTTTCATTCATCTTCTGTAAAAATCTCAGATACCACACTTCCCAATATCCGTACCCAGAAGCCGCGCCGGTCAGACTTGGTTTCAACAATCACAGTCGTAACGGGTGAGCAATCTGTAGGAAAGCAACCCCAAGAACTGAGGGATTCAGATGCGTGGAGCATGAAGGCAGCCTTTATAGAGCGTACAACCTTCATTAGGCCGTGCACGAGCTGAGTGCTCGCCGCAGTCGGCCGAACAGTGATTGACGCTTTCGCAGAACGGGGAGCTGTGAGCTGGGATCTTCGTAATGTATTCTCCCGAGAGTGATTTATGAATCCCTCAACTGAAGATTAAAATCGGATGAGCATTAAGGATGAGTGATGGAGAGACGATGTGGAGCTACCATGTGTGAATTATCGGGGTGTCACAGTCTCGAAGTGGAGCTAGTCGGCCGGAGGTAATGCTTTCTCTATCTCGATGTTGCTGCCAATGCCGCTGCCATGGCTGAGAACGGCTGAGTTGCGCGGTGTGTGTTGAGAGCTGAGTGCTTTGAAAGGACTCTCAGGTTGACTAGTGGCAACTTCTTTCCGGTCTAACGTTTTC
The DNA here is from genome assembly GCA_030386875.1 of Morinoia aosen. NCBI lineage: Eukaryota > Metazoa > Arthropoda > Malacostraca > Amphipoda > Talitridae > Morinoia > Morinoia aosen. Next base: position 59,430,047 of record CM059579.1, on the reverse strand, counting down.
GCCTGTGCATCTGTAATTTTAGAAGCCCAAGTGTCAGTTCTTTCTTGGCCGGCTAAAATTATAGATGGATCGGCAAAAAAGTTGGACTGGATTAACATGGTTAGCTACGGTCTCACGAAGTCATTCGCTGTTTATGGGGGTGTGTGAGTCACGCGCTCAAATTTAGTTTCAATAACGTGAGCTGGCAGAAAAATAAACGGCAGGCTTCATTAAAACTTTCTAGATATACGGTTCATTAAAACTCTTATTTAGTCGGCACTTGAATTTGTTTAGTTTTATTCACAGTAAAATATATTATAGGAAATCAAAATTCGGAGATTGATGCACAGCATATTTAAAAAATCTGAACTACACCAAAGGTCCTTATTCTGATTTTCAATACAGTACTATAAAGTCGCGAAAAATTCAAACGAAAAGTCTGCATAAAGTTCACATTTTTTCCTTTCAGTTCTTTATTCCTACCAGCTCTAAATCCGTCCACAGTGAAGCCATGTGCAAGGAGTGAATTAATTGCATTATTATAGGCTAATTGTATTATAAATGTTCTGAAAATTCAATTTAATTGCCCCATTGAGAATTATTGCTTTCTATATTCACAAGGCAGTCTAACATCAGCCATTGCAGCCTCTAGGGCAGTGGTCCATTGGCTCCAGTTCCGCAGGCTGAACTCTTTATTGTCAGATTTTTTGTTCATATTACGATCATTACACTCAGAGTGATGAGACGGGCTATGTGACATCAGGTTGTCACCGAAAAAAACGAGAGAAAGATACTGCCACTCGGTAGTGAACTTCAAGCAATATAATTAGCAAGGTACAAAACCGGTAAGAAAGGAAGTATGTTGAACTCTCAACAGAAGTGGATTATGAAATTCACCGGGAATATTTGTGCTGAAGAAAAAAGTGTTGACGTGAACAGATTTGTTCGTTTTGTGGTGTTGGGAATCATGTAAAAATTGCTGGGAAAGAGGGAGATAACGCTTCGTATGAATATCTTTAGTTTTCGATATTTTGTGGATTATGAGAGAAAAGTCACATTATACTGAATCATTTCGTTTACCGTGTTATATAAAGACAAAAAAAAAATACTGATTTGAATCGCACTCGGCATGTGCCTTCATTACTGCTGTAGGAGAATTTGGGAAACGCATGAACATTCTACTGGAAAACGTGAGAAAATCCGTAAACACGGAATGTTCAGAACATATCGTTGAAGAAACCGGTAGAAGCGCGGACGTTCAGCATACGAAAATTGAAGAAATTTAAAATCGCCCTGTAAACACTCCAAATCGAAATTCCAATTTTTTATGCTTCCGTACATTAAAAACAAAATAGAAAAGCACATGCGAAATTTCCCGTAGCATGCGTATATGCATTCATCAATTTGCTCACTGAAAAAATCGGCTACTTTGCGAACGCAGAATCCTTTCCGATATGAAAATCTTTCCTCCCACGAAGCCCATAGTTGAATCACATATGTATTACGAAGCCTGCGTAGTTCATGGTTTAAATGGGAATGTTGAAGTAATCACAATTTCTGCAGCGAGTTGAGAAGTGTCCGGGTTGGTAAATTCATCTGAAATCAGAGCTGCAATAAGTTCTCTCGATTGTATCATGGTTCTATTGAGCGCGAGAGACGAGGGCAATTAATTGCGATTGTACCGTCGTGTCAGAGCTCCAAAAAATCGAGATAACTTTTTCATTTGACCCAATATTGGCGAGTGGTAGTCTGGCAAAAATGGCAGCGAGAGAAGATATTCTCTCGGTGAAAATCTCTTATAGTGATGATAGACGATATCGACGCTCGGAACACGATGCTTGCCAAAGGATGGTCTGGAATGCCAGACCAATGACCTGTGAGGCCAAATGACAGCAGCAGTCTTCTCTGTTCTGCGAGACATTTTATATCCTCTTCTTTGAGATGTAACAAAAGGCAATACTTCCGAGCGTGTTTAGTTCAACAGGATGTCATTAGTATAGGGCATTAATTGTATTAGTGTTTATTTACTTCAAAAATATGAACATATTTTCCGTGAATGTCCTTCTACATGTTTCTTTGGAATTGTACTCAGCACTCGTACGGCTTTCCTGAGAGAAGCCTGCTTAACGATTTGAGAACTACAAGTCACGGTAAACTGCTGAGTGATATCATAAATGCTTTCTGTAGTTGTTGCACATTGGCATTGAGTGTAGGTGGGCTACAATAAATGAACTGAGAATTTCTTCCCTTTGGAAAGCTTTACTGTATTTCGTTTCCTTCTTAGTATAAAAGAAAAACCAGCGAAAATTACGCTCTGATTTAGCAGGTGAGCCAAATATTTTAACATGAAGTTAAAAATTACGTTTCAGTTAATTCTTCTGAGGTGAATTTTAAGTTGTCTTTTTTTCTAATAAGTTCTTAAAAATAAATGAAACTGAATAATTGTATTTTATTTACTCACCACACGCCACCAGTGGCGAGATAAGATACCATTTTTAGGGCAGAGTCGTTAATTTTACTTCTGGGTGCGCAGTGTTTTACATGCTTCATTTACGGATGGAGTATTCGCATGTAGGTATCGAGAATTGAAACACACGTGTACAGTAAGTTGTTTCTGAACATCTGAATTTTTCGTTTTTCGGGTATAAAATTACGTGCAAGTTCAAGCTGAATCTAAATTCCTATTTTTCTTTTTACTAGGTTTTCTCAATAATTTTCTAGTAAATCCCCCATTCGCTTCAAAGTATTCTTCATATCGGATCATTGAGTGTATTAGATGTTAGTAAGAAAAGCGCATAGAAAAAAATCGCTGGCAATTAGACTGCTGTGTTTAACACATTCCGACACTGCCAGTGTTTGCTTGAATTTCAATGCAGCGTTCCACTTCAAAGTATATAAGTGTGTTATTCTTATACTCACGTGTGTGGGCGTGAAGGAGGGTGCTCCAGCGTTGGTTCAGTTAAAGCTCTCGAGATAGACAAATACTCCAGTATTTTTACTCTGCAGCCGACGATCTGTTCGATGTTCCCGCGCTGTAGACGCTGTGATGTAGGCCTGACTTTATGGCTACTGGTTAATCTAATGCAAAATTATCCAACCAACATTTATCTCGAAATTCAGCAGGCCCATGTCTTTAGAGTCTTTAGAGTCACACAAGCTTTGCTGCCAATTTGCTGTCAATTGTTGAATTCATGTCCAGGAATGATTTCGGCAAAGCATTCACGATTTGCTTTAAATAAAGTTTCTTTTAATGAAAAACACAAACAAGTTACTTCATAACATTTGTTGTTGATTGTTCAAGCAACAATAGTTAAATTCAAATGAGCTAGTTGGTCTCAATATCTGTTTTTAGATCCCACAAAAATGACTAGTTTCTCTATGAGAACTAGCGCTCCCAGGAGGTAGATGTGAGGTCTCTAGCATTGGGATAGGTAGGCTTTCAACTACTGAAATAGAATGGGTGTTTTTGTTTTGATACAGACGCTCTTTTTCGGGTCACTGCTGTCCCTCTTTTAAGTATCTATTTCTTCCTTCTGCAGCTCTTGTCTTGTTCCATCAGCTTCTTTCTATCTTGCAGTTTCTTTACCCAAAGGGGGGAGACGGAGAATAATTTTGAAGATAGATTCAAAGTCCCTTAATTCCACACTAAAATGGTGCCTACGTTTTTCCTCTCTTAGGTGCCCCATCGTTGTGGTAAGGGGGAATAAATTAACTCATTATCTCACCTTTCTCACTATAATTTAGTTGTGAGAAGTTTAAGATACTGATTTTCATTCTGTCTCTGTTTTCCCATCAGTTCCTTTTCTCTTCAGTGGCTTTTCAGTACCTCCGTCTCATCATTTCACATGCAGGGCTCTCATACCACCACATCAAGGTTACTTATCATTACAATATCCCAGTACTCTTGGCAGCAATTCTACTTCTTCAGGCAATTTCTCTGCGTCTACAAGCCGCATTGCTGTCTTTTTCTCAACCATCTCGTTTCTTTTCCTACCATCCTGTTTCTTTCTCTACCGACCCGTTTCTTCCCCCTAAGATTCAGTTTCTCTCCTAACCGTCCCGTCTTTTTTCCCAACCGTCCTGTATATTTTCCCGACGATCTATTTTTTTTTAACCTTACCCATAATTCACAATCACATAATCATAATTGACTTATAATTATGGCGGTCTTTTTTTCCTAACAATACCGTCTCCTTCCTCAACCATCCCGTCTTTTCCTCCTGCACTCCCGTTTCTTTTCTCAACAATCCCATCTTTTTTTCAAATTGCCCCATCTCTCATTTCTAGTGCTCCGTCTTTCTTCACAACTGTCCCGTCTCTCTCCACAACTGCCCCGTCTCTCTCCACAACTGCCCCGTCTCTCTCCACAACTGCCCCGTCTCTCTTCACAACTGCCCCGTCTCTCTTCACAACTGCCCCGTCTCTCTTCACAACTGTCCCGTCTCTCTCCACAACTGCCCCGTCTCTCTCCACAACTGCCCCGTCTCTCTCCACAACTGCCCCGTCTCTCTTCACAACTGCCCCGTCTCTCTTCACAACTGCCCCGTCTCTCTTCACAACTGCCCCGTCTCTCTTCACAACTGCCCCGTCTCTCATTACAACTGCCCCGTCTCTCTCCACAACTGTCCCGTCTCTCTCCCCAACTGCCCCGTCTCTCTTCACAACTGCCCCGTCTCTCTTCACAACTGCCCCGTCTCTCTTCACAACTGCCCCGTCTCTCTTCACAACTGCCCCGTCTCTCTTCACAACTGCCCCGTCTCTCTTCACAACTGCCCCGTCTCTCTTCACAACTGCCCCGTCTCTCTTCACAACTGCCCCGTCTCTCTTCACAACTGCCCCGTCTCTCTTCACAACTGCCCCGTCTCTCTTCACAACTGCCCCGTCTCTCTTCACAACCGCCCCGTCTCTCCTTATAAGTGCCGCGCCTATTTTCCCGAAGACCCCGTGTCCTACGTACAATAGCCTCATCGTTGTTTCAAACAGGACTTTCTCGTTTTACGACAGCTCCCTTTCTTCATGGCAGAGCCCGTCTCTCTCCGCTCAAGAGCCTCGCTCTCTCAGCTCCCCCTTCTCTCTCTCTACACGCCGCCCCCTGCATGTTGCGCAGCGTGCTGTACATTTCAAAGTTTTTCGAGGCGATCAAGTTTCTTGTTAAAGTTCTTGTTGGCGTGATAGCTTCCGCATTGATATTAAATTTGTGACGAATTGCCTGACGCTTATCCAGGCGATACTACGCGTTTGTTTGGGCAAAAAAGCCAGGCGCCACTCTTCATTTATGATAGAAACGTGCATATCTGCGTGCGGGGGCGTTGATGGATCCTCGTCATTTGTCATTATTCTGGAGATATTTTATCTCGTTCCTTCTGGCGTTCCTCGTAAGTAAAGTGTTCTCACCTGATTTCATAAGTTTGGTCGAATAATGTAAGCGAAAATAAAACAGGAACTCACACATGCTCTGCTTAAATATCGAATGGGCTTTTTTACTTTCAAATAAGCACTTACCACAGTTATGGAACTTTGTTTCTTTCGCTGAATAGAACACCAATCGAAGAATACCTAAAAATTCAAGTCGTGAGAGCCAACAATACTATTCCAATATACCGTATTTTCAAATTAAACTCACCTCGGCTTCTATACCAATTATCCGACTCCTGAAACTGCTCTTGTATTCTGCTGAGAACCATTCTGAAGTTTGCGCTGTTATGGTGCGATGCTGATGCTGGCTGGCACTTGATTTAATGTCCACAGCACATGCGAGGCGGTACTTAGCCTTCATAAGCCCCAGTAATTTCAGTGAGTGCTGTTAGTCAATAAGCTTCATATGGCGCTTCTGTATTCATTAATTCACAACCTCATCGATCAACAGTGAGCTGCTAATATGTATCGCTGAGCTCACACACGTTCATGCACAAGCATCATTCAAACTTGTTAAGTTCGAGATAGCAGGCAAAGGGCAAGCAAATATTACCTTGAAACTCATGCTGGTCCGGCCCTGAGATGTTCAAATCCTGGAGTCTCGTTGATGTGCTCCGGCGCTCGAGCGTACCGAGGACGCAGTTGACATGTCAGTCAGAGCTCGGCTGTGGTCCAATATTATTTATGGAATGTGTTTCTGCCCTGCCTGCCCAGTAGAGCAGCGACCCACGGCGTTCCTGGCTCCGGTCTGATCAATATGCCTGGGCTGACTCCCCACAGAGCTCTGGCCTGTCTTATTACTCTCGTGTGGCTGTTAAGCCGCCCTGCCCATCGTAGCAGGGGCCATGCTACTAGCATTTACTGCAGTCACCCAGCTGCGGGACTTCATTTCTCTCTGGGTATGTGAACCAATTGGAGAAAGCTCAGTTATTTTAGCTATTATAGTACATTTCGTATGTTGCTTGCACTTCAATTAGGAGAACGTGAACCCATCCTAGTTTTTAGATTGTTTTATTGAGAGGAGAATTTATTTTTTGAACCAATTTACTCACTGAAGCGGGACAAGTGACGTTGCTTTTTATTCAGCATCTATAGAAAGCAAAGAATGCTTTATTAAATAAATTATACGTCAACCATATACTCTGGTAATCCTAATTAGATATGCGACGAAGTTGTCCGAACAGCTTATTTCTGGCTAAAAATCTTAAATTTCTCTCTTTTATTTAAGGAGATCGTCCCACTTTTTCAACTTTTTTCGTCCGATTCGTTTGAAAATTATCCAGTATATGTATTTTGTGGAAGAAAACCTTTTTTACTCGTGTCAATTTTTCGATTTAGGGCTTAGTTTTTTTTTCGAAAAATTAGTTTTTTGGTATATTTTATGGATATTTCAAAATTGTACTCGTCTTCGAGTTTTGATGCTAGAACAAAACCAAAGACAGTTTAAGAATCCTTGAAACATTCCTAACAAACTCAAATGTTTTTTTTTTAAATTCAAATTTTTACTATTTTTTTCAAATTTTTTAAAATTCTAAAAACAACAGTAATTTTTTGAGTTTAGAGCTATAAATTATTTTGAAGAATTCGAGTTTAAAAAAAGGACATTTGAGTTTATTAGAAATGTTTCAAGGATTCTAAAACTGTCTTTGGTTTTTTTCTAGCATCAAAACTCGAGGACTAGTTCCATTTTCAATGTTGAAAGTTAGAAGTGTTGGGTATAAGCAAAAAACAAAATTTTTTGTTGAAGTGTAATATTATGAACAATTTATGTAATTGAATGCAGTTTAAATTTTTATTTCGATAATTTCCATACATAACTTCATATTCACACTGTGAGTTGTTATTTCCAAACCCCCCACAAAAATTTTTTTTTATCAATTAAATCAATTTTGTTATTTTCAGTTTGATTCTTATGAAATTTGACTATGATATGTAACCTTTCAAAAGAAACACAATTTATTCAATTAATTTTTTGATTTAGGCCTTAGTTTTTGAAAAAATTTGACATATTGGTTTTAGGTATTGATATTTCTCTGGTATAGATATTTCAAAATGGGACTCGTCGTCGAGTTTTGATGCTAGAACAAAAACAAAGACAGTTTTAGAATCCTTGAAACATTTTTAACAAACTCAAATGGAATTTTTTTCCATTTCCCATACGTATTCCTTTTAAAATGGGATTGAAATGGGCTCACAATTAAAGATTTTGGTCCACTTACCTCCCCCCTGGGGGGGGAGGATCTATTGTCCGTAGCGCCATAAACATGAAAAATGACCACCTGAGCGGCAGGGGCCTGGGACGATCTCCTTAAACTCAAATTTGCTTCCAATGAGTACTGCTCTAATGGTCACCCAGTAGACTTGCCAAAAAAGTTCAATCTGTCAGCTCTTCAGTATTGGCAGATGCTAAGTACTCTATCCCCGTACTTCAGAAAAAACGAAAGTTTGAGAATTTGGAAGAAAATATACCAGTCTAGCAGCCGTGGCGTTACAGGAGACCTAAAGCAGCATCAAGTTGACAGGAAAGCTCCCCAACAACAGCCGTAGTCATGTTCGAGGCCAGACTTCAAAAGTGAAATAGCGTAAAATTATTTCTTTTTGTTCTGCCTGTGAAACTTCTTCTAACATTTCTGGCTGATAATGCAGAGTCTCATGCGATACGTATATGTAATTTATCCCTATTTACAAGCCTTAATAATTTACTTATAGGGATTATCATTCTGGCTCGGAAAAGTTATCCGTAATTTTCGGTGACGAAAAATTACCGCGTTCGTCGCGTATTGGACAAAATGTAGGTGTCCCAATCGGTAAATTTCTAATTCACGTTCTTTAAAAAAAAATACCTTTTAATGAATAGCTGTTATCATGCGAGGGGAAATTTTATCATGCAATTGTATTTTTATATCTCTAGGGGAGGATAAAAATGTATTCAAGCTTACTGATGTTATGATGGTAGCAGCAAAAAAAATATTTTTTTCGAAAAAGGACAGTGTGTTCCCCTGGAGCGATAAAGCGTTAACAAACCCACATCATGAAAATTACTTGAAACATTCCTTGGCGCTAATGTAGAGGGTTTTTTACATGCATTTGGATTCGCTCTGGTCAAGAAATTTTTGTTCTAACACCACAGATGATTTTTATTCGTGTCTCATTTCTTGCTCAGTTCCCTCCGTCGGTCATTGTTTTCATATTGAGCTCAAATGATCCAAACCATCGTGGAGGAGTAAAAAATGAATTCATTTAGTTTGTAGAAGTTACGAGGTGTGAAGCGAATGGAAGTCAGCGCTATCTCACTTACACGTGCTTCCTATTGGCAAATATTTGGGGTTCATTAGAACTCAAGAGGACGCGCTCAGACCTCCGTTTGAGTTGTAGCAAAAAAACTTTGTTTGAAGAGCGTCCTGGAATTTGAGAGACATAATGGCGAGGAAAAATGTCGAGCGACGCTTTGTGGTGAATTCAAATTAGTACTCTGAATAAGCGAGCGTCGAGAGCAAAATTTCTGTAGCATCCGCAGTTCCCAATGAAGTGCGACTAAACGAGACTCGTATTGGAGTACGTAGAAAAATCTTTTGTTCTTGGAAGCCGCAGAACTCTCTCTATTCCACCGAGACAGCTCCCGCGCGTGATTGATGACAGACGAGCCGATCGTGAGAACCAGTCGACGCTGGGGGAATCTCGGAGCTGAATTTTATGATCGGATCGACATCTTTTCGGTATTACGGGTACGCGCTAGTGGCCTAAATGTTGGGGGCTGTACGTGGTGGGAATTTTAGGGCTGTGCGTCGTGGGAATGTTGGGGGCTGTACGTGGTGGGAATGTTGTGGCTGTGCGTGGTGGGAATGTTGTGGCTGTGCGTGGTGGGAATGTTGGGGCTGTGCTAGGTGGGAATGTTGGGGCTGTACGTGGTGGGAATGTTGGGGCTGTACGTGGTGGGAATGTTGGGGCTGTACGTGGTGGGAATGTTGGGGCTGTACGTGGTGGGAATGTTGGGGCTGTACGTGGTGGGAATATTAGGGCTGTGCGTCGTAGGAATGTTGTGGCTGTACGTGGTGGGAATGTTGTGGCTGTGCGTGGTGGTAATGTTTGGGCTGTGCGCGGTGGGAATGTTGGGACTGTACGCGGTGGAAATGTTTTGGCTACATGTGGTGGTAATTGAAAGGTTTGACCCAAGGCTTGTAATGTGCTTGTCCTTAGTGTTTGTAAGGTCACGTTTATATGAAAGTAAACATGAAATAGGAAAGTATGTTTGGTTCTTTTTAAGACGACTAACCCGGACGCCTGTTATATGCTGCATGTAGTTTAATTCTTTTCAAAATTTGGTTCTCGTTACTACATTTTATTTGGATTAGTTGTCCTTACTTAGATAGTCATTTCGTATAAACTGAGTTTGTTATGCTACTAATGCTTTACTCAGTCACTTGAACTGCACGCATATATACTCCGCCGCGCTCAGCTTGACGATCAAGACAACACTTCATAAATTTGAGTTCATTGAAGAACTTTCAAAAGGTAATGAAATTTAAATATTGGTCATTATCAGCTTCTTCTCTGTCCACGATCCTCTTAGTGAGGATAAAATCCTAAATGTGTGAATAGCTCCGCAATGAACAGCCTTGACGAACGTTCAGGCTTCTGAAGGGAAGATCTTTCAAAAACAGTCATGTTGTTACGATAGTGGAGTGTCGAAATGATCATTAAAAAACTTTTGAAAGCATATGAAGTTTACGCACACTCTAGAAAAGCATAAACTATGCTGAAAATCAAAGGGAGGGCTTTTTGAAGAGCGAAGGAGTAAATAGGCATCCTTTGCAGAATAGAATAAAATGCTGTAATGAAGTTAAGGCACATCACGACCCTGAGTTCAGAGAAAACCTTGCTTTCATTTCAAGATTCAAACTTAGGGGTCACCTAAGGTAAGACGGAAATGAACTGAACACACGTGTTTACCCTGTATATGATGAACGGTTCACATTCTACGGTAAGTGAAATGATAGACGTTGTATCACATCATATGCGTACACGAGAAAGCACATAAATAACTACTCACCGTTCGAGTATCCATCCCACCCCAAAATTCCGTTTCAAAAATTTAAGGTACGCTCATATTTTTTAAGGAAATCAGAACCCCGGCAAAAATCTGGGCCAGTTTTATTCTTCAGAAGTCCCAGGATAAAGTTTGCGGATTTGAATTAATCCGCGCCTCTTTTGCCGCTAATCGGATGAGACCGGCCCTCGTTTGTTGAGGATGGCTTGGAGGATCATAAGAACCCGGGGGCCTCACGCCAGCCCTCGGCAGGATGCAAGAAAGCCTTTCTTCGAAATTAAGTTAACAATTTCCCGAAGAGAAGGTTTTTCCGTACCCAGTGGAGGAGCAAAGGAGTGTCGGGGAGACCAAGTGCGCCGTCAAGCCGGTGCTCCAACGCTACTTCGGCGTCTTCTGTGGACTTGAGCTCAATTTCAAAGAGTGTACTGATATAAAGAGTTATAATTCAATGGATGATACCGAGAGCCTAGAGAAAGAACCGCATGTGAAGTTTAAGTTCCAGATTAATATAACAGAGAAGCCGCATTGAGTGATTGTGATTAGAAGTGCAAGGTAGTCACAAATATTTGCAGTTAGTGGACCTATGAATCATTGTCTCTTGAAACTAGAAAGTAGTTTACTCTCGCAAAACCCAGATCGAATTTCTGGGTCTCTGATCACCGGACCCAGAGCCTGTGTACTTATGTCTCCTGCACGATGCGCTAGTGAGTGTTATCATTTAGTCCATCTTGGGGACATCTTTTTCCGGAGGAGCTTGGAATTCTTGAGGGTATCATTGATTCAAAGCTCACAAACATAGGGGTGTGATGATAGCCTTGAGCTCTTCCGATAGGGATATGATGAGAGGGCCTGATTTCGACGATGCTACGAAGAAAATCGGGGCCGCAAAAAAGGGGAAGCTATTAGCCAAATTCAAAACGAAATTACCAGTACTGGTTGCGTGAGCATGTTGAGAGCGTAGTTATTACTATTTACTAGTCCATCCCCCTTTATATGAAATATGAAAGACGGCGATATGAAAGAAAGGCCGTAAGAAATAAAATTAATCTCTCGCGATTTGATGAGGCCGATCTTGTATCACAGTTATCGCTCATCACAAACTTTTGCCTGGCTTCGGACAGACAGACAGACAGACAGACGGACGCTGCTCTTAATATAGTATAGCTTATATTGTAATCGTATGGAAGCACGGCACTCTTACCGTGTACCAAGTGACTTACATGTGTCTTCTTTCATTGTTTCCTTCTTGTTCTCACATTTTGTATCAGTGGTTGTTAGGTGCGAATACATTGTCTTCTGCCATAGGGTATATCGGGCAATGTCAACAGAAACAAAGTTTGTGTTCTCGTGAAGTCACGGGAACTAAATCTTGTCAACTTTACAGTCATGATCGCCCAAAACAAGTTGAAACAAAGGTTAAATCTAAGAGTAAAAATAATAGTTGCAATTTTATGTATCCAGCATCCCCTCTAAAATTTTTCTTATCATGCAATTTTATTGGCCAAATGTGCGTCCTTTTGTTCGTGTTACTCGAAGAACATATTTCCTAAGAAAAATTAGAATTGAGGAAGTATTTTAACCAGAAACTGAAATGAGTACGATGAACTGGCTTCTTTGAAGACTGCATTAACAATAATCACGAAACTCAAAGCATCTTAATTCTTTCGCTTTCTAAATCTAGGTCTTATGTTGCAATTTACAGCGCTTGGTTGTAGCCTCGTCTCTAGAAGCGAGCAATCTAAGCATAGATTAATTTAGAGCATGCGCACTCGACGTGCATAACAAAAAATATCTGGCTTCTCCTAGGGAAAGAACTCGTCACTATTGTCGGAATTTATTCTAAATATATAAAAAATAGACCATTCAGGCGAAGAGCTAAACTAAATTTCTCAGCTCGATACGACACAAGTAGAAGTACTTACGGAAAAACAGGCGATCTTAAATTGAAACAAATAGTTCGTTGGAGGTATAGGCTATTCATACGTTACATCAAGGTGGTGTCGCTGAATGTTTTGCTCCTAATTATTCATTTCGGGATGTAAATGAAACTATAAGTCGCAAAGCATTTCAGCATAATTTTACAAAGGATAACCGCTTGTTTGTAGATGTTCCACAGTAATTGCACGAAACAAGATAAAAGTACAATAACATAAGATTATTATCCGAGCTTTAATAACGGGAAAGCTGACCCAAAATTCGGTCGAGTTCTATGACAGATCTTAGCATGTTCCGCCTGCCTCATGCGTAATGTACGGCCTGCAGCACCGACGTATAATGAAGCACGCCCCAGACAACTGAATTTATAGGATGTCGACAGCGCTGCAACTGTGAAACTTTTCTTTGCAAGAAAAATAAATATTGTGAACTAGTTGACGAAGAACATTCGGAATGACAAATGTCCAACCTCATTTTTCTGAAACTCGGCGTCTAGAATTTTTCTAGCTTTTTCTCTTTCTGGCAGAAAGTTAGGAGCATAACTCTTGAAGGCATCATGGATGGCATTGCTTGAAACTGCAACAATAGCTGGATTTTTGCTGCGTTTTTAACTCTGTAGTTACTTTATAGTGGCATAATTGTGGTTTGCTTTCTTAGCTTTGTATTAATTTTTGTGTGAATATACTCCACTGAAAAACCTTCTCTGAACGTCATCGTAGAATAATTTTCGTCGTGAAGAGTAGGCTATAAGTGAACACATTTGGTTTTCTCCTTTGTATTTTAGACTAGAACCAAATCTTTTCTGGAACTGGATATCCATTTAAGTAAAATAATTATTGATTTCTTTAATGACTTTGATCGGGGATTCGAAACGCATTATTCATCGCGAGTGAAAAAAGTAAGCAAAGGAGCACACGAGCAATCTCCGAAGTACTTTGTGTTTTTGAATGTCGTTTTTGAACATGTCGACAACCTAATCTACAGGATGATTTATTTTTTTTAATTTTAGTCGCATAAAATATCAAATTTTGTAAAAAACTATCGCGGTCTAAATTTACAATTTGAACTTCCAATAAAAAATCATTGTTTTTCAGCCTGATTGAAAGTGTTTTCTCGATGTAAAATCTATGATGAAAGTAACTCATTACGTATGAGCTTATTTCTGCCACGAAAGATTCTTCCATACCAAAATATTACCCTGGCGTAGTCGACAATCTGACGGCTCAAGTCGTCGCAGCTTTCTATCACTGTGCCTAACATGGGAAAATTGCAGCATAAAGTACTGAAAAAGAAAATCAATTGAATCATTACTCCGCTTGAAATGCTTGACCGTGACCCAGTATTAATAGTAGAAGTCTTGCGGGGTGATTGATTAGAGCAAATGAGTCAGCACAGAACTGAATGAAACCAAAGTCCGTATTGAAGTATAACATCATGAGAGTGGAGGAAAGCTTGCAGCATGTATAGAGATGAGTGAGTTGCTTTAAATTGGTAAGAAACGACGTTTAAGTTCAATACCTTAGTGAAAATATTGGTGAATATTACAAAAGAAAAATACAATTTGAAATGTTGCAGGCCATTTAGTGAAATGGAGAATATTTGAAGTTTAGTGGTCTCGAAACAGACAGTTTGTTTGAAATTTCGGGATTCCTTGCATTTGAAATGTCCGTCTTAGATCCTCAAATGAACGTTTTCTGCAAATTTCAGAAGCTCCTTAGTGTGTTTTACTGAAGCTAGAAACTCGAACATGATGCTGTCATGCGTCAGGCATCAAAGATAAACGGCGCGAGCAGTTCATGGTTTTTTTCATGGAGTTCAATAAAAAAATTCATTTTGTTTTTTGTCAGCATCTTCCCCAGAATTGTAATTGAGAGAAATCGGACTCGGGTAAAAATTTAACTGAAATTTTTGTAGCTTCGTGGTATATCCTCAGTGTTAATTAAAAGTGATGCCATCGACATCATTTCTAGCATTTTTTGAATGTTATAGATCAATAGAACATTTTGGAACACAATGCAATTCGTTCACAGACTCCCGTAATCAACATCAGCAATAGTTATGATGTTAGTTCAAAAGTGTCAATGTTTGTTACACGCTTCGAATGAAGCTCAAAGTTATAGGGTACCTTGCTAATTGAAGTGGGTTGAGAACAGAGTAAGTTATTATGTAACGATGAGAAAGTGGCAGCAACAAATAACAAGAAAACTCCAAGTACCTCAACAACGAATGGCGAGCTCAAACGACAGGCTTTGTAAATCATAATACTAAAGTCAATCAACGTACTGGTGAATGTGTGTGTGCGAGCAGTGGCGTCACTTGATGTGCGAGCTGTAGCAAAACGGGCAATAATATTGATGTGTTCCGAAACGCCTGTGCTTTTCAGAGGAAGCAACGTTCTGTTTTACCAAACCCTGTGTCACTTTTACGACTGTTGCTGGTCCTGCGTTAAATACTCACTCTGGTGTTTTGTGCTTAGGTTTTTGTTTCTTGAGAACTATAATTCATTTAATCGTATCATTTTACATGAATGTCAATTGCCTTAAAGCTATTATTTCTGTTCAATTTAAAAGGATGACAAATTCTGAACCAGCATTCGGCTTTATTTTTCAAACAAATTTCAAAAGATTTTTATTTAACCAGTTAATCTCGGAAGACCAACCAAACTCTGTATCATCAAGGGGGTTAATGGAGCCTATTTTGCCTCATTATGTAAGCATTGAATAACGCCTTCCGACACGACTATTTCATGTCCAAATAACAAAAACACTGTTGAACACGGGCAAATAAACTGCGGAGGACTAACCTAACTGGGCCATTCCAGGGGACGGAAGCAATGTAAATTCGTGACATTTAGCACTCATTGAATTGCGCCACACCGCTCCCATTGAGGCACCAGCATCAATGGGAGCGGTGTGGCGCAATTCAATGACATTTAGCACTCATTGAATTGCGCCACACCGCTCCCATTGATGCTGGTGCCGACGTGAGGGAGCGGTGGCCGTGGCTTTTTGCAATTAATTGCCGCTGAACTTTGGTGCCAGAGGCCGGAGAGATGTAAATCAGCACAGGGGACACATCAGAGCACAGTTTGATTCTCCCACGATTTGCTGCCGGAAAATTGACAGGTCAACGAACGAGATTGACCAAACTTTGGGAAGGATGTCAAATGTTGTGCTGGAATAATTACTTCTGACTTATCAGATCACTTCCCAGTTTTTCTTATTAAGAAAAATGTCTATATTGCTTGCACCAAGGCACGGGCTGAAACTTACTCATATCGTAAAATAAACGAATCAAATCTTGAAGAAATGCGCACCGTTCTAGAAGAATCAATGCCTACATTGCACATCTCTCAACAAAACAATAATACTACGAGCATTGATGAAGCAGTAGTAAAGTTGACTGAAACTATAATGACCGCATACAATCAGTGTTGCCCAATTGTAACTCGTACAGTTACCCCGAAAAATAAACATAAGCCCTGGATTACCAGAGACATCGTGATAAATATAAAGAAACGTCAAGCGTACCTAGCCCTCCTTTGCGAAGGACGAATATCTAGAGAAACATATAACCGATTTAGAAACTATGTAACAAACCAGATAAGAACATCAAAAAAGAACTACTTTACGCTCAAGTTTACTCAATTCAAAACTGACGTTAAAAAGATTTGGCATCTCCTTAACTCCTGCTGTAAACCGAATAATGCCGATAAAAAGAAAATTGAATATGTTTTTCAAGATAATGTAAAATATCATGAGAAGAAAGAAATTGCTAATCTCTTTAACAACTTCTTCGTAAACGTAGGGAAAACAATAGCTGATGGTATTCCAAGTGAACCTACTGATCACCTGGAATTTATGGATCATATTCGAGAACCCAACTCCTTTTTCTTTACGCCTACAAACTCCTCCGATGTAATTACGTGCATAAACAACATGAAAAATAAATCGAGTGGGTTACAAACGTTTCCGACTAAAGTACTTAAAGTTATTGCTGACATTGTAGCCCCACTGATATCAAATATTATTAACCAGTCTCTCTTACTAGGCACTTTCCCGAACTCCCTCAAAGTTGCTAGAGTAACCCCTATCTTTAAAAGTGGTGAAAAAACCTGTGTAAACAATTATCGACCTATCTCCATTCTACCAATTATTAGCAAAGTATTCGAAAAGATTGTGTATAAAAAAGTGTACTCTTATTTTGAACAAAAATCATTTCTTTACGATAAACAATACGGTTTTCGCTCTAAAAAATCAACAACACAGGCTATATTAAATCATTTACAATTCCTCTATTCTAATATAGATGAAGGAAAGCCTGTCTTCTCTGTATTTCTTGACTTCCGAAAAGCATTTGATTGTGTGGACCATAAAATACTATTATCGAAACTACACTGTTATGGCATTCGAGGGATTGCCCATGATTGGTTCAGATCATACCTAACAAATCGGAAACAATACGTTGTCATTGACGACGCAAAATCAGACCCACAGACAATTAGCCATGGAGTTCCACAAGGATCTGTTCTCGGGCCTCTCTTGTTTCTGATTTTTATCAATGATATTGTAAAATCTACATCATTCTTCAAATTCATACTTTTTGCCGATGACAGTACGCTTTCTGCGGTCCTTCCGAACCAAAATCCTGCTATGATTGTGGAGAGTATAAATACTGAACTTCACAAGGTTTCATCGTGGCTCAAAGCTAATAAAATAAGCCTAAATATCGATAAAACAAATTATATTACTTTCTCATACAAGAAAGATGTATCTCTCCCATGCATTAAAATTGGCGAAGGTGAAATCGAAGAAACCAACTCATGTAAGTTTCTGGGCATCATAATAGATAAACATCTGACTTTCAAAGAGCACATCACTCATATTAGTTCTAAATTATCAAAATCCATCGGAATCCTAAATAAAGTTAAAAATTTTCTGCCTGAAACAGCTTTACAAATGCTCTACCAAACGCTCATTTCTCCATACTTGCAATACGGAATAGAAGCATGGCACGGAACTGGTAAAAATAAAACCAACAAAATTTTTACTCTGCAGAAAATGGCTGTCAGAGCGGTAAAGAACCTAGAATATAATGCTCACACAAATGATTCTTTCAAAAATTTACAAATACTTAAACTTTCGGATCTATACAAAATCTCCATCTGTAATTTCATTTACAAAACATTAAGAAATGATGGCGACAATAGCCTAAGACAATTATTGACTGCGCAAACTGGTCATCACGACCATTTAACCCGAAATAGAAGTAAATTCATGCTTCCTTATTATTCAAAGGCCAGGTCGCAACACAGTATTCTCTTCGTTGGAACCAAAACTTGGAACTCTATACCTGCAGAGATCCGTGAATGTAATTCGTACAAAGTATTCAAAAGACATCTTGAGTCTCACTTCCTATCAGAATACTAGTAGTGTAAGATCACCGTGTCGAAATCTTGCCTCCTACATGTAACTAATGATAATGTCATAATGTAACTTGCCTTGTGTACCATAACCAATCTTCTCTCTGCTCTTGAATCGTTTTATCGAACATACTGTTAAATATAGCCGACTTGTAAAATATCGAGTTAATCATCTCAATGATCAGTCTAATGCGAAACTAGGTTAAGTGAACTAGGTTAAACTTTTGTACACCCTAGAATAGCGTGATGGTAGGATGCCCTAGAAGTCGCTGAACTTATTCGGGCCCACAGGTAGCTATACTCAAATTTGACCATTGTACTAGACTTAAGTAAAACTCTACCTCTGTATCACCTACCTCTGTATCTCCTGTGGTAAATAAATTGTTTAAATTGTTTAAAATTGTTATATTACTGAGGCACGTATGGAAATCATAAATTATGCTTTAAGAAACGGGCTTTGGCTGCTCATTCGAAGCGTTGTTTATGTTTTTGTGTACCAAGTGGGAGAATACACGTTCGTATTTAATGAAAGATCGAACTCAAAATGAGTTTTGCATCGATTTTTTAAATTGGACTTTCTTATTTTTAGGAGTAAAAAATCTTGAAATTATTCTGATAGTCTAGTATTTACGGGAATTGGCTTGCAAAGGGAACATACGTGGTCCCGAATTGAAGGTGAAGTAAACCTCTTTTGTTGCTCTAGAATACGTTTTTTGTTTTCTGTTGGTGCAGATCATCTTTTTTAGTTCACTGCTGTCCTATTTTCAGCCCTTACTACTTTCTCCTCCATCTCTCATCTTGTCCCATAACATTTCTTGTAAACTTTTGGTTTCTATGCGAAGGGGATTTTCTATGGGAACACACTTTGTGAACAGATTCCCGCTTCCTTTACTACGTACAAAATTGTGTCTTCCTCCTATCTTTTTCTGGAACACTTTTATTGCGGTTAGGGATGGGCAAACTAGCCTAAAGTCTAATTTATTTTGTACACATATTAGAGCAAAGATAATGACGAATCGCTGTAACATGGCATGTTACGCAGGAACACGCGCAACAGCAACATCTTGGTGGCCGTGACTGTCGTGTGGCTGTCATTTCACTCGAGACATTTGCGTCTCAGGCTTTCATTCGGTGTAGTAGACATGGTTGCGAAGCCGCTGCGCAGTATCGGCGCTGCCAGACGCGTTAATGATGCGCTATTTGACAGTAGCCTGCAACGAACGAGGCTATGATTTTTAAAAAGGATGAAATGTTTTTCATAGCTGAGCTGTTTTCACGTTCACGGAAGTGAGCTTCAGCGCACTTCTCGACTTCCGGCTGGCTTGGAAAGGCGGAAGGTGGATGTCGTGGCCCGATGCTCATCATTGTCTCGCGAAGTCGAAAGGTTTCGTAACTTGTCAGCAAAGGCTAAAGTTTTCCCCACGAGACTGGCAGGCCACGCCTGTAAGTTCTTCATTGGCAAAACTTGCACAAAACTCTTCTTCTTTGTCAAATCTTAGTGTTTCTCAGAAAAGAAGCCTAGAAGGATCAGCGTTAAAATTGGATGTGTGTGGTTAACTTCACGCTTGGGGCGTTTTCCAATTACACCGTGTCTTCTGGAGGAACTCTGCATCTCATGAATAGTTAGGCTGCTTTGGTGCAGAGATTCATCGTGTTCTCTAATTTGAACGATTTTTTTTGTTAAGATGAGACAAAAGTAGTCTCTTTTTAAAGAACTTGTTTGCAGCTCAGTCGTTCAAAATACAAAAGAGGTAGAGTAAGTGGTAGTCAAACATTGACTAAACAACTTGTATCTTAGATTCTCGTTCGAGACGAGTGCTTGGCACGCATTCAGGCATGATTTGCTAATTAGGCAGTCAGTCCCTAGCAAGACGGGGCTCTAATCTGCTCATTGTAATTGGCAGCCGTCACCGGTAACGAAGATGTATTCCCAACTGTAATGGGAGTGTGCAGTCACTCTGGGACGTGCTAATGGGGCAGTGTTCCCAACTGTAATGGGAGTATGCAGTGACTCTGGGACGTGCAGTAATGGGGCACTATTCCCAACTGTAATGGGAGTGTGCTGTGACTCTGGGACGTGCAGTAATGGAGCAGTTTTCTCAACAGTGATGGAGGTGCGCAGTAACTTGTCAGTACCCGCATTATGTGTGGCCGGCCACGCCTTGTTAGTTTCGTGCACGAGTACAGTTGTGTTCAGGCGCGTCAATGTGCTCGTGTACTTCGGTACGTACCTGCCGCTTGTGTACGTTTGTCAAGTACATGTTATGCACCATGGTGCTCGAATGCAAGCCCGTATCAGTCGAGTGAAAACACACACGATACTCTACAGTAAGTAGCAATTCATTTATTTATGAAAAATACAGCAGCAATATGTACCACGCAGCTTGTTTTTTTAAATTTAGGAGTAGACAGTAAGCTGTTTGGTGTAGTAATTACTGGAAGCAATACGTGCACATTCTCTAGATCTGCAAAACCTGCCATCCGTAAGCAAGACCGCTGCAACTACAGGTTATAATTACTTATAATTCTCATAAGTGGGGCGCTCATAAAGCCTCTGTTCTCATAGAAGTCAGCAGAAATACCGCACCTCGGTTCCCACGAGCGCAGGAGCAAGTCACGAGAGGCAAAAAGTCTCTCCCTGCAATAGTTGGTACCTCTCAAGAGCCTCATATCAGGGTGGCGGGCCTCATCTCCAAACGCTGATGTTCTAAACCACATCCAATGCAGCCACTTCTCAATTGTAGTGAAGAAAATGATGAATTTTGGGATAGCTTGGCAGTTCAGTTCAATCAAGCTTGGCTTAATTTTTTTACCTTAGGTCATGTTGTTTAACATGTCTGTTTTAGAACAGTTTTTCCATTTGGTCCTAAATTTTGAGCTTGAGTAATTATTTTACACATTGAGGTTAGTTCTAAATCATCAGACACTTTCTCCATCCTGCTGGAAAGGAGTTTCTCATCAATTCCACGAAATTAAAACAGGAAATATTAGATAAAGATTTCAACACAGCGCTTGGCATGAGATGCATTAGCATGAGACGCAATAGTACATGTGTAAATTGTACAGCGAAAAGAACGAACTTGAGCGATGTGTGTCAGGAAAGTTTAAAATAAGACCTTTGTCTTGCCGGTCTTCAAATTGGTACGAGTAAATGAGAGTTAAATGATTCATTGTTAACAACAATAATAGAGGAGCTGTACTAATTAGACAACTGAGGCACCAAGAGACTTAATGTCTCAATGTGAATGGGTTTACAGGAAGAGTTGTACGCAAACGGATATCATCAATTACTTTCAATGTATAACTTTACAGAGCGTGACATGTGGAAGAAATACTGAAACAGACAGAGAACTAATCAATTACCCACTTTTCGTGGCGATCATCAGAAGCTGAAACGAAGATGCGTGGTGCGCAGAAACGTCACGCCAACGATGAAGTTGTGTTCAACAACAAACTGTACAAAATTGCGTGGAGCGAAAAGCTTCATTAATAATGTAGACAAACGCAACCAAAGTGTATATTAACACTTGATTGCGACTTGAGCCACCGGTGATCACATAGAGTTTTCCTAATGCTCCTGATCAAACAGTAGTAACAAATTCATTTTTCATAAATACTCAATCAAAACTAAATGAAGACACGATCCAGTTAATGTTTGCTATTTTCAAAATTACTTATTACAATTAACTTTAAATTTGAGCTTAATATTAATCTTTAGTTTTACCTGCCGTGTTCAAAGTTTTAGGGGTCAATACCCAGTCTATTTTTCTCGCCGTTGCAGCTATAATTTTGGCAACATTATGCAGGAGTTATGCATGGATTGCTCAATTCATAGATGCCCCGGTGAGAAAGTTGGGCTATTGAAGATTTCGAGGACGATTTCCTGAATTGTAGATTTCAAGTAGGTTGCTTGCATGTGATCACTAACGATCGTTATTAATAGCACCAATAATTAACTTTCCACTCACTAATTATTCTACCGATCGCTATATTGACTGAAATTTGAGTTGTCAAATGAAAATCAGTGCCCTCTGAGACTCCATATGGTGAGGATGTGCGTTGCGCTCGCTCCGCTCGCTCCGAAACAAAGTGCCTATTGTTAGAAAGAATGTACTTCTAGCCTGAATGGGTACCCTCTCTCGCCATGAGGATTCAAATGTGATAGCAACATATAAATCATCAAACTAAGAATATAATATTCCCTCATAAAGTGTGAAGGCGTTCAACCCTCGTTTATACAAGAAAGCCAACTCTCCAAACCTACAAGATGGGACCGAGGAAGCAACGCAACAACATCAGCAGCTGCAATAACAGCTGTGAATATCAACCAAAGTTTGGTCAATATCCTGATGTGTCTAGCCTAACGCAAGACTGCAAAGAAGTGGTACCTGTTCTAATAAAATATTTCGACTCAGTGATGACAAAATTTAATAGTGATATTGACGAAATGAAAAGTGAAATAAGCGACCTTAAAACACTATCTGAAACAATAGCAGGAAAAGAAGCAGAACACAAACAAATTATTGAAAAGCAGAATGAAAAAATACAAAGCTTGGAGTCACGTCTCGATCGCTTGGAAAAAAATGATCAGCGCCGAGACCTGGAAGATAGAAAATGTACTCTCGTCATTTCCGGGGGGGAACTACCTCATTCACACAATAACGAAAATTGCAAAGAAACAGTCTGCAAAATTCTGAAGGACATCAACATCGACCTCAGTGATGCTGACATCACGTCAGCTAACAGAATGGGAAGAAAACCACTAAGTGGAAACGAGGATCGAAGAAACATCGCTTTCGAAATGAAACATTACAACAAAAAACGTGAAATTCTCTCTGCCTGCCGAGTAAATAAACCAACGTTCTATATAAATGAATATCTAATACCTTCACGAGCCAAGATCATGTACACCTTGAGAGTAGCCAAGAGAAATTTCCCGGAAAGAATCGGAACCCCGAGGACCCAAGATGGAAACATCTTCGCATTCATCCCTGGACAACCGGACTCGAGACGTCAGATTAACACGCCAGAAGAGCTCGACCAATACCTGATGCGGCAACTGGATAAATCATCGAATCAGGTCTTGGGTGTTAACCTCAATTAGGTATCAAAACATGTACCTGTGTCAAATTATATACTCGTATGCCAAAACGCCTAGAATTCTATAACTTTACACTAGATCTTCAAACTGCATAACTTCATGTCATGAATCAGTTCCAAGCTCTAAAGATATATACGGCAGTTTTACCTCAATTTTGACAATCTTATGACAGATATATATGAACATTTATGACAACTGTATTGGAAATTGCAACAACACCATCAGCAATTTGTACCTACCAATATTATGATGGAATATTGATATCCACCTTGTTCACCTTTCCTCGTAAATTGTATGTAATTTTTAACCAACAAACTATTATTATGTGTAAAACATATCAGCTGATTAGATTATCATCGTCGCTAAATTTTTTCTATTTATTTTTATTTTTTTTAAACTTATTACCTGTTGTATGTGAACTTTGTAACAACGCCTTCAGCAATTTGTACGCATCAATTTTGTATATTGAACTCCAATATTAATCGCTCTTCTTACGCTTTTCTATACTTTCTAAGCTAGTTTTTAGATAGATATATCCTTTTAATCTTGACTCTGTATTTCGTTTTAAGTTGTACAATAGTACTTACTGCCTACTGTTTACTAATTTTGAATGACTGATCACGCTGATATATTAGATGAAATCGACCCGGATCTCAATCATTTGAACAGAATATTTCCAAACCTAAACGACTCTGAAAACTGCAGATATACCAATACATCAAAATTCAACGAATCTATACGAATAACCCGGCAGGATTTTTCGCTACTGTGTTGGAACTGTAGGTCACTCTATCCAAAATTGGAAGAGATACAATGCACTATTACTGAACTTAAGTATACCTTAGATGTGATTAGCTTCACCGAAAGCTGGCTAGATGACTCGACCAAAGACATGATTAAATTTGAAAATTATCATAGTTACCATTCGCTACGAAAAAACAAGCGAGGCGGGGGCATCAGTACATACATTTCTAAGCATATGGATTCGAGAATCATAGCAAGTGCAACACTGAATCAGGATCATATAGAATCATTATTCGTAGAACTGTCTAGAGATGGCAAACGAATTGTGCTTGGAACGGTGTATCGGCCGCCTACAGCCTGTCCTATATCCTTCCTTAATGAGCTTAATCGAATTATTTCTCAGTTCAACAGGTCCTTCTACAATGACATAATAATATGCGGTGACTTCAACTATGATTTGCTGAAACATGAAAGCTATGAACCAATCTCTAATTTCTTAAATGCATTTCATTCTAAACCTTTCCTTCCGATCATCACAAAGCCAACACGAATAACCTCAGAATGTGCCACGCTGCTTGACAATATCTTTATGACAGACCCAAGTGATTTTCTTGCTGGAATAATTACTTCTGACTTATCAGATCATTTTCCAGTTTTTCTTATTAAGAAAAATGTCTATCTTGCGTGCACCAAAGCACGGGCTGAAACTTACTCATATCGTAAAATAAACGAATCAAATTTAGAAGAAATGCGCACCGTTCTAGAAGATTTAATGCCAACATTGCACATCACCCAACAAAACAAAAATGCAAGGAGCATTAATGAATCAGTAGTAAAGTTGACTGAAACTATAATGAACGCATACAATCAGTGTTGCCCAATTGTAACTCGTACAGTTACCCCGAAAAATAAACAAAAGCCCTGGATTACTAGAGACATCGTGATAAATATAAAGAAACGCCAAGCGTACCTAGCCCTCCTTTGCGAAGGGCGAATATCTAGAGAAACATATAACCGATTCAGAAACTATGTGACAAACCAGATAAGAACATCAAAAAAGAGCTACTTTACCCTCAAGTTTACTCAATTCAAAGCTGACGTTAAAAAGACTTGGCGCCTCCTTAACTCTTGTTATAAACCGAATAACGCCGAAAAGAATAAAATTGGATATATCACTCAAGATAATGTAAAATACCATGAGAAGAATGAAATTGCTAATCTCTTCAACAACTTCTTTGTAAACGTAGGGAAAACTATAGCCAATGGTATTCCAAGTGAACCCTACTGATCACCTGGAATTTATGGATCATATTCGAGAACACAACTCTTTTTTCTTTACGCCTACAAACTCCTCCGATGTAATTGCGTGCATAAACAACATGAAAAATAAATCGAGTGGGTTACAAACGTTTCCAACAAAAATACTTAAAATAATTGCTGATATTGTGGCCCCGCTGATATCCAATATTATTCACCAGTCTCTCTTACTAGGCACTTTCCCGAACTCCCTCAAAGTTGCTAGAGTAACCCCTATCTTTAAAAATGGTGAAAAAACCTGTGTAAACAATTATCGACCTATCTCCATGTTACCAATTATTAGCAAGGTATTCGAGAAAATTGTGTATAAAAAAGTGTACTCTTATTTTGAACAAAAATCATTTCTCTATGATAAACAATACGGCTTTCGCTGTAAAAAATCAACAACACAGGCAATATTAAATCATTTACAATTCCTTTATTCTAATATAGATAACGGAAAGACTGTCTTCTCTGTATTTCTTGACTTTCGAAAGGCATTCGATTGTGTGGACCATAACATATTACTCTCGAAACTTCATTGTTATGGCATTCGTGGGGTTGCCCATGATTGGTTCAGATCATACCTAACAAATCGGAAGCAATACGTTGTCATTGACGACGCAAATTCGGACCCACAGAAAATTAGCCATGGAGTTCCACAAGGATCTGTTCTTGGGCCTCTCCTTTTTCTGATTTTTATCAATGATATTATTAAATCTACATCATTTTTTAAATTCATACTTTTTGCCGATGACAGTACGTTTTCTGCGGTCCTTCCGAACGAAAATCCCACTACGATTGCGGAGAGTATAAATAATGAACTGCATAAGGTTTCACTGTGGCTTAAAGCTAATAAAATAAGCCTCAATATCGATAAAACAAATTATATTACGTTCTCATACAAGAAAAATATATCTCTACCATCCATTAAAATTGGCGAAGGTGAAATCAAAGCAACCAACTCATGTAAATTTCTGGGCATCATAATAGATAAACATCTGACCTTCAAAGAGCACATCACTCATATTAGTTCTAAATTATCAAAATCCATCGGAATCCTGAATAAAGTTAAAAATTTCCTGCCTGAAACAGCCTTACTAATGCTTTATCGAACGCTCATTTCACCATACCTGCAATACGGAATAGAAGCATGGCATGGAACTGATGAAAATAAAACCAATATAATTTTTACTCTGCAAAAAAGAGCCATCAGAGCGGTAAAGAACCTAGAATATAATACTCACACAAATGATTCATTAAAAAATTTACAAATACTTAAACTCTCGGATCTCTACAAAATCTCCATCTGCAATTTCATCTACAAAACATTAGCTAATGATGGCGACAATAGCCTTCAACAGTTATTAACTGCGCAAACTGGTCATCACGACCATTTAACACGAAATAAAAGTAAATTCATGCTTCCTTATTATTCAAAGGCCCGCTCGCAACATAGTATACTATTCGTTGGAACTAAAAACCTGGAACTCAATACCTGCAGAGATCCGTGAAAGTAATTCTTACAAGGTATTTAAAAGAAATCTTGAGTCTCACTTCTTATCAGAATACTAGTCGTGTAAGATCACCAAGTCAAATCCTGCCTCCAACATGTCTGGTGGTCCTAATAATGCAATTTGCCATGAGTAATATCGCCGATTTTCAGTCTGCTCCCAAATCGTTATCGAATATACTGTTAAATATTGTCCATATGACCTATATTGTAAAATTAAACATCAATATCGAGTTCATTATCCTGTTGATCAGTCTAATGCGAAACTAGGCTAAGTGAATTAGGTTAAACACTATTGTACGCCCTAGAATAATGTAATGGTAGGATGCCCTAGAAGTCGCTGAACTTATTCGGGCCCACAGGTAGCTATACTCAACTCTGACCATTGTATTAGAATTAAGAAACATTCTACCTCTGTATCTCCTGTGGTAAATAAATTGTTTAAATTGTTTAAATTGTTTAAAATGAAATGAATCCGGAAATAGAAAATGAGTTTATTTGTACACAAAACACATATAAAATAAAGCGAAGCAGCTGTTGAGTGCTGCTCATCGATACGTGAAACTTTGTATCAAATTAATATCCATATGTATCCATGCAGGACAGCAAGAGTCGTAAAATCTATCCTATAATAAGAGCCCTGTCCGTCCGTCTCTCTGTCTGTCCGAAGCCAGCCGAAAGTGTGTGATGAGCGTATCTGTGATACGGGCCGTGTGCACTCGGCTTATCAACTCTCGACAGATTGAATTTTTCTATTTTATGGCCTTTCTTTCGTTTTGCCTTCTTTCTTATTACAAATAAAGGGGGTGGACTAGTAATACTTAATATTTCAGGCCAAAACTTACGATCAGCAAGATCATGAGTTTATCGTGATAAGCTTTGAACTCTCCTATGTGTTATCATCAGGGAAGTCATCGCAAAGTTCCCGGACAAAAGGGTAGCTTTGCGGCATCTAGGATACAGCAATAAAGTATTACAAATTCGGGGAGCTGACCTCTTTACGAGCGATAAGCGAGAAAAATGCTGGCGAACAAGGAGCGCTTTGATCGAAGTATTATTCGCGTAGAGATTTTCTAGTTGCTTTATATGATAATTTATTTAGAAAACGGAAATAGAGGATATCTTGGAGAGTTTATAGTGATTCCATTTAAAATTAAGTTTATCGGCCAAGCTTGTTATATTGGGGAGGAGGAGAGCAGTTTATGAAGAGGCATCGACAAGTACGTGGACAGCGTATAAAGTAAAAATTAGCTCTCTCTTGTATACTGACACCCGGCCAGAACTTGAAAGACAGCCATATTTTAAATTTTAACAACGTTCTGATTTTGCGTATAATTGAAAGCCAATATTACAGGCCCCTTAAAGGACACAGTGCGCTAATCATTAAGCACTTCTAAACATTGAACACTACTTTGACTTTAATTCGAGTTGAATATTGAACTTTAGTTCAACCAGCGGTAGTTAATATGTTAAGCAACGAAGCGTTTGTGCGGACGGTGTCTGTTGTCGTTGGAGGTCTTCAGTATCCTCTCTGAGGTGACTTCGTGTACTCACCTCGCATCAAATATAAGCTACGATTTTCAGATTTTTAAAAAGGGCGTGGCACATTGACGGGTCTCTTTTTTTTCTTGGTGGAAATTGGGTAAAATCATCAAAGCATTGCAATTTCTGATTTTCTGAATGCTATTAGACGCTATTTCCTGCGAGAGAACACCAATCTTGTCATCTCCCAGCTTATGAACTTTTCATTGCATTGAAAATTTTAAAAATTTCTTTGGTGATTTCGTAGTTATATAACCTTGATCTTGCCAGTGCCCTGCTGAAACAGAGATATGTTTGCCTTCTTACACACTGAAGTAATAAAATGGAGAAACTTTCAGGGCGTTTCATTTCGTAATTATTCAGGGCAAAAAGTATTTGCCCTGAAATAAAATGTCAAAAAATATTTATGCACAGTATACGGCTAAATGATATGGAAGCCCTTCAATTCAATATGCAAAAACATAGTCTTTATTGCTTTCTGATTACTCGACCAACTTAGTGCGTGAAGAGATTGTGTGTGACAGAGGTTTCAAATGGTTTGGTTGCTATTGCATAAAAAATGTGTAAGTATACACGCGGAGTATGAGTATTTATTTTAATACAAAGATACTCGAGTATATGCAGTATCTTTATTGGTACATTTTTTGACCCCTCAGGGGGATACAACTATTGTATCTATGGGAATTAGCGCTCCCAGGGGGATTATGTAAGGGCCTGAGCTAAAAGCTAGGTAGGCTATCTTTTTTGTTGAAATAGAATAGGTTTTGTTTTGTTATGGACCATCTTTTTTCGGCTCACTGCTGTCCTGTTTTTCAGCACCTACTACTTTCTTCTTCAACTTTTTCTTGTTTCATAAACTTCTTTCTTAGCTTTCTGTTTCTGTGCCCTTTCTGCATAGATTCCACGTTTCTTTAACTCCGTACTAAATGGTGCCTTCTTCCTTCCTCTCTTTGGATAGCCTTTGTTGCGGATAGGGAGGCTTAAACTAACTAATAATCTAATCTAATCTGGTACATTTTTTGAGTCTTTACTTTCCATTTTTTTTAATTTAGTACTCCAGAATTTCATTTTTATAATACCAGTGAAGATGACGAAGAGGCCAACCAATTAAGCAAATAAGTTAACAAGAACCTGCGTAGCGTTCTTTTTAGGACATCTTGAACACAAAATATATTTCCTTTGGGAAGGTGCTGGGAAGATAACCCAACTCACTTAAATCGATCCGATCTTACAGATGTGAGTCGAGGTAAAATATACAGAGTGGAAATTGCTGCAAATTATCACCAAAATGTGTTCAGAAATATTTTATCGAATGCACGCTTAGTTTTCCTTTGATATTTTCTAGAAAGACTTCCAGGATAATAAATGCAGTTTACCCCAAGGACCACGGAGTGTCTAGCGTAGTCTTACGCTTCTTTAGGCTTGAAGTAAGTTGTTTCAAATCGGCTAGCTTAAAAAAAATTCACTTAAGTGGAAGGAGACTTCAAGCGTACAAAGTTGACATTTCCAACGAAGAAAAGACTGGGTAATACGTCATCTTATAACTTCCTTTAGTTTCAATATTTTTAAGAAAGAAAAATTGATGCTCGACGAGCTTCATTTGGCCAACTTGTGCCATGAAAGTCATTGACTACTGTCGAATGAAACCAGACCTCTCTTATTTACTACGGAAACTTTTCCCTTAAGTTGATGCAAGGCTCGAAGTATTTGGATTACAAATTTAGTTTGTTTGAAGTTGATTATCGTCGAAAGTTTAACGATCAGAGTTCGATGACGCAGAGTGGGTCCTAAGATCTTACAGGAAACAACTTCATCCGACGAGTGCCAATTATAACTTGGGCCTCTGATGCCCTACGTCCTGGGCTGCGGATGCGAGCCAGCG
This sequence comes from Morinoia aosen, assembly GCA_030386875.1. Lineage (NCBI taxonomy): Eukaryota > Metazoa > Arthropoda > Malacostraca > Amphipoda > Talitridae > Morinoia > Morinoia aosen. The sequence goes on along the minus strand of CM059579.1, from coordinate 59,400,171 downwards.
GGCTTACGAAGAAGGCAGGGGCTGCGTAACATGCCTTGCAGAGCAAACGACATTTGCAGGAATTAAGTACACGCGACGCCCGGCCAAGTTTCGATGAGAACCATGAGCGATGCAATGACCGTCTTATGCCTTGTGACGACAAGAGTGCTGTAAAGTTGCTTAGGTTGGGATAAGGGTGTGAGGGAAGTGCGGTGTCGGATAAGGGTGCAAGAAAATCGCCATTTGGGGCAATTGTACAAAAATGCCTTCCGGGATTAGGGTATATCAAGAGAACGCAAAACTGGGTAAGGATATGGAAAAATTTCCTTCCCAGAAAACAGTTAAGGATAAATACCTTTTGGGACAAGAGCATAAGGAAAACTTTCAAGATAGGAGTGACAAAAAATATAATTTGGAAAAATAAGAGCATAAAAAAACCGTCAAACGGGGTCAGAATTTAGAAAACACGCCATTACTGCAATATGAAACAAGCTACTTAGAATTATCCATTGAGTTTAGCGTGTACGAAGATTCAACTTATATTTTAGAGTAAATCCCAACTATCATACTATCAAAGAGATGGAAGCAAAGGATGTGACCAATTGAATAAAAGCAGGTCTATTGGCTTGTTGGAAAGTGTAAATACGGCTTCGTAATTAACGTGTCCTACAGAGGAAAGTATATAAATGATAACTTCAGGTTATTGTTGAACGATAAAACTAATAATCAAAGTTATTCAAAAAAATGGAAAATTGTAAGTGGAAATACAATGGCTCACCAAAAAATGAACCGCGTGCATTGGTACAATGTTTGCTTTCAATAATGTTATGGGTTACTATTTCCTTCTAAGTGCTCTTCATTTTAATTTGTATTTAAATCGTAATATAAAAGAGCAGTTTCTGATGAGATATTGTCACTTTACACGACGAAAGAAAATTTAAATAACGTTTATGAGTATAGTAGGGAAGATCTCGTGTTTGTGACCGAGCTCCAACATTTCTGAAATAGTTCATTGATGTTGGGTTTTTGAAATCCAGCGATTGTGCTGGCTTAGGAAGACGACGTTAATGAGGGTATTCCTACGTTCTTAAAACTGCAGTGTAAATTATTTTCAAAACAACAATATATTTGAAAAATAGTGTTGTGTATGTCTGCAGTATTCGTAACGATTTCATTATTGAGGGCAACGAAATATATTCCCTTTGTACATCATGCCTTCTGAACCAACGAAAGGCAAATTTTTGCTTCGTCGGTACAAGTATAATTGAAGCCTTTTCACTGTGTTCCTCATTCCAAACACAGAGGGTTGTTTTCAATGAACAGATAAAGCTACAGCTGATCACCTCTAATCAAGTAGACTTTGATGTACCTCACATTGTCAGGCTCAGTGTTTATGCCACTGCTTTTTTCGCTGTAGCCTTCTAGGCGTGTTTTAGCTACTCAAACAGTGCTGCCATTCTCTTATTGAATGTTTTGTTGAGTTCTGTGCCTGTTGAAACAGTATGATCGTATTGTTAAAGTGGTTGTTGTTTATCAATGTTATCTCTCATGCAGTAGTTTCGTTAATTTTACCCGTAATTTCATTTCAAAGTTTGGGGACCTTTTGTTTGAAGTCATTATCATTTTTTTAACAAATGTTCCCTGACGAATTTTGCATTTTTTCATATTTTGTAGTTGATTATCGATCGCCTTTAAGGTATAGACATCGTATTTCGTGCATGTTGCGTTATTGAATTCGGCTGTTTTTGTCACATGTGCTACCGATAGTCGACCGGTAACGATTTGTCCTAAGCGAAAGTCTACATTAGGTTGCACATGTTGTCTCTAATTTAAGTGTGTCAGAAGGGCTTCAACACGAAAAGTATAAGGAGAACACCATGTCTCGTATTATGTATACTGTGGAACTTTCCACGGACGCATAAATCCTGAAATGAGTAATGACTAACTTCTCTCGGGATATAGAAAATAGGCTGTAGGTTTTTTTTGTTAGTTAAGTTTGTCTCTCCTATGCTATGGGGACTTGCGCCTCAGGGGGTAATGTTAAATCCCCTTAGCTGTACGTAGATGAGGCTTCTCGACTTTTATCTATCGTGCCCATTGGGCTCTTTAAGTTTTCATGCCATCTTTGTTATCTCTTTTTTGTCTTTTCTTCCTCTTCCTTCCTAATTTACTGTCTCGATCTGAGTGCAGGGCATCCCGAGTGGGAACACTTTGTGCATAGATACTCCGTTTTCTATTGTTTTGTTTCTCATCGCTTGTCAAATGGCTAAGGAGTCTTAAACTTTTTAATGTAATAATATTATTGAGCAATACATATACTATTTTCATGGAATTTGAATTTCATCGAATTTTTACCCTTTCAGGCTAAATGCATAATTTCGATTAGCGAATGTGTGAAAAATAAACTCAGTCTTCCAAAGTAGGTCAAATATCAATGAAAATATCTAAATTGCAGCAATATACACGCTTTACTCTATGATATTTGTCGCAACATAACTGAGGAGCATGGAACGAATGACCTAAATTTGAGCATCAAACATAGAGTACGTCAGAGAGTCACTCGCCTTAATCCAATTTAGCCATTCTGAGAAGAGCTAAATGAAAGCCTGGTAACATCGACAGTTTTCACCTCAAGTGCTTGTGTAGACCGGAGGGCGTTTATCAACAATTGACATCCATCAAAGAATTTAAACTGCTCACATGGCACTTTTATATATCTTTGATCTCATAATCTGACACTGAAGTGAATTAGAGGTGCCATCTGAGCCATATGTATGTTAAGGGTTATTATCGCGTTGCTGTTATTGCTGAGCTGTTGGAGAATTTGGCTTCACTTCGACGTAGTATTCACATTAATTTAACAACCGAAAGTAAATAAAATATTAGCAGCTTTTGTTTCATCGATTTAGTGGCATTTCGCCGACAGAAAACTGGTGTTGTGTGTTTCTCAAAAATGCATTGACGTATTGTCAAAGTGAAAATTGATTATGTTTGTCACCTCTCCAGCACTTCTTTCAAGAATTTTATCCGTCATTCATTTTCAAGATCGCCAATTCCTAACTGTTGCCGCTCGTTCTAACTCCCAATTCCTCTTCACGGAAAATTTTCAGCCATGTTTTGCCTAAGCTGTTATTGCTTCAGAGGCTAAAATATGGACGGGAATACTGTCGAGGGAACCTTGTCGGCTAGCGACGCTGGGTCTCAGACGAGCGGCTCGCCAGGTCCGACTAAATTAATAGCCGTAGCCTTGCTCGAGACGACGGTGCCGAGTGTGTTACGTCAACCTTGCTGAATGTGATCTTCTGAAAACTTATACTCTTGGTAAGTGTTGTGTGATTGATATGTGATACGTGTACTTTGCCTATTTCCGCCGCCCTGTGGTGATGTACGCTTTGCGATGTTATTGTCTTTTGCTCATCGTAGTTTGTTTGGATCTGTCCCATGGCTCTTATAAGCTCTTTGTTGGCTCTTATTTTAATAAGCTTTTATTTAGCTAGCCCAAGGTGTATTTAGACTGTTTAATTCGTTTGGAAGAGGTGCTCTTAGTTAACTAACTTTAACCAATTCTAATCAAACACTTCCTTAGTGTAAAACGAGTACTGTATTAATTTCTTTGATACCCACGTATTTATTTAAACTATCCGATCGAGTCTCTTATCTTCTCGCAATGGCGTTGAGTCTCTTTTAATTAAACATGCTCAGTTCAATTCACGAATCCAGTATTAGTCATACCTTGTTGTTCGTAGATTATCTAAGTGAGATTCTTCAACTCTTGACACGACTTGGTCGACTTCGCGATTCCAGTGGCTAGTCAAGCCTGCTTTTACACCGCTAAGGTGCTGCGGAACTCGCGTCCCACAGCTGACCGAATTCTGGTGTCCTCCTCCTTCTTTCTCGGGTCGGGATACCTTGTTTTTAGGAGGCCTCAATAGCTGATGCTTGTCTGCCTCTACGCCGTCAGCATACCTGGAGCCTGCGGGAGGAGTCCCACCCAGACCTCTTGCCTGCGGAGATCAAAATTTGAAGGGGGTTCCTCTGGCTTATTTGTCGCTCATCAGCCTCCAGCCTCGGAGCTGGGAGATTCCAGGAGTCCCACGTGCAAGCTGGGAGGTGGTGCTGCGAGGGATATCTGTTCGCTTGCTTGTGAGGAATGCTTCTTCGCTTGCCCCCGGGCTCGGCCGCCGTTTGAGATCCCTCAATGTTGCAGCCCATCTCGTAGTCTCTCCTCAGCGCCCCGTAGTTTTTGCCTCTGCAGAACTCGCCTAGACTCTCCGGTGTCTACGGGTCGCCAATCATCTAACCTTTCCTAAAGCCCTTAGTTCTTTCGTCTTCTTTGGGTTTAGTATATTAAACGCTCTTCAGTCTCTGAGTCTCTTATCGTTTGTGCCTGGAGGCCCCGAAGGCTGGGCCCTTACACACAGCCATAGGGCACATATCGCACAGCCGTATTACATCGATATGTGAGTCTCAGATCAGAGATATTGTGTATAGTGGAGTGTGATGCACCCACTCTGCCTGAGGATCGAATGCTTCAACGGGTCTCATTTTCCATCATTTGACTCTTAGCCACCCAAGTACACGAAGTGGAAAGGGCCGATAGTGATTCTTTAGTTTTATAATGGTAATACAACAAACTTGAAGATACATAGTGAGTTATGATTTGCCGAATTCTAATTGAAGATGCTTCAATTTTTTGTGTCATTGTGATTTTTCGATTTCGCTTTAGCCAGATTTCATTTATTGACTACGGCTGTTGAACTTGAAACCTTGGTTATCAGAGTGATATTCTTCTATATATTAGTTTAATTAAAAATTGTTTCTTAAGAGTTTTTATGTATTAAGATGGAAGTAGTGAGATAACATCTAAATGAAATGTGTTATCCCACCCACCTCGCGTACAAATAAGAAACAATCACGAACACCAACGACCGCTAAATACTAAAACAAATGTAACAAATTTGAAAGACTTAATTTGCGACCAGCGCCTTTGGATTTAATTCCGAATTTCGTACAAACGAGCGGCGCAATTAATTTCTGTATGGTCAAGTGCGCCCGTAAAGCTTTACGCTTCTTGCTCGCGCAGTACGTATTTTATGGTGCTTTAGCAGGCCCAGCTAGTCCAGGCTTTGAAGTGATGGTAATTAAGGACGCTGCCTTGTACAACATCGCAGACAAGAGAAAAACGGTGGCAACAGCCAAGACTACAGTGCCAAAGGCCGTGCAGTTTCTCATGCGAGCATTGCTCCCTCCCCTCCCTCGCCTCTGTAATTTTTTCTGCGGAGCAGAACTGCCACTTGGATTTTTCTCACCAAAATTTATGAATTTTGTATCAAAAACGCTCATATTTGGCCAGTTTAAGTAGCGCTTCAACATAAAAATAAACCACTTTTTAACATCCCTTTTCGTACAGCATAATTTTTATGGCAAAATTTAAGAATTCTGCGAGAAAATGGGCCAACTTTACTGCTGAAGAGTTTCGCTGCATCTCACACTCAATTAGTCTAGCCCGAGAGCGCTTGTTCAGGTAACTTTTAGCTGCTACCTCTCCAGTCAGGGAGACGAGTTTTGCAGGTCTGCATAAATTACACCTCGCCAGCTTAATTTCGCTTTTTCAAAAGTTATCAGCTCCACACTTGCCGCAAATTATACAAGTTTCTTTTCCCTTATAATCTAACAGCGGTCACTTATGAATTACCCAAATTTTCATTTTTCTCAAATTGGTTAATGGTTATCAATTTTCATGAATTATTGCCTATCAGTTTACCTTTTATCTGAACATTAAAAAATTCAATTGTTATCCAACATATTTGAGTTCCCAGGGGAGCCATGTGAGGGCCCGAGCTAAAGGTTAGGTAGGCTTCCTTTTTGTTGTAATAAAATAGGTTTTTGTTTTGTTACGGATCATCATTTTTCGGTTCACTGCTGTCCTGTTTTTCAGTACCTACTACTTTCTTCTTCAACTTTTTTCTTGTTTCATGAACTTCTTTCCTAGCTTACTGTTTCTGTGCACTTTGGGCATAGATTCCGCGTTCCCGCAACTCCATAATAAATGGTGCCTTCTTCCTTCCTCTCTTTGGATAGCCTTTGTTGCGGATAGGGAGGCTTTCCCACATATTTGTAATGTTCTAAAAAAAACCCGCAAAAAATGTAGCAATTGTTGAATGTTTTAACACTATCGGTCAGCGATTCGTTAACACACGTCGCAGTTTCTGAGTTCGAGTTGCTAAGCTCCTGTCATTTGATAAAAACTTCACTGTTTGGTAAACTGTGTATCACACTCTACTACAAGTCGCCTATTTTGAAGGTCAGTATAACGTGCGGTATTGAAGTAAGCGTCTATACCAAAAAATTTCGAAAAGAGAGTAATAATTAATGTAAGATTTAGTTAGTGTATTAATATAGCAATGATTTCAAGGCAATCATTTATTATTACATTATCAATTTTTTTCCGTGATACTTTATAATTATCGTCCCTTATTTCCGTTATCTTTTTAACTTTCTTCCTTACTAATTAGGGAACTCCCCTCAGAGGAGTGAAACTATTTTACCAATTGGAATTAGCAACACTAGAGAGATCCCAAGTTGATGCTTGGGTGCATCCTTTGACTGAAAAGAAATAAGTTTTTTCTAACTGACCACCTTTTTTCGATTTACTTCTGTCCTGTTTCTCACCACCTTCTACTGTATCCTGTAACTTCTATCATGTTTCAGAAACCGATTTTTCAACTTGCTGTTTCTAAGCGCAAGAGATCTTATGTGGAAACACACGTTGTGCCTAGATTTCCTGTTTCCTCAACTCCATATTAAATGGTGTTTTTTTTCTTGCTCTCTTTGACACACCGTTGTGGTTGAGGAGGCTTCAACTAACTTTTTTAATCTAATTATCTAATCTACAAAAAGAACTAAAAGCATACAGGAACACTTGTTTCCCCAACGACATTGACGAATACGCGGCATACCTCGAAGCCGCTGAGAGAGAAGCATAATTAGATAGGATGGTAATTAGGATGACGTATCTTACGGTCTTCCTTTGGCCGTCGGTGATGTGAAGATGGGTAGGAGCCGGTTAATTATGATAAAATTTACTTTACTTTAATTGGATGCGGAGTGGGTTTCCTATCTTTTCATGCAATTTCTAGAGCAAAGCGAGCACGATATTGTAGATGTAATCTCGAAGCCAAACACGCTTGTTCTTGTTGGAAAAACACCACCGAGTAAGAAGGTATCGCCTAGAGCGGTCTCTCCTCTTACGTAATTTTTTCTCAATGTACACTGCTCCGCGTCTCCTCCATGATTGCGTTAGGGACAGCGCATAAGCCCAGCTCTTTTTATGTAGATGGTTGAGAACAACCGTGTTTTGATGGGAGCTGCTAGAGTGAATATTGAAAGTTGATGGGTTATATTTTCCACAATCCTGTTTTATTGATGAGGAACTTAATCGTTCATTCATTCTACTTAACATGAATAAAATTATGCATGATAAATCGTACAAAGACGCAGAAGTAGACTCCTCGGAGAGTCTTGGCAACTCAATTACGTGGAACTCCTTGTAAAAGATGGAAATTTAAGAGGAACGGGTAGACGCAAGCAAAGAGAGGCATATATATAGAGGGAAAGAGTGTTTCACCAACGTTGGTGTGCATTTGATGAACATGAGCCGGAACTCAGGCGTTCTTGGCTTTAAATATTCATGATGTGAGAAATCACTTGTAGGATTATTGAGCTAATTTTACACATGCTTTTCGGTTGACGAGGACAAATCTCTAACAAGTCAACATTTAGTTCTTCTTACGGTATAATGGGACGGTATGCACTCATTCCTTTTTTGCAGTGCTTCCGTTGTTCCGTTGTGGGTAATCACAACAAATGCGATAACCAGGTATGGACATCAGGTTAACTAATAATGTAGACACCTCTGTGCTCGAACAACTTGTTATCCTTTATTTTTCTTGTATTGTTCTAATTAGTTTCTGAAATACAAAGCACGTTGTTACTAAGAGTATGCAGTGTTTCATTGGCATATTTTCAACGCTCGCAATGATGAGTGATGCATCACTCATCATTGCGAGCGTTAAACGAAGTTTAACGTGGACGATTGATGGACGATGCTTTGCAGATAAGTACTACGTTGTGGGTTTTTGAAAATGCATAGAAATATCACCTTTAGTTTGAACCGTCGAATAATTGAAGCTCATTTCGGTGTTGCATCTCATGCCGGAGATATTCTGATAGAAGCTAACGGGCGATAAAGCGTGACAAGAATGTTTGTGCTTGTGTACCTATAAACTTCTGATACAAAATTCCTCATGATGGTACAACTATTGTATCTACGAAAATAACATTCTCAGGTGGAAGACGGGAGTACTGAGCTGATGGTTAAGTAGGCGTTTTGTCATTTTCGGTTCTATCTGTCCTATTTTTTAGCACCCATAATTCTTTTTTCTTTAACTTATATCTTGTTTCATCAGCTCTTTCTCAACTTACTGTTTCAATGTATACGGGTTTTGCGTGGAAACACACCTTGTACATAGTTCCCCGTTCGCTTAACTCCGTGCTTGATGTTACCTCCATCCTTCCTCTTTTGGTACACCTTTGTTGTGGTAAGGGAGGTTTGAACAAAGCTTAAATCCATTATCTAGTCCTTAAGTAATTTGTGTTATAAGACTTATTGAAATATAAAATGAAGGTACTAGCGAAGACTATCGATTTAAAAGACATTTTTGTTGAAATCGAACGTTTCGACCCCTAGGGTCATCATCAGCGAATATCTGAAAAAATACACTCTTGTGATCCGAATTCTGAAATATTCAATTTTATTTCTATCATTTTATCGCTAGGTTAAAGTTACTCCTAGCCTCTGGTCTAGATTTTTCTCTCCCTGTGTACAACTTGAACTTATGTAAATATTTTCTTGTTTTTGAAAAACTAGCTATTAGCCTTAAGGATTACCCATGCTCTAGCCTAACTGATTTTACTTAAGAGCTGATATCACTGTCTCTTAAGTATTTTTACCATTTTAAATCATATACAAAAATTTCTTTAATATTTGGAAATCAGAATATAACTCTTATGAAATCGTTGGCTCGATACAAGGATGTAGTTGTGACAAGACCAGACAAGGGTAGGGGGGTTGTCTTACTGAAAGGGCACGGTATAAAGGTGGATGGCTCAAAATTATATCCGGTCTTAGTAAATTTCAAGAAATTTTCGGCCCTATTCATAATTATGTGCTACGGATTGGGGAAAAAATCAATAATTTCCTTTGGAAACTGAGTAATTCTTCTGTTATCTCTCAAGCAATATATAATAATCTGTACGTCAGTGGTTCCGGTCCTGGAATTCTGTACGGGCTACCTAAGGTGCATAAGGCCGACTTTGCAACAAAATTTTAACTGAGACCAATATTTGTATCACATAAAACTCCTTCTTATAATATTGCAAAATATTTAGCGCGTATTTTGAACCCACTGGCTACCAACGAATACAGTATACTTAATTCATATTCATTTGCTAAAGAGATCTCAACTGTTCGCAACGCCGACACGCTCTACATGGCTTCATTTGATGTTAAAAATTTATTCACCAATATTCCATTGACCGAAACCATTCACATTTGTTTGCAACACTTGTTTAATGTAGAAAATGCCGTACATAATATGAGCAGAACTGTTTTCAAAACTTTGTTGGACCTTGAAGTTCAGCATTCGCTTTTTCTTTTCAATGGTAAATTTTATAAGCAAACGGAAGGGTTAGGCATGGGGCTTGCCTTGAAGCCAACCTTTGCTAATAGTTTTATGTCGTACCATGAAGAAAATTGGCTCTCGGAGTGCCCTGTTCCTTTTAAGCCTGTATTTTATCGTAGGTTCGTTGATGACACTTTCGTTTTATTTCGTGATCCGACGCATGCCAGTTTATTTCTTGACTTCCTTAATAAAAAACATGCTAGCATTGAGTTTACCATGGAAACCGAAGATAATAATAAATTGCCGTTTTTAGATTGTTTGGAACAGCGCACAAATAACACCTTTTGCTCTCCTGTTTATAGGAAAGATACGTTTACTGGCATGGGTTCAAGTTTCTTTAGTTTTTGTCCGTTACAGTTTAAAATCAATAGCATCAAGCCGTTATTGTTCCGGGCATATGAAATTAGTTCGAATTATTTATCGCTGCATAATGAATATGAATTTCTTAAACAATTTTTTTTAACAATGGCTATCCGCTTCATTTCCTTAACAGACGTATTCGGCAACTGATAGAAACCAAATATAATTCTGCTACGATGCCGCCGACAGTAGAGAAAAAGAAACTTTACGTGTCGATACCGTTCTTTGGTTTTCAGTCCGAGAAGCTAAATTAAGAAGGAACTGCGCTCTCTCACGATGAAATATTTTACATATGTGGACCTCCACATTGTATTAGTGAACAATTTTAGAATTAGTACTCTGTTTTCATTCAGGATAAACTGCCTGTGTCTGTGCTCTCCTCTATTATGTATAAATATTGTTGCCCATCGTGTGGGTCTGTGTATGTTGGATCTACCCCACGTGCACTATAAGATGTAGAGTATTTGAGCATATTGGCAGGAGTTTCAGAACCGATAATCCATTCAGCAAGCCCCCTCACTCAGCTATACGAATTCATTCAGATCGATCAGTGAAAATCTCCTGTTCTGTAACAAGACTTTTTCATCTTAAGTTCTGCTCAGTCACAGATTTACGTATTATCGAATCCCTATTCATTACCCGCTTAAAACCCGATCTAAACGATATGCAGTCGTCACATCCCTTAAAAATAGCTTTTGTTTAGCATTTTACCGTTTTTTGTGTGGTTTTTCTTCAATTCATGAATGTATATTTTTCTGCGTAAATTTTCAGATATTCGCTGATGATGACCTTCGGGGTTGAAACGTTCGATTTTAACCTAAATGTCTTATAAATCGATAGTCTTTGCTATTACCTTCATTTCAAAGCTATGTCGAGTCGCACAACCTAATTTGGTACATAATATCCGCTTGTTTAATTATGTGGTTATGAAATGGAGTCAATGGTTAAGGTTTTCCCGGCAGTAAGTATTGCTGAGCGTCTGGGTCTGCATAAAATTCATCTAGCTTTTTTAAATTTGGTACGCACTGTCGTCATTAGCGACGTGATTTTTACCGGTGCCTTTTTTTGAATAAATCTGGAATCTCATTTACCGTTATTTGTTCTCATTGTATTAGAGCAGCTTCTTAATGTACTTTTTTGTGTCTGTCACCATAATCTATGCTAATCCCTCCTTTCAGCTCTTTCTACCGCGGCTCCAGTTCTCAGGACTTAGATATTCCCTCTGTCAGTTTTCTCCTTTTTTCTTGAGAAGAAACCTCTCATCGCGACAAAGAGCACAAATTCACTGCAGAATCATTGCCAAATTATCATATGATGGAAGCCGCATGACCATCATAACGGAATAGTCATGGAATAATCTCGACAGGATAGTTAAAAGATTATCATAACAGAATAATCATGGGATAATCTTGACAGGATAGTTAAAGGATTATCATAACAGAGTAATCATGGGATAATCTTGACAGGATAGTTAAAGGATTATCATAACAGAGTAATCATGGGATAATCTTGACAGGATAGGTAAAGGATTATCATAACAGAGTAATCATGGGATAATTTTGACAGGATAGTTAAAAGATTAGCAAAACAGAGTAATCATGGGATAATCTTGACAGGATAGTTGAAAGATTATCATAACAGAGTAATCATGGGATAATCTTGACAGGATAGGTAAAGGATTATCATAACAGAGTAATCATGGGATAATCTTGACAGGATAGTTGAAAGATTATCATAACAGAGTAATCATGGGATAATCTTGACAGGATAGGTAAAGGATTATCATAACAGAGTAATCATGGGATAATTTTGACAGGATAGTTAAAAGATTAGCAAAACAGAGTAATCATGGGATAATCTTGACAGGATAGTTGAAAGATTAGCATAACAGAGTAATCATGGGATAATCTTGACAGGATAGTTGAAAGATTAGCATAACAGAGTAATCATGGGATAATCTTGACAGGATAGTTAAAAGATTAGCATAACAGAGTAATCATGGGATAATCTTGACAGGATAGTCAAAGGATTATCATTACAGAATAATCATGGGATAATCAAAGTAGGATAACAATATTATTTCAAGAGGATAATAGTACGTAAATCGTGAAAATATAATTATTGTCATGAATTTCTTGTTAAGTAGGCTAATGCAGAAAGGAAATATTGAAATTATAAGACCACCATTTTTGAGCGTCTATTTTCAATTTGTTCTTACTTCATTTATGAAATAAGTGCCAACACAGCACAAATCTAATTGATTATATCGATGCTCAACATTAGCATTAAACATGAGAGGAAGTCTAATTCTCTGAGAATTTGATTATTGATCCTTGGAATTTGTATTTTTAGTACTACACTTGAACGAGAGCTTTAATGACTTTTTCAAGTATTTTGGATTAAGGAATTAAAGTATATTAAAACTCGAGTATCCTATACAATTTTGTGCGAAAACCTGCTAGGCTTTCTATGTAGTTCATGACGGCTGTCTTCTATGGTGGAGTGATTTTTTTCCTCGACACGCGATCACGCAAAATTCCTATTAACCTCAAGTAAATCAATAAATCAATTTCATAAGTCAGATAATTGAGCGCGAGTGTGGGAGAAACATGTTTATAAAGTCACCAGTGATACCGAGGTTTAGATCTTACCAGCTTTTTTCAGATGCAATAGCTCAATCATATGACTAAAAAATTCCGCTTATTTTCCAGAACACCGCACAACCTCGAGTTTATGATTGTAATGACAAGACATGGAATATGGTCCCAAATACATAACGTTTACGCTTCTCTGGCCATCTCTTTCTAAGATAATTCCCTTTTTGGAAGGCAACAGGTGCAACTGCAGGAACTGGTGTTCAAGTGAGATATTTATTCAAACAGGTTAGATCTAACACGCTCTTAAGTTAATTGTGATCGTATACAGGATGGTGACTTGCTGAAATATTATCAGGCTATGTAGCAAAACGAAAATAAATGCAATACAAACTCGCTGGCCAATTGACTCATCGCTGCGGCTTTCAATTTCATGCGTTCGAGTGGACCTTCAGCCGTGATCCTTCAATCGATTGAGATGAATGAACCAAATTAGTAATTGCCACTACGCCTCTAAATGAACGCTTCAAACCGCCGATATATTTAGCCATCCATAACTAGTCCCAAAATGGTTACACAGGCCCGAATTAGCATCAATGTTCGACAGTTAATTGCTCAATTTGATGAGGATCTGTTGAAAACGAATAGGATAATCTGCCCACGCTAAACTGGCGCAAAGCGTTTCGCAGTGTTCTGTGTGACCTCTACATTGCTTCTCTTTCTAACATGCCTACACAAGCTGCAATTTATTGACCTCACCAAATGTATTTTAGAATTTTATTAACCTAATTTATTGACCTCAAAAAATTGTTGGGTGATTCTCTTGTAGGATTTTTACAAACGGAGTTTGCTTACGTGCCTGTGAATATTAGTCGGGTGAACAAACTACTGTGTATTTTTGCGCTCGTATTACCGGCATTGCCGCCTCCATCATTGGACGGCCAGGGACTGACATCAGATAGTTATCGACGTCAAAATTATGATAAAAATGCCATCAAAAGTGTTTTTCAAAGAACAATTCAGCACGTTGATCGTGATTGGCTAAATTGAAATGCAATATTCAACTCATTTAAAGTTAATTGTTATGAGCGATTTGAAAGTAGCAAATAGTAACTAGATCGTACCATTATTTAGCTTCGATTAAGTATTTGAAAAAATTGAGTTTGTGACTACTGGTGGGTCAGCAGCATTATGAAAATTTCCTCCATGTACACCGGCGGCTCTCATTGCCACCGACGTGTTAAGGGGCAATTTGACGCATATGTGATTAAATGAGATTTCGTAAAATGAATTAAATTAACATCAACTTCTGCACTATGTAGAAGCTGCTAAGCTTGAGCATTATCTCTCTATCTGCTATGTTAGAAAACAATTTGATGTTAAAAAACTACAGAAGATCCCTAATGTTACGATGTATCAATTCAAGATGGATAATTTATATAAATATATTCTTTCCTATCTTTCATGATTCTTAATGCCAATTTTACATATTTGAGAACTAAATAAAGTATCTGTTGTTGAAGTTTTTGCTGAAATTCTGTTAAAAGTTATTCAGACCACAATTTTGAAATAAGAGATGCATCCCCAAACAGAATTCATATCTTCACTCACAAAAATTTGACAACCTATGCTCACTAGAATTAAATATTTTAGAGCAACTCCTTTACAAACCCAAATAATTCTCCAATAACATGTTCTATTCATGTTTGAAAGAGGTTTTGACATTCCCGAGTCATATCAATAGAATATTTCGCTCTAAATTTTCATCATTAAACGTCCTCGTTTAGTCGAAAAGCCACTTGAGCTGTCACCGCAGCGCCAAACCAGATATTTCACCGCGTATATAAGAACTACTCGAGTCGCTACTATATACGCAGATACCCCCTAATGGGCACGGTTCTCAACTTTATCTGAGGCGCAAACTATGTGTGAGAAATATTTTCGCGGTTTTATTGTACTGCGTAGCAAGACTTTCAAGGCTTTTGTAAGTTTCCATTTTAAGGATTGCTGCGTGTCGAGGATCCGCTGTGGGAGCCCTTGCGTTGAAATATTAACTCTCGTTCTGTCGGTCTTCTTTCAACTCCACTGCAGCAAAATTTGAATTTGTTTCGTTCTGACGTGAGGATAGATGGAAAATTCATTAAATTTACTTCTATGTGTTCTATGTGCAAACTCAGAGTCCTAGCCTAATTTGGGAACGCAGTATGTTTAAAATAATGACAAATAATTCAAGCGTTAAAAAGTGCTGATACGTCTTCCAATGTCATTTCATTTTCGCCTCCAGCTTTCGGAACTTCGTTCAAGAACTTTAGAACTTGAGCGTCTTCTACTCATATTCACAGTAGATGTGGAGAGCCTGCAATATCTTTGATTTGAGCGACATCGTATTCTATACTAAATAATTTCAATAATTCAACCTTAGCAACTACTGCTCTACTGACGCTACTCATCGTAAAACTGTGGGAAAATGAATGGGAAATGTCACGAAACATGGGAGATAGTGACTGCCAGACAGTGTAATTGAAGTGCTGTACGACTACATTTTTACGCCTGAATTTCATTATTAATCCAACAGTCGTACCGACCTGAATTGGAACTCTTAGCCAGCTACTTACTAGCTCCGAATACAATTGAAGGCCAAAAAAAAATTAGTTTCTATTGTGAGTTGTTTCACCCTCTTTAACCACTGCAAAAGTGTTCTAAAGAGAGAAAAGATGAAGGCACCTTCTAATATGGAGTTGAAGAGAACGCGGAATTTCTGCACAAGGTGCGTTTTTACTCAACTTCCCCTACGCACCAATGCAGTGAGTTACGACGGGAAGTTATGAAAAGACCAGTTTAGGAAGGAGGTCTGAGGCGCTGAAAAACAGGACAGCAGTTAACCGAAAAAAGATGGTCCTTAACAAAACAAAAACCTATTCTATTTCAGCAAAAAGGCCAATCTAACTCTTAGTTCAAGATCTCACACTTTTCCATAGGGAGTGTTAATTCCCATAGATTCAAAACTTGTATCCGCATGAGCAGAGAACAGCAGAAAGCCAGACTCAGTCTAGTAAGACTGTTTTGCTAACCCCTTCATTCACAGAGAAGAGCATGAGGCGCCTGTCGGTGATACGGTAGTCTTTGCCAGATATTTATTCTTGTTTTCCTTTACATTGTCAAACAAATTATTGTGGGTGAAACGCAATGAACGAAACCTAATTATGTTTATGACACTTAGATGAAACTGATACACAACATAAATCTATGGTACGTATAAATTTGTAGGTACAAACAACCATGAGCAAAATTATGAGACATCATATAGCATGCTGGAAAATAGTTGAAAAAAGTAGTTGAAAAAATTGTTTCATTCCTAAAATGAAAACTAAACTTTTTTATTAGTTTTATCAACATTGAGTATTTGATATGGAATACTTAGCTCAAATAAGAGCCTTTGAGCTTCTTGGTAAGTTGGACACCAATTAAGTCGCTGGCTCGATATTCTGTCATTAACATTATTATTTTACCCTGTTTCTCAAGTTTGACCTCCAATCCTAGTTTCGCCTTACACTTGTTCATCCTTACGCTTTTCATTCAACATGATTTTTGTTAAATGGGACTAAGATCCGGGATTGAAAGGGCATTCCAATGCGCTAAATTATTTTTTTTTGAGAAACTAATATTTCGACATTCAGGATAAGTGGCGAGGAGCATTGTCTTGTTGGAAGATCCTTTCGTCTGTTATGTTATCGTTGAAATTCTTCTTTATTGAAAGTTATTAAAATCAGTCTAACAAGCTTGTGTGTATCCTGGAATTAATTCTATCTTCAAGAGAAAGTAGCATTCCAGCCCCTGAAGAAGACGTACAGCTCCAACCATCATATAGTTACCTCCAAATTTTATAGCAGAGGCAATACATTCAGGACTGAAAGCTTCCTGACTCGTCGACGAAGAAAGATTGCTCTTGATGCTTCAAAATTATACAAAAACGGACAATTTTAATTAAAATCTTCATCCGTAGAAACATGCTGCTTCAAATCCTAAGTTACATTAATTCATGATAGTGATATTAATTTATTTGAACACAACTTACCAACAGATTTTGAACTTTCCAGCGCATGTCCCTCCATTTTAGCCGTAGCTTCGCACATACATCACGCTGTAATCTCTCTCTAAGTCTGAATCCGCCATTTGCGGCTCAACTGCAGCGCGGTTTTCTTTTCAAGTGGATAGGGTTCTTGTGCAGGAGATTTTCCTGATATACCGCGAGATAACACAGTATGTGGAAATTCTGAATTCATTATTTTGCGCGTTTAGTATTGAAAAACTCATCTCGTAGCCTCACGAATAAAAATACAATAAATAGAGACTAAAAGGTTAAAAACTGTTGAAGCACATTGCATTACAAGAAAGATGTATATATGCTGAACTGAAAGGATGAGTTGAGGGGACAAGTGACCAAGACTCTCTTGATGTTGCCTGCTCTTTAATTATTATTTAGCCTTCGAAGCGGTACAGAGGAGAGCGCAAGTTCTGCGAGGTCGACTAGGCTGTACCTTGTGAAGATTGACATTTTTTCTGAAAAAGTTGATCTTGATCATTAAAATTACTCAGTATGTTCATTCTTCATGGTTTCTAGATCTTCAACTGATCATGCATTAGCATGTTAACTGTCTTATTGGAATCGTTAATTCGAATATATGAATTTATGCTAAAATATGAGCATTTAATAATTCGTTGAACAGTCCACAATTCCGCCCCACTCTTCGCGGCGACTTCTTGTAGCAATTTTAGGAGAGCCAGTGTAGTGACGCTCCGCTAAGAAAGAAATTACTATTATAGATTATGGCAAGCGAACGATTAAAATATTTGTTTGGCAAGCGTCGAGAGTGAAGCTTTCTCCAAACGTCCTGTACTTGGTATAAATTTTCTGCCGTATTTTTACATCTAGCTGCGAAGATACTTGAAGAATCACAAAAATATTTTATCTCTGTGTTCAGCTGACGCGCAACATTTCTAATATTGAAAAAAATCAAAAAGTGATTTGAACTGAGTTAATGCCCTCGCGGATGTTTGTCAGGGCCGTCTTCTCTTTCCATAAAATATCCCTCACGTCCCTTATACTTGTTTCTTCAAAGTCATGTACATATTTCTATGGAAGGAAAAAGATTCAGGTCTCTGTTTGCCAAAACTTTAGACCATTAGTTGAAGTATTTTTGAACGGAAGTACGGCCCTGCATGTCTCGAAAAACTTACTTTGCTGGCATTTAAAGTTGGTCAGCCTGAGGAGCAGAGCTGTCTAGCATCATAGTTATCGCTCCTGCTGTACTTACAGCTGATGTTAGTTTGCTAGTGCTCATGCTATTCTCACTGCTTCCGCTGCTGATGGAGACGCTGATTTTTCATTTGCAAATTTTACTGTTAAAGCCAACCATTGGGAGTCGATTACTGTATTTTTGGAAACCAGCGCTGCCAGGAAAAAATGTGAGGTCTCTAGCTGAATGTTAGGGATGCCTTTCGTGGAATAAGATATGATTTTTTGTGTTAAATCAGATCATTTTTCTTTTCGGGCTACTGCTGTCATTTTTTCAATACCTATTCCTTTCTTCTTCAACTTTATCTTGTCCTTTCCTTTAAAATCCTTTCTTCTCGTTTCACTAACTTCTTTCAACCTTGCTGTTTATAGGTGAAGGTGTGGGAAAACTCACCTTGTGCATTGATTTCCCGTTCCCTCTATTCCGCACTATACGGTGCCTTTTTCTCTCAGGATAACCTTTGCTGTGGCTTAGGAGGCTCAAACAAACATAATCTAATCTAAGCTTCTACTTTTACAACTGTTGTTGCAGGTAAAATGTCGTTTTTATTTTGCTGTTGTTACTGTTACCGAGGCAGTTTCTTGTGTCGCTCTTTCTGATGATGTGCTGCAAATGCTGTTTTTTGCCGGTGCCGCATATGGCATTACTGTTGTTGCTGCGGCCGTTACCTTGGCTTAAGTTAGCACCAGACTCCACAGAAGCCAATAAAAAGTCCAACTTCGAGCGTCCGGAGCGGCGGCCTGCATGGTGAGGGGCTGCGTTGTGTTCTGCAGACTGTTTTTGATGCAGCCGCCGGTGCTCGCAGTTCCCTTCCGACGACAAAGTATTTCGGCGGACATTAGCTTTTCACTTCCTCGCATTGCGTCTTGCCGAGCGTATCTAACTCTAGGAAAATCTTCAAATTAATTTTTGTCTGTATTAGAGGGTATATCCAGTCTAGAAATGCTTCTGCAGTTTAAATACGTTATTTCAGTTCCTAAACGAATTTCCCGTGTGAATAGGTAACTTCAGCTTCTAAATGTACATCAGTATGAATATGGAAATTTTAATATGGAAATGAAATGTCGACGCTTGTGCATTGACGCACCTTCAGCGCGGAGCCAAACTTTGGCAGACCTGGCTAGCAGCCAGCAACAGTTGTTCTGTAACTCCTGCATCTCCTTTTCCCCATCGTCCTGTTCATTTCGTCTCTGAGTGGTGAATGTCACAAGATGCTGATGTTCTCGTTGCCTAATGGAGCCCACCCTCTCAGCTTCCACGCGTACTCTGAGAAATTAAAATAGAAGCGCAGTACCTGGAGAAATGAAGGGAATGGTTTTCCTTTTTTTTTGGTTGTGTTAAGTAAAGATTGTGGCACGACAGCGACGAAAAACGAATTCGGAAAATAACAAATTTTGTCTCATTTTGTGTGCGGTCAGCAGGAGTAGAAACTTACTTCTCCTACAAGGGGATACAGCTATTGTAGCTATGGGAATCAGAACTCCCAGGGGAAAAATGCGAGGGTCCCGAACTGGAGCCTGGGTTGGCCTTCCGTTGTTAAAATAAGACCGTATTTTTGTTAACACACCACTTTTGTTCGGTTCACAGCTGTTTTTTCAGGCCTCCTATAACTTTCTTCTTCAACCTTTCTCTCGTTCATAAGCGTATTTTAATCTTGCTGCTTTTCTGCGTAAGGAATTCGCTTAGGGAATAAACTTGAACAAAAATCTTCATTCTATCAATTCCATGGGAAATGGAGGCTCCCTCTTTCCTTA
This sequence comes from Morinoia aosen, assembly GCA_030386875.1. Taxonomy (NCBI): domain Eukaryota; kingdom Metazoa; phylum Arthropoda; class Malacostraca; order Amphipoda; family Talitridae; genus Morinoia; species Morinoia aosen. Next base: position 59,380,444 of record CM059579.1, on the reverse strand, counting down.
TTTTGAAACACATTTTATGAGGTTAAGGAAGCTTGAGCGTCTTGGTCTAATCTAATTCTCTCTAACCGATTACTCGGAAGTAGAATCAGCCGAAACCTGCATCATTTTCACCCCATTTTGCCGCGTTCAGGAGCTTCAGAAGAAATAGTGCTTGTCTTTGCGAGGCGTTACGCTATCCGTAACCTTACTCTCGCCCCATAACGATACCGTTAACGTTCTCATTTTACGCAGCAGCCTTCGCTGACTGCGGCATCAAGACGTCGTTCGTTGCGTGTGCGCTACATTGCACATGTTGCTCAACAACTGACGTTTTCCCGGTGATGTGCACCTTAATATTGGAGGCTGTACGATGATGTGTTTTCGGTGAGCTCAACCTGATACACGACGTATGCTGCTCCTCGCTACATTTTGCTGAAAATGAATAAAATTCTGTGAAGTTGGCAGAGCAGGCTGATCTCAACCCTGCAACTCATCAGTCTTTACTTTTATTATAGAAGCGAGTGCATCGTATGAGTTGTATTTTGATAACTCATGAGCGTATCTGAATAACCCGTGACCAACGTTTTTGCACAAACCATTTATTCAGTGTACTAACATTGGAACCTCTCAAGGGAATCCCTTTGTTTTTTATTGAGAGAGTCTAATACTAACTTATCTAACCCAACTTGCATTCGCTCGCAATTACATTAGCAACGTTGTAAAATAATCATGAAGCAGCTATCACTTAATTTAGTGGTTCTATAATCAGTACACAGATCTTTAACGACTCAACTCGCAAGAAACCTTCAGTTTACGCGATCCCAAAATCGATAAATCCTTATGGTTAACTATCCCTCCAAAGAAAAATCAAACAAGAGCATCCTCTTAAATTAGGGCTTATTGACATTATCTCCGGAAGCACGCAACGTTGCTCTAATGAGCTCGTTGAAGCCGAAACCCTCAAGTGTTCGGAGGCGGCGGCGGCTCTATCCTTCATAATCTCCTCTGGAAATCACATGCGGTCTCTACGGAGGCCTCGGTTTGTGCGCACTCGTTTATGGGCTCGTGCGCTCACAGTGCAGGCTGCGTTGTGCCAACTGCCTCCTATGCTGGGGTCGTGCGCCACGCTTTGCCAGGTTGTGGTGGTAGGATAAGCTTTACCTCGTTTGGTTGGGCAGAGGATTACTTAGTTCGGGTGGGCCAAGCTGTATTACGTTGAGGTGGGGACGAGCTTTGCCATGCTAGGGTGGGGCAAGCTTTGCCATGCTAGGGTGAGCCAAGTTTTACTAGGCTGAGATGTGGTACTATGCTAGTGTGAGCCAAGCTTTATCGTGTTTGGGTGGGTCAAAATTTATCATATTAGGGCGATCCTAGCTTTACAACGTAAAAGTGGGCCAAGCTTCACAACGTAGGAGTGAGTAAAAGTTTACCACGTAGGACTGGGCGCAAGTTTACCCTGTAGAAGTGGGCTGTAGCTCACAAAGTTGGGATGGGTGACGCATCTGAGGCACCCGCACCTCTGTCTATACAAGTCACTGGAGATGATCCTTTCAGAAATGAGACATCTCCCTTGCATCACTATCGCGCGTTCCGATTTAATCGCGAGTCGACGTTTTGTTTGTTTGAGAATAAATGCAGCTGATGGTGTGCTATCATATGCCCGATAATTTGCTTCGGTATGTTTATTTTCAGAGGAAGTTTAGAATTACTTTCAGTGAAAGACAAAATATTTTACTTATAAATTCTGGGAATTGAACTACAAATTCATTCTGGATCAGCGAGAATAGTGTACTTTTGTTCGAAATTTTCTGGTTCATTCTACAATTCAAACGAAAATGTTTAGCCTGAAAGTATTTTTTCTTGAGCTGTGGTATTATTTTGTTAAAAGTTCTAGCGCAGCTAAGCATATGATGCCTTGATTGAAATATTTCAAGACACATTTTCTATAAAAAAATATTCCTGATGTTTAACATTATTGTATAGGATATTTGGCATGAAAAAATAATACTGAATTATTTCTTCATAAGAGTTGGAGACTTTCTTTTACCACTGTTTTCTTCGGAGCTGTTATTTTAGTAATATTATGATTACCGAGAGAATGGATGAGTGGAAACCGCCTGAGAAGTAAAAGAGAATGGTCGGTACGATGAAGAACCGTAAAGGACACAAAAATTAGGAACTATGCCGTTCAACGTTCCCTGAAGTTTGGATGTGCAATCAGGCATGAATTAAAAAATTTTTAATTGACACTGCTAGCGTGTAAGTGAAAGAAAAGAATCGAACAAACGTTAAGATTGCTTTCGCACAGCAGATTTTATCGAAAATCTGAATGGAGAACCGTCAGACGAGGGCTTTGGCGAGTAAATGAATGTTCCGTTCTTTATCATGAAGCTGACACTTAGAGATTTTTGCTACTACACGTACAAGTGTCATAAAGGTCAATTGCTTACGGAATAGGCCCGAGAAAATCGTCTGACAGAAGCAAAGGTACAATAAACCCCATCCTATTGAATCATACTGTCTGATTCTTTTTCAATGAGAAAACTTTCGTTAAAATCAAGAACACATCGCTCAGAATAGCAGATTCTTGAATCATGCTCAAAACATTTTCTCGAAGCGTGATTGTTCTTGGATTAGTGACCAATGAGGGTGATGGGATGCTTCTGCTTTTGATTCCCGACAGGGACTTATGCTGAATTTAGAGGGTTACATGGAGTGGTTAAACAATTTAAACAATTTGTTTAAATTGTTTACCAACTCCATGTAACCCTCTGAATTCGTTATTCGTTAATTAAACACTAGCTTAGCCCTGGACTGAAGAGTTGCCAATGGTACGTCATATGTTCGGCAACAGAATTTGGCTTCCTGCCAAACCTCTTGGAAAAGTCATAAATGAAAATCAGAATATTTCCACGATTTCACGAGTGAAAATTTTTCGCCTTCTAACATTCCAGATTTCAACCCTATGCTCTACTATGTATGGAACTAGTTGTCATGCCAGAACTAAAGACGTGTTACTGATGAATATATTAAGGTAGCTTGTGAATATATCCTTGGGCGAAATGTAAAATGAGTTTGCTCCAGGTTTCGTGGCCGAAATGGGGCTGTGAAGACATGATTATTTTCTGAATAAACTTTTGAGGTTGTGTTGGTCTTATTGAAAAGCCCATGTCAGTCAATTTTCTTATCAGAAATTTATTTTTAACATTCTCTCGTATTTTTTCTTTTTCCTAAAGGACCTGATAAATTTATTCTGAACGCATTGTAGATGATTTTATCCTATCATCGTACAAGAAAAGTTCTACTCGAGTAGGGAACTCATACATTTGTGTGATCTAAATAATTCCTTGCGTATAATATGCTATTTAATGAGGGGACATACCTTGTGCATAGGCATGTAATATCATACTTAACGGTACCTTCCTCTTTCTTCTTTCGGTAACACTTGTGTTGTGGTTTGGGAAGCTCTGACTTATAATCAAATCTAATCCTAATAACGAGTGGAACAATTGCATTTCTGTCTGAAATTGAGCAGGCTCGAACCTCTAGATACAAGCAATAGCTGCGATTGCTTTCGCGTCAGTAATGCAGTACCGTCGGCCTCAATCAGTCACGTTAGCCTCGGCTTTGCCTTCGTTCCTATCTTATTTAAAATTTTCCTATCCACTCGATTATAGAAGGATAAACTAAATCGCTTATTCCAAGGAATAACGAATATAATTAAATCGATTGCCAACACACTTCAAATAATTTTTACCATTGCAAACAATAGCTTTACAGATTTTTAGAATTCTGCTGCTTATATTCGTTGCAATTTCTATTTTCCCCTAAAATGAGATTTTACGTAAATTAACTTTTTCCCTAAAAAGTTTAACCAGCGTCATCACAGCAACCTTAAATGTAATGCAAAATATAAATTTTGCAATTAAAGCTTCTTTACCTCTGTGACTTCTGCATTTAGCACTCCCATGTCGATACAAAAAATGTGAAAAGTGTTCCAGTAGTTCAGGATTTACTTCAGGACGTGGCGTCATTGTTAAACTTTTACAAGAGTTGAATGAAAAATGGAAGAAGGTCAAAAAGGCTTTGTCGGGCTTATGGTTGGTTGAACAGGCGGTCGTGTCTCAGCAGCGACGGCTGGTGCTGAGCCAAATGTGTGCGCTCGAGAATAAGTAAACAAAGGAATTGATATACCGCAGTGCGCAGTGCCGCGCTGTAAACAAACTTAAAATATTGCTGAGCAACTCATGGCAGTGCAAACCGAGGCCGCTTTCAATAATGTACTTTTGCCGCACATAAAGCAGGGGTATGGCGTGTTAACTGTCACGCTGAGCTTTGAGCGTCAGACTAACTAACCCACCCCTGCATTACGGACGCTAATTCTCAGTCAGAATTTTGTGAGATATGAAATTAAAAAAGGGCCTGCTTAATATGGTTTTAGTCTTACGCGTGTAATTTCGTGTTTATACGGCGGAAGCATCGAGTCGCTTGTATGGACACCAAACAGTCGTCGAGCTCTAAATTATGTGTAAAGAATACCTGAACAAGTTTAAATATTGCACGATGGCTGATGTTGGGGTATATCAACGTAATTTATCAAGTCCAAACAGCCATCAATCGCTCCTAAATGAGTTTAATATACACGCAGCGATCAAATAGAGATACGCGTTTGCTCCCAACGTGATTTTCTAGCATTGTCTCCGCAGGGGAATTTGTAAACGAATTTTTCTTCGCATTTGGAGGAGAAAATGTTTGTACGCGACATTAAAGAGGCAATCTTGTTCTGAATGTATGAAGTTTTCAGGAAATACTCCTTTGGTAAACGACCTCGTTCACGATAAAGAAAATCGCAGCATTGTAGCTTTATGATCACTAATGGTGCATTTTTGGAGTTGCGACCGGGAAAGGAAACAGTCTGTCTTTAATAAAGCCGGAAGTAACTAACGGCTTCTTTTAATATGTTTGCGGTCTTAGATAAATTGTTTGTTTACTGGAGTGTCCAAGTGAGTCAAGAGATTAATAGGATTTGCTCAATTGCAGTGTGAATTGTTTTTCTGTCCTTATATAACTTATAACTTATTTATATTGTTACTATAAATTTATTTTCAGGCATGAACACATCGTTAGGGTGACGTTTTCAGTTGGTTGACAATACTTGAGTTCAATAGGCTTAGGTTAGTTAGGTTGGTCTATCCTACGCTAAGGGGACGGGTGCCCCCCAGGGTAGTTATTGTTAGTTTTTTTCAGTCACAGATTGGCCTTTTGGATTTCTTTGGAGCCCAATTTGCTTCATTTCGTTTTCGTAACTTTTTTCTTTAATTTTATCCACAATTTGCTGGATTTAAGTCGATGGGCAGCCTAGCCTGTGTGGGTACATATCTTGTGCATAGATTCCCCATTTTGTAGAGGCTGCTCAAAATGATCATCCTTCGCTCTCTTGAGGTCGTCTTTGTCGTAGCTTGAGAGATTTCAACAAACAAGTCTACAAACATAATAATTGCACTCGAGCACCTATGTGAAATGTCAACACATATTCTCCAAGTAATCTTACTTTGTTGCCAAAGTGTAATCATAAGGCCTTCAGACTGCGTCTAAACTTACCTTAAACTCCAGATATAAGGCATAATATATTTTCTCACAAATTTGTATTTCATTTCGCGGTGCATAAATATATATCACAGATTACAATTCTCCTACATCCCTTTAATCACGCAGCATCCTCTCATATAGGCTGTCAGGTAATTTTAATCAACCATTAAAAGTTTGGAAATAATCACTCCATGTGCTCATGTTCAGGTGTGCAAATATATGCAGTACAAATAGAATTTAGCGTTAATACCTAGCGGGATATATTTCACGAGCACTAAATTTTCAGGTAAAATGCGCCTGGAGTACAGAAATAAGAAGCGCTTAATGGTGCCAAATAAAGTGCAGTTTGAAGGTGATAGCGGACAATTGGATAGGAATCGTCTACAGAGCTTATATGGCATCTTTAAAACGACCCAATTTCCAGAAAACAATCTCCCGGCTGGTCATTGCAACAGAAGTTATCGCGATATTATAGCCCATTACGAAGTTACGGCGTAAACATTCACGGAGCAGTAGTGTTAAAGTAATTCCTTTTTTGTGTATACCATGGAATTCTAGAGTGGATAAAATTTGTCTACGGCCATTAAAAAAGGGGTTTAATTGTTGTAGCTTCTGCTCATAAACTGGACGCTTTCGTTGCTACGCAAACACTTGGTTGTTTTTGCTTACGAGCTGTGTATATTTAGGCGTTGACTTTACTTTTGAGGTTATGAAGTGTTGGTTTGGCCCTACGCCCAAAAATGTTTAGCACATACGAGGGACTTTGGTACCTTATTTGCGACCAGTAAATTCTCTCTGAGATATTTATGACCTTCAGGGAGATACAACTATTGTTTCTATGGGAATTAGCACTCCCAGGGGGAAAATGTGAGGACCCGAGCTTAGAGTTAGGTAGGCCTTCTTTTTGTTGAAATGACAGGATTTTTGTTTTGTTGCAGAAAATATTTTTTGCGGTTCACTGCTGTCTTTTTTTCAGCACCATCTACTTTTTTCTTCAACTTTTTTCTAGTTTCCTATCCTTCCTTCTCTACTTATTTTTTCTATTCGCGGGGGAGTAGATTCGATTATAAGAAATTTTTACCCTCCTATTACCGCGACAAAGATGTTCAAAGAGAGGAAGGATGAAGGCACCATTTAGTATGGAGTTCAGGGAACGTGGAATCCATGCCTAAGGTGCATAGCAACAGTAAGCTGAGAAAGAAGTTCATGAAACGAGAAAAAAAGTTGAAGCAAGTAGTAGGTGCTGAAAAACAGGACAGGAGTGTAACGAAAAAAAGATGGTCCTTAATATAACAAAAATATTTTATTTCAACAAGAATAAGGCCGACCTAACTCTCAGCTCGGGCACTCGCACATTTTCCCCCTGGGAGCGCTAATTCCCATAGATACAATAGTTGTATCATCCTGCGGGGATGCGCTGGGGATCCTGTGCGAGAACACACGTTTTATATAAATTCCACTTCCCCTTAATTCCATACTAAATGGTGCTTGTATTCTTCCTCTCTTTGAACATCTTTGATGTAGAAAGGAAGGCCGAAACTAACATACAATAAATCAAGCTATTTTTCACATTTTCTACTGTTGTATACTTCTTTTCTTTGGAATCCAAGTTTAAGAGTTTTTAAATTTTTCGTCTTTTCAAGTCTAATCTTCAAATCAAAGGAGTTTTTTTTCCGAAAGAAAACACGTTTCTTTCAATGTGGCCACATCATTTTACTTGTTATAATGAAAGATGCACACAAAATATGACAATGGGGTAGATGAGACTAGCAAATCTAGGAACAATTGCTACCATAGTCTTACGCAACTTGGGAATGCAGCGATGACGAAATACTATAATAAGGTCTCGAATTGTACGTTAAAGTTTGACGTGAAGGTTAACACAATATCGGGGTTTAATACGGAGTGCCCGCCGTATGCAAATTTAACAAATCTAATGAGGTGGCACGAAGAGACCTTCTAGTGACGGAGTTTCGCTCTATAATGATCATCCTAATTCCCCTCGCGTCCTTTAAGTAGACCCTCAAGCTGCCAGAGCTGCCGCAGCTGATCATAACCGTCCCAACTGGTATGCGCAGTATCGCCGCCGCTGCTGGTCGGCTGTAGAGGCCAGGGTCCTGCCGCTAGCTCGCTGAGGCCGCGCTGCCATTGCCATCTGCGTTGCCACACTGCCACACCGCTGCCACGCTGTTGCCACGTCATTGCCATGCTGCCGCTGGGAGCGTAGGTGTTGCCTCTTTTTTTGTAACCGTCGAGTCGCTGCTGTGCAAGCATCGACATCTGGCGTGTTGTATTATGCTGAGCTTCGTGATCTTCTGATAGCAGAGCCAGGAGTAGGCTCTCACGTCCAACCGTCTTTTACTCTTTTTTGTGGTGAAAACTTAACGGTTCGTACTTGGGACATAACACTACAATGTAATGATTGCATTAAATCGAGAGATTACGTTTTTCGGCTTAACTTCCCATCAGGTAGTTGTTGTTACCAAGTTTTACTTTGTATAATCGACCGTAATTTTCTGACCTTGTTGTTGTGGCTTCTGTCATCAAAATTGCACGTGTATTTAGGTTTAATTTTAAATCCTGGTTAAGAATAATTAGCAAAATGCTGCATGCAATAATTGATTGCTGCTAGAAGTCCGTGCACCCTAATTAAGCAGTCCGTACGTAGCTCGTGTTCCCATATGGCCTTGTCCCCAGAAAGCAGAGATCATTTTTCGAACATCATTTTTTCCACAGCAATGCAGACTTACATCCATGTTTTACACCATGGAAGAACAGCAATAGAATGTTATGCCATGAGGCATGGTAATGAATGTGACAGTGATGATAGAGTGGTCGTTACTGAGAACTTGTGGAATGCCAAGAGCTTCATGTAAGGATATATCTGCTTGACATATTCATCTTGTCTCACGCACTGCCCTGAGAAGCTAGGCGAAACTGAGGTCGAACGTCATGATTCACGTAAAATATCTTTATATGCAGGATAAACCGGCATTTAGTTTCATACCAATTTACACATTTTACTCAGCAGTTTCATACCAATTTTGGTTCTGCAATAAATGAGCGAATTATCATGATCTAAAGTTTCAAACAATTCGTAAGTAAAAAGACACAACTGTCGTCACCGAGAGAGTGGAAAGGAGACAAAAGCCAAAGCCTGGAATAAGCAAGCGAAGTGAATTGAGATTTAACTTCTTACTAAACACTAATGATCTGATCTCAGAATAGCTGGAACAATAGAAATTAAGAATCACTGCTCATTTCTCCACCTTGAGTATAATGACTCTTTTCCTTTGCTGAAACATTTCTACTTTCAACAGCACCAGTTTTTCTTTCGTCCTCCATCCGTCACCATTCAGCAATGAGTTCGCTATTGTTGGATTTATTCTTCAGCGCTTTAGAAGCGCTTGAGTGAGAAATAAAATCGAGACTCATTTTGTTTGATTCAGAACCTGACTTATGCGTATTTAATTCTGCTGATGATTGTTATAAAGTATATAACCGAAACGTCTTTTTGAAATACGTCGCATTCTTAAGTTAGTAATGCCTTTTTATTGAAAAACCTGTTTTAAACAGGCTAAATGAAAACGGTGAGCTCATTGATTTTGGAGTCAAAAAGCGCAAGCATTCATACAGTATAACTCTAAATCACGATATTCAGATTCGAAATTTTTATATCATACTTTCCAGCATTCTGAGCTACTCTCAAAATACTGCGATCTTTTCATGAAAACTTGAAAGCAATGTGCCTGTCATACGAATCCTGCGCTGCTCAGTGTTTAGAATGAGCCGGTACCATCCTTACCTCACTCCGTAAAGTCACCCCCAAGAACTCGGTGCAAATCTGCCAAGCAGCCGCAGGTGGTCCAACGACGTCGATATACTCGTACCGCAGTGCCCATGCGTGAGATGCCTGGTATTGAGATGATTGCATCATGACTCTCTGAGATAGAGTTGTCTTGCTAGGACTTCGCTGGTCATGAAAGCGTTTTACGGCCTCATAATTGGAGAAAAGCTTGCAGTCGCATGACCTCAAAATCATCGACCCGCTGTGGTCGGTTTTAGCGGACATTATTTTAGGGGATTTTTTTACTCCGGTTTTCTGGAGAGACATGAGCGTGTCAGAAAATGCTAATTTCAATGCTTTCGCAAGGCAACGTGTGTTTTCAAATGGTGTATCGGGTAGAGTTTGAGTAATTCGCTATGAAAGTTTTTTACGTTCGTTGGGTTATCTTTTTATCACGAGTCTAAAGAGTAAAACATTTGGGAGATGCTCTTCTGAATTATTGGTATTCATGAATAGCGACGTTGTTTTGTTTCTGCGCTTCACAACGTTTTCCAGGAGTTGTCTCATCATAACTGATTCAAAAGCCTTCTCGCCTAAAATGTTTCCACAAATCGACTCATCAAAACAGTATCCAAAAATCGCCTCTTCAAAAGTTTCCAGAAGTCGTCTCATCGAAACAGTTTCCAGAAATCTTCCCACCAAAACCGTTTCCAAAAAATCATCTCATCAAAACAATTTTCAGCAATCAGAGACCCATTGTCTAGACCTCGATATCGTTTATGTATGCATGAGGACTATCCCTGTGTTCGCTACAACAAAAGACCAATTTTCAATTGCGGAGGCGTTAGAAATTAAGGCGTAGTGCAATGAGGCTGAGTTCAATTATGAACTCCCAGTCTCGAAGCGGAGATGAGTTCATCTAGAATTCTGTGCGAATTAATTTGAGGGAACAAATTTCCAGGAATTTTTCTCCTCACGAAATATTCGTGAACAAACGTTTTAAAACTTACAGGGCTTACGATGAGATCAATTTGATCTCTGGCTTTCGTGCAATATACAGGCAATTAGGTGCTTTGGTTAGTTGAATTTGAAGAGAATCATTCCATGAACCCCTAGCAGAGGCTTCATTTTATGACGAACTTGTTGCTTCTATTTGAAAATATGGTAACACAGGAAAGGCTTACACAGTGTGCGCATTTTAGTCTTTCACCATGGAGATAGTCCTATTTGTTTGGTGCAGTCTCCGGAATATGAAAAATGATTGAACAGGACAAATCAGTTGCTCTCACGGGGATAGCCTGTCACGCAAAAGTTGACTCGCTTTCCTTCTTTTGCTACCCCAGTGTTACTCGAAATTTCTTACGAGACTTTCTTATGAGACTTTATTGAAGTAACTTTTTTCAGATCCTCGTTTTTCTCGGATTTTCGTTTCCTCGCGGGTACTCTGGAGTTCAATCTTATTCAACTCAATCTTATTTTCCCAAACTTAGCCTCCTCTACTGTTTCATCTTATACAACTCTTTTTTTTAATAATAGTGTATTACTTCTCTTACTTTAGTTTCTGTTGGTATACATCTTTTTATGACCATTATCTAAAGAAAGTTTAACGTACGTCTGGCGCGTCGGTGAGTGAGCTCCAGTTGCACACGTGATGGAAAACAGAATCCCTTCATTTAACTACCGTCTGAGCGTGACTAGCTTCATGTCTCCGTAAGGATGACACAATAGTCAAAAGTTTTCTCAGGTGGACGCACGCGACCATAGACCATACAGTACAAAAACACAAGTTTGATTCAGTACACGTCCACGATGAAGAAGCACAAACTTCCCTCAGGCCTCCACATTCAGTCCTGAGCGCTTTTGTGCCTCATTCGTATGGCCAACGGCGTCCAGCACACGCTCGAATTTCTGACAGCGTTTGTCGAACAATTTCTGCAGAACAGCGCCTGACCTTCCCCACCGCATACGAGCTCTTAAAGTTGAGTTGGAAGCAATGATTGCCATTTGGCCATTACGGCCGATCGTAGGGATATTACGGGCGCGTAATAGCGTGCTGCTGCTCATCGTAAACCACCGACGGGCCCGTAACGTAGCTTCATTTTAGGGCCCATTGTTTCCTAGCTTCTGTTTTGTTCTTTGCTGATACCATTGATTGAGATAGGCTCTATGGAGGAAATTAACAAGTATTCTAGGCAGCACTTTCGCTAGGAATTTTCCTCGTGTTATTGGTAGGCAGAGAGGTCTCGCACGTCAGTCAGATTCACGTATTGCCTTAACTGAGTCCCCATTTTCGTATATTTTATTCGATATTAGCACCGAACATTCAGAGATAAAATGGCAAAATTAGTTGACGTATTTATTTTTTCCTCTTTTTATCATTTTAACCGTTTTATAGTCTGTTGGCAACTTGGCAGGCTGTACGGCAGATACGTGGACGATATTTCCTTAGGAGTAAAGGCACTAGAACAGTTGTAGATGTTGAGAAATTAGAATACAGATAAGTCGAGTTGAGTTTAACTTATGAGTTACGTGAACAAGGAAACTGCTATTTTTGAATGTTACAGCTGAACTTTCTCAAGGTGCTTTTTGAAGATTCGTGGATATCAAGCCTTCCACGCTGCAAAAAAAACATAAATTTAAGATGGAGATGGTCTGCAAGCCTAAAAAGAGCGTGTTACTTGTTCCTTACTAAATTTAGCTTATAAAGTGTGCAGCAGCTCTGCAAAACTTTTATCAAAAAATTCTAGGAGTTGAACAGTTTCTTTTTTCCTCTAATTGCAAAAAAATTAACGTTTTCAAACCGAACTTTGAGCTGTGATAATATTGTTGGTCATAGTATGCGCAATGCCAGTATATTTTATGAAAATCAAATGCACTTGCATTACAAAATAGATGAATGAGTCTTTGATAATATTGTCAAAACTTCTGTTAAACTAAGTTATCCGAATTAAAGCGTGCATATGCTGTGAAAAATATAATTAATGACCTGTCAGTAATAAATATTTCCTGATCCAGGGGAAATGGTTTAGACAGAGCCTGTGTGATACATGAGTTCAAGTGTAGCGGCAGAGAATGTGCGTCCCTTAATAAATGTTACATAGACATGATAAAGATGATTCGGAGACATAGATTAACTGCTCAGAAATATCTTGGTTCTATTTTTAATTTTTGTCGTATTAATCGAAGTTGCAATACCTCGAATATTTTCTTAAAAAACATATAATTAAGTACGTGTTCCATAATGTAGCCACAAATTACATCTAAAATTATTAGAAGCAATGCAAGTTCGTAAGCATGGCCTCGCCGTCAAAGAAAATGCTACTTTTTTCATAAATTTGTGTTCAATAGAACAGCAGCTGAAATAGCTGGAAACTTCTGCTCGATCACTCATTTCGCTTTGACTTGTGCTACGGACATATAAATATTGTGCAATGATACTTTGTCTGGTCATCTTGTACTGTGATTATAGTATAACTGTTGTATTATATTCCTTATCTATTTATATTGTGCTGATGTTTCGAATATAAGCTTTGAGGCTGTTGCTGTTCAAGTATTATTAGCATTTTTACAATGTGACAGTAGAATTTTTCGGCACAGCTTCTGCCCGATGATGATATTCATAACATTGAAAAGCCATATTTTATAGCCAGCCATAATTTAGCATGCTGCAAATTTTGTTTTGTAAAATGGTCTGAGTTTTTTACTCTTGCTTGAAAATTAAACCTAATATGAATAACTGACACGAACTCAAACTGTCACTGATCTCATTTTAAGCATCTGTTGCTGAAGAGGATCGACGATTCCAGCATCCATGAGAGTTTTGCCCCCGTTCATCCCACCCCTGAAAGCCTAGACAAAATTGTTTCGTGTGATTGTGTGTCGCCTGACTGCGCTTAGAAAAGTTATTTCTATCCAACACAGGAGGAGATGCTTGTGCACGCGAGCTCCAACAGGCCAATCGGCGCTCTTTTATTGGCGGAGTGAATTGAGCGCTGCAATAAAGTGAGAGTTTATCATTCAATGTGGCTTAACGATCGCATGAACCGAAAATGAATGACTCAATACAGCGTTTATTGAATGAGCGCTCCGGCGTACGCGATGGAGAGTGCAACATTCTGGCGAGTGTGCTAACAGCCTGTCCTCCTCTGAATAGTCTAATCTAAACCCGGATTATCGTGCATGCTTCAAATTTGTAATAAATTTCTCGTAGTTCACGAACTTTAAACGCTATGTTTATTCTTAAGCTTAGGAATATTTTCTGATGCTTTTAATTTTAGGTAGCAGAAGCTACGCAACTTTACATATCGTGAAAGCTTGTAGTTAACACATGTTTTAGGTCATTGAAATCGCAACTAAAAACTTCTTAGTTTTGCAACCAATAAACTTCATTAGTAGCTTCCTAATCCTACGCCTCATTAAATATAGCACTGTGTTTTTGCGATTTAATTCATGCAATTTAGAAGCTTTTGATCCTCTTTTTACACTTTATCTCAGCCGACTATGTAGTTCAGATATTTACTACTGTTTACAGTACCAGCCAATAACCGTATGCGTCTATCACTCCATAAGAAATACGCTAAGTTTTCCTCGCCATCCATTTCTAAGATTAATATGTTTACTCGCTAGAGTTATACCTAAGAGTTCTCACTAAAGATTATCACCATTCATCGCAGAAGGCCGTCAATAGTGCTTCTCAAACTTGAACTCTCGAACTGTTGTTGTTTCCATTGAATTTATTAAAAGTGCGAAGTTTCGCCATTGAAATGCTCCTCCAATTTGTCATGAAATGCCGTTTCCCGTCATCGTTAGGAACAGCACTCTTTGCTGGCAGCGCTGCGCCGCCGGCAATCATAATCTAAAAGTTTGGGCGGCTCCAGTCGCTGCGGAAGAATCTCAAGAAATGAATAAATCTGTAGTTATTGAAGGATTGACAGGCATTTTTTTTCTCTTTTTGAGCTAGAAGTTTCGACGTCAGGAAGTTCTTCAGTGATAAATTTCATTATAGGTTTTACATGACGAAGGATTGATGCTTGGTATTTTCATGCCTCGTGGACAAAATGCATTGGTTTGAATGTAAAGACTTATAATATTAAGTCGACAAATGCTGGTGCACCAGTTGAAAATTTTTCGCTCATGATTGAGATGATTAGAAAAATGAACAAAGTTACCATACATTCACATCAGAGAATATTTCTAGGTACTTCGTGACTTCAATGAGCGAGCCGTTGAAAGAAGAATTATATTTTTGATAGCAAAAGTTGAGAGTATAGCAGCGAAACTAAGACTGTTCTTTCAATAATTGCCTTTCAACCATTAATTAGAATATGATTTGAGTTTGCCAGACGTCAAAACGCCCCTCCAGATTCCAGAATATTGACGTCATTAGCAGCACTGTAGAGATAAGGGTTCGCCCAAGTCAGGAGAACTCGAGAGTCTTCTTGCAGGAGTCAAGAGCCTGAATAGACTCCGGTTAATGTTAACCGTTTGGGACAGAGGAAGAAAATGAATATGGAACCCTGAAGTTTTCTGCCTTTTGGGCATTATTCCACTGTTTTCAGATACTTTATTTTAAAGCTAACGTTAAGAATGCTTTAGCTAATGCCTGTTTTTACAGGGTAGCGAGGCCGGGAAATCGCAAAATGAACTGCGTTTCCCTTCAAATGCGGTTCTTCGTCAACTGAGTTAACTACCTTGCGTCAAATACTAGGAAGCGTTTGCGCTATCAGACGATTTCATAGAGATCAATGTTTTGGAACAAAACGAAGTAGCAATGTTTTCGAAAACATTTCAAATAAGCAAACGTTTCGGGAGCGCAAAATCTCATCACCAGAGCCTGAAAGAAGAGAGAAGAAGATAAAAATGATTTTTTGGACAGAAACAACATGAATAATTCTGGAAGGGAAATACCGCAATCTCACGCTGACGAAATCTGTAAGGATACAGTCTGCCAGCTCCTGAAGGACAAGATCAACATTGACCTCTCCGACACTGACATCACGTCAGCTACAAGGAAAAAAAAACAGTAACTGGGAACGTAGATAAAAGAAACATTGCATTTGAACTAAAACATTATAACAAAAAACGTGAAATTCTCAACGCCTGCCGAGAAAAGAAACCAAAGTTCTTCTTCATAAATGAATACCTCATACCTTCACGAGCTAACACCATGTACATTCTGAGGATGGCCAAAAGGAAATTCCTGGATAAAATTGGAATCCCAAGAACACAGGATGGAAACATCTTCATATTTAACCCCGGAAACCAAGATTCAAGACGCCGCGAGATCAACACGCCAGATGACCTCGAGCAATACCTGATGCAACAACTAAATATGCCATCGAAGCAAGTCATGGGTGACTAGACTAGGTGATCCCCTAAATTAGATATGTCAGTTTCGTGTTAGTTTAACCTCAATTAGGTATCATGTCAGTTTACCCTCAACTTGATGTTAGTTTAACCTGAATCTATTCAAATGTATAACAGATGTGTTTGTAAACATTTATGACAGCTGTGTGTGAACTTTTGAAACAACGCAATCAGCAATTTTTTACCTCCCAATGTTACTGTGAATTTTTTCTTTTTTACCACTAAAGTTATTATTATGCGTACACCATATTAACTGATTATATCATTGTCGTTATAATCTTTAAAACTTATTACCTGTTGTATGTGAAATTGTAAAAACGCCCTCATGCAGCAATCTGTTTACACCAATGTTGTGATATTGAACTCCAATATTATTCGCTCATGGACAGAGTTTATGTGTACTAACGTACTCGCACTAGATTTTTTTTATACTCTATGCTCTCGTACTTCATTTACTAGTACTAGTACTAGTAAATGTGTACTAGTTTTTTAGACAGGAATATCCCTTAAAGCTTGACTGTATTTCGTTTTTAAGCTCTATAGTACCTA
The DNA here is from genome assembly GCA_030386875.1 of Morinoia aosen. Classification (NCBI taxonomy): domain Eukaryota; kingdom Metazoa; phylum Arthropoda; class Malacostraca; order Amphipoda; family Talitridae; genus Morinoia; species Morinoia aosen. Next base: position 59,364,174 of record CM059579.1, on the reverse strand, counting down.
CTTCTTACTGTTTACTAATTTTAAATGACTGATCACCCTGAGATATTCGAGGGTATCGACCCAGATCTCAATCATTTGAACAGAATGTATCCAAACCTAAACGACTCTCAAGAGTGTAGGTATACTAATATATCAAAATTCAACGAAACTATACGAATAACTGACCGAGATTTCTCACTCCTGTGTTGGAACTGTAGGTCACTCTATCCAAAATTGGAAGAGATACAATGTACTATTACTGAACTTAAAAAAAACCTAGACGTGATTAGCTTCACTGAAAGCTGGCTAGATGACTCGACTAAAGACATGATTCGATTTGAAAATTATCATAGTTACCATTCGCTAAGAACAAACCAGCGGGGCGGAGGCATCAGCACATATATCTAACCACATAGACTCGAGAACCATAGCAAGTGCAACAATGAATCAGGATCATATAGAATCACTCTTCATAGAACTGTCTTGAGATGGTAAACGCATTGTGCTTGGAACGGTGTATAGACCTCCTACAGCGTGTCCTATATCCTTCCTGAATGAGCTGAATCGTATTATTTCTCAGTTCAACAGGCCCTTATGCAATGACATATTAATTTGCGGTGACTTCAATTATGATCTACTGAAACATGAAAGCTATGAACCAATCGCTAATTTCCTAACAACCTTTCAGTCTCAACCCTTCCTTCCGATCATTACAAAGCCTACACGAATAACCTCAGAGTGTGCTACGCTGCTTGACGATATCTTTATGACAGACCCAAGTGATTTTCTTGCTGGAATAATTACTTCTGACTTATCAGATCACTTCCCAGTTTTCTTATTAAGAAAAATGTCTATATTGCTTGCACCAAGGCACGGGCTGAAACTTACTCATATCGTAAAATAAACGAATCAAATCTTGAAGAAATGCGCACCGTTCTAGAAGAATCAATGCCTACATTGCACATCTCTCAACAAAATAATAATGCTACGAGCATTGATGAAGCAGTAGTAAAGTTGACTGAAACTATAATGACCGCATCCAATCAGTGCTGCCCAATTGTAACTCGTACAGCTACCCCGAAAAATAAACAAAAGCCCTGGATTACATGAGACATCGTGATATATATAAAGAAACGTCAAGCGTACCTAGCCCTCCTTTGCGAGGGGCGAATATCTAGAGAAACATATAACCGATTCAGAAACTATGTGACAAACCAGGTAAGAACATCAAAAAAGAACTACTTTACCCTCAAGTTTACTCAATTCAAGCTGACGTTAAGAAGACTTGGTGCCTCCTTAACTCGTGTTGTAAACCGAATAATGCCGATAAAAAGAAAATTGAACATGTTATTCAAGATAATGTAAAATACCATGAGAAGAAAGAAATTGCTAATCTCTTTAACAACTTCTCCGTAAACGTAGGGAAAACTATAGCTGATGGTATTCCAAGTGAACCTACTGATCACCTGGAATTTATGGATCATATTCGAGAACCCAACTCCTTTTTCTTTACGCCTACAAACTCCTCCGATGTAATTACGTGCATAAACAACATGAAAAATAAATCGAGTGGGTTACAAACGTTTCCGACAAAAGTTCTTAAAGTTATTGCTGACATAGTAGCCCCACTGATATCAAATATTATTAACCAGTCTCTCTTACTAGGCACTTTCGCGAACTCCCTCAAAGCTGCTAGAGTAACCCCTGTCTTTAAAAGTGGTGAAAAAACCTGTGTAAACAATTATCGACCGATCTCCGTACTACCAATTATTAGCAAAGTATTCGAAAAGATTTTGTATAAAAAAGTGTACTCTTATTTTGAACAAAAAATCATTTCTTTACGATAAACAATGCGGCTTTCGCTCTAAAAAAACAACAACACAGGCTGTGTTAAATCATTTACAATTCCTCTATTCTAATATAGATGAAGGAAAGCCTGTCTTCTCTGTATTTCTTGACTTTCGAAAAGCATTCGATTGTGTGGACCATAAAATACTACTCTCGAAACTACACTGTCATGGCATTCGAGGGATTGCGCAAGATTGGTTCAGATCATACCTAACAAATCGGAAGCAATACGTTGTCATTGACGACGCAAAATCAGACCCACAGACAATTAGCCATGGAGTTCCACAAGGATCTGTTCTTGGGCCTCTCCTGTTTTTGATTTTTATCAATGATATTGTATAATCTACATCATTCTTCAAATTCATACTTTTTGCCGATGACAGTACGCTTTCTGCGGTCCTTCCGAACCGAAATCCTGCTATAATTGTGGAGAGTATAAATAATGAACTTCATAAGGTTTCATCATGGCTCAAAGCTAATAAAATAAACCTTAATATTGATAAAACAAATTATATTACATTCTCATACAAGAAAGATGTATCTCTCCCATGCATTAAAATTGGCGAAGGTGAAATCGAAGAAACCAACTCCTGTGTGTTTCTGGGCATCATAATAGATAAACATCTGACCTTCAAAGAGCACATCACTCATATTAGTTCTAAATTATCAAAATCCATCGGAATCCTAAATAAAGTTAAAAATTTTCTGCCTGAAACAGCTTTACAAATGCTCTACCGAACGCTCATTTCTCCATACTTGCAATACGGAATAGAAGCATGGCACGGAACTGATAAAAATAAAACCAACAAAATTTTTACTCGGCAGAAAAGAGCTGTCAGAGCGGTAAAGAATCTAGAATATAATGCTCACACGAATGATTCTTTCAAAAATTTACAAAAACTTAAACTTTCGGATCTCTACAAAAACTCCATCTGTAATTTCATTTACAAAACATTAAGAAATGATGGCGATAATAGCCTAAGACAATTATTGACTGCGCAAACTGGTCATCACGACCATTTAACCCGAAATAGAAGTAAATTCATGCTTCCTTACTTTTCAAAGGCCCGGTCGCAAAACAGTATACTCTTCGTTGGAACCAAAACTTGGAACTCTATACCTGCGGAGATCCGTAAATGTAATTCGTACAAAGTATTCAAAACACGTCTTGAGTCTCACTTCCTATCAGAATACTAGTCGTGTAAGATCACCATGTCAAATCTTGCCTCCTTGTAACTAATGATAATGTAATAATGTAACTTGCTTTGGGAAACATAACCGATCTTCAGTCTGCTCTTGAATCGTTTTATCGAACATACTGTTAAATATAGCCGATTTGACCTATATTGTAAAATACAGCATAAAATATCGAGTTAATTATCTCACTGATCAGTCTAATGCGAAACTAGGTTAAGTGAACTAGGTTAAACATTATTGCACACCTTAGAATAACGTGATGATAGGATGCCCTATATAGAAGTCGCTGAACTTGTTCGGGCCCACAGGTAGCTATACTCAAATTTGACCATTGTACTAGACTTAAGAAACATTCTAACTCTGTATCACCTGTGGTAAATAAATTGTTTAAATTGTTTAAATTGTTTAAATGCCAATTCTGAAAACAGATGTACAAAAATATTAAATATTTTGGTTACAACAACGCACTCAAATTGTAACAAGTGAAATGGCTGTACAATTGAGACCTTCAGAGGATAACAAAGTACCTTGATTTCTCGACAACGCTTAAAGATTTACAAGAATTCCAAAATACAGAGGTCACCAGTGGTGCCGACAATATCCAAAATATAGTCATGGGTACTATTAAGTGGATGGTGTTTAATTAGCCAATGGTTAATGACGAATTAGAAAATTCGCAAAAGTTTTACATGTGGAGGAAAATATTCTCCTGAAGAGTTCGTCAAAATAATGAACTTAAAATAAGAACAAATTTTGAAATGGTTTCAGGAAATTTATATTGGGAAATGTTCATGAACAGCGAATGAATTGCCGTGCTTCAATTTTTCAGTTGGTGCTAACGTTTTCCCAAAATGATTTTTATGGATAAATTTTCTAGTACTTACTCAGTTCATTTTAAGTTTTTTATTTGTTGTTATTTCGACGATGCGTTAATATTTTAACATCGAACAGCAATTCAAACAGTCTTGCAAACAATTTAATAATTGCTACACTAATATTAAATTTACTGGGGAAAGAAAGATGGACAACTTGCTTGCTTATATATGCGCAAAATTCAGAGGTCAATTTTTAGCTTTAATTTTTCATGTTTAGTTTAGCTTCATCACTGCTTAAAACTAACTCTTGCTTTTAGAGCTTATACTTCTACAGAATATTTTTCGAGCAAATAATTTCCCGACATCACTCTTTAATCAAGTCCTACAAAAATTCATTAACGTATGCATTAAAAAAACATTTATCTTTCCGCATCCACGTTGCAATGTTCCCAGCTGCCAATTCACCTGTTCGTTGACTGAAAAAATGAAGTATCCGTTGTTGCTATACACTTTCCCCATATTAAGTTGTGAGTAATTCAGAAGCCATGTTAAAATAAGTTTATATTCAAGCAAAGTAAGTCTCTTGTCATACTGATGCGCAGTGGTGTCGTATACAAGTTAGCGTGCGTTTGCTGAGGAAGAGTCATATGAGGGTAGCACCAGGCTCCTTTAACTAATTCGTTTCCGTGTCATGACGTGGAAACTGCAGTAGTCGATACTGAAAATGTTTTCTGAAAAATAATGAACGTTGAATGAGTTTTTCTCTTACTTATCGAAGAAGCATGCTCTGACGCATAGTATCGTTGAAATGTACATCTTAACGTTCATTTTTTGCTGCACATCTTTCCATTTCTATGCGGGCCGTAAAGAGAAACTCAAGTGAACAAAAAAAAATTCGCGAGCAGAAAGTAAGGCCTACATTTGTTTCGGAAGGGTTTTGAAGTTTAGCAGCCCATTGTCTTGCCTGAAAGTTCGGTGTCGGTTTAGCGCTGTAATTTCCAGCTGGAAGAATGAGCCTGGTGAACGCCCTCATGCAGACGTTTGAGCATTTTCGAGGCGTGCTAGAAGGAACCGATCGAGTTCTCGAAGGAAATGAGTATTTATTAAATGGTCTTCTGGGAGTGGTAGCTAGGATTCAGTTCGTGGTAATGGTGCACTGCCAACCGCAGCGAACGATTGAGCATAACCGTACCGAAGCTGGACAAGAGTTCAAAACTGGGAAAATGTTACCTCATCAAATGAGTTGGAGAGACGACTTTACTATTTTCCTCTTTGAGCTGGTATTCTTTCGTAGTTACGCATTGAACATTTGATCAGTTACAACTTGACCCTGATTTGTTATACGTGGCTGCTTATGTGAGTGCAGTTTTCGCTATTCAGAAGTCGAGGCTCGTGTTCTTAAAGCTATTTACAGCCACTGACGTCTTATGTCAGGACGAGGAAACTTAACGATATGCTGCAGTAAATAAATATACAGAAGCCTTATGGGAAAGGAATTGGGAAACTTCCATACTGTGGAAGCTCGATTGCTCAGATCTGATGACTACTTCAAGACAGCTTCTTTGAACTCGAAACTTTGCATCCCACAAACAAGGCTATGAAGCAAATGTGCGATGGATTACCCTAGCTGTACAATACCAGAGAGTTCTGCTTCGCTTGTGCAATACTTTTTAGGTACAAAATAGCTCTTTAAAATTCATCATTTCATTTCATGGAGCAATGTGAAATGTTTTTTTTTTTGACAAAGAGAAAACTTTCAGATACATCTCAATAATTCAACTGCTCCTAGAGCATTTAGCTCTTTAAATTAGAATAATTCATTTTGGGTTTTCGACGTTTAAACTTACTGAATTTTATGAGACTTGGCTATATTTCAAATCTGTAGGGGAGAGATAACAAGAAGTGTAAATTTAAACGACAAAAAAAAATCAATTTTCGATCTGTCATTGTTCTGTACTAAAATATGTTCTTTATTTAATCCGACCCAAAACTTGCTTCTATTTCTGGATTTCATCTTCGATGAGCTGACTTCTCTTTGCAAGAATTGAATTTAGTTACGAATTAGGTTAATTCATAAATTTGACCCTACAGACAGAAGAAGAACTTTTAAAAACAGAGCAGAATATGGACTTCGGTGTAGAAATTTTATCAGCATTCAATTTTTGAGATATATATTAAAATTGTTTGCATGGAGAAAATAATTGTGAAAACTGTAACAAATGGGTTTCTTCTTATTGTAAATAACGTTCTATACTGAGCTAAACATTTAGGAAGGAGAACGTGGACTTAATAGACATCAGGAACATTTACAGGTGAAAATTAGAAGTAAAGGCATCAACAACTATCGGAAAATGTTAAACTACGCAAAACTGGGCGTCACAATTAGGAGTACTGTTTTCTCGATCCATTTTGGTTCTTTGACATTTGGAAGTTAATTTCTTAACTTCAAAATACAAGAGATCCTTTTTAATTGGTCATTAGCGAAGTCTCATGACTGGATACCATGGCCTATCCATGATCGGTTTCATCTCTTCGGACAGCAGAGTACATGGCAGGGAATCAGAAAGATAGAGCAAAGTTCACTAATGACTCCTGTGCCGTCGTGTAAAGCTATTATTGCAAAATGAGGGTAAGAAGTGAAAATTTTGTGCGGTGGTCAAGCAAAAGACAATATAGAATAAATGATGCATTTTAAGATCAAACATTTCAAAACAGGAGCTGCCTACTCTATCACTGCAAGACTTCGATGATTTACAAAACATACTTAAGCTGGTGGGATATTGTTCTGGCTATTGAAGTAAAACTTCCGCATGGTACATCACCACCTCGATGAGGGTTGGTCATTGTATAAATATATTTTTCCTTCACATAATGCAGTGAAATCTTTCTGAAACTTACCATTCTACCTAACAGCACCGCACGAAATTTCAATATCATCTGAAGTATGAAAATTCGTATAAATTAAGAAAGAAAAAAGACAGAACAGCTAGAGTCAACGGGTTTCAATAAGATATTTGAAAGAAGTGAGCGTAATTGCTGAGATTTCCTTCATTACAACAAAGGGCCTGCTACGACAGCGCAGTACGCAAAGCTCGCAATTTGAAGGCAGCGCAAAAATGGACACAATGTGACGCGGCTGCCACATGAAAATCCGCCTGTGCTCCCCTCCTGTCCGCGGTTAGGCGTTCGACCCCAAAAATCTCGAGCTCAAATCTTCCTGGGATATTTGCTGAAAGTTGGAGGAGTGTATCGGGTATAATTTCGCCCTCACGGGTAGTGACAGAAATGAATTTTTAGCCCAGTTAGGGCGAGTGGCAATTCAGCTCGTACTGCCTCTATTTTGGGCTTAAGTCTAGATATTTTGTTGCGCTTGAGACTGATTGCGTTACACATTTCACATCCCTCAAAGATAAAGGGAATTGGCTCTCCTTGGGGAAAATGCAAGGTCCCGAGCTGAGAGCTTAGTGCATAAGCTTTCTTAACCCTTTAACGCCCAAGTGGACTGTACGGTCCTTTTTCAAAAATAACAGTAATATATAATATTTCTTATTCAATTTTTTCACTAATGTGTCCTATGAAATTCACTGCCGAGTGGCAGTTCCTTCCACATCTTGATAACAGTGACTACCTAATTCCAGTGTTGGTTCAGTGATAGTGGTTGTGATAACGGTAATATGAGTATAAAAATAGGGCGTTAAAGGATTAAACTTCAAGAAATAGAGAGTTAGGCGAGTGAGCGTGCGTGTAAGGTGAGCGAGTAAGAGATAGGTAAATCGATTTTTTTATTAAGGGCCATTTTTTTTTCGTATCTCTGCTCCTTTATTTTTCAACAAGTACTACTGTCTTCTTTAACTTTTATCTCATATCACTAACTTGCTTCCTAACTTTCTGTTTTGATGAGCAGGGGTTCCTGTGCAGCAACACACCTGTGCATACGTAGATTCCGCGTTCGCTTAACTCCTTACTAAATGATGTTTTCTGTCTTCTTCTCTGTGGAACACCTTTGTTGTAGATTGGGAGGCCTAAATCAACTGATGATCTAATCAAGATATTTCACAATTTTGTAAATTTTTGTCCTGTTGAGTTCTTATTTTTTTCTTCTAATTTTACCACCCCTCATAACTCATTCGTTAATTAATTTCTTCTAGCTGTCGCTCGGGCACAGGCGCCAGATTTAAGAAATTGATCTCCATGCTATGCGAAATTATATCGCACGAACCTCCCCGATCTCAATTTATTCCGATGAAATATGTATCACCCAGGTATTCAACTAAATTTGTACTTCATTCAATTAATGAATAACTGAGATCAATTTTTTTATCGTATGCGCAAGATAAAGTGCTCAAAAGGGGATGAATAAATCAAGGGTATACAGTATGTAGAGCAAACGCTGACAGTGACAAGACACGAGAGCAAAGGCTTCAGACAGCTCCCATACGCAATAATTCCTGTGTGTAAATACCGCCTCAATCCTAATGTTCTCTTTTTTTACACTCAACTACTTTACCTCAGGATCGAGAGCTGCAAGAAGTCTATTTACCCTTAAAAAACATACACCTCGCATATTCCGCTCCGTTCTTGATAAAGGGAAAATGGCAGGGCATACTTCTTGTTTAATTTTCCTATCGAATCCAGCGTGTTTTTTTACCATGGTTATAGCTTTACTCAACCGCTGCGAAAGTTCGCTCTAGCAGCCTCGGGCAAAATCCATTAAAGAAATCTATTGATCGATTCTTCATTCCCGATGGCACCGCTATCAGTGCGAAATTCCAGAGAAAGGCTTCTAGCTGGAACTAAAGTTCACAAAATAAGCTGTTTTGAGCTTGAGCAGCTTATGTTCAAGGAGCGAGGGCTCTTGAGCGGAGCTCGTTCCACGTGTGCTGTGCATTCTTAATTTATGCCTCCTTCCTATCCGGACTAGAGGCTACGATAATCCTGTGTGAGTGTAATTCCTCTGGACTTCGAGAAGTTTGAACGACGCTTCCTGCAGTTACAAAAGCGCTTATTTACCGCTCTGAATTGAGCGTTTATAAGCTGTACTCGAGTTACCACGCATTTCCATTGTTTCCATGGGCTTATCGTTATGCATGTCATATGCTTCTATCAAGTTATCTCAGGGTGTTCGGAATAAATATGACAGAATAACATTTGATTTTTCAAATGTATTCATACCGAATAAGCTTGAGTTTGAAGTTCAAACCCTATTTCATTCATAAATACGATGACAGCAAATATAGATGAATGGGAGCCTCCGGCATGAACTAGAGAATTGCAATGGAGACTACGAGGCTACAAAGGGACTAAGTTTTCCTAAACTGTCATGGTTTTTAGATGCGTGTCCTCAGAGGGTGATGTGATGAACACAAATCCCAATGTTTGGCCTCCAAACTCCCCTGATCTTAACCCGATGGATTATTATGTATGGGGGCGTTGTCGTGAAAAATTTCAATCATCGTGCCAGTACTACAAGAGACCAGTTAATAGATAGAATTGAAGGGGCTTTTGAGGGTCTTCCAGAGGAAAATGTAAAATCAGCTTGCTCCATTTTCCAGGCCCGTATTGCGGCTGCAAACACGCTAATGGAGGTTATTTTGAGCACAATAGTTCAATTTTCTTGCTTATTGAATTTCTTTCAAATCAGTTTAATTTTATAGATATCAAGCCCTTTTACTTTTTCCTGATAAAACTGTCAAGTTCATTCCGAACACCCTGCATAAGCAATTTCAGATTTTATAGTTCAAGCTGTTGAATTATCCAGCATGCTTGCAAATTCAAAGCAGTGACTATAATAGGTTCGTTATTTTCAAATTGGTATTTCTCGCACAGTAAATTTGAAGGAATAGAAGGAAGGTGGCTTAACTGTCAATGTAATTGTCACCCAGACATCAGCATGCATTCGCATTTCTTCTTTCAAGCGTCTCTAGATGTGACATTTGCAATAGCATCATAATCCTTATTTTGTCATGAGCGAAGTCCTGAGCAACCAAAAAGCACTCACCAGTGTCTCGCCACTTTGTTGTGTTTATCTATCGCTGAGTGAAAAGTCCAGTCGTCTGATACATTAGGAAACCAAACATCGGTGACAACGAGCAGCCTTCGCATGACATGCAAGGCCACCGGTAATTCTTCGCCAGCTTCAAAAATAATGATCTTTCCATGTTTTTTTATTTCATGCATGTCTGGCTTAGTCAATTGTGTACCTCAGTCACGCACCGTGAGTCCATCACTCAAGGGAGCGTGCGAAGCAATTTAGTATGCTCCCCCAACACAGGTCATGCAATTTACTCTACCAAAAGAAGCATTGACGACCTGCCGACATCATACACACACCAGGGCGCCCTGCTCCAGCACAGCCCCAGTAACCGAGATCCCCCAAAATAGATGGAGGGGAACTAATGTTCACGCAATCTTGATCTAGGGCGGAAATAGAGGTCTGCGTGAAATGCCGGCTCTCTCTTCGCTTCTTGTGACTTTGTGCAGCCCTGATCTGTTTCTTCGCGAGCTGAGCTCGAGGATTGATTTTCCTCGACGGACAAAAGAAACTTGTGCGCTGGAGGTGGGAAAAATTCAGACGAGATGTCGGTTTGTACGCTAATGTTACGGAAGATTTAACACGCTCTCAGGAGGTTATTTTATTTACGGACTTATGCAAATTTTGCCTGGATGCGTTTGTCCTGAGCGCTTGTTATTTGTATGATAGTTTATACGCACATGAGTTTAATGGCATTAAAAAAAGATTCATCTGCTGCGCCGACGATTGGATATTATTGCAGAACTGAGATAATTTTCGAAGAAAGTATTTAAAGTGTGGTAAGCTTCAGGTTGAACTCGTAAATTGCAACTATATTTCGCTTTACTTTCCCGGAGGAAAACATAAACACGCTATTGTTCTGATTGTCTTATCATAGCAGCAAGAAAATACCTGCTTTATCACGCCATTAGTTTTATTTCACTGCAAAATATTCTATCTCTAACAAATCGTTAGTTCATGTATCTAGATTTTTATAATATTTTGGTACCAAATTTACCGAACTAGAAAGTTTCTCAGAGTTAGAAAGACTGTAATGGTAGCACCGGAGTTAAACAAATATGTCTCGATTTCATGATACTTGTGGCTTAGATATAGGTCTTGAGAGAGGCTGCTACTTTTTGACGTTTGTTCAAGGCTATACCATCCAGTCAGTTGAGCTTCAAAATCTTTATGAACGCTTCCATTCATTAGTACATTTATGAGTGAATATTTATAGTCAATAAAATTAAAAAATACAATATAACTGGAAATTATTTTGAAAAATGTATTGGGAATGTATCCAGTTTAGGCCTCGACTGTGCATCATATGTACGGATCTTTCATGACTGGGTTTTGACTGTCATGCAATTTGTACGAAATGATAAATCGGATTTCTATTCAAATGATTCCTATAAGAAGAAACGTCTCAAATGTCCAGTACATTTCCGGTTTTCAGAGTGTCCGTTACTTCGCATCTCCGGCATTCGGTGCACAAGTCTACAGACCAGCGTCTGATATCCAAATTTCAAACTTCTCAATATGAGCTGGCAACGCTGCATGCTGTAGCTGGTAGTGTGGCCAAGTCCACTCTCAAAACTCAAATTACAAGCTGTACCGCTATGACGATGTAAATAGTGGGAATAATATGAGCATGACACCAACCAAAGGCCGGAGTGCCTCCACAACGCCCTCTATGTTGAAAGTCTGCATTCGAACTTCGAACATCCTGCATCCAACGAACGCTGAGATTTGGCTCCTATAATCCGACTCGGCTAAGACATGCGAGTCCGCAGCCCAAAAATCTTGCTTCCCTTGAAGAGCAATTCTTGAGAGTTTTAGAAAAGAAGTCCCAGCATAAACACAAGTCTGACTTTTATTACCCGTTTCAAAGCTTGCTCTTTGCGTCAACGAAGCTCCAGCAGAGGGCGAAGTCGTCTCTTTTCGTGCCTCTATTTTAACATAATCGAGCATGAAAAATTTGATGACTCTCGAAAATATTTGTTACAGCAACAGGACTTTAGTTCCTCACCGCTCGTTAAAGAGACGAAAGGACAGGACACAAAATTTGAGACATCAGAATTTCCCGTGAATCATTCCGAAAACATAATATTAAAGCTTGGTTTCTTACGTTCACTGCTTGAGTTGAGTTTGAATGTTATCTCTTAATTTTTAGGTTTCAAGTCTTCTCAGTCTTATATATTTCATTTCGGACTGTCCTGCATCCAAATATTTTAATTCAAATAGCTTATATCGCTGGAACCTTTCGAAAAATGTTCAGTGATTGAATTTTTTTGTGAACGAATTAAATTACACCTCTGTAACCTCTACAGGCCTACAAGCGTTTATCTAGTTATTTAGCGTTATCTTACGAAAATTTCAACTCAGTGTTAAAAATTAGTCAAAGTTATTCAGCTCAACGATACTTAACTTGAATTATTTTCATTGGACGGATTTTAATCGGGTTAAGATGAAAATTTTCTATGATGAAATAGAACTCCAGAGTCAGCAGCACTACTAATTAAGTACTGTCGGCGTACTGATAAAACTCCACCCTCTGACGCTAGCTCAAGGACGGTGGAAGAGGTGAAAACACATGCCCCGCCCTCTCCGTTCCAGCACTTCGCCTCTGCCCCACCGAAAGAAAATATTCATGGCCAGTCTTAATGCTGCCGACATCGACTCAAATTGGGCCTTTGATCCCGGGTTCTTAAAGAGCTAACCTCTTGCTAGGCAAAAGTCTTGCCTTATTGGAAAATTGACTCTGAATTCCCGAGAAATCCGAACGAGCCCTACAAAGTGCTCTTGTTCAAAGACTCGGGGCATTGTTTTTTTTACGGCGTCAGACCCAGGAAGTTAGACCCTAACGCAGCAAAGATGAAGAAGGGCTGCCTTAATAAAGTATTTTTCACTTAAACTTCCTTCTAAATTGATTTTCGCCCGAAAGGGCCTTGGAGCTTATTATGTTTTAAATGTAGGGCACAACAGAGGACCTCATGAGAGAGTGACTGATGTGTAAAGTTACTGAAGTATATCTAAATCAACTTTCGTTTATATCGTTACTTTACATCTAAATTTCACTGTCAAATGGTCGTGTGTGATGCCATGCCTTTTCGATAATAACCAGGGCTTTGGTTCTGCATTGTTTATGATATGTTTGTACATACTATTCATTTCCTCTCTCTATTTATATCAGTGTCCAAATTATGTCCTTTTCACTGACACATGCCTGCCTTATATTTAGCCTCGCAGCACTCGATGTGCTGAGAGTGTCCCGCCACTGCCTAGTAGGTCTACATGTGAGGTAAATTACGATACTGACGAAAACACGTAGGTATTCAAGGACTTGTACATTACTCTCAGTAATAAACCTGCCAATTACCAGGCAATTACTGGCCAATGGCCCGCAGCTACCGGGCTGCTGGCCCAGTGGCGACTGTCAAGTTTTACTACCTTCACCCAATTCTTTTTTAGTTGCTAACGCGAAATAAGTCCAGGCCGCAGTGCAGTCCCAACTCTAACTTGTTCTACGCTTATTTATCATGGGAGCTTATTTGCGAGATGCATCTGTTATAATTTTTTCTACGAAAATTCAAAGAACGACCCAAATTTTTTTTTATTCTGGAAGTAACTCGCATCTTAATAACAGAATCGCCAAAGGAGTCTAGGTTCAGTAAGTTTCTTTTTTTTGCACTTGAATTAATTTTCATACGAAATTAGAGAAAAGAAGCAAACCCTGCACTCAAAGTAACCTGTGTGAAATCAGAAATGGACTTCAAGTTTGTTCGATAATTTTGAACATTTTTTTTAAGTACAAAAAGGTTACCAATCATTTCCAGTTCTATTTCCTACTTTAAAACATGAGTATCAGAATAATAAAGCCAGAGTAGGCATGAATACTTGCTTTTGAAATTAATATGCAAGACATTGACAGCGATGGGCTTAACTGAAAGCCAGTCGTCAACTCAAATTCACAGACAATTGTTGAGAGCAATTTTAAAATTAGCATACACTCACTGGATTATGTTTTAATTCAGTTTCAAGCATTTATGATGTTGATTTTGTGACTACTGGTTGTTCAGTAACATTATGAAAATCCCTTCCATGTACACCGGCGGCTCACCTCGCGACCAACGTGTTAAAGCACCGGCCTTGTGTTCATCAGCCCCGTACTAGATGACCTATACGGTGCACACTGTCCTGCCGTAGTATTCTGCTGCACGGTTATGTAAACTCAACCTGACTTGCCACATTGCTTTCTCAAACGAAAAAATCTTCAAATTTAGATGTTTTTGAACGTAGCCATTAAGATCATTTTGCATCTGACAACCTGAATCTTTCAGTTCAGAAATAACATTTAAATTAGAGAATTTAGAGCAGTAAAACACCCAATGAGGGAACCCTGAACTTAACCCGACGCTACAATGGAAACTCTAATTTGGGAGAGTAGACGCAGTGCGGTTCTCATGATTCACTGCCTTAGAATAACGCAATTTGCGGCTTACCTCATTAGCGCCTGGGAGGGCGAGAAAAACATAACTGCCGGCTGATTAGTGCGTTCCTCCTGCACCCTGCCTCGCAGCCGCCCCATATATACATACATATAATAATTATGTAAGTAGTCTCACACTCGCTAGTTGTTAAACCATTTCACCACGACCTCGAGTGAAAAACTGGTCCTGATCTGGGTGATCAACTTGGTGTACGGAGCGAGGGAATAAACTTGTACGTGCGCACTTGCTTGGCTCTGAGTGTTTGGTTATTGCTCTCTCGTTTCTTTTTCTGAATTAGCACAAGCCGGATGTCACTTCACAGGATACAACTATTGTATAAATGTGAATTAGCATTCTCATGAGAAGAGTGCAAGTTCCTGAGATGAGGGTTAGATAGGCTTTCCACATGTTGAATTATAATACGCGATTTGTATTGTTAAGAACCATTTTCAGGCTTTAATTCTGTCCTTTTTTTAAAGCACCTCTGCCCCTCAGGGGGATACAGGTATTGTATCTATGGGAATTAGCGCTCCCAGGGGAACTATGTGAGGGCCCGAGCTAAAGGTTAGGTAGGCTTCCTTTTGTTGAAACAGAATAGGTTTTTGTTCTGTTTTTTCAGTTCACTGCTGTCCTGTTTTTCAGCACCTCCTAGTTTCTTCTTCTACTTTTTCTTGTTTCATGAACTTCTTTCTTAGCTTCCTGTTTCTGTGCACCTTGTGCATAGATTCCGCGTTCCCTCAACTCCATACTAAATGGTGCCTTCCTCCTTCCTCTCTTAGAACATCTTTGTCGTGCAATCATGGGAGGCTAAAACTTTCTTATATAATAATAATTAAAGCACCTCTGACTTTGTCTTCAATTTTTATCTCGTTTTACAAAGTTCAAACTGAACTTATTGTTACTATGTGCGCAGAAAATATGCATGAACACACTTAGTGCATAGATTCCATGTTCCCCTAAGTTCATATTAAATGATGCCTTCATCTTCCTTACCCTAGGAATGCCTTTCGAATAAACTAATTTATAATCGAGTCAAATCGAAGCAAAAGCTCGAGGACGCTGTTCTATACCATAGTTAGGGATAGCTAGTATGGGCATGCATACGATGATGGGGCGTTTAATTGCATCCCAGTTTTAAAGAAAATTTCACAAATTTGTTGAGAAAACTTAGTTTCTCATCTGTTAAAGAATGTAAAAATTATTCGACGATGTTAATTTTTGTTACAATCAACACTCTTAAGGGAATCTACCCTTGCATAAAATGAGGGATGGACAAGTTTTTGATTTTTATAATGCCTAAACAAGTGTTTTGCGATAGCAATGCAGTTAAAGTTGACATTTTTCCCCGTATTGAATATCATATTAAATCAAAATAGAACTTCGTATACTAATTTGATGCACAAATTGTATTCATGTTAACAATGAATGGAAAAAATATCGAAAATAAACAAGTTAGCTTATTTCTAGCAGTGCTCTCAAGGCAGGAACAGAATTTCCATATACCGCTTCATTTCTGAACTGCCAATCTGTAGAGTGATTAATGTGATCGAGTTTTGATTAGCCATTACGCTCATCTATGCACTTTGTTTGTTTGCAAATACCAAAATTTTTGGTTGAAAACCAGCATCGTAGCCGACATTATAATTGAGATGATCTATAGCTGACAATAAAAAACTTGGTTCGATTCGAAAAACAGTTTCTGTCTTCGCATAAGGAATGCAACGATACAAAAGCTATGTGCAACTACAGAGCTCCAAAACCTCCCAATGCTGGTTCTTGTACGGACATCTCTGTAAAAAGAGGAACAAAGGCTCCACTTAAGGGCTGCTACACTGCCAAAGCTTTTCTCCTCTAGATGAAGAAAAGCACGCTAAGGAAAACTAAACATGCTTACTAAATGGCCAATGCGAAGCTAAAGAACGTTGTTTTCTGAGAATGTAAATGTTAGATTTTATCAAAATTCAAATACCTCTTCGTAAAAGTGATACTAACTTTGATCTGAACTAAACTGCGCATGCTTCAGCAGTGTTGAATGTTGCCTTCTCATGTTAAGCAATCAGTTTTAACATTTAACATATATTGTGTATGATACACACGGACGTCGTAATTTACACCCATCGTGCTTGATGTAGTAGCAATGCCAAAATGCCTCGTAAAGCACGGTCAATGCAAAATATCAACGCACTGGCCAACAATTTCCTCAGCATTACTTCCGAAGCGCGCATGTTATGTCAGATAAGCAAAAATTGTACGTACAAATTCCACTGGTAACTTTCCATGCATGCTTGCATGCAAACTTCCTTTCACGCGTGTTCCTGCCATCAGTGTGTCGCCGAGACGTGATCTGATCTCCATATACATGCATCATGCCCGTAATTACTGGGCGAGGCTTGACCCTATCTAAAACAAGGTGTTATTAAGACCTTATCCTGCGATCAGGCGGTGAGGCAGCTCGGGACTCGCATCATCGTTTCCAGGGGTTCCAGCAGTGATGCCAGGGGCTGTTAGACTAACAGACTCGACTATTATTAGCGTGCTATGTGCTGCGTGTCCAGCGCTGAGTTCCCTAGTAAAAAAACTAGTGGCGCTAGCGTTAGGACGGGGAAATCATGCATAGCGGCGCTACAGCTATCGCAATACAGCTACAAATCTTGCCTCGCATCGCTGGCGCTGTATTGTCCAGTTGAAATATTCATGAGAACAATCGTTTTGTGTTCAATCTGCTATAATGAAATTCGAATAGTAAGAATACTAATGCAAAATTTATTGTTTACATTATAATAGAAGATTTTCCAGAGAAATGAATTTGCTCGTTATCTTGGCAAGACTTTGAAAACAACAGAAATGCAAAATTCTGTTCGGTGACAGCGTGGTCAGATGATTCTTGAAGGCTTCGCTTTCAACAATTTTGAAAGTGAGCATTTCAAGGATCACAAAATCAGTGATGAGACTGAGACTGCTGAGCTTTTTTGACTCACTCATGAAAGATCACTGTGGAAGGTGCCAAATTCCTTACGGTGGGCTAACTTCTTTCCTTGCATGATGTTTTCAGGTTTTCCGTACATTCAGCAGGTCGTTTTAGCGTAACTTCTTGTTCGAGATTAATGGCATTCGTCAAAAAAATTTCATTCATATGATATTTTTTAGTGCGTAATATTACAAGGCATAAAGAATTTTTATGAGTTCACTCGGTTTTCACAGCTGGCAAACAAAATTTACATTTAAAAATAAACTTATCCGATGAATCAGCTTTTCCATTTGAAGTTTGTAAAATACATCCCGAAAAGTCACCAAAGTAAGGTTAAAGTTTTTATTCAAATCTTCTCAATCAATAAGCTCTGACTCCGATTAAAAAAGTCCCTCTTCCTGTGATGTCGTTGCAGATACAACGCCAGCCAATGAAGACGACATTAAGAGAGTAAGGGACAGTCTGATGGACACTGCAGCACAACCTCGTAGCGACCATTCTTTCGAGTAGCACTGCGCCACTGCATGTACTAAGATGATATATGTTTTCATTAGGGTAGCCCCGTCTACTAATGTTTTGTTACGGTGCACGACAATAAGAAAAACATTCTAACCGGTGCTGCTACCACCAATGTGCACTTCGGGCTGACGATACATGCGCGTTCTCAGACTCATTTCAACGTTTTACGGAAGGTTATGTAAGTAGAAGTCATTGAATATGAATGCCAACTCTTCCAACGTTTTAATACTGAATGCGAAGTAGAAATTAGCACCGAGCGCTTGACATAGATTTAAAAATATCGAGGCTGCTTGCGCTGATAAGAAATTTGAAGCCTAGCGGCATTACTGCTTTCACTGGCAAATAGTATCGGTGCAAGTCTTGGCTCAGAGTCTATCTCTGTAGTGCGTGCATTGCTATTCATCAGCATGGCTACTCGTCAGGTGCGTTATTGAACACTTGGGTGCTACCGAATGTTTGAGGTAACATTTCCTTGTGATCAATTATATCTATAATTATCGGTGCATCGTTATCGTTAATTTTTCTTACTCGGTGTGTTATTGTAAAGCAGCCATTCAAACTCCATTAAATATGCAGATAAAATATTCCATGGAATTGTCGTTTTGAAATAGTTTTAGTTCATGAAATCCACGATTTTTTCTCGATTATTTTCGCTCTAATGAATCTAATTAGGAGACATGCTGCTGACCTTACATTTTCCACGCCCCACTCAAAATTCGAATTCCAGAGTAAGTGATATGCGTCAGAGCCTAGAAAGCTGCAAGTGTTCCTACATATAAAATTTTTCCTATATATTATAACACACCAAGAATTTTCTGAAACATGAATTGAATGCTTCCCAGGATTGAAAGCATGCATAGTAGGCCAAATAAAAAAGCAAATTCAAAACTCTCTGTCTGATCTCTCGACCTTAAAACGCTCTCAAACGTCGACTATCGCAGTCAGACTGGAAAGTGCTCTCGATGCTTTTGGGAAACTGTCGTTGGCGCTTGCAAATTGATATCCCTAAAAAAATAGCGGTGGAGCATCCCGCTTGCTTTTATATGAATTTAAAGCGCAACTTTTGCAGCAGATCACGTGCTTCAGAATGACAGCAACTTTTTTACTATTTGCTCCCGCCCCAAAATTAGAATCGTTAGGATGGAATCCAACACATGCAAAAAATGCTTCCGACTCCTTAATGAAAGCACATGAATATCACACAAGTATTATGATGCTACAGCTGCGCACCCTAGTCATAACACGTGAGAAGAATTGCGTCCCTCCTCACGTTGAATGTATGGAAATGAAGCATGCATCGAGGGATTTTCCTTTTGTATCACTAGACACCATGTCGTGAAGAATCCGGCTGCATCTAAATAAGGCAGATAAAATGAACTTAGAAATGCACATGCTTGCTCAACCCTCATAATATGCCCGTACACAAACAGCTAAACCACAGACTGACATTCAGCAAAAGAGCATTCAGGTTTTTATTACTGTCTGTCACGACATAGTGCACACACTCTCAAGCTGCCAAAGAATAGAGGCACAGAGACAAAAAAAATTCAAAGTCTTGGAAACTGTTTTTACCGCCTTTGTGTGCACGGTTCCTGTCAGGGGCCTTTTCATGTTAACGGATGCACGTTGAGAAAGCTCCATAATGAACGTGTAATGCAAAGAGATTGGGGAATAACAAGTTTGGCGCGGTGCCCACTCCCCTCTCCTCAGAATGCTAGGACGGCGCACTAAAAAGACTTCCATGCGTGCCATTCGTTGCAAGGCGATTACACGAGCGGCTTAGTCTTCGCAGAATGACATCCATGCCTCTGAGCAGCAGCACGGAACACTGCTGCAGAGCATCGGGCTCCAGGAAGGTCACTTTGGGCTCCTTTGTTCCCGACCTTCCCTTTTGGAGGGCCTTCCAGGGACTTCATTATTGTGCCCAACAGGAGACGGAATACAAAATGGCTACGTCAACAGGAGGAGCTTTCACCCAGGCACCGTTTGAGCTCTGTTAATTAATTTTGGATGAAATGGAGGGCTAAGCCAATTTATGAATCGCCTCCCTTTCTCACATTCATCCCTCTTCTGTACGGAGTACGTTAGGTAACTGCTCCCTCTAAGGTTTGCGCTTTGTTCCGTCGGTTGTACTTCAATCTGGCTGCATTTTTCAGGGTCGGCCACTGTTGCTCGCATGATTACAGGAAGACATTTGCGGTCCTTTCATCATTTTCTTGGTAGCTTTTCATCATATTCTGAGGCTTTTAGCTTCATTGTTAGCGTCGTTCGCTGAGTGCCATTGTTTGCAAAATCATTCGCTGTGTAGCTTCAGAGCCAAATTACAGTCCAAGTTTCGATACATTTTTATAAGCTGGAGCTTACTACATTCGACGTATATGTATGTTATACTGTTCCAGCATGAATTCCATCAATAGCCTAAGAAAATTTTGGTAAATTTTCGATAATATTTGGTGAAAAATTACTTTTATTTGCGGCGTAATAGCGCGTTTTAATAGCCTTCATTAAGGCTTAATGAAGACGATATTGGTTCTGATAGCCAATTTTTCCTGCATGTATGTGGGCTGCGGTTAGTCAAGCTATTAATGTCTAAAAGTGAACGTATTTCATATCCTCGCGACTTCACTCAATGTTTACTCAAAAATTAATATATGCGTATTGCAAGAAAGCAGAAAACTGCAGGACTCGTTACTGTATCAGAATGTACTCCAGGTCAGGTGGAGCTCTCCAGCAAAGCAAGTATAGATATCCATTCGTTATTTTGTGATGTAAAAATTATGCAGATGAAAAAATTTTTTTCACACCGCATAATTCCTATTGCCTTCATGCCCAAATGACATCAAGCACGCATGTTTTTTTTCGTGTGCTGGGGTTGAAAAGGTAAATTATTGTTCTACTCGTATCATTAAAAACAAGCATGCAAACTAAAAAGCATCCCCTAGAAAATTTGCACGCAGCGTTGCGGTAGAAAGTATCTTACATAAACATGGTATAAAATACTCTTACCTTGAGATACCTCAGAGTACTCTAAAGAAAGCAGCGACTGGCATATTACCGCAGGTCTCGACTGATTGCGGAGTCGCTTCTTAATTGTGTCTCGCGGAATAAATTTATATTTATTGAAATTCATGCGGCTGTAACTTGGCGCGATGTTTGCATGGAAACTCTCACGAGCTTACAACTTTAGCATATTTGTTAATTAACGCTCACAGGAAAATATGGGAGGTAACAAGCTAAGGATCCGGTAAGTTTTCTTTTTGTTGAAATAGAGAAGGTTAATGTTTTATTTCGGACCATCTTTTTTTCGGTTCACCGGTGTCTTTTCAGTACCTGCTACTTTCTTTTTCAACTTTTATCTTTTTGTTTCATGAACTTCTTTCTCAACTTACTGTTTCTCTGCACCTCGTGCATGGATTCCGCATTCTCCCAACTCCAAACTGAACGGTGTCTTCTTCCTTCCTATCTTTTTTACGGTTACGGAGGCTTAAACTAACATTCTAATCTGATAGTTACTACTACGAAACTGAGCTCCTTTTCGTCCTAAATACTCCCGCGCCATCGAATGGTTGTGTAAATTATAACCTTGGTGCAGAAGACTATTGTTGGATAGGACAATACAAGCCTACAAAATTCGATTGCCGATCGAGTGTAAGGACACCATTATAGTGTTTCACATTCGTTTAAACGAACACACCTACAGTACCACGCATCATTTGTGCACCGTAACCGCCAATACGAAATGTATAGAAACACGAGTTTTTTGGTTCTTTATTTGGTATTTATTTACAGTCACGTGAACAGCCTTCAGGCCAGAGATGATTTTATCGTGCATGGCAGTAAAGTTTAGCCTACGTTTTATCTACGTTTTAGCAGATTCCCAGTTGAGCGTTTTTTGTGCTCTCTACCAATGCGTGTCCTTTCGGTACCGAAATGCAGTACGGAAGAAGGATTCTTTTCAAATTTAATACGCAGCCTGAACGCACACTGTTTTTTTTATTAACTAGTATATCTCGCCCAAACGATCCTTAGAAACTCAACGCTTATGATAGAAAATGTTTCCAACTTCGAGCAAATTTAGCGATAGAAACTATGTTTCAAGTAGTATAAGTATCCCTTAAAATTGGAATATTCTGTGGCTACTTATCCAATTCTTTGCGAATAAAATTTAGGCGTTTGATAAAGTTTGCCCCTGACTATGCACATTGTTTACTATAAAATGAACATACCCTCTCGTGAGCACGCTACGCAACTGCACTATTTACAATAACACCGCGTGGTGAAATATAAATGTTCAGGTATTGCATGAGGCATCGAAAGGTAATTTTTTGGTCTTTGCCCCGATGTAAGATTGGTCTTTTAATGCAAAAATTCGCAAATTGTGGCTAATTTTGATAATTTTGGGCTGAAAAAGCGCCAAGCTGGTAACTGGGTCATGACGGTTGTTTGAAGACTGTTATTACATGATGTATTATTGCATGGTTCCTCCCCTCAGGGGATCCAAATAGAGCATATATGTTAATTAGAGTTTCCACGGAGAATATGTAAGGTCGCTATAGCTCGTGGTTAGGTAGGCTTGCTCCTTTGTTGAAATAGAATAGGCTATTTGTTTGGTTTGTTACGTAACATCTTTTTTTTGTGCCTTCACTGCTGTTCTTTTTTTAGCATTTACTACTTTCTTCTTCAACTTTTATCTTGTTCCAAAAACTTTTATCACAATTTACTGTTTCTATACATCTTTTGTATAAATTCCGAGTTCCCTGAAGCCTATACTATATGATGTTTTCCTTCTACATCCCTTCAGAGTGACTTTGTGGCGGTTAGGGAGGCTTAAGCTTATATCTAATTTATTGCTTGGATAGTATATGCGTTGTGTGAAGTGCCGCTTCCGCTGAATCAACCAAGCGACTACGAAAGTGGAAAAATTAGAAGAAAAATTTTCTCTCCTTATGGGTGTGTATTTTAGCAATTCGGGTAGCACACTGAGCCCATAACAGTCTATAAAACCGATTACATGAAAATACTGAACAACGTTAAATGCTCAGTAAGAATGGCTCGGAAACTATGGCACTCGCTCCATGTGAGGTCAAATGCACGGGGCACGAGAGTCCCCAACACAACGAAGACGTAAACACTGAAAAATGACATACCAGTTGAGTCTACTGAGCTCAGAAGAAGCTCTTCCAATAAACGCTAGCAGTCCTTCATTCCAGCAGGTATTTTATTCCTGCAAAACCCAGATATCGAGGATTGAGAAAAAATAAGAATGCGAAAAAGATTGCTAAAACTTGGTACAAGAGCTTTCGATTCCCGCATAGTTTTCCATGCCCGAGAACATAGTTTTCTACGTCCCAAACTTTATGCATCGGCAGCATACCATATCAGAAACATTTTTTTTAGCTCGGAAACATTCAGCATCGGGAACATTCCGCATCGAGAACATTCCGGAACGAGAACATTCCGCATCGAAAATATTATAAATTGAGAACATTCCTTGTAATGAGTTGGAAATTCCACGATGGAAGGAGAAATCTAGAGAGCACTTTGTGAGGTTTACAGCTCATTATAACTCTCGTTACCTATTGAATGGCATTACAGATTACTCGTTTCTTTTGATTCTCTTTTACCGATCTGCATCAATTGTCCTCAACTCAGCGTCATCGACAGAAGCTAGCGCATACCTAGCAGATGCAACCTAGTGTGCGTAGAGCGCTTAAGTACCAATAAGTATGGGTGCTGGCATAATACTTCACTATACTTGGATCATTTAAGTCCTGTGCTGTTGTGTTTTCAATTATGAAACTTAGGCACTGCATGGTACATTCTATATGAAAACCTTCATTGTACAAGGTGCTAAATAATTACTTTCAATGCGAATAGCGCTGAACGAGGGAAAATATAATTTGAGAAAATTCAGTTCATCGGCTTTACGAATTCTTGTTCAATACTTTAATTGTGATCCGAAATGATGCAATACTGCGAAGACATTTCTGTACTAATATGCTTGGAATATTTAGCTTTCTGGGTAGCCAAATGA
The DNA here is from genome assembly GCA_030386875.1 of Morinoia aosen. Taxonomy (NCBI): domain Eukaryota; kingdom Metazoa; phylum Arthropoda; class Malacostraca; order Amphipoda; family Talitridae; genus Morinoia; species Morinoia aosen. The sequence goes on along the minus strand of CM059579.1, from coordinate 59,340,314 downwards.
ATTATTTGAATTTGAAGAGTTCGCGTAATTTATTCATTATGAATTTTTAACTCGTTGGTCGCGATGTGTGCCGCGGAGTGTACACGTGAGGGAATTTTCATAATGTCTCTGGCCGACAGGTAGTCACAAACTCAATTTTCATAAATATATTATCAAAGCTAAACAAAGACAAGATTTAGTTGTTTGCTATTTTCAAAATTGTTTGCTACATTTGACTTCAAATTTGAGTTGAATATTAAACTTCAGTTAACTCATCGCGGTCAGCGTGTTAATTCAGAGAACAAGCTGGAGCTGGCGCTTGTGCAATTACGCCCACACACTCTAATTTATATTGTCGGGCTTCTCTCATGCGACTTATTGAGACATATCTTCACCACACTGCACAAAAATTTTACCCGCCGCTCCTGAAAAAGAACGCAACATGCTAAAGAAAGAGAGAAGAGAGAAAAATTTTCCTTTTTTGTCAAAATTTTATTCTGAGAAACAGAACCACTTCTCATTGTGCAGGGTGACCTTAAAAGTACTCATCCTTTGACTGACGGTTACTTATGTATTTCTGTTTTTATATCAGGTGCAAATGAATTTTCTTCTGCGACATTTAATTTTTTAAATGTAATGCTCTTTTCTTCATTTTACTCCATTTTACTGTAATCTTTGTCTGAAAACACCTTTATCAAGACAAAATACATGAGTCCTGGGCAGTTAAAAGTGAGTACATATTTTTAGGACACTTTTTATTAATGATTTCATATGTAAAACGATGTAACATGCTGCATAACTTTTGCGTTAACTCGGCTACAAGTCCTTTAGCTAAATAAGAAATGTAAATGCTTCAGAATTCTCTGAAACAATAAGCAATTGATAGTTATGAATATCTATAATTGGTTTATTGAGAGAGGTTAACATGCTAACTTTGATGGGTTAAACTGAACTTCAATATACAATTCAAGTTTAATGTCAATAATAGGAAGCAATTTTGAAAGGAGCAAACATTAACTGGATCGTGTCTACACGTAACTGTCATTAAGTATTTATAAAAATTGAGTTAGAGACTGCAGGTCAGTGAACAGCATTGGGAAAATCCCCTCAGTGACCGCCGTATACGGGTCCCTTTGCTTGAAACGTGTTAAAAAAAGATCAGTTCCGGCTCATTTGCAATAACGTTGATCTAAAATGAAAGCTCAATGATCATTTATTTTTAGTTTCTGTGTAAAACCTAAACTGTAAAATCGAATTTGGAAATACATGCAGTCCAAATTGTCTTCTATCAGAGAATTATAAATTAAAATGCCGTAAAATAAATGTATATGTATTGAGTCGTCTTTGAGGCGCAGGAGTACGTAATTTCATTTTGCGCAAGAATGATCCTGGTTTGGTTTCAGTCCTACAATTATTGCTGCATTTTCACCTGAATAAAAGCAGCTATTCTGCTGGTTATTGAGGAAAGCGGAGTGAACCGGTAAAAAAGGTTGGAGGGAAATCTTCTATTTATTGAGGTTTCATTTCACCCACTAATTCCTTAATTCCCTTTAGTTTCATTACACAAACTGAAAAACTTTTGTATCGCAAGACTGTAACAAAGCTGCAATTGATAAAAAATTCGTGGCGGCCTCCGCCACGAAACGAAAGCATCCAAGACACAGCGTCGACCGGTTTGATACCGAACATTGTTATGCATGACCTGAGTCGTTTATGCTCCTATAGCAAACATTGCGCAGTCTCCGTGGCTGCTTCCAAACGCTTGTTTTGACACACCCTATCTCATGAGTTGTTCCTGAAGCAGTGACCCACTGACGCAGAGGTAAAATAAAATTGTGTATGCGCCGAGCCGAAACGCTTTTGGACGCAGTTCTGAATTCAGCGACTGCCGCTGCTTAATGAACAGTTTCCGTAGTTGGGAAGTTTTGCCTTAGATTTCTAAAGCTTGTTTCAGCATCCAAGACACAGCGTCGACCGGTTTGATACCGAACATTGTTATGCATGACCTGAGTCGTTTATGCTCCTATAGCAAACATTGCGCAGTCTCCGTGGCTGCTTCCAAACGCTTGTTTTGACACACCCTATCTCATGAGTTGTTCCTGAAGCAGTGACCCACTGACGCAGAGGTAAAATAAAATTGTGTATGCGCCGAGCCGAAACGCTTTTGGACGCAGTTCTGAATTCAGCGACTGCCGCTGCTTAATGAACAGTTTCCGTAGTTGGGAAGTTTTGCCTTAGATTTCTAAAGCTTGTTGAAAGCACGCTCGTAATTTTCTCGTCTGGTCTCTTCCTAGTGCTTTGCTAGGTACGTTCCTGCTTCAGGAGCACCTCTTGTATCTCATTTCGTTTCTTTTCTTCGTGTTTTATGAACTATTAAGGAAATAGGCAAGACTTTTGCCTCAATTGTAAAATTTTCGGGAAGATAGCCTTTGGCTTAGCGAAACATCTTAATTGGTATTGAACCATTTGAATTTTGTCTTGGCCATTACCAGGGATAAAAGATATCTCGGTGATGAAATTCTGCAACAGAATACCGTTACACACTAAGCGTACATTAATTACTATTTCTTATGGCTGGATGCCTCATACTCTCATTGTATTAATGTTGTAAGCCTCTGAAGGCTTCAAAATGCGAAAGTGGAAACTCCGAGCGAATAACCTTGGACTACAGAAAAAATACGTCGTTGCAACAGCCCTGTTACAGTCTTTGTAGTACGCACTTCTATTCGCGTTGCGCGCAAGAAGTCTTTGATCTAATGGGTGTTGAAAGGCACTCATGATCTCTTCGAAAACTCTCGTCTGTTCAGAATGAAGCTCCTCAGAAGGAACACATGCGGAGGCGCTCTGAATGCCCTCCCTAAAGTCTCTTGCGGAGTTCTCAAAATGATTTTTTCTTTCCCTAAACATGAAAACTGTAACACTTTCTCGACAAGTAACGCGCTAGAAAAGAGATTGGTGCAATATTTTGAGACGATCATGCTTGGAATCTGTGATACAATTTCATTTTTTCGAATTTCCATGTTCACTTCTCTAGTGGCAATTTGTTGCGATTATCGCGAGTTAAGCGCATCAGAAACAGAAATACGTGTGATGCTCGGTAAAGGTCTCAGAAAATATTAATGGGGTAGAGACGATTTAGAATTCAGAAGCAGCTCCACATAACGACAAGGGCATGAATGCAAGAGAACTGAAAAGCTTATACTACAGTGAATAGCAAAACAAAAACAGGAGACGGCAAACCCTTCCCATCCAAGGGAAAAAGCCTGAGTGTATGATATTCAACAGGTCAACATGTAAAGCGTCTCCATGTATATAGTATCGATGTGACTTTCCAACACCTCTATTTACCATCTTATTTCATCTTTCTCATCAAAATTACCATGACTGGAGACCTTCACATGCTCACGGATTTTATCATCTCCTCTGTTCATGAATCGCGCGTTAATAATTTTCAATTAAAGCCGTGAAGGGTCACTAATTTAGCGTGTCATTTACGGTGTGGAGTACGCTGCAGAGCTTCCTTTACGCGCACTCCGAGAGTAGCTCACGAGGAATCAGGGCTGAAAATGAAGTCCTGAGTTCATAAGCCAACTTGTCACCACCATGTAGTCGGCAATCTGAGAAGCCGTGCACCAGCAGCAGCGACTCAATCGGAACCAGTGGAGTATGAGCGATTTAATCCATGGAGCTGCTCGTTGCCTCGGTCTCTAGAGTCACCCACAGCGGAGTTTGACGCTGATGTATAGAGTGCGTCTCTTCAGTGCGACAGCGGAGGACACAGTCCGTGATGTGTGGGATGCGAGGAACATGGCCCGGAATCCATATTGCTCAAAACAACCAAAGCAAAATAATAACGCTCACACAGTAATTGGTCAAAACCTGCAATGAAAGTTTGAAATCAAATAAATCAAAAAGAGCCTTAACATATTTCATGCGTATTAGGCCATATGTGCTGCAATCGGTAAATTACTTATTCACGTGCCGGTATGAATGAATGACATTTCACTTGTTTCAATTTTATTTAAATAAATATCGTACGAAGTGAATGGTTCATTTGTGTTCTCGTATTTCCTGGGATGGATAGAAATGTATTCAAGTAGTAAATTCGATTTCCCAATTCTGCTACTTACAACTTAAACAAACCAACCGTTAATAACAGCAGAAATGCGGTGAACGTGTTAAGTTACATCTCAATAAAATTAGTTGAGAGCAGCTTTAGAGCCCCAAAACTTGTAAGTTCACTCTTTATATATTCTCTTGAAAGGTTGCCGTACAAAAGCCTCGAAGCGCATTCGATCCTCAAAGCAAAATATCATTGCTTGTTATGTACCGTAGATACTAACACGTCATGTGATACGACTATTGTATCTACAGGAATTAGCGTTATCCGTGGAAAAGGTGAGGTCTCAAACTCAAGGTTAGGTTGACTTTTCTTATTGTTGAAATGGAATGCTTATTTTGTTTAGTTTCGACACGGACCATCTTATTTTCTGAACACTACTGTCCTGTTTTCAAAACTCTCTACTTTTTTCAACTTTAACTTGTTTCATAACCTTACTTCTTTATATGTTGTTTCTTTGCTCTCTGCATCTTGAGTGGTAATACATATCGGGCGCAGATACCCCGTTCTCTTAACTCTTTACTAAATATTGCCTTCCTCTTATCTCCCTTTGGAACACCTTTATAAATATTTTGGAAACTTAATCTGGTTTTTAATCCAATATTTTAGACATAAAATTTGTTCGTATGTCTTACGTGTAACTATTTATTAGCGCACGACAAATGGACATTTTAAATCTTTCACTGATAGTACAGCTCGTTTATTACGGTATCTGACTTTATTCTGAATACTCTTTGAAAAGCTGCAGGCTTGAACTCTTCTTCGCACTTGAAAATAGGTTAGGAAAAACACATTTTGGATGCTGAATTTTATTTACAAAATAAGAAATAAAATTAATTCATTTATTCGGGACATGAATCATTTCTTCGTGTTTTGACAAAAAATATGTGTTAAATTGCAGCTTTTTCATTACGAGGCAATATTACTGACTGATGAAGTGAGCATCAGGACCTTCATCAATTGTTGTAAATTAATATTCCAAAACTAATGTAAAATGTAAACCTGAAATTCACTTGCGCGATAAATTTCGATTAGTCTCGCTCAACATTTTCAGACGTAATCTATAAAGGGAGTTCAAAAGAAAGTTGTTCAAAACTTCACATATAATGCATGCAGTAGACGCATTGTTTCAAACGGTTTAGCATTTGTTTCACGTGAAAACGAGTCCAATTTCAAAACAAATTCGTACGAAAGAATAATCGTTCGTGAACTGAGTTTTCTCGCGAAGCCAAATATTTTTCCACTATTTCTTGGCTACGCAGGACCAAATACCGCTTTTATATTTTGATGATTTCCTAACATTTTTGTTTTGAAGGTATTGTCAAGCTCATCGTAAAGGGTGCGCTTGATATCGTTTACCGATACTTTTTACGGATGTTTTCGCAGTGAGCAGCAGTTATCGGGCACTAGCAGCGAGTTACCGAAGTGTCACGCGCTCTCCTTGCTCCCATGAAGAATCGGACGCGTTGCTTGAACGTCACCTTGAATCTAAACAAAGTGATGCTTTACTTCTGAGGGCCAATTTTCGTGGAATCTTAAACTTCTTGCACAAGCTATGTATAAGTTAGTGCTTCGCATCCATCTCAACTTTCAAGTCAACGTCTGACTCAACTTTCAGCTGGACTTTCGTGTCAAGTACGTACCTATTTTGTGGGTTGATGTCAAGTTTCATTGCCCACGAAACTTCCAATTCGAAACTTAGCTTTGCAGTAGCTTGAACTAATGCTTTCAATTTATTCTTACTGTACCATATTTTTCAATGTATGTGTATATCAATTATTTTTACGTTATTTCCTAATCTCTGCCGACCTAAAGAATTAATACAAATTGTTCGTGCAGAGCATTTGTTGGCGTTCGGTAAAGTTTGATATTGATTAATTTCATTCCCATGAGAGAAGCATCTATTTGGCTTTCCTACTATACTAATCAATATTCCACGCCGCACATGGCTGGTGCATGAGTGCATGTATCTCGTGTCATGACTGACTAATCTAAAACCATCCCCAGTCCTGCGTGTGATGAATTTTCAACTCTATCCCAACGCAGCTAATTTTAAACTAAATCCTCTACTGAATGAAGCTAATTTCTATTTCTATTCTGGCTACAATATGTGAAATTATGTGGCTACAATTATATGTGGCTACAATATAATATGGCTTAGTGATAACTACATGAAAATTAAATTGTGCAGTTCAATATTACAAATTAAATGATAATTCAGAACTGTTCGAACATCGGTGTCATCTTTGGATCACGTTACCCTTGCCTCAGGACATCACAAATGGGAGAACTGTTCAAGACCGCACGATATACTCGTGTCGAGTGGTGGCTCGCTGTATAAATAAGACTTGCTTGTTGGTGTTAAATCGGTGAATGAAAGCAGGAAAGGATTATCCATGGGTCGATTTGAGCTTTTGGAATTGATACATAAATACAATCGAATAACTATCCAGGAGTTTTGTTGCAAGTGTCGCGTACAGTCGAGAAGAACATCGTGTGACTCCATTAGATTTTTGGGAAGACGAAATGGGCAATTTTATGAAGTAATAAGCGCCTCAGATCAAAAGATTATTTTCCTAGGCAATGACAAATCTGTGTAATTTCAGCTCTCACGTGAAAACGAGTCCAAGTTTTTAGTGGAGTCATTTTGTGAGCCACTAATCAAATATTATACAAACAATGACTACGACCTCAAGCTGAAATTATAACCTATAATGAACATTATATTACCGGAAAATTTGATGGTGCGCTTCCAAGACGATGATTCCAAATGCTGAAACCGGCTCTAATTGTGGTCTTATTTTTTAAATGTGAAAAAATCATCTCCCTCGAGCGTTTGCCTGATGCGGCTTTTTTGTTCACGAATGAAGGAATTCTACAATTTCTTCGCTCTCTCACCGTGCCTCCCTGGCCACTGTCCAGGTTATTCAGTTGAAAGCTGTGTAAGTTTTGAGAATTTTGGTTATGCATAGAATATATTCGTAAAGTTCAATCAACACCCTTTTATTCATGGTCAACCGACAAAAAATTATTAAAGCGTCGCCTTAGCTCTGCTTGGAGGCGCATGGAAGCGTGCCACCAGGCAAAGGACATCACGAGTCCGTAAATTCCAATAAACTTCACGCTGCTTGCTTCAGTGCAGGGTGTCAATGAATAAGGAACTTTCCATTCGTCATCCAGCAAGAGAACGCACTTTGCAGAGCGCGCTCTGAACAACTTACGACCTTCAACTCCAAGAAATCCTTTCAAGCATGACAACTGTGTGAAAATTTTCTTTATGGGAGGGGATATAAAAAACGCCCAGACTGTAAATATTTACCAAGTCGAAAAATGCACAATTAAAATTTCAAAGTGGAGATTGAGTTCTTTTAACTTATGGCGTATAACTCTTGAAGTTTGATTTATTTCGGCTGCAAGAAATGCTTTCCCAGTAGAAGGCAGCTAAAATAACTTACAAAACCTCGTGTGTTTGAGTAGTCCTTTCTACTATGAGCACAAGAAATGAATTAAACGACGGTACTCCTGGGTAATCCTGAATGTTCTTCATTTGGCACTGCCGAGGGCAATGTGAGGGACATTAAGTAATAATTTAGGAGGACAGGCATGGAATGTAATCATCCGTCTCCGGATATATTCGACACCATTAGGAAAGCTACTCGGCCAAGACGGCTTCAAATCATGCGCTCCTAAATTGAGTTTAGGCGGAAGCGCGGCCTTACAATCGGCGGCGCGCGTCTAAATTGTCTCCAGCAATGACATTAGCCATGCGTGGGCGCCTTGGCCGACCTTACGCTTGCCTGTGATACCCAGCCTTCTCGCCACGTCCCTGTGGAGGTCGGCAGCCGTTAGGGGCTAAGTGCATAGGCGCTACTCCTCCAAACCAATGAGTGGTAATCAACTGAGCATGTCACTTCAGCAGAGGGCAGTACAAGGATGGAAATATTTTTGTAGTCTGCTGATTTGGCAAACTTTTATGGGCAACTGAGCTTGTCCCTCCAACAAAGTGCAGTACTAGGATGAAAATGTTCTTTTGAAAATGTCTGCATATTTGGCAAACTTTTATGGGCAACTGAGCTTGTCCCTCCAACAAATTGCAGTACTAGGATCCTGTGGAAATGTTATTTTGAGTTTGTCTCCATATTTGGCGAACTTTTTAAGGAAAGTACGCACTTCCATACAACGTTAGTGTCGTGGCTAAGTGACGTAGACTTTCACTGTTGATAAACTTAGGGAATGAATTTTTCTTCTTTTATGATCAAGTCGTATACGTAAAAATTGAGTCACCTGCAACAGACAAGTGTTATTCTTTCCGTAGTATGTCATCCACCTTGTTCGTTTAACTACAATTGTCACTCGAGATTTCGACTTTCACAAGTTCTAAAAGATGATGCTGTATAGGAGTGCAGTGCTTTTTATTTTCTACCACATCGATGATAGCGAAAACCCCTCCACAAGACGTTTTAAAAACGCGTACATTACTTCAGCGTCGGTGAGGCTGTGGTGACAAACTCAGCATGACGCAGCGTTCAGTTATTTATTCATTGCTTAGAAGAAAAGGTCCAGCCACTGACCCAAGAACTTCGGGAACATTGTTGAAGCTTTCTTGGGTCATTACGAGCTCTGCGCGGACGTTACAGGGAAATAAAAGCGTTCGTGCCAGAGAAGTTAGTTCATTTATCCACCCAAGGTCCAACCATTACGCTCTTTGCATTTTCAAAAATAGAAGACTTTTTGTTGTTCAATTGGTGACTCATAATTTTCTTTCTATGGTACCCATTTGTTGTGGTTAGGGAGGCTTTAGCTTATTTAATATGAGCGTGGTTGAATCTATCTAAACTGATAGATTTATTCTAAGCTCATTTAATCTAAGCTTGCAGATTATCAGATGCACAGCTGGCTGTATTAAAAGTAATCATTACGATGGCTTCCAAACTTGTTTGATACTTCGCTGTTAAAAAAAACTGAAAAATTCTGTTACACAAATTCTAGTGAGATATTAAATTCAAAACGAAAAGTTTTAAAGAACTATACCGGTGAAATGTTCTCGACTGATTCAAAGCACAGCGTAAAAATTTATCAGAATTGTTGCAAGTAATTCTTTTCATTTAGCGCGGTGGCTCTTCAAGGTGCTCGAGAACAGCCTCTCGTCGTCTGCTAAAATCTTGAGCAAACGCTCAAACGAGGCCCGCAGTACGAGCTGCGATTAATGACCTTGTCCTGTGTAAAACTTGTTTGTTTTCAGACATCCAGCAGGGAGTTGTTCCTTCCCTTCATGTATGACTTCCTTTTGTCCATGCATGTATCCTTGCCTTGGTGATGAGGCGGGAGTAAATCTATGCGCAGAAATTACCGAGTGATTTTTTTGTCGTCGTCCGTCCGTATTTACTTTGTCAGATGCGACGCCTGCTCTCAGGGTGGAGTGCACGTCGAAAAGCTTTGTCCCTTGACCTGAAAAATTGTTCGGGTAAATTTTCAATGCTAAGAAACCATCCTTCGTTTGGCGAAGGTTGGAAAATATTTGAAATTTCAGTACTGGAAAGAGCATGGATGAGATCAGCGAAAGCAGCGTAAGTTCTAACTCATTTGTCATTCCACTCGGCTAGATAGGCGTTATTTTTAGTCACTATTCATATATTTGCCCTATATAAAAAATTGACCATAAACACCCCTCTGTATGTGGCAACGTTCAGGTTACCAGTAAACCTTCAAGTGAAAGTTCGGGTTGCCATGCAAAGGAGAGGCATGGGAATAAACTTGGCTCCTACAGTGTATCTTTGTCCTTTGAATTGCCAATCGGAGAATTAACTTCTGTACTGTGCGCAGAAGCTTTTACCCGTGGCCTTACTAACCTCACACCAAGATTTTTCACTAACAAAAGACCTTTGGGTCATTCCCTTGGTCCCTCCGAATCTCTTTGAAAATTCACTTGTGCCCTTACAATCTCCAATCAAAACTTCACACTTTTTAACGTTTTTCGTGAGACAAAAAATAAGACCAGTAGTGGCGAGAATAGAAAACGTCCTACAGTTTGAAATTAACTCTTAGTTATTCTTTGCAAATTTAGTGCGCTTAACTCGCACAGAAATCGCTACGGTTATATTTGCATTTGCATTACTTTGCATTTTTGTAAGCCTGAATTAGAATGAATGTGGCGAAAAAGAAAGCAATATGGCAAGCTTTTTGGAAGTTGCATTCGCCTCTGGAGTCCTCCCTTTTCTTGATTGCATCGCCAATGCACTGCATTTCCATGCCCCACGGGACATTCTTCGTGCGTATTCCAGGGGACAAAAGCCATCACATTTTTATAGTTTTGCTTCGTCATTTAACACTTTTTGAGTTTCTGCATGGTTCTTTTTCTTCGAAAAAAGAAAGGACTACTGGAAGTGAATGGAGCAAGGGTAGGGCGTTAAAACTACATAATTCTCTGTACTGTCATTAGAAGTGTGAAAACTGTATCAATTCTGGTTCTTCTAAGTTTTAGTGTTCATTTTTGAATGTCAAACTCTATTTTATCTGAGTCGCAAAATTGTTTGTATCAGTTTTCAAGACATGCGCTTCACTGGCAAGAATAAGAGCTTTAAGAGGCAAAATATTATCACTTACACCTACTTCATTCCGGTTTCAAATCTGAGCATTTTCAGAGGTAAAATTCCTTTGATTGTCAAGAAGCCGTGATTCATCAGTTGCAAAAGTTACCCACCTAGAAATTTATACAATATACACTTTATCGCAGGCAAAATTTGTTAATATTCAGGTCAGCAAATCGTAATCCATCAGTTGCAAAAATTACCATCCTAGAAATTTATGTAACATGCCTTTCATCACAGACAAAAATTTTTATTAATCAGGTCAAGAATCCTCGATTCATCATTTCGAAAAGCGTCTCTTGTTGAGTTTCAAAACGGGCTTTCTATGCGTCACAAAGTGCGCACTCGGCAAGGAGCGCGCGGCTCCATGCAAAGAGGTGCTCATTAGATCTCTCCGGGGCCCCGTAGATCGAGGGCATCATTAGGCAGTCACGGCCTGGCTCGTCGCTGCTCACGTAGGAAGCATGATGAGGGACCCTCAGCGTGGGGGTGGGGTCCGTGGGGGAAGTTTTCAATGCGTGGTTCCGCGTGAGCTAAAACATGTGTTGGGCTCTTGCTAAGGAAATATAAATGTATGGTTCCATATAAGAGTGTATGAATGCGGGTTCTATATAAGGATTTATGAAAGCCGGGGTCTCCTGGAGGTGTTCTGGATGAGTTTAAAATCTCCTGGAGGAGTTCTTCGTAACTTCCGTATAGATGAGGGCTTCTGCACAATATCGGGGTATAGGATTCTTTGTAAGAATTTTGGAATTTTATTTTAAGGACATTTAGACGTAAGTGCTGGACATAAATATCATGATAGGGAACCTATGACAGAACTTATGAGTGTAAGATTCTATATAATAAGCCTTGAATGTGGGATTCTGTGTGAGAACTTTTTTTACGCAATATGAACTAAATTTTTGATGCAGGAATTGTTGTTAACTGAAACTATTGAGATAGGGATAACTTTGGAATGTGGGATTCTAAGTTAAAAGTAATCGATGTGGGATTTCGCTGAAAAGTTCTTCTGTTAAAATTGGTTCCGGAAAAGTGGGTTTAATGTGAACTTCTGTATTTGGTTTTTATACGTGAGCTTTTGTATCCAACATTCCTGCGTGTGAATGCGATGAAATTTCATCTCATTTATCGAGTCGAACGTTAGTTGTAACATAATTTTCCTATATAGTTCTCTTCAGCCCTGCAGTTCTCCTTAGAGCGTTAGTTCACTTTATATCCATATATAGTTCTTCTTCGTTCATTAGTTCTCCTTAGTTCAGTAGTTCTTCTCAGTCCTCCTTAGTCTTGTGTTTTCCTAAGTTCCGGGGTTTTCTTTTATGTTTAATAGTTTTCCTCCTGGTCTACCGTCTCAGTATTCGTGATATAACCTTTTCATCACGGAATGATAGCAATTACCACTGCTAATAGACTCTGAGCTAATTTCCTGTGGCAGCGGTGAACCATTTCCAGAGTTAAGCTCTCTGCTGTTTACTGTTTTTACTGCTTATACAGTTTAAACATTAATTAGTATTCGTCTTGATATAAATAGGCTACATTGGCCTATACAGGATATTCTTGAAAGAAATTCACGCATAAAAATCGCAACAGTTCAAGTTCATTTGAGATAAAATTCATTGTTAAAAAGTTTGGCAATATTTTTTACTTGGTCAAATGTTCATACGGAAAAATTTAGTGAGAGTCATCCATTTTCATTACATATTCTAAAGTTCTGTCACAATATTTTTTGAAGATGGCGCCCACGAAATTTCTTATGAATATTTTTCTCTATATATTAGCTTTGTATAGGGTTAATTAACGTCCACATTTGAAGTCCCACCTCCATCAAAGCAAAGCATTTTCCAAAAATATGTTTGCACGTCACTTGATCTCTCGTAATGTCAGTTGCACTTGGCCTTCTAAGTCTTCTGGCCTAACCAAACACGACTTTTTCTACGCGGATGCCTTGCTGGAAAAGTGTACTTTAACGAGCGAAACACAATCTCTGTTTTGAAAAGAAAGATGTGTTGTAAAAAAATTGCGTCCTCGACGACAATACGAGTGTTTGAAAGTTGCAGAAAGTTTTATTACAACGCTAGGTGAGTGCTGTTACGAGCGTGGCTAAAATTTTCGAGATTTGTTCCAGGTTTTAATATTTTAAAATAGAAATCACTATTCTAGAATATTTGCCGACATGTAGCAATTTGTTCTGTCTTCTATGACGTTTAAGGCACGCAAATTTATTATAAGGCGTCCTATATTATCACTTTAAGGATCAAATTTTAAATAGAAATCATGAATTTTGTTGGTCAAGTTCAGGGGGTTTCGTTTACGTAGGGTAGAGCATCGTTCTGAGATATTACTTATTATTAGGCAAAAAAATGTGAAGAACACCAAATGGATGTCGGTAACCCCAAATGGGTGATAATTATCATTGTCATTATTCTCCTCATTTCTAGGTTTGAATATTTACTCTCCCTTAATTTCTGGGTCAAGGATTATCACCCGCGTAAGAGCGCGACGCTCGTCGAGTGACCTAAAATATTCGCGTTATTACAGCCATTATTCGCCCAAATGCTGAAATATTGTAACGGAGAAAATGGAAGCCGCTTCAAGGGTATAGAGCCTTCTGAGTTGTTTCGTTCTCACGAGATTTTGTCACTGTGTGAAGTGTGTGAAGCGCGTCTCAGCAACCATTATATCTGCCGAGGAGCTTCCGTTCAGCTAAGCTGCGCTGAACTCCTGGGAGATCTTGGCGAGTCTGGCAACGCTCTCCCTTCCTCACCGTGTCTGTCACCAGTGTTCGCAGTCTCGGTATTTTGGCTCGCGTTATGAGTTCTGTAATGTTCGAGTGATCATCATTTGGTATGCAAGACGAGCAATTCATAACCGCATAATTGCAGTGGAGATTAGGACTCCAGTTCTCCTTATGAATATCATGTTAATGAGCTGGAACGAGGTCCCATTTTCGAGCAACTTTACGAGCCCGAAATATTCAATTCTCAGTGCGGATGTCTGCTTGAGCTTGAGGAATACCGTGCAATAATACCAAATTCTGGACGGATTGACGGGTTAAGTGTCTCCATTAGGGCGGCTTCCCTCTCTCGAAATGAAGATGAATTCGGTGAAATCACCGACGCATGATTAGCAGAGTGCTTGATTTAGCAGGAACCTTGATCTGCCAGGGGCTTTGATCTGGCAAAGTTGTTAAGGAGGGAATTGTGAAGTTTAGAAAAGACCTCTGAGAGGATGAATCAATAAAAAATAAATTCTGCCGCTGATTGTGAGAGAAGTCCGAGGTTAAGGAGCCGCTAATATTGTTTAGGGAATTAAATTTGAAAAAAACTTTCCAAGATGATCAAAGTAAAAACTAAATTAATGTTAAGCATCACTGGTACTTTTTGTCATCGTACTTAAGTAAGCACCGAGAAGTAAATTAAGCGAAAACCTTTCTGATCAATTAGTTGGGAATATTCTTTTATTTACGCCATTGCAGTGAACTTCCATGGTGCAAGTTAAAACCCTCCACGAAGTTATTGAATTTTCTATTTGCGTTAAAGACCGTTACAATTCATTCTCGTATATCAAAGGTAAAAAATAAAATAAATGAATATAAACGCCAAGGTTGCCTTAACGCTAAGCTTGGTATGTGACTGGATTCCGCAGGGCTATGCGTTTTTATGATGTTTGGTTACTTCTTTTGGTAAAAATCGTTCGAGTTATTAACACGCTAATTTCGGATGTGAAAAGCACGACTAACGCGCTTAAGAATGAAAAATCAGGACCACAGTATGCTGTTGGAACAACTATTTGAGCCGTGCAATTACTAATAAATATCCATAAAAAATCAACTCTGATAAAACTACAGATACTATCCAGTGACATGTAATTGGTACCCAAATTTCAGACCAACAACTTCAACATATATCAATAAAAATTTATATCTCACTATAGCACGTATAAAATCCCGCGCTACTTGTTACCTTCATCAAAGCGCTGCAAGTGCCTGACGGACCGCCAGCATCCTTCGAATGCCGAGTCTGTGTGCTCACTTGGCACCAAAAATTAGGGCGGCGGGGGCTGCTAATGAAGAGACATAGAGCGGTCAACCACTGGCTCATGCGAGGAGCGGCCGCTCTTGTAACGAGACCTCGACACGGCGCCTTCATTTCCAGCAAAATTTCAGCGCCCTCGAGGCTGATTTACAACTCGGCTGTTTGAAAAGGAAGGAGCCCATGTGGTCTTTGCTCGCTGCCAAAGCGGCGGTATAGTTTTCTGGAGTGCGGGGCTTCTTGGAAACTTCAATTAAGAGTTTCTAAACGTCTGCTGTATTCATTGCTTTTGCGCTGTTGCCACGCGCTTTCCGCAGTACGTAGTCGCTTAGAAAGTGACTTCCGTGTTGATAAATTGTAATGTGCTTGAATTTTCTTCCGATTTCGTTCTAAAGATTAATTATTCTCTCACTGACGTTTAACGTTCCAAGAAAAAATCATAGAATTAAATAACTTAAAGTTTGCTTCAGGCTGACTTATGTAAAACAAAGTTTGATTCCAGGGCCGGAAACTTATGACTGGTAAGAGTAAACATTGGTCTTTTTTTGCCTGGAATTCTCAGAGAAGATCTCTGTTTTCATTCCATACCTACTGTAAATACGCCTCTAATTTTTCTTATGAAAATGTATGTGAGTATTATTTGGTTTTAAAATTAATATTGTGGAAACTTCAAGGAAGAGACCCTTGAAGAGACACACTTGCTGCGTCTTTTGGAATTTGCTCTCCCAGGACGATGTGAGGGCCTCTGGTAGAGATCAGATAGATCTTCCATTAGTTGAAACAGAAAATGTTTTTGGTTTTGTTTTATACCCTCTGTCTTCGATCTACTGCTCTCCTTTATGCAGGTTCTACAACTTTACTTCGCACATCTTGTTTCATAAATTTCTTAAAACATAGCTGTTCCAAGATTGAAAGGACTACATTTTGTACAATAATTACCGTTTACCTAATTCCACACTAGTCGGTGTCTTCCGCTTTCCTTTCTTGGAAACACCTTTGTTGTGGTTAATGAAGTTTAATTACCCTATAATATGATCCAACCTAACTACAAGTACGATTCCTAGTCAAAAATATTTGAAGTAAAATATATTTTAAGTGTTTCAAATTACTGCCTTCTTTAATTATTGAAAATTTAGTAGGCCACGAACTCTAAATGCCTATTTTACGATGCCAGTGTTCAATTACCTCCATTCCATATATGACATGAGGAAGGCATAAACATGGTTGAGAATGTCTCGATCATTGGAGCATCGTCACTAAAAGACGATATCTAAATGCTGAAATCTCGATTTTCCCAAATCAATTTCAATTTTCTTATTGCAGGATGTCCTGATGCCAGCAGCATTTTCTGAAACTTTGAACATTGTGGATAGGGGAGCGAAGTTTTGTAGTATACATGCACACAGTTGGTTTGTTGTGCTAATTCCTCTGTTACATTAATGAACATCTCCAAATCCACGAATAGATATTTTGAAATTTATAAACACATGCAAAAATCCAATTACAGGGGTTCATGTTTGGTAAAAGTTCAACTTAGTTGGTTCATACGCATAGTTCCATATACAGTGGCACATATTTGTTCGCAAATTCAATTTACAGGTTCTGTATATGAAACCTCATTCGAAATATCTGAAGGATTATTTTACCTACACACGCTTGGATTTGGTTATAAATAGTGAGCAAAAGTTGGAATCCAACTGTTAACTTTAGCTTGAATATAGCGATGAGTACCTCACAGGGGCTTTAGGATAGGCAATAGGTTTAGATAAGTTAGGTTCGTCACCATCATCAAAACCTATTGAGAACAAGCAGTACTTCTTGAAACTATAACAGCCCCTGTAATATAAACCTACGCAATGGAGACACTGTTAGGTTACCTCAGCTATAGATAGGGATTATGTACTTCATTGTTTGGAGGCCACTTTTCTCTTTTAATTTACTTCTTTTTCTCACTATCGTTCCTTAGCCTTTCCTACCCCTTCATTCCTAACTTCCTCCTTCTATGAGCAGGGTATCCTGGGTGCACACATGTTGTGCATAGATTTCCTGTTTCCTACTGTTCATTCTGAATGGCTCCTTCTCTTCGCTTTCTTGAGATCACCTCTTTTAGATAGGGAGTTTTAAAGCAACTAATGTAATAATTAAGAATAATATTGCAATGAGGCTTTCAGAGCAACTGAACGGGAGAGGAAACGTTCTGAAATTTATTTTCGGGATTCAAAACAGTTGACCATTTTTAGTTCTACGCTGATGGGTAGAGAAATGGAGAGATTTTGAAAGCCGTCTTTTAATTATGATGGTAACAAATGCGTAACCCTACCACGAGCTCAAATGTGAATGGCGCACTCTAGAATTATGGTTCATAATCATTTCAGCCACGCGAAAAAATTTGTATGACAGAAAAAATAAGTCAATTTAAAGTTATAGCTTCTAGCCCGTTTTTCATCAGGGTAGGAGTTGAATTTCATCAGAATTTAATTTACTTTTGGATATATGTGATTCGATAATTTTAAGTATTAATGATTCAAGGTCCGACGTAAGAGCTTTATAGTGACGGCATGGCGATCTTAGTAGGCATGATGTTTAAAAAAAATGAGCCCGTACAATAATGTGCCGTTCTGAGATTGCGGGATTGATTTAAACATCAATACGTTGATAATTCCCTGGCAAGTTTTCTTGGAAATCTATTGTCAGATGAATCTGCCCAAGTCGTCGAAAATGAAACGTAACACGTTACCTTAACGGGTGTAATAGTCACCAGTCGGCTTACTTTGGCATGAAGTCCCCTCAGGGGGATACAACTATTGTATCTATGGGAATTAGCGCTCCCAGGGGGAAAATGTGAGGGCCCGAGCTGAGAGTTAGGTAGGCCTTCTCTCTGTTGAAATAAAATGTTTTTTTTTGTTATGTTAAGGACCAACTTTTTTCGGTTCACTACTGTCCTGTTTTTCAGCATCTCTCACTTACTTCTTCAACTTTTATCTTATTTCATGAACTTCTTTCTCATCTTACTGTTTCTATGCCCCTTCAGCATAGATTCCTCATTTTCTTATCTCCATACTAAATGGTGCCTTCCTCCTTCCTCTCTTCGATACGCTCTATTTTTGTAGCGGTAAGGGAGGCTTAAACTAACTTATAATCTAATCTAATCTACGCACCATCTTTTTTCGGTTCACTGCTATCCTGTTTTTTAGCACCTACTACTTTCTTCTTCAACTTTTTCTTGTTTCATGAACTTCTTTCTTAGCTTACTGTTTCTGTGCACCTTGTGCATAGATTCCCCGCGTTCCCTCAACTCCATACTAAATGGTGCCTTCCTCCTTCCTCTCTTGGAACATCTTTGTTGTGGTTAAGGGAGGCTAAAACTTTCTTATATAATAATAATAATTTGGCATGAAGGTTTAGAGCAACTCGAAACACATCGCTCATAATTGCAATGAAGAATGCGTTGAGATGTCGAATCTCCCACACGAGACGTTTGCTACTATTCCTCTTCCCAGCCAGTTAGGCATTAGGTGAGTCTTGTAAATAGGCTTCACATTAGTTTCCCAGGTTTTGTTCGTCAACATCTCAAAAGCACTTGAAGTTAGGAAGCTAAAGGTGGAGAGCAGCGTGGTCGAAGCTTTTGCTCACGGGCCTCATCTGTTTTTTTTCTAGAGCCATGGGCCGGGGTCAAACCGATCCAAACGTAGGGCTTTCCCTTGACAACTCTTCAGGGTTCACGAGTGCACTTCACGGTTGACTTGAAGATCGTCAGGAGAGGCTCTGTTGAACCTCCGAAACACAATGGCATGAACAGGGATCTTGGTCCTATTATCTTAAGTGCATCTTTGGACTTCTGGATTTAACGAAGTGTTGGTCGGTTCTGTAACTTGTCTTCACAAAATTCACTCTCGGTTGATGGGAATTAGATTATGTTATGCTGATGGCAAAAATGCTAGTGTCTGCAGTGCTATTTTTAGAATTTTTCTTCTACCTTCTCGATCAGAAGCTGGACTTCTGTATGCTTACTGAATAGCATATAGAGTGCTGATGCAAGATCTTTTCGCTGGCCAAAATTTGTCAGTGCAGGATCTGAAGAATATGGAAATTTTTTCTTATTACGTTCTGACCCTGGTCGAGCTTGTCCTATTTCACGATAAAGTCCATACTCCTTTTTGTCTGAGGCACACCTACATGGGAAGTGTCCGACCCCCCAAGGGGATACAGGACCCCTCAAGGGAACAGGTCAGGTTATCACAAGGGGAAGATGTAAGGCTCCAAGGAAGATGTAAGGTCTCGATCTCATGTGGAACTAAATTAGCGAACGATGTATTGCATGTACCACTATTTTCGAGAAAGATTTGAATTTCTTAAATCAATGGGAAACCTTTATGAAAGGGATTATTTCCCCTCAGGGGGATACAACTATTGTATCTATGGGAATTAGCGCTCCCAGGGGAAAAATGTGAGGGCCCGAGCTGAGAGTTAGGTAGGCCTTTTTGTTGAAATAAAATGTTTTTTGTTATGTTAAGGACCACCTTTTTTCGGTTCACTACTGTCATGTTTTTCAGCACCTCTGACTTTCTTCTTCAACTATTATCTTATTTCATGAACTTCTTTCCCATCTTTCTGTTTCTATGCCCTTTCTGCATAGATTCCTCATTTTCTTATCTCCATACTAAATGGTGCCTTCCTCCTTCCTCTCTTCGATACGCTCTATTTTTGCAGCGGTTAGGGAGGCTTAAACTAACTTATAATCTAATCTAATCGAAAGGTATTATCATGAATATTTTTAACCACCAATACTCATGGCTTTCGTAATCGATTCTTGAATTTATCACTGTCATTTTTCATATGTTCGTTGAGTAGTTTGGCTTCTTAAATTTTTATAACCATTTGAATTCAGTATCGTTCTAGAATTAATTCCGTAGTTTTATATCAGCGAACTATTAGTCAAAAACCGAATTTATTGCCTATTATGTTGTGCTAAAAGTACTAGCCATGCACATCGGAATTTCATTCCAGCATATCTGACTTTAATGCGTCTAATTATACTTGCGAGTGATTAAATAGAGGAAGTTAAAATCCTTTGGTTTTTGGCGGCACCTCAGAGAAAATAGTGCCAATTAATTACCGTAGTTGGTAGAGTGTAGAAAGCAGTCAAGGAAAAATCTGCGCCTTTCCATTAGTTCTGCCGAGAAGATCAACGGCACGCTGCTGCAACGAGGGACTTTGATACCGTGGATCGCTAGACAAAGAAATTGAAAGTAAATTGCCGTTATTCCCGTATTTATGCACTGTTTTGCACGACATTTCTTAATCTCCACAACCCCTTTATAGCCTTCAATAGGGAAGCTGCATGGTTTTCAAATATTTCGGTTTAATTTTATCCTCAAAATTGATAGAAGTTTCACAACAGCCTCAGATATTGCAGCAAGAGAGTATTTATTTCTGAAACGCTGGTGATGAAATAGTCCAGGGGTTAAATCTTAGATAAATTTACGTCGTCTTGGAGACACAGCTGGCAACGTAAGTCTGCCAGAAGAACACACACTGGTCGTTGTATGTACTTTTGCAGACTGCAACGACATGAGTTGTTCGAAAATCCGACACGGAGTCGAAAGCCAAATTAATTCTGGACGAAATAATCCAGCTTTATTTTGCTTCAAAATTTCATGTTTCCCGTATCAGTTCGGCAGTTACACCACACCAGTACGAGGATTATTTTCTTACTTATTCTCCCTTTTTTTCTACTTAATGCTAATTATTAAAATTACTTTGAACGTAACCTGGTCGGTTTACAAGGTTTGAATTGGAAAGATGTGCCTTGAACTCAGAGAAGTCGAAGTAACTGCATGAGAGGGAAATTTTCTTAACATTATTGTACCATTTTCAATAAATTGATGTGAACGACTGAACGCTAGGAAGAACCTACTGCAGAATCAATATCAATCTAATGGTGACACTAATTATTACCACCATATTTTATAACCACTGCATTTTTATGTTCTTTCAAAGTTTTTAATCTAATGCTATATTCAAGAGAAATAACGCAAAAGCAACTCAACCACTATTAAAAATCGACGCATTTTGATTTCACAAGTGTGAAACTTTTTATTTAACGCAAAATTAGACGTTTCAATCTGTAGAAAAAACCTCTCGAATGATTGCTACCTCAAAACTTCGATGTTCCCTCTTTACTGAAAATATACTATCATCAGGAAATTATTCAAATTAAACACCGTAAAGATTTTAATTCGTATCAACTTTGTCAGCGAATGGATTTACAAATACTTCAGAAATTTTGAAGGATAAAATTGCAGAGGAGTTAACGACAGTCTTTTGGATGACTGAGGCAGGCAGGGCACGAGCGGAGCATTCCGGGCAGGCAACCCGGATGGAGGACCCTCGCGGTCGCCCAAGGTGCATGGATTGCCGGAGGAAGACTTATAGATTATAGTACTATACATGTATAGATTTTCAATATTATGCACGAACGAATAGAATTTTAATATTATTCACGAACGAATAGATTTTTAAAGTTATTTACGAACGAATAGATTTTTAGTATTATGCACGAATAGATTTTTAGTATTATGCACGAATAGATTTTGAGTATTATGCACGAATGTATTTTTAATATTATGAACGAATATATTTTCAATATTATAAGAGTTTAGTTTAATAAACTTAGAGTTTCATAGTAAAGCCCTGGCCCCGGCTATCGCCACAGATTAGGGAAAACCTAGCTTTACGAGTCGCGTTGACTAGCAACCCGGACAGAGAATCACCGAGGCTAGCCTAATTAATGCCTGCTTCAGACATCGGGAAAATAAAGGCCACCCGACTTACATCTGCCACTCAGGCTACGGCGTGCAGGTGTGCAGGCGAAGTGAAGTCTCCACGGGCTAGCGGCCACAAGACGAAGGCCGCGCAGGATAGGTGCCTTAGCCTATCATGGTCACGTGGGCTCTCGAATTGAAAGGCGATTGATGAGTCACGGCGATGTGTGCGCCGCTGAGGCTGAAATAGGTCTGCCGCTCTCAGGCGTCGTGACTCGACGAAGCTGTCTGTAATGGTCTTCATAACTGATGAATATCGGGCGGCCTCCCAGAGTGTATTTTAAACTTCGAAATTTAGTTAAAATATTTTATTACAACTCGCGAAGGCTAGTTTCCCAATCGCGGTAAAGTAGCGTAAAATAAGGTTTTATTTTAGACACAATCTTCAACTAAGTTAACGGTCTGTTCAACTTAAATGATAGTCGATTTTATATGCTCGCAGTGGCGGGCGGCACCGTTGAGGATGAAGGTTAAGGTCATAATAGCAAAGCTTTCCCCTTTTGTTTGAAGCGCTTGCGGGTGGCTGCTTGGCCAAATCCGCGTGCCGCTCCCATCTCGAAGCTAGGGCGGAAGCGGCAGTGTTGTGTCTCCACACAACTTTGGCGCCACTTCAAAGAAGAGAGCGATGATTCTCCTTGGCTTCAAAAATCCATCTGCATTTGAAATAGCCTGATTCTGCACCTCTTTGGCTTTGTCGAGGCAAGAGAAAATGAAACTTCGCTCTCAAGATAATTCCGTGAGCAACGTCTTAGGTTTGCTCCGCAAATAGAAGCTCTTGGGATAAGCGCCTTTGCAGTCATTGTAGAGGCCTCTCGTCCCAAAAGGGACGTGATAAGAGACGAAGTAGAAAGTAGATTGAATTCCACTGTTGCCGTAGTTATTCCGTATTTCTTGGCTCTGTGTGCTTCGTCTCGAAAGGCTGTCTCAAATGACATAACTATGCCCTCGTGCTGCAAGGTGTTTGTCTTGGAGATTGAGCTGAATTACAGCATAATGCAGACCTTGGACTAGAGTTTTGTCTCGCACTCTTGTTGAGGTACAACTCAGTACTAACGTTTTGATTGGTATTTTGTCGAGCAGATTGTGTTTAGCTATTGCGCAGTGATAGCCTTATGGCGTGTTTCATCTTACAGATTTGATTAGCTACGCCACCCAGAGGATACAATTTCCCAATGAGAATTAACGCTCCCTCGTAGGAAAATGTAGGATTATGAGCTGAGATTTAGATCGGCCTTCTTTTTGTCGAAATTAAATATTTTTGTCTTGTTACTTACCTTTTTCGGTTCACTGCTGTTTTATTTTTCAGCACCTTTGCCTTTCTTCAACTTTAATCATGTTTCATAACCTTCCTTCTTATTTAATGCTTCTACGCGCACAGGATCCTGTGCGGGAACACACTTTGTGCATAGATTTCGCGTTTCCTCAACGCCATACTAAATGGCACTTTTATCCTTTTTATGTTTGGTGTCTTTTTTTGTGGTAAGGGATACTAAAACTAACATATAATTAATCATTGCATAGCTAAGCATAACACTCATTATTTGACTGGTTTTGGGTTAACGTTTTGTTGAAAAACGCTATAATGCTTCTGTGGCTTGAAGTTCTGATTTTAAGAGTGAAAAGTTGAGATATATCGTCTGGAATTATTTTCTGTACCAACGTTTATAAATCCAAGTGACGTTTGTCTCTAGGTGTAAACTTTGAATATTGCATTCGCTGAGCAGCCTCTGCTCATCAAAATGACACCTTTTCTGCTTTTTCGTAATTAACCCTTTCAGTCTTACGGTTCCAGTAAATTTCAAAATATGTCTCCCTGAACTTTTTGAACGTACATAATTTCTCTTTGATTGTGTCCCGTGATGTTTTTTAACAGCTGAGTGGCAATTACTTTCTCACGTTGGTGTCTGTGACGACCTGATATAAGAGCAAGTCTAATAACAGTAACTTTCACACTTGTGCAATAAGCGAAAAAATTTAGGCCTCCAACGCATAATCCAGGAAGACAAAACCCAGCGAAAATTAGGTCACGTTCAGCTATGATTTGTGAAATGACAGATTTTTGTGAATGGGTCGTTCAACTCTCACGGATGATAGAAACGTTTCGAAATACAATATTTGCTTCAAATATTCGCTCATCAAAGCTCTGGAATATTTAATGAGAAACGAAAGCAGGCAGCTATTTGAAATTGAAAATCATTCTCTTCAAATTAATTTTGCGTTTGCGCTGACCCGAGTCTTCCTTTGGTTGGAGCCTTCAGTCGCATTCCAGCGTCAGGGCACCAGATAGGAGGATTGAGTCATAATTAAAAGCTGGAATCTGACGTGCTGGAATGATCTCTTCAGAAGCCAAATTAATCCTCATTTAAGATTTGCTCTACTGCCAGAGTGTTAGATTCTTTGAAATTTTCAGAATCGTTGCAGAAAAGAATATCTGATTAGCTATCCGCAATTCATTGTCTTCGGTTTTACTTATTATGTACAAACATGATTATTTTTGTGGCTTAACGTAACGTTTTGAAACTAAAATTAAAGCGTAAAAAATGCAAAGTTTCTATTTTAAAATATTCATTCGCGTTAATTTCATTTGTTGATGAATAATAAATCAATTTTTTCCGTTTTTTCGTAACTATTTAATTGCCTTAGTCTTGCGACTGCTTTATATCTCTAGTTCTACTGTTATTTAATCACTTTCATGAAATTCAATTTGACTCTGATCACCCCCATAATTATATTTTTTTATAATTTTCAATCCTATTGAACTTTAACTCTGTTCGCGTAGACAGATTTGACTCATATAACTACATATTTATAATGTTTATTGAAACTCCATTCTTAACTTACAAATCAGGGGGCTATAGTTCTTGCACACATATTCAACTTCTTTCATTCCTCGTTATACTGCAAAATCTCATTCCTCACTTCCGTACTTGCAATTTCAATTCATTTAAATCTTCCTTGAACATCCTTTTCCTTGGCTTTACGCCCTGAATTAAATCCCAAACTATAGCACAACAACGAACAGGATTCCTTCTAGTCGAGCTCGTTGGTATAACGAGCCCTGGAAGTCATGAAGCTATTGTTTAAAGGCTCTGGCATCTTCTTCTGGCCATCCGCCTGTTACTGCAGCTCGAATTTGTTTCAGCTCTGAAACTTTTCTTGCTTTGCTTCATTTTAGGATTGCTCCTAAAATTGGCGATTCACTGGTCATTAAAGTGGCCCAACAAAAAGTGTTTATATTTTATGCCAGTTACGAGCTGTATTTTAAGGCTCTCACTTCCTTTAGGATGTATTTCGAATGAACTTTGCGAATAACGATTGTTTGGGTAAACTCTTACTCACTCGTTTGTTTTGTTTTTAAAGTTGAAAAATTCTCACTAATAATTCAGTTTGTGTTACCGAGTCGCAAGAAAAAATTATGTTCAGTAAATAGAAGCTAATCAATATTTTAAAACTTGTACAATTTTTTACTGATATTTTCCGAACCGCCGAATTAATCTTCTGAGAGAATATAGATAAACATGCTCTGAAATTCCGAATAATGTTGAAGTTTCATTGACACGTGCAATTGTTTCTGACATCCAGAAAGCATCAAACTCCAACTGAGCTGCGCCCTTCTCACCTCTTGGGAGTCTGGAATGCTTTATTTCTGCGAGCCTGGAATGGTGCGGGAGAGCGGAATTTTAAAACCCCACACAAACGAATACTCGTCATCTACTGGAGCCTTTGATTAAAACTTAGAGATTCGAGCGGAAACGTTTCCCGATAAGAGGTTTCCTAAAGCTTGGATACATGAACATTGGTTAATCGTGAGAACATGGACTGATTCAAAAAATAGTTAGTAATTTCATATTATGAACAATAGAGAAATTCGAAGCTCTCCTAAAAAGCTATGAGACTATGAGACAGGCAGCCCCCTCCCTCCCAAAGAATCAAAAGACTCCTTAAGAGTGTGTCATCCATTTACGACAGGTCTACAACTGATATCGCATTGTAGTGTGAAGTTAGCTCCTGTTTGAATAGTTGCCAACTTTACTGCATAGCAGCTAGCCGAGGGCTTCGTCTGAGCTTCAAATCACCGTCAGCTTCCGTCGGGGGATAAAGCTGTTGGATGATATTTGTAGAACGTAGCCCTCCCAGGGAGATGTGTGGTCCCAAGCTTATAGCTAGGTAGGCTTGTCTTTTGTTGTAAAAAAGTTTGTTTTGTTTTGATAGACCAACATTTTTTCGGTTCACTACTGTCATGTTTCACAGCATCTGCTACTTTCTCCTTCAACTTTTACCTTGTTTTTTAAACTCACTTCCTAATTTGCTCTTTCTATGAACACGAGATCTGGTGTGGGACCAAACCTTGAGCGTAGATTCTTCGTTCCCTTGGTTCCAACATAAATAGTTCCTTCTTTTCTTCTTCTCTATTGAACACCTGTGTCGGTGTAAGGAATGCATGAAATAATTTATCTAATCAAAATTACCGTCGGAATCTTCCCAGATAGAGCAGTAATTCTTGCGCAGCGCAATAATGTTCGAGTGAAGAAATGTAGCCCCAACGGTTTAGGAGGCAGTCGAAATGGCTGGGTTTCAGCGCAAAAGTGTGCCGTTTCACGCGGAGTATTTGCTTCGCTGGCATCTGCTGCGATAAAGCGGGGCATTTGGGTCGCCAAGAGTGAATCCGAGAGACATATTATTTGCGTAGCCCCGCTGAGCTGCCAGCCACTTGTGGACGGTCTGATCCGATCACGAAAATAATTTTTGCAGGGGCGTCGAGGAATTGTCAAAGGCCCCGTACTAAACAATAAGATCGTCACGCACACACCCAAATTACCTTGAGCTATTAACCCTGCTCTGTGACGCACCAACGTACAGGGGTGAGCAGCCCCAACATAATTTTGAGTTTAATGCTACTATATAAATATGGATTAGCATGAAGTATTTGTTCGGCAAGTTTCTCCTTAGCAATAAAGGCCATGGATAAATAATACCTTTGGTAATGTTTTACTCAAAAATCGTGTCCCACAGAGACTTCAGGCTTAGTGTTCTAAGCAAAACCGTTTTTAGGATATTTCGAAATGAGTTAACAATGTTTCAGTGCGCACTTATGTTCTCACTACAGGTCAACATTTTTACCATAAAACTGCGTGAAAACTTCGAATGCTTAGCGTACAGTTACTAGACGTGAAGAACAATGGTACCGTTCATTAAATTTGGGGTTGGGCTTAAATTTTAGCTTTCTTAAGCCAAACCCACCTATAAGCGTTCAGAATTGGGTCATTTATAAGAAGTAGGGCAGTGTCCGGCTAAAAGCAAGACGGCTGGCAGGCATCAAGTACTTGGGACTGATTTGTGAGGAATCCCTTCATTCTCCTTCAAGTGATTTGATCGCTGGCTGCAAGAACCAGATTTATGGTGTCTCTGAATCTTTTGTGTTTTCCTACGCTTTCTAATTATTTACGAGCTTCTACGGTAATAAATCAGCCAAATGATCGGGAGAGTGTTTTCTGAACCTATTTTGATTCTTTGTAGCTTCAAGAAGAAATTCCTTTGAATGCTTTCAATACTACAGTGTAGTGGGCAATTAGTACTCAGCGTACATGGCAGCGAGGGCTTGAGAGCCTCTCAGAGAGATAAAATTATTCTATCCATTGAAATTAATACTCCCAGGAGAAAAATGTGAGGTCCTCAGCGGTCTTATTTTGTCGAAATTTTTTTTTACTATGGACCGTATCTTTTCGGTTCACAGCTGACCTGTTTTTCAGCAGCTCTAACTTTCTTCTTCAATTTGCGCGGGATCTTATTCAAGAACACACTTAAGTGTTCGTACACACTTATGAATTGCTTTTTTCCTAAACGGAGCTTCTAGTTTCTTATACAGTAGGTTCCCCTGCTTTCCATTTCTTCATCATCATTTCTTCTAGTAAGTTTGAAAGTGCTTAGCTTTTAACAAATGATGTTACTGCACTGCGAGATCCGGCAGTATTGGGTGGTGACGAAAGTACTGCACATATCAACTCGTGAAAACGTTGCTGAAACAATCTAGATAGTTCAGCACTGACCGCAATCAATAAAAGGTAATACGAGCTGTTAAAAAGTAGAAACCTAATGCGTACGAATGCCTTTTATATTCCTAAATATTTAAAAATGTACTCATTCTTTTACCAGGTCGAGTTTCCTGATTTTAGGCGTAAGTTTTGTGTCTATGTATTTCAATACAAATATACTGTCAATTAGCTTTCAAAAAGTTTGTCAGAATTTCTTTAATGACAAATTTATTGGTGGATGAACGTTTGTTTCCTTCCGTTCTATAATCGAATGTAACAAAACAAAGTTGAAGAAACCCGAGCCACTAAATCAAAACAACACCCCGAAATACCTGCAATACCATGAAAATGCACTGCAGATATACGAGTTGAAGAACTAACGTTGACGGCAAAAAATATGAGCTACCAAACTAAAACAAAACTGTAGAAACAACAGTGACGGGATTAAATCAAACTGCTGACACATGAGCTTTTAAATCAGATCAAGCTGAGAAAATATGAGCTACTGTTGAGCTTAGTCAATGCAGGAGAAACACGAGTAACAACTGCAACAAAACAAATACGTGAGTTACACTCTATTCGTGCATAGAATACATGGCCAGAGGCTGCAGTGCATTAACGAATCAGAGGCGCTGTCTGCTGAATTAACTGGAGCACTTGCGCTCTGGACAACTGCAGCAAAATATTATGTCACTTAGTCGAAGCAAATGCGAAGCATGGCAGGCAGCTGAGTTCACAGGGATTTGCTTGTAGTATTTCAAGTCAAATACTGGGGCGTGAAGTCGGGCAAGTGAGCGAGGGATGGGTTACATTGGTGCTGTGGAAGATTATTAATAGCTGTCGTACTCACGAATTTCATGAAAACGAATGACAAATTGTACGGAAATTTATCGGGGGCATCCCTTGACTTTGATGTAATGACATGAACATGTAGGTGTCAAGAATAGCATTTCCATCTAAAAGTAAAATAAATTCTTGCTTAAGAACAGCCACGATAATGCACATTGTGTGCCACATCGACCATTACGGGTAGCCAGTAATTTTTCCTGTATGTAGTTTTCTTCGATTTTTCTTGCCGTAGCAACCGCTAGGATCAATGCACTCTGTATAATACATTCTAGGCACAAATAGAAGTCAGAGGAATCTTGAAATTATACACGTGGATTTTTCTAACTTCTTGCACGAGGTTTACGACAATAACCTGAGCAGCCATTGGAACGTAAACGATATCGTTCCGAAGTACAATATTTTCCTCTTGATTGCCGATATTTCGGAGCCCTATCGCCCAATTCTGGGGAGATAGCAATCAACACTTCATGGTTTGATGTATTAACTCCAGGAACACTCCTCTTCATTGTAGTTATTTGTTTTTTCT
Source organism: Morinoia aosen (assembly GCA_030386875.1). Lineage (NCBI taxonomy): Eukaryota > Metazoa > Arthropoda > Malacostraca > Amphipoda > Talitridae > Morinoia > Morinoia aosen. The sequence goes on along the minus strand of CM059579.1, from coordinate 59,311,366 downwards.
GTTGGATCTATTTTTAACATAGCCGATGGCAATACGTTAGAGCGTAATTTCCTCTTCTGCTGAGATAATGATTTTACTGAAAGGTAGTAGAACCATAATTTCCTGGATTCTATCTAGAGGGTGAATGTTACCCTTAGCAACCCACTTAAACAGTAAAAGAAGCACGTCTGTAAAGAATTCTTAAGTTGCAGTTATTCAGTAACAAATTTTACTGTCGCAACAGATGTGAGCCCCACAGAACAGAAGACAACGCTTTTAAAGGCGCTCAATTTTTAAGACATAAACAACCTCTATCAATTGACCAATTGACCAGGAAACACTAGACTTATATCTTATCTTGTATATTAAATATATTTAAATGTATTTGTTACATAATAAACACATTGGTTTATTTAAGGTGGAAATTGTATTAATACTTACGTTCACTCTTTGTTTTGTGACGTTATTCCTACTTTTTAATTCCGTAATCTAATTTTAGGAATAGAAAATTTTATTTAACCGCTACGTTTACCAAAATCTCAAGATACACTTTTCAGAGCATTTAGTTTGTTCTGTAAGTCCATGCAGTAGCTCTTTATACGAAGACCCAATAACGCTGTTTAGTCCATGATGCTTCACCACTTTAAGTTATGTATAAATTCCGAACGGGCATCAAATGTACAAGACATCCCTCAGTGAACATGACGCAAGAATTCGACAAAAACGTTCGGAAGTCCGTTCTGTAAATTGAAGATTGGAATGACGGATTATGATTCGGAGACGAACTTTGAAATTCTGCTCCCCGCTCGCAAAATTGATTGACTTCAGTAAAACATACGGGCAAACTTTTCTCAGTAGTCGGAATTGTTTCGCTAGCTGCTGGTCCAGAGTTTTGTTCGGCCTGTCTTTTTTCATTATATTTGGAATAGTTCTCAGAACTTTTTTATCAAAAAGAAATTGACAGTGGCATTCTTCAGAGGAATGAAAAAGTTAGCAATTCTTCACTGCAACAGGAACTATCAAACTCGTTTGTAGCATCATCAAAAATTGTTGAAGGTTTTTGACACCTGTCGATCAGCATTAAAATTTATCAACATATGGATCAAGTTTTGTTAGTTGTTCAAAATTCCAGCATCTGCAAGTTACTTCCGCTTCTTCATCGTCTCACAACTTCTTTGCATGATGTTCATTAGTAACTGCACAAAAGGGTTCGCAACAAATTTTTTCAACTTACCGTTACGCAATCACTATGTCATAAGGTGTCATTATATCATAATTCAGCAATTTTTTCATACTTAAAACGGTTTAATTTTAAAATAGTATTTGATAAAAATGAGTATAAAATCAAGTCTTTGATACACCTCGCAAAGAAAATTTGCATTCTAGATAAATATATTCACGCAATGGGTATCAATACTGGTAAAAATATCGACGTATAAGGTAACAACACAATCGCATAAATTGGGTAGCAACACCCACGTATGGATTCATAATAGCCTCACATTAATCGAGTGATGCCTACGTATTGGGTGTTGAGCGAGGCAGCTTGTCCTCACATTTGTCGGGTAGCAATACTCTCTCATTGGCTAACAAAATCCAAACCTAGAGTAACAATGCCCTCACATTGTTTCCTTTATAATGGGCGCAAATGTATCTAGGAAACAGTTCACCTCCGATATTTTGCGTTCTGTAAACAGAGTGCATTTACAAGTACACTAATATCATTCGCTCCAAATACTATTAATTGTTCTTTTCACGTCTGTGGGATCGATAGCATATTGACCTCAGCCTTCACTATGTTATATACCGACTTGATGCTTGTGCAGTTCTTGGGAATGCTCGAAACTGTTTCACAATCTGCGCCGTTCCAATTCTCACTTTAATTAAAACTGCTTTCAGCTCTGCAAAAATTGCTTATTCGAATTGTTGAGTTTTCTGCTCTCGTATCGTTTCCTCGACTCAGTCCTGTGAATAACATTTAACTGAATTCAATATGTTGACGTACGTTCAAATTCAGAGACGGCATTATCCCAAGGACTATTTTTGAATTATTTGACGCAATTTCAGACGCACATCGAATTTCTGTCGCAGTAATCTCTCGCAAACAAGGCTTTTTTTCTCTTCCCTAAGGGTCATTGACCACCTGCCTCACACCGTTCGTATACCGCAAAGATGTGTTGTGCGTACGGTCCTGCTCACAGAGCAGTGCTCGGACATGGATTTGCCTCAAGTTGTCGAGGAGGGCGGGGGCTTTCTGGAAGGCAAGTAGAGTCTATGCAGACCGTACGAAGTGCATGCTGATGGTGTGTTTTTTCGTCATGTGCTTTGCCTAATTAGCGACTTTAGAGGTATTCTAGCTGCCCATTAAATAATCGGAAACACTGAAATCGGCAGCTAACTGAGCTTTTACTGGCACATTATGTCCCTTCATTTGCATTTTTCTTCGTCGACGTGGTCTAACGACCCTAAGCTCGAGGGTTTCCAGTTCTACTGCTGTTTAGTGTTCTCCCTTCCTTTCTAATTTTGAGACTCTCACATCACTTTTTTAAGCTCAGCTGCGGTGTTCGCTCAAGTGGGGATACTTGAATTTAAATCCAAATACAGGTCGCTGGGAAGATTGATTTCGTCAGTCAAAGACAATAATGTCACAATGAGTGCAGCAGTTCATCCATTTTGTTGTAAAAATTATCAATCGTTAACTCCTACTTAATGTACGCATGTGTCATCCAACATGGCGAGTGTCCGACCGACTTTTTCTTTAAACAGTACATGAATATGTATAAAACAGTATAGTTTAATGCGCTGTGTTGCGGTGTATTTGCCAAGTACAATACTTCAAGCATTGAGCCAATGCGAAGTGGTCATGTGTTACTGATTTAGGGAGTTGATGCAACCCCTTTTTCAATGTGAAGACGAGCAAAGTAGGGTTGCCACTTGCCAGATTGAAATTTTCTCTGGTCAATACTCTCAAATTCATCATTTTAACAAATGAAGTTTGACCACAAAAATGATCTAAGATATGGTAACCCTGCACTATTGCTAGATCCTGGATGATTTTCATTGCCAAATTTTATCTCGAGAAAGGCAACACAACTACGAAGATGCAAAGATCATTACTCCAGCTCGGTTCGAACACGGGCAGCAATTCCCAGTTGTCACGTAAACTACGGTGTGTGTCTCACAAGGCCTCTCATCAGGCTCACTGCACAGACATGGCCGTAGCTCTTCGCATTCCCAAGTCTCAGCTCCCTCAGCTGATAATCCGAAGCACGCCTTGAGAAATAGATACGAGAATCTCTCTCTTCCTCGAGTTATTTACTTCTCTCGAAGGTATCCTTGTTTTGTGATGCAGTTACTCCCAATTTCAAAGCAATAAAAAGACCCTAATGACTTTAGGCAGACAGGGAGACTCGTCGAGGAAGGTACAAGGCTTGCTTTCATTCGCGGACGTTGCTGATCTTCAAAGGGAGGATGGAAGACGTTGTGTTTTGTACTCCTTGAGTAGAGCACGCGTCTGCAGAGACAAAAGAGCTCAAAGCTCCGCATACTTGGCACGCGTGTCTGCCATGATCATCGTTCCCCTGGCTGACTCTCTTGTATTTACGGGATCTTCCAGCTCGCTTTGACGTTCGTCTTTTTATTCCTTTACTCCGCTGGCCGCCGCAATATTATTTGCTGGATTAAACTTGAATTCGTTACTGACGTACGTTTACTTCTACAGTTAAACGGGATGTTGTATGAAAAAGACAATGTTAGCACTAGATGAGGGTAAGAAACGCTTGTTTAGTTTTTGTATATATTATATTTAAACCTGAGATAGTCCAAGTGCTGAGTGAGTGCAAGTGCCTTCGAATGATGTCTCTTATTTTGCAGGTTACAAATTTTTCAACATATGCTGATGCCAGAAATATTTTAGGCTCCTCATACGATTTATTAAGAAATATTGTGAATTTGGTCACGAGGCTTTTAACTCCGGTTGTATGCACTTGGCAGTACACTTAGGCGTTCTTTTGCAGTCCATACTTCAAACACAGTTTTAAATAACTAGGTTTTAATTTTCAAGTGCCCAACCCTTGGATCGTCCCAAATATTTCTATGGACTTGTATTTTTTTGACTTTTTAATTATCATTCACTTAACGCATACTAACCACACCCATTCACACTATAGCCACTTGGTGATGTTCTCCTTTTCTGATAGCATTGCAGAGCAGAAATAAACCCTGAGTTAGTTCTCGTGTCCTGGCAGAAAGCGGTCACTTCTATTGCCCCGCAATGGTACAGTGAATTTCAAAACACAATGACGAATTAAAGTTAGCACATGCCAAGTTATTTATCCATTTAATCGAGTAATCTGCGTATAATTACGATCGTTCGCGGTTCACGCGCCGTGCTCTATGTTGGTATTAAATAAAAATCATTTCGAGGTACTTTTTTTAGGTCAGCAAAGGCCCAATCATTACCCTAAAATAAAAATGAAAAAAATTAAGCATTAAATGAATTCTATTGCAAGGGTTTCTTGTGAACTTCGTGACTTTGAGCTACCAAAAAAAAGTAACACCGTTAATATCAAAAAATAGTATCTGTTGTTTTCAAAGTTCAGCGTTGATGTTTGGTTCAGTTGGAGAGCATAGATGAAACATTCATTTTGCTTACACATGGAGGAATTAATAATACATTGAAGAATTAATTATACATAATACACATTTCTTCACTGCGTGAAGAAAGCGCTTCAAACCTTAGGATGAACGTTTAGTGCATTTTGCTAAACTCTAGTAATGACCAGAGGGAAAAAATATTTCAGGCACAAAAGCAGGCATAATGCGCTCTTAACTCGACCCAACAATGTTTTTCCATACAACGCTTGCAATGAATTTTTAAACGGCATTAGTTGCCAGCGTAGAAACCGATTCATTCTGCGTTCTTTCGAATAGATGACTTTTCTTCCTCAGTTTTCCGCTGTGTCATCAGAGAATAACTATATATATAGGAGACCTAAATCCTAGAAATGGGAACTGTTTGTCTCTACCATTCCGGAGGCCGACGTAACTTATTTTCCCAAACATAGGAGAGCACATCAGGTCATGCCCACGTGTCACTTATAGTGCACCCGAATGCCACTACCACACATCGAAGTATTATTGCCACTGGTGCGCGCTGTAAATCCTCTTTTCAAAGCAGATTCATTTCCATTTCAATAAAAAGCTGCTAGTGGGTGTACAGGGGAGGGGTTAGATATTGACGCAAGAACTCGGGGTTGGAGATTAAATGTGTAAAATATTTACGAGTGAACTTACGGTGTGTAGTTACCTTTGGCAGCTCAAGACATTTATTCCTGACTACCAGTCATGGAAGGCGTTCGATGTTCATCCTGGAATTCTTTTGCATGAATCGTCCAGCAATTACTCGAACACTGTAATCGTTAAAGGTCTTCGGTATTAAAAAAATTCCGCAGCAAAAACCAGAAAACTCGAAAATAGCGAAAACTACTCAGGTTAATCAGAAAAATTTTAATTGGAGGGCATGTCCAGCAAGGACAACTTGAATAAATTATAATCGAATAATCCTTAATTTGCACATCTGACAAAACTTCTCTTGTGAATTTGTGATTGAGGGTAAAACCGAGAAAAATATCATTAAGCTGCAAATAACAATAGCATAAACTTTATCACGTCACTGTCTAAGAATGACACAAGCGTGTAATGCAAGGCTTTTAAAGGGTAATAAACGTTCAACTACTGTACAAGCAAGGAATCTTGACGTCTCCCTCTCTGTGCCTTCACAACGTAAAGTCAGTTTAGTTATTTAAGCTAGAGTGAATAAAATTATAGCGAGTATCTAAGCAGATGCAACGCAATTTTTTAGTGTTGAAATCATCTTGAAATCCACTTTTGCTTGCAATGAGTTACTAGCAAAACAATCTACACATAAATTGACAAATTTTTCTCAGGTAGGGCCAGCTAGGTGAACAAAACCCATTGAATATTTTTCTTTCTACCCTGAAAGTTATTTAAAGCTCATGATTCTCTACCGATTACATTTGCAATCCAACGAATTGAGTCAAAATCTGCGAATAAATGAAATCTAAATCAAGAAAGTGATATGGAATTGAATAGAATGAAATTCGCAACTAAGTCCACATCGTTTGTAGCAGCTTTTTGCAGTCTTTGTATGTTTCAGAAACATTCAAGCGCAAAATTACAATTTCGCTTTCGTTTTTACATAGCGGTTGCTTCTAAGAATTATTAATTTTGTTCGTCCGGGACTTGCACTCTAAAATATTTCCAGATTTCTCAGTCTTACCACAAACCAAATCCTGCTCGACCGGAATATGGATGTAATTGGAGTCCAACTCGAGAGCAGTAGGCGTAAAAATTTTCGCATCAAGGTGAATCCTGTGGTCAGAGATGAAGGAAATCGCTTAAATGTTTCTATTTGCGATCCAAGCTCACTTTAATTTTGCTGGCGCATCAAATATTTATTCAGACAAGCTGTACGTCATACTGAGGTTTGCTTCGTCGGATTGAAATGCGTTACAGAATTGCTGGAGTATGTATGAGAGGGTAAAGTTAATTCTACGAATATTTTCTCGTATTCTTTTCAATTTTTTGCTTCATAAGTGTAAGCTCTATTTTCCAAATCTAGCACAGGTTTCATGAGTAAAAGAACATGAGAAATTCATCAGAATATATTAAAAATATTTATACCGTTTTTCAGGTACAAACTCCCTGAAGTACGAACCATTAAATTAAACTTTGAACATTGAGTTTACCTACTCACAAATTGAACAATATCTGTTGAAAAGAAAATGATTTTCAACAACAGGTTATCAAAAAAATTTAATTTTGAGTTCCTCTACTTCATCTCGCTTTAATTTCAGGAGCTGCACCACATCACTCAGGCCGGTTCCCTGCTTTGTGTTTTACTTCTGGCAAAACGGGCCTCAATTTAGTAGCCGCTGCCATTTCCGTGAACTCTACTCAATTTAATTCTCTAAGTTTGCTCTGCTGTTGAGCGCAGAATTGCTGAAGCGTTGAGATGAGAGCTTTTGCCCTCTGTAATGTTTAACTTGTACTGAGGCTCGCCATTCTTTTTGAGCAGCAACTCAAGCCTTTGTTGGTTGCACAGCGCACAGGGACTGGGAATTATACTCGCAGGATTATAAAATAAAGTATGGTTAAACAATAATTAACCGTAACATTCTATGAGCATTCCAACAAATACAAAAAATTCAAGGACTAACAGCAAGGCCCTCGGTTCTTCTCCAAACTTTGAAATTGCTGCTGCCGCAAAACATGGTCATATGCAATGAATGGAAGATTGATGTACTTGAGTTTCCAAGCGGAAGAGTTTTTTGTCGTCAAATTGTGAACATGTGCTCAGAATGATTTTTGGTGTTCTCTTATGTCCTCTTAGGCAGTTTTCTTCCAGCATCGTTTGGTATGGAGTTTACTGCCTGATGCTGGAAAAAACACCACTTGTTTCGCCACTCTTTTCGCCTTTAAAAGCTCGATCAATTCATTGGAGGCAGATTGTACTCTGAGCTGTGGGAAGAGCCGAGGCTCTCAACAGCATTACAGTACGTGCTCGTATTGAGGTAACAACGGTTGAAGCCGCTGCCGTAATTCTAAAAGCAGCAGAGCGACGGCTAAGAAATATGAAAGAAGCAAGCTGCACGAGCATTACTGCCATACAAATGAGATCGGCAGTATTTAAGGGCATTAGCAGTAGTGGCTTCCGCTGCATTAGCATCACCAGCCATCGCAGCAGCATCATAGACTTGTAATTGCGACCGTACTCATTTTGATAGAGAGGCTGCAGTAACTTTAGTTAAGTCAAATTAGTTGTTATAGCAGGTGCTGCATCAACAGTAACATAGACAGAGATGCAGTATTAGCATTATTAAGCACTAAAGCATCAGCAGTAGTTGTAGCAAAAACAGTATTAGCAATTTGAAGCACTGAAGTAACAACATCAGTAACAGTAGCAGCAGTATATATTAGCATGTGCAGAAATACGCACTGCAGTAAATGCATCAGTCGCAATGGTAGCCGCAGTTTTTTAGCAGCAATAAGCACTGCAGCAACAGAATCAGTAGCAGCAGCAGTATTTGCAGCAATAAGCACTGCAGCAACAGAATCAATAGTAGCAGCAGTATTTGCAGAAATAAGCCCGTCAGTAACAGAATCAATAGCAGCAGCAGTATTTGCAGCAATAAGCACTGCAGCAACAGAATCCAAAGTAGCAGCAGTATTTGTAGAAATAAGCCCTGCAGCAACAGAATCAGTAGCAGCAGCAATATTTGCAGAAATAAGCCCTGCAGTAACAGAATCAATAGCAGCAGCAGTATTTGCAGAAATAAGCCCTGCAGCAACAGAATCAATAGCAGCAGCAATATTTGCAGAAATAAGCCCTGCAGTAACAGAATCAATAGCAGCAGCAATATTTGCAGAAATAAGCCCTGCAGCAACAGAATCAATAGCAGCAGCAGTATTTGCAGCAATAAGCACTGCAGCAACAGAATCAGTAGCAGCAGAAGTATTTGCAGCAATAAGCACTGCAGCAACAGAATCAGTAGCAGCAGCAGTATTTTCAGAAATAAGTCCTGCAGTAACAGAATCAATAGCAGCAGCAGTATTGGCAGAAATAAGCACTACAGCAACAGAATCAGTAGCAGCAGCAGTATTTGCAGCAATAAGCACTGCAGCAACAGAATCAGTAGCAGCAGCAGTATTTGCAGAAATAAGCACTGCAACAACAGAATCAGTAGTAGCAGCAACAGCAGCAGCAGCAGTATTTGCAGAAATAAGCACTGCAGCGACAGAATCAATAGCAGCAGCAGTATTTGCAGCAATAAGCCGACCTGTAACAGAATCAGTAGCCTTAGCATTAGCAGAACTGCGATCCGCCCCAAGACCGGTAAATAGGATACGAGAATTGATTCTAGGGCGCGTTATCACTGGCGACGGCAATGGATGATCATTGCCGACCTGTCAAGCTTGTATCGCGGGGCTGCAGCGCGCAATATTGGCGTCTCGCCTCACTGCCTCGCGTGCCCCGGTCCTGCCCCAATGCTGGCCGCTACCTGCCGCTTGCTCATGTCGCTGCGATAGCACACATGATTAGCATTTGATAATGATTTCTTCCTTCTGCCATTGCAGTGTTGCAAGAAATATGTACAAGATATGAGTATCATTTTGAAATGATTTCTCCCTCCTGCTCATGCAGCTGTACAAGAAATGCGAGAAGTATCATTTTAAAAGGATTTCTTTCTCCCTACTGCAGTGTTACAAGAGATGCGAGACGTATCATTTTAAAATGCCTTCTTTCTTTTTCTATTACAGCGTTGTAAAAAGTACGTGACATCGTTTTAAAATGATTTCTTCCTTCTGCCAATCAGAGTTACAAGAAATTCGAGATGTATCATTCTTAAATCCCTTCTTCCTCTTGATAATGCAGCGATAAATGAAATGAGAGACATGAGTATCATTTCTAAATGATTTTTCCCTTTTTACTACCTAGTGTTGTAAAATAGATGAGACTTGAGTGTAATCTATTGTCATCTATTGCGTTCTTCCTTTTTACAAGCTTAGCGTTGTAAGAAATGCGAGACATGATTATCATTTTGAAATGACTTTTTTCTTCTAGCCAGAGAGGTGTCGTGAGGAAGCGCTACAAATTCCGCCCGCCCTACTGACTTGCAAGGACGTTGATTGATTGTAGGCTTGCAATCGTGTCTCGTACTGGATGCCGCATTCTATCATAAATACAGAGGAGCTCTTTCCGAAAGTGACAGACAAAATATCGCACTCATGCCCATAATTTTCTGCCTATAAATGCCCTTGTGTTTTCACGGTGGATAAAAACGCCAATCTGTCCTCCGAGCAACGTCCTTGTACGAGAGAAAGATCGGCTTTTCGCAAAAGATTTTTCTGAGAGATTCTGTCAGAGAAGGCGCGAGCTGGTCTATTGGCTTAAAGGTAATACAAATTTTCGGGTGCGAGAGAGCTGAGAACTCTCGTTATTTATCCATGATATACTCCTTTGACGAGGAAAAAAGTGAGGTCTCGACCTGAGAGTTATTTAAACTTTATTTTTGTTGAAATAGGATGTTTTTGATTTGTTAGGGGCCATCTTTTTTCGGTTCACTGCCGTCCTGTTTTTCAGCGACTCTGATTTTCTACTTCAGCTTTTATCGTGTTTCTAAGCCTTCCTTTCCAACTTGCTGTTTCTATACACGCAGGATCCTGGGCGGGAACACATCTCGTGCATGGACTCCGCCGCATTCCTTCAACTCCGTACTAAATGGTGCCATCATTCTTACCCTCTTTGAACATCTTCATTGTGGGAAGGGAGGCTAAAACTAACTTAAACCAATCAATTACTCTATTGAATGGCTTCTTACTTAACGTAGTAAGATGACGCCAGGTTATGCCTGTTAGTGTTAGTGAATTCCTGTTGCTGATTTCTTTTATGCTATACGGCCTAAAAATAGACACTGTACCACGTGTAAGACATGTTTCAGTTTAAATATGACATGCAAAAACTTACTGAACTGCTTTGATTGAATGTAAGATCAATGCAGTCGTGTTGAACTCGTATAACCTAGGTTGCTGCGATAAGGACTGAAGTATGACCGCTGCTCATTAACCCTCAAATTTTGGATCCAAAAAAAGCCTGGACGCTGAAATGCAATTCATTGGTCGACCAATGTTTTCAGAATTATCAGCCCGTGCGCTTTTATGTATCTCATGCAGAGCTTTGGAAAGCTGTACTTTCATGTTGATTGCCTAATTATGAAATGATTGCCAACACCGTGGCTTCCTTAATAGAGTTGTTAGCTCGGTAGTCTCCAATGATTGCACGAAAGAATCGTGGGCTTCCTGATACGCTGAGTGGAGCGGCGCACAGTGGTAAATTGCCAGCCAATGGCAGTTGTGAGTTATCAACACTCAATGTGAAAGGATGGCGTGCGTGTTGTATTGGTAGTGGATGTAGCTTTATATCTGTTCCAATTTTTTGCGCCTGTTAGTAATTTTTTTTAAATTTAGCTCTCTAAACCGAGAAAATTGTACTGCAAAGCCTAAACATTTGTGTGTCCATTTATCACAAAGCCGACTCACAAAATGTGTCGCAATACCTCTATGGATTTTGAGTATTGATGGTGTACATTGTTGTATCAAATGACGTATAAATGTGAGTCATCAATTTACGATATTAATCAGGGTGTACTGACGCACTTTTGTGTGTCATGGAATGATACGACACACATATGTAGATGTCCCAATAGTGGCACATTTTGTGGAAGCGAGCATTATTTCATACAAATGTTCCGCTTTCTCAGACTCAGCATGTGAATACATGTATTGACTGATTATATGTAAGAATTATACACAGGAAAAAATAACAAATATCAGATGGTTTCAGGAGCAACTTAAATTCCATCGACAAATTTCAAAAGCTGGCTATTTTTTACCAGGAAATTTTTTATTATATGAAACGTGAATATGTGATCCAATTGACGTGCTCGCTTGGACTCGCCAAAGGGGATAAATTAATGGCATCAGGACTTCTCTGAATGACCTTCTGATGCACACACGTGTGTCAAAATTTCTCTGAGGATACCAATGGCATTCAACGTTACAACCATCTTGTTGTTTTATTCGAAAAATGGTTCACGGTGCTTCCTTTTTTTGGATCATTCCATATAAAGTAAGGCTTTTTATTTTTCGATATGACCTGCATTGCCACGATGATTTTCCTTTCTGTCGCCCATTCTTCAATGGGACATGTGTAAACTGTTAGCATGTGTGCTCGCTTGTAAGCATACACTCTTTGAATTCTTGGAACACACACAACCCTGAGGGAATGCCGGAGTGTACACAGGCTGAGCACACGGCTGTGTACACACGAGGAAGGCGGAAGTTCAGCAAGACGTCCACAGCTCTCCGCTCTAATGCCTCACTTTATCAGACAAGGGTTGCAAACTCACGAGAGGATTATAACTTCTGTTAAGTGTCTATCTTCGTCATTTTCACTGAACTTCATACGGGCCGCGTCATTCATTTGGGATAACAAAATTCACAAACATGACTTTTATAAGTGATAGGCTTCATGGGAGAATTCACATCTTATTAGATTTTAAGAGCCATAATTCATCTATTATTTCATTCAACAAGAAACAATTTCATCCTTAAAAAGTTGGCGTTTTGCCTCGGTGGGGCACCGAGCGAAACGCTAACTGTGAGGTCACCAAGCTGAGAGTTAGGTAGGCCTTCTTTTTGTTGTAATAAAACATGCTTTCTGCCATTAGTTACTGTGATTCATTTACAATGAAACTAGGTAAAGCAGTGAAATTTTGTTTATTTCGTGCTTTAAAAGTCTCAAATTTACATATTTCAAGGCTGCTCAACAACCGAGAAGCTAAAACTTTGCCGCTTTAATGTTCTTATTGATATCGAACGTTGGTGTCTCGAAGTTACGGCCTCTGAAGCTGAGGCGAAACTGTAAATAAGCGTATGAGTTGAAAAAATTAAGTGAGCGCTTCGAATTGAATTATTTTTCACCTTTTCATTTCAGAGGTGAGGTAAGAGAATTTTAACACTCTACTCGAGTTTTGTCAATGCTACGTTTATCTTTTCAGATTTTTAGTTTTCTTCTTCTCAAGATAAGACAAGGAACGGGTGTGAAATTCAATTATGTTTTTGCTACGGATACTTGTTTTATGTATTGAAAGTTCACATTGAAGGTAGCTTTCCATCCATGATGAAAAATTTACCACCACGATATTTTTTGATACATTACAATAAAATATTTTCTTTTGAAGCAGCTTTCTTTCCTTAACTTTCATTGGTAAAATTTATAAGAAATTGTACAGCAATTTTCTTTTCACAGATTGATTTTTGAGCAGAACGTCGTGACATTTCTTGAACATGTATTTATCCGAGATTACGCTAGGGATGTGATGTTTCATTAGTCGCAGAAAGTGTTATACGCACACAATTGAAATACTTGCGCAAAAAACTTCAATTTTGAAGCGTCTTATCAAGTTCGAAAATTTTTCAGATATAAAAATTCCTAAAAAGTTTAACAGATGCGTTACGGAAAAATATTTGGGTGTTGGAAGCAAATAACACCTCCAATTTATTGAAGATGGTGGGTCGTCTTTCGTGGCTCTGACTCATTATTTTGATTCATAAATTACTTCAAGATTTAAGTTCGGTGGTTCACTAAGCAGTGTCAGTACGTACAGGTATTGTTGCTTCAGAAGCAATCATAAATTATCATGGCGGCTCGCTTAGGATCATTTTCCTGTTGTGAAAGCCATTCAGAACACAAGAACAAGTGTCTGTGCAGATTGTTGCAAATCATCTCCTAAAATTTTACGAAGTTTGTCGTTTTCTATGGTTCCTTAATTATCTGCTGCCAATGTCCCGTGTCATTAAATGCAAAGGAGCTCCATACCGTATTACTCCTATCGACATGTTTCACAGCCCTGATGGAATTTTTAGGTGTAGGCTGTTCCATCTTTTCACCAAACATGAGTGATGTCATTACGGCTATAAAACTATATCTTTCTTTGATCAGACTACAAAATATGTTGAAAATAACATCGCCGTGCTTCAAAGTTACTTTTGCTACTGCAACGTTGATTTCAGACAGTGTTCCCCTAAGGAGGATACAACTATTGTCCCCATGGAAACTAGCGCTCCCAGGAAGAAAATGTGATATCCCGAACTCAAGAGTAGGTAAGCCTCTTGTTATCATAATAGAATGCCATATATTTTGTTACGGACGTTATTTTTTCAAATTCATTGTCGTCCTAATTTTTGGCCGCTACTACTTTCATCTTCAACTTTTACCCTGTTTCATAAACTTCCTTTCTAGCATACAGTTTCTACGCCCTGGGGATCTTGTTCGAAAACACGCATTGTGCATAGATTCCGCGTTCCCTCAACTCAACACTGAATGGGGCTTTCTTTCATCCTCTCTTTGGAACACCTTTATTGTGGTTAGAGAGGCTTAAAGCAACTTATAATTTACTAATCTAATCAGCGCTTCTCAGTTAACGGGTCTTGCGGAAGATCGTAGTTCGAGATCTTGCCGCTGAAGTTAATTGTTCTCTCACAGACGTATGTGTTCCAGAAACAGTGCTTTTCCCAGTTTTCAAGTCACAAATAGTTGAATTTTGAATTTGTGCAGCGTGTTTTTAAATTTCTTGTTTCCGACCATTCGGGGTGAACCAAATTTTGCAAGATTTCTGTCCTCCCACTCATTTTCCTTGTGTTTAAAATGTAACCTACGTATTGAAAAGGATGTTTAGGTTCCAAGAAAATTCCAATTACTCGTTTTTTTTAACATTGCACACGCATAATACGATCTTTAAGATCTTTTTATAACTCTCTTTTCTTTGGCATCTTGTAAGGCTTACAGGTTTCAAATGCAAAACTAACTCTAAAATCTCTTGACAACCTCGCTTCACATATCATATGGGTTTTTCTTGATGTTTTTAGCACTCAAATCAATTCCTCAAATCTTGTTTCAGAAAGTGACTAAATACTTTCACACTGTGCTTTCTATGAATTCTATATTTCTTGAATGAAAAAATAACATGTTCAAAGCTCACTGAAAAGTATTAATGTATATTTTCGTTCACTTTTGAAGTTTCACAGTTGAATTTCTTGGGAAACAATGAATGGACGAATATTTTGTATTGTGCAAATACTTGTTGCACCACGCTGTAACCCATAAAAGCCATCAACTTTAGGATGCAAGGACAGAAGGGCTTTACGCGCAGATCGTACATTCAATACATGTGTAGGTAGTGAACAGCGACGAAAAGGATGCTTTTTCCAATGAAACGCGATGCATAACTTTTCCATCAGTCGTGCAAAAGCCTCTTAACTGTCACAGGGACACGAAATCAGCAACTTTCGCAGGTCGAGCCCGAGCCGGAACCCTTTTTGACCCCTGGGTGAAATGGGGATTTATAAGAAAGTTCTTCTTTTCTCTATGGCAATGTTAACTGAGCTGGTATTAATGGGAATCGAACCGGTGACTTTTGTCATGAAAGGCTCTGAACTAATAAGCCCCAGTGACCATGACACACATATAATAACAAGATCTATACCCACAGCAACGGCAGAAGAAACTAAATTACCAACTCTCATAACAAATGAAGCAAAAGAGAAGCGAGAGCAGCAACTATCTAGCGTTATAGTAGCCTCAGCTGTGAGACGGAGTAACGACTTGGGCAACTGAGTACACCGGAGCTCGGCGCAGTGTGATCGTCACAACTCAATTTTAGATTTTTTCTCGAGGGAAGCGGAGCAACAGAGCGTTCCTTCCACGAACCACCTGAAAGGGATCGCGAATTTAATACTGGTAGCGAGTCCATCATAAAATTTGTCAGTCGTAGAATTTGAGTGCATTTTTCAGACGGGGAGGTGTCCTTTACTTCCTGAATATCCGCTTTAGGCATTCACTGCTTGAAAAAAGCCTGATGATAGACATTAAATGCCTCTCGCCACAGCTCGAGGGATTTCCATAAATTTGCTCTCCAATTCCTACACCAAAATTCGCACGGTTATGTTTGACAGGAACCCCGGAAGTCCCGCCGCTCCTCACATCGTGTGTTCACTGTGGCTGTGTGAAGTAGCCTCGTGCTGTAGCGACGACAGATGGAGTAATTTGTAGAATGTTCAGTATGCATGAAGATGTTCATCGAGCGTGCTGGAATACGAGTTTCATACCCCGAAGATCACACACCAGAGCCGGCAAATTCTTCTCGAGGCGAGCTGTAGAAAGGCATAACGCAGATCCGATATCTCGATCGGATGCTCGCATGAATATCTCGTCGATTGCGAGCCTCTGATGGATTAGGAAAAGTTTGTGGGAACTAACGTGCTGACAGGAAGACTTTCCTGTGATGCGCAGCGATAAGACTGTGCTGCTTTAGGGCAGCTGATGCTGCAGAAGAGGGTCGTATCCGATATTGGCTTCAAAATCCCTTATCGACCTGATTTTTTTATTAACCTAGGGAGCTTGGAGATTTTGTGACACCCGTGACTGATTAATGCTTATCCTCACACTAATACTTACAGTTGGTCACTTTCGTATCCATATTCTAGCAAGCTGAAAATTTCACGAGCTTCTTGGACAACTCCAAATGCCTTTAATTGAGGAGTGTTGGCACTAGATTCATGTTCATCAGCTCTTGATGCTGCGCATCAGTTTTGAGATGAGATTCTTTTTGCTTTTAATCTTACGGTAATTTAATTTAATCATCCGAGTCCTCAGCTCTAGTGCGAATCACTTGTTCTTTAAAAGTCCCAAATTTCAGAAAGGATTTTGCCATTCATATATCGAAAAAACTTTGTGGTACGTTTACTGTATATTTGAATGTCACCGCCACACTTTCCATTCAGTAATATCGTAAGGTAAAATTCAACCTCATCTTCTCAGTTAGAACACTGGGAAAAATTCACTTCTTGGATTTTAGTAGAAATATAGGGAAAAATTTAAGCTTCTCGCAAGCTTTATGTAAGTGTTTACTTCCAGTCATATATTCACCCAAAATTATAAAAGCGAACACCATGAAAAATTATGCAGCAATTTTTAAGGTTTAACAAAGATAACCGATCACTACGGATGAAAAAATTTCACATAACATTTAAGTAAGTTATAAGCAATTCTATCTTGGAGGGCTATGATTTGAATGCCATCAGCGGCGTAAATGTAGTCTTGAAATCTGTTTCAGAAGTCACCCTAGTTTTCTGAATCATGCTTCGTGAAAGATTAATTTCGTGAGATTTTGTGCCCTCAGATCTTCAATATTTGACGTGTAATGCGTCGCGACGGATTCCGAGTAAGCGTCGAGGGGTTCACATGCTGTGCCACTTTTTTGGAACTGTTTTAGTATTCAAGATCATAATCAGTGAAGACTTCGAAAATCTTTATAACAGAAAACTTTCAAGTCGTATTTCAGAGTGACGAATGAAATTCAGTCACAATAGCTTTTCATTTTTCGAAAAAATTACGTAACATGCTGAAATCTTGCTCGGACCTTTCGTAAATAGTAACCTTCGTAAATAGTAACCTTCGTTACCTTCTCTGAATACGGCTTTGGATATCCATCAGATTCTGGAACGTTTCCTAAGACAAGGCGACTCGTTGTTACCTGGCTGCAACTTTTCAACTGAAGTTGACCCAGCAGTCCGCGCGGGTCAACTTTAACTCATCGCTAAGTCCCAGATTTGGACCTATACGACATCTGATGTCTGTGCATGTAGGTGTGTCTTCTTTGATGCAGGACGTTGCTGTCAACGCTCTAGCTAAGCGTATATACTAAATAATAAGAACCGTATAATGTAAAGGATTGTATTTACGTTTTAGAGACAAAACATCACTGAACATAAGGTGACGTAACGACACTGAACGTATGTGGACATTATGACACAACATAAGATGACAACACTGACCTTAAATTGACGATACTGAATGTAAGATGACGATATTGAACGTAAGATGACGTTGCTGAACGTATGATGACGATACTGAAGGTAAGATAACGATACTGAACGTAAGATGACGATACTGAACGTAAGATGACGATATTGAAAGTAAGATGACGATATTGAAAGTAAGATGACGGTTCTGAAAGTAACATGGTGACACTGAAAGTAATATGACATTGAACACATGTGAATCGATGATAAATTATTTATCCTCAATTTATTGCAGCTTCTACGCAGTCGAATTTCGACTTCCTTCTATTCGAACCCGAATAACGAATTCGAACTGTACGCACTTGATATGAAGCATTGACAGCGTGCTCGACTGATCTCCAACTTCGTTAATAACTTCTTTTGTAACATTGTTGTCTTGTATTGTTCCAACTCTCGCGAACCCTCGCGCTCGTAACTTCATTTCCAAGTAACCTCAAACGCTTTGAACTGCACAGGACACTTCTGACTGGTGTGCCTTGTGTTTAATATTGGTTAAGATGGCACTGGTTATGTGTTTGGCGGTCACATATTGGTGACATGAGTGGTTACAATGTTACTAATTGCGGTAGGTTATTGTATTAGAGTTCAGTTTGCATTGTGGGCTATGTTTCGTATAAAATATTCAAATAGAATTTGCAATCACCCTAACTGAGTGGTAAAGTCTTATAAACCTGAGAATTGTACTGCATATTTTAGGAGCAAAACTAACTCAGCTTCTCAGCACGTAGTTCGAAAACTGTGACCTTTTGAATGATGAAGAACTTTTCGTCAATCTTGAATCAATTCAACAAGGATCAGCTTGGAACTGTTGAATTGATAGACAAGTTCATATTTCATTAACCTCGGTTTATTGCCGTAAGAGCAGGAGTCTAATTTCCAATTATGTTCATCGTTAGTTACATTGATCCCTATTTTAAGTTATGTAGCGACCACTTGCATTCAAAATTTATGTAGAACAGGCATCTTGATTATGATCATCAGATGACGATACTGAACGTAAGATGACCATTCTGGTAGTAACATGACGACGCTGAAAGTAACATAGCACTGAACACATATTTATCGATGATAGATAATTTACCCTTAATTTATTTCAGCTTCTACGCAATCGAATTTCGACGCTGTTTCTTTGCGCTGCTCTGGGTATCTTGTGTGGGAACATGCTTAAATTTTACGTTTTCCCTAGTCAATACTAAATAGGTCCTTTTCTTTTTCCAGTGTAAACATTCCTAAAATAAAAACAGAGCCTCAAACCAGCTCATATATAACTTTTCACCAGATATTCTCAAGAAAAATCAACGCCATTTTATCATATCAATTCAAATTTTATTCTAGCTCTGAAACTTCTCACGAGTTTCTCAGAATGCGGCGTGGGAGCGTGTCCCAAAATTCCAGCTACACGCCACCTTCTCTTGTATCCGAGAATGTTCGTCGGCGCGCAGTCCGGGAAATTTTTGCGAAATGGTCGCACACTTTGACAGCGCCGTCGGGCTGGGCACCCATATAATGAAGAGCGTCACGACGTCGCCTCTGTCTCTATCTCTTTCTACTCGTATCGAATTCAGGAAAAATATCTCTTCGAATTCTTGTTCGCAGCATCCAATTTCATATTTTTCTCAATAAGTACGAATGCATTCGAAATTTCTCTGTAACTTCTCTTGAAAGGAGTTTTAGGGACTTTTCTAAAACGGTTCGTATATAGACTCCTCCCTTTCGAAAATGTTCCAAGTTGGAAAGCATTTGAGAATTACTTTGACGAAATTAACTCGCAATTGGGTTTAGTAGATGCTGCCGTATCTATCGGTGATGGAAGGCAGCTGGGTGCTCAAAAAAAATTACATAGATAAAACAAATATCGTATTTATGAGAATTAGCTCATTTAGGGAGGAAACGTGAGGTCTCGAAAAGATGGTTAGGTGGCTTTATTTTTGTTAAAAAGAATACATTTTTTATACTCGAACCATCATATTTTCGGGTCACTGTTCTGTTTTTCAGTCGCATTTACTTTTTGCATCTTTTATCTTGTTTCATTAATCTCTTTCCTAATTTACTGTTTATATACAGGAGATATTATGTGGGAACACGTCTTGTTGAGCTCAGATGCCGCGTTTCTCCTGACTAAATGGTGTTTTCATCCTTCCTCATTTTAGAACACTTTTGTTGTCATGAAAGAGGCTTGAACTGATATATAATCTTATCTACCAGTTATTATTTCTTTATTATCTTCACAATATTTTGTAACGTGTGGTCAGCAAAACGATCGCTATACCGACGCTGCCGTAACTAGTGAAGCATTATGACCAAATTCTCAAAAAGCGTACACCGCTATAAGCTTCCAAATTACATTTTAAAATTATTTCAAAACGTTTATTTGCTGTGCTGCATGTGTTCCATTTTGAGGTGAAGTGCACAATTCTTTCATGCTCTTGACCGACATAAATCATCAAATTCTATAACCAAAAGCAAGAAATTTCTCTCGAACTGTTTTTTCAAGCTTAGTCCTTATATTTTATGATATTCACGAAAATTTTTCAGGAGTATAAGCCTTCTCCAAGCAGGAAAACTACAGCATCATAACCCACGCTCCTTGACCCTTCTGGGGAAAATTGTGTGCATGTTCTGCTCTCGTAAACATTCATTCGGAGACTTAGCGTTCCTCATGGATTTGTAGCCAATCGCAGCGAAGACTGAACAGCATTTTAAAGCAAAACATATAATTATCGTAGTTTAATGGTGTCTGTATTTGTGCTAATTGTATTTTCGCACGACGTCCTCAACTTTCGACCCCTAACGGGCGGTCAAATCTTAATCAGCTTATTTTCAATAGCGTTTTGTTCAATTTTATGTTTACCAAATCTTAACCGCTTTTCTATTCGTAATTGAGCTGTTGAAATACCGTCATGGCAATCATTGCGGGAAATTTTTGGCAAAAATATCAAAATTAATTCGGGAAAAAGAGGAAAGTTTCATCAGCATCGGTAGTGGATGACCCCGACAACTTCGTGAACCGTAGCCGGGCTAGAGTCGAGCGCTGGGTCGCGTGAGGTGCGGTGTAGGAGACGGTGATGGCCGCAGTTCCGGCCCCGTAATTACTCACTGTTACTGACTTGTCCGATTTATCCATCTCCAGAAGATGGAATGCATTCTTAATGCGTGGATCGAGAACGACTTACTCTAATCTCCCGAAGATTTTAGCACTTGAACGCTAAATGAGCGAAGGATTGTTTTCACCATTTTTTACTTTTTGTTAAAAAATTGGGTCGTTTAACTGGGATTGAATGTCCTTGTTTTCAGATCTAAATTTATTTACGTTTAAAAGATTGTTGTATCAGAATCAGGCAAGAATGAAGAATTTAAATTTGTTTAACTGAGCTGAAAATAACTTTAGTTTGAAGCAGCTTATGATTTCGAAACGTTCTAGCGCCTTATAACTGGAACACCGATTGTTAAAAGTAGGATGCCTATAACCCATTCCGTCTCTACATCTGAAGTATTTTATTTTTAAAAACACCTGGTGGTGACTGTATGGCCCATTAGTAACTCCCCTTTTTTGAAATTCGATAACAAGAAAACAATGAGGTATGAAGAGCTAAGGATATTACTAAAAATCTTTAGATAGTTCGGGATATCCTTAGTTCAGAAATTAGATTTGTTTAAAAAAAATCAGTTGAAATTTACAATATTTTTTGGAAGGGGAAGCAAGCTTTGCATCATCTAAGCGAGAATTGCTTTCAGGGCGCAAAGAAGAACGTTTCAAGAACGGCATATCAGGAAATTTCACGTATTCTAGATACAAGAGTAAATTTCTCAAATATAGGGTGGGCCAAATGAAGTCATCCGATGTTGTTTGGCTCTAATTTTTTTTAGAATTAAAAATATCGATTCTGCTTTTTTAATATGTTCATTTGAACCTTTACAACTTTATTGTTCAAGTCGAGAAGATGATATCGGCCAAATAGGCACCGCCACAATCGATTGCTATACGGGCTCGTTTTATGGCAGAGCCCGTGCGACAGATTCTCGCACTCGTGTCGAATGTTGTCCTTAAGTGCTTCCAAGGTCTCGGGCTTGTTTACATACACACGGAACTTCAAAAAAACCAACAGAAAAAGTCTGGAACGGTCAAATCGGGCGATCTTGCGGGCCAGTCTAAATCGCCAAAACGAGAAATCAGGCGACCCGGGAACGCCGCCTTCAGAATACCGGTTGTGGCTCGCGCACTGTGTGCGCGAGCTACAACCGATATTTACATCTGTCAACTTCACAAATGTCAAAACAGATTGGCCGCAATCTGCACAAAAAAGGCATATTACAATGGGGTGACTTCTTTTGGCCCACCTGATATTTCAAAACGGCAAAGCATGATATCAATGAGTTACAGAGCCTTCAGTGATATAACGTGTATCTAGTAGTTTACGCAAGTAATCGTTCTTAAACAGTACGAGAAATAAAGAGACCAAATGCGTGTAGGTTTTCTAATTACTGGAAGTCCTGCTCTGTCTGGATGAATATTTTTAAAACCTACCCTTTCGTATCCAGAATACGTGGAATTGCCTCAAATGCCTTTGACCTATTTTGCTGATAATTATTTCCGGTAAGATAATCGCCAGCTTGGCCCGTATAAAATAAAGCTTAGCTAAAAATTAAAGATCATTACATAAAACTGGAATTTGAATGCAAGTTTTTCGACCTACTGAACAAACTGTGGTATTATTTCGAGCGGCTCGCGGCCTGCCACAGCGTAGTTTGTCTGTTGTGGATCTGGATTCTTCGAATTAGAAGACCATGACTTCTCTTAAGATTTTATATGGACTTCTTTGATCACCAAACTCTTTAGAATTTCTTTGCACGGTTATAATTGCTCCACGACACTACATAGAAGAGAAGCTCTTCGTCTAGCTCTTTATTATTTTTTGGTCTATCCCTCCATTTTGAGGGCTACACTCTATAAGAACAAAAAGCCCTGATTGTTGGTAGACAACATACAACGCTTCAATGAACTTAAAATATTAATTTTCTGTCATTTAAATTTTATTCCAAACTCTTTGTGCTTTATAGTTTTTTCATGATCAATTTTCGAAAAAAATAAAAAAAATGAGTTACGTGACCAGCCAGTAGTATCCACCCTTGTTAGGCTCATCCAAAACTAGTTCAAGTTCATCAGGTCGACCGTACCTAGGTGCACAGTCTCGGATAGTTCTTAAAAAACTCGTATTTCAGAGTGCAGCTAACAAATGTTCAGAACTAGCATCTTAAGTATTCAGAGCTTTGATAATAATCGATTGAACTCGGATCCTAAACACAAAGAATTCGTATCCTAAAGGCAGCACAGCCAGAAAGTACCCTTGATTGAAATAGGTGGTGTACTGAAATTCACGGAGCTAGCATCCCTATAGGTACTCAGAACCTGCATCTTACGAGCTCAAAATTACACTTATATCCTTGGCGTGGTCTTCCATGCTCTTAGTATTTTCATGAAGTTTTCTGCAAGTCATGGTTTTAGCCTCTAAACTGAAGATCTTTGTGAGTGAAGTAATTCACGGCGTCAATTCCTACAGAAAAAAAAACGAATGGAAATTGATTTGTGCAGAGGAATGAATTTTTCGAAATTGATATAAATAGCTGAAACACTGCAATCCAGAACGATGTGGATTATGGGGTAAATTTAAATAACGCAAAATGTTTTGCCAATTTAATTGCTACTAATTACTCGGAGTATATCCGGATAAACTTTCTGGGTATTCAACATCAAAGGAAGATTCATGTATTTAGAAACATAGCAATGCTCGATAAGGTTCATTAGCGATCATTTTTGGATGACTATTCCATTACCACTATCCTCTTATGATTCCTTCAAGGGCAATATAGCAGAATTCTAAGGACTTTTCTTTGCGTAATTGTCCCGAGCTGAAGGTTAGGTGGCAATATTTCTTGATTTGCTTTCTATGTTTTATTGTGGACCATCTTTAGCCGGTTTGCCGCATTCCTTTTTCTGCATGTAACCGAATACTTCCTCCTTCAACTTTTTCCTTGTACTATTACCTCGTATAAACTCTTTTCATTCTTAAAATTTTCTACCCGCAATAAATCAAGTGTAAGGACACACTTGTGCGTACATTCCCCGTTCCCATAATTCGATACTAAAAGGTGTCACCCTCTTTACTTATATGGGAATACATTTAAAATAGTCAGAGAGCGCTAAACTAACATCAATTCTAATCAATATGCTTGTTGAAATGCTGAATGCTTAATAGTTCAACTTGTGTTAGCTAATTGAATTGTTAAGTAAATGAATTGTAGAAAAGTCAACTTGTCCACTTGATCGTCATCGCCCTTGGAATGAATATTTTGTGGTCGAGTGAATAAATGAATATGAATTTGCTTATGTATGACGTATTGTATCTTGTTAAAAAAATGACTCAATCTTTGTATGATGAATGATTTAGTTGTCGTTGGACGATGTGTAATAACTGCAAGCAGTAAATCACGCTATTATTTAATCAGAAAAAACACAGCCGAATAAAAAATTACAGCAGCCATTCTATTGTATTTGACAGACTGCGCGTTTCTGAATATCTCTGGAAAATCCTAAAAACCATCTGGTGAGCTAAAGGTCTCCTGGAGGGTTTATCCTTAATTCCATGCCTGGTTTCTTGTACTCAAAAACTGAGACTTTTTGAGCTGGCGCTACAAGAACTTGCCGCTTCCCTTAGGAGGCACTGAAATAAGCGACTGAAGTTCGCTAAAACGAAACACTTTTGTGTTCCGTCATTTGATGGCTTGCGAACATTTCCCCGGCGATATTCGTCTTCCCCCACAGGGAATATTCCGCATGTTATAATAAGGAGTAAAAGCTTCCGATGCTCCTGGCGAGCGCTTTACTGCTCTGCGCCTGCGATGTGCGTTTGAATGGAACTCAGCTCTTTCTATTTGTGAATACTTCTGTACTTTTAGAGCTCTCAGTCATAGCATGTGGTTCTAACACTCCAACTTGAAATTTTACGTTTCTGTGAAACTATCCCACTCTTAAATTTTCTGAGCTTCGATTATTGTAGTGTCTTCTCTCTTATCTCTAAAAATGGGATACTGGTAGAAAATTGATATCGACCCAGAGGAACGGAAGTGCTCTAGTTATGGGAGGATTATTAACCTTGTTATACCAGCGAAATAGAGGTCAGATTGAAGCTGAAGAGGACTGAAGCAGCAATAACTTTGGTTACTGTACCGTTGTAAGCAGACAGGACATAGTACAGGTCCGTGGGACTCACATTGTGGAGCGAAAGCCACGGGACTAAGAGTAACTTGGTTAGCATAGGAGTGAGCGTGACTGAATGAAATATTTCAAGATTATTGCATGAGCACGTCAGTTCAGTAGAACAAGACTTAAAGATCTGCAAAAGAGGATATGTGTGGAGTTGCACCTGTGATAGAAATATTGAGGAGTTGAGCGTACAGTCTCCCAAACTATCGTATGATAGGGCTCATAGTTGTGGGGTGTTGATAGTCTGTGTGGTCACCGTTACCCAGCGGATACGAACACTAACTCTCAACTCTTAAAAGCCCATCAGGGCCGTATTTTCTTTGCCTTTGGGAAGAAAATAACGGTAAAATCTATCCCTCACTCTAATTAGATGTTTGAAATGCGTACCGGCTCAGTAGGAGGAAACCGCCATTGCGTTCTGGTGTTATGAAGCATTCCTAAAACCAAGGTATTAGATACAAATATCATTCTGGTTGGAGTAATTTCTTAACTGTGAATTAAAAGTGTGAATAACGAATGATCATACGAAAATCAATAGAAGAAATTATGGCTGGATCATGGCTATCATGTAAAGAGTGGTCAGCTCGTCTGGGCTACTGTAGTGGTGACCACGCTGAGGTTTTTTGGTCAAGTTACAGATTCATACATTTGCATTAGTTTGAGGATAATGTCTAAGATTGCATCCATTTCCACTTATATGATGTGTAAATTTGAAGGCTAGCTAAAACTAAGATTTTGTTTGCATTTGAACTCATCTATCCTAGGCCACCGATTGGAGACTGCGGGGCAGAGAAAGCATTATTTAACTGCTCTTTAATTTAATTTTTTACTAGACCACTCGTGGCTCCACGAATTATGTCGTTTCTAAGCTTATTTTCTAGCTTTCAAATTAGCTGATAAACTCACTTTTCACGCGGATAAAAATACTCGCAAATCAGTCATTTAAAAATGTTTCTTGGGAACAACTTGATGGAAAACGATGCCTCACATTCGTTAAATGAATGATTGTAACAACCGTGTCCATAATACAGCGTGAGATATTATTACACATAACAAAAAAACGGGTCTTTCTCCCCCACATTGATGGTAAATTATGTGCAGTATGAGAACTATGTAGAAAATTTTTCTGGTTTTCGGCAGGGTGTTATAATTCCCCTATGCTATATCACTGAGGACCATCCGGACGATGAAAAGCAATCACGCAAGCAAAGAAGACTTGCAGAGTTCTATGCGTGTGCATTTACACGAGGTCATCACTAATGCTTCCGTACTCCTTCACTATCTCCACAGAACTACGTATTGGGAGGATACGTGCCTCAATGATAAATGACACGAATAATCTCGGATTGTCAGCTATATTTAAATGCCATTTTCTCTCAGCACAATCATTTTAAGCACGGGAAGGATTGTTTCCTTTCAAGTAACCGAGCGTCATGAATGCTCTTTACGTGATGAGTCAGTAGTATTAGATATTTGAATTTACCGCATTAAATAATTTATTTGTACTTTAGAAAAAAGATATTTTCTTGTCTAATACTGAGAATAATTTGTGTTAATAAAGCTGTCATTCGTTGTAGATCGAAAATGGTGCAGGACGCTCACGACCAAGCCAAGTATTGGCACCCGGCCGGCTGCCTGACAATGCACCAGAGATAGAATAGCAATCAAGAACAAATGAAGGCAATTTAAGCCTCGACCTGGTCACTCGGCATGGCGCTGCAGACGTATCTGGTGTACCTGTACCTGGTCACGTGTTTCTATGGGTGTATCTGGCGTACATGTACCTGGTCACGTGATGCTGTAGGTGTATCTGGTGTACCTGTACCTGGTCACGTGATGCTATAGGTGTATCTGGAGTACCTGTAGCTGGTCACGTGATGCTATAGGTGTATTTGGTGTACCTGTACCTGGTCACGTGATGCTATAGGTGTATCTGGAGTACCTGTACCTGGTCACGTGATGCTGTAGGCGTATCTGGTATACCTAGACCAGGTGGTAGCATTGATGCTTAGGCGTGTCTAGTATACCTAGACCTTTCCACAAGGAGTTATAAAAAACTAAACTCAAACCAGCACATTTTTCATATTTCTGTGAAGTTGAAACTCAGGTCATTAATCTTGACCAAATCGATGTACTGTATAGGCTCAAATGGATCATCAGAAACCCAGTAACTGAATAGTTGAATGCTTGATATGTACAAAAGCATCTGAATTTTTAAGAATTGCCTGTTGTGTTCTTAACTAACAACTCAATTGATTTTCACACGGATTTCACGAGTATTGAACAGTCATGAAAGAAAGGCTGAAGCCAGTCCAGATTTACCTCGCGAATCTACTTAATTAACCAGCAGGCAAACAATGTTACAAATGTGCGATGGGTATTCAAATGAATTGAAAACCTTCGTAAAAAGACAGTCAGTACATGAGAAGACAGTACTACGATTCTATGCCTCATTCGCGTTCTCTTTCTGGAGTGTCACTTTACATGTAAATTCCTGCCGAGCCGTGATGCTAATTACCACACTCGCAATGTTTTCAACTACAAGAGCCGCTTGGCTAAAAGTCACAACGGATGCCTTAGTGCGGCTCTGCACGTACAGCGACTTTTTGCTTGATCAGCTCAGAACAATCTGTAGAGGAGCCCTGCCCTAGGAAGTTTTCCGCGCAACGTAATTAAGTCAGTTGCAGCATTGGACGTATCGAGATGCGAATATCCGCGAACCTAATTATAAAACGGGTCTAGCGAAGCTTGAATGCATACTTTCGCTCTTAATTACTGCACCAGATAAGAGCAATACAATTACCACAAGTCCACAACATCATTCTATTGTTGTGGAATTGTGGTAATTGTATTGCTCTATGGCGAAAGATAAATAATTGTAAATCTAAATCCTTCGGCGACTTACTCGTAATTATTCCAAAGATGGTGTGGTTTGGCTGCGGTATTCGGATGGGGTTCAAAAATAACCACGAAGGTATACAGTGGGGGGCAAAATAATGCAACATGTTGAATAAATCGCCAGGTTCCACATTTCTAAATCACGTACAATTACACATTGGACTGTAGGCTATATAAAAAATGCAATAAAAAGATTAACAATATATTCAAAATCCATAAATATTTAATGGAGAAAATATTTACTAACATCTATGATAAATACGCGAACAAAAACTTACACATGACTTTTTTCTAGATATTATGCATTAAAATTATTGAGGTGTATTCCAGAATGTTCCACTACATTTTACTATTTTGCAACCGAACTTTCATCAGCATTCATCTCTAATAACGTGTCATTCGTACAGCAGCTCTCGTTCTGAAAGGTCGTAAGCATGGGTAAGAAAGACCTCAGCCTAGAATTTTCGAACGTATTGTGGAGCTCTATAACGAAAGTTTAGGATATCAGAAGATATTTGAACAACTGTGTGTTGTGTTCCTATAGCCTCGGTTGGAACCATAATACGTAAGTGGAAATGCCGGAAAGCGACTTTCAGCAAGCCTCGAACTATCAGGTGATCTTGAACTATCACGAACTATTGCGCTCAGTCCGACCAATAATGCAGATGCCTCAAGCTACTCGTGAAGAATTGAAACATAACCTTAAGGCATCTGGGATCGAAGCCAGCAAACACACGATCAGCAGGCACTACGCCGTGAAGATCTTGCTCCCGCACCCTCGTATGACACCTCTTCTCCAGAACCGTGACGTTAAAGCCAAGATGAAGTACGCCAACGACCATTTGAACTAGCCAGTAGCGTTTTAGAACTCGGTACCGTGGTCAGATGAAACTAAAATCGAACTATTTGTGAAAAACAGCACATACCATATTTGGAGGCAACAAAGATAAGAGTATAAACCAAAGTGCACCACACCCACTGTTAAGTTTGGAGGTGGCTAAATCATGGTGTGGGGATGTTTTAGCTCACTACAGCATCACAGAACTCAAAGTAATTTGCATTGAAGAATGGAATAAGATTAAGCCCGAAACTTTTTAAGTGCTGACAGTGAACTACTCTAAACGTCTCGAAGCCATAATCAATAATACCGGCTATGCAACGAAGTATTAATGTATGTATATATTGAAATGTGCTGTAAACTTTTGTTCACGAATTGATTATACATTTTTCCATATATTTTTTCTACTATAAATTTGTGGGTTTTGGAAATATTATTAACTTTTTTATACTATTGTTTCTGTGTAGTGCAATTTTCGTAATTGTACGTGGCTTAGGAATGTGAAATCATGCGATTTAATTAACGTGTTGCATTATTTTGCCCCTCGCTGTAACTGATAGGGAAATCTTGATTTTCCAGCAATTTACTCGTAATCATTCCTGAGATTGTCTGGCATGGTCGTTGGGTTTAAATGAGGTACATATATAATAATTTCCCTACCTCTGATAATTTGCACGGCACGGCACAAATTCTGCCCTTTCAATTATAATGGTTTTGTCAGAGCGCCGCTGCGCTCGCATTAAGGCGCATTGTCTTCGCTTGATTAATCTCGTGAATTCATTGGAAATCTGGCGCGATGATTTGAAGTCCATTAACTGCCCTTATGCCAATGAATTTAGTGCTCCGAAATACACATACTGAGCGCGGGCTTACCGGTATGCGCACACAACGCAGCGCTCTTTTTGAATATCCCAAATAGGATGCAATCAGCGATGGCGCTGAGATAATTCAGCCCCTAATTAGCCGCTAGTCGCTATAATGTTGCCCATCTCGTGGTGGTGGCGGCCGCGTGGTGAGCGCATGCTTAATTCTCATGCTTGGTGGGTTGGTCTCTTTGGCTTCTTTTGTTCGCTGCTTCACTCGTTTGCTATAGTTGGTGGCTGCTCCCATGGTGATGGTGGAAATAAATATGTTTACGAAAAGGCCTATGCACTCACCCGAACTGCGCCTTTTGCGCTATTGACAGATTTGAATGTAAGAGATACGTGTACGTGTAATGAGGAATCACGCCTAAATTTACATGTAATGAGGAATCACACCCAAATCTGGGCCGATTTTTCTTAACTATTGTCTGGTTCATATTTAAGGCTCGGGCTGGATCAGCTTTGAGAGTTTTCCAATCATTCTCTTTATATGCACTTAATTTTATCACAATTTCTTGCAGTTGATGGTGGAAACGGGGAACTCGATGTTTTTTTTTTGACGAGGGATCTTTACCAAATGTTGGCCTCAGAATTTGTATAAAGGTTGATGATCCGCACAGAAAATATACTAAACCCTATTGAAAATCGAGGGCGGTGCACCGGTGGAATATGAGTGGAAACATGGACGATTTGAGGTTGGTTTACCGTCTATTTGAGGGTCAAATGTCCAGTCTCCGCGACCATACCGCGCCCTCAATACGCCCATACTGCGACCAACTTTGGTCGGTGAACAGCTTCAAATCAACCTCAACCCAACTCTACATCCAATGAATCGCTCGCTTCGCAACCTTAATCAACTCCAAATCACGGGTGGCCACCTCTACGCAATCGCTTAAAAAACGCTCCCAGCTGCCAGTGTATGACGTCACGAGCATATATACATATGGTTGTGACGTCATACACTGGCAGCTGGGAGCGTTTCTTATCCATCGGACAGAGATCACCTGTGATTCTGATTTTGCTAGGGTGAAGAAGCAACAATGTTAACATACCATGCTAACCGCACACCAATATTAAATATCATATACCCTTATTTTGGATATATGAATCAATTGCGCAACCTTATCCAATGGGTAGATTTCTGAATGTCAGTCCCCCCCATTTGCAAGAATTTAATTTTTACATTGAAAAGTGCTGTAAAGAGCAATATGTTCATGCAAATATAATTTATTGAACGTAAGCAAATAAAGTTTTGTCACTTGCAAATGAGTATTACGGAAGGGTATCATGGGTGCCATGGCCCACTCATTGTGGCTGACTTCCTTAATGAATAACTTATGGTTCCAAATTTAATATGGTACCATACATGCCATTCACTAACAGGCACTGCTAGCTTGGATGTATATCTTTCCTTCACAATTCTGTGAAAGACATATTAATTATTTTTCATTTTTGTAGTATTTGCGCAGTATTTTAATGAATAAACCGTTTTTCAGCTGTTCTGGACAATAAAAAAGAAAATAGAAGTACTGTTAAAAATATATAGAATAATAGTTGAAAAAACATTAACATCACTTATCATCAACAATTAAGAATACATATGTATAATACATAAAGCTATTATATCAAAAAATTTGTAAGAATTGAAAAAACTTGTATCAATTAGCTAATGAAATAACAAAATTAAAGAAATAATATTGATGTTTTCTCAAAATAATGTAATAGTCAGAACTCACATATGAGCGCTGAGATCACACTGCATCACTCAAAAAGCTATCACTATTTCAGTTATTTACACACATTGCAAAATTGAAAACTTTCAATAAAATACACTTTAAATGAGAAGCCTTCCAAGCAAATACTACTTTTTTTGTCACCCTTGTAAAACTTTTGTCATGTTGAAAAAAAAATCGTTTCACAAATATTTTCCATGTCTTGCTGGATAAACGATATTTATTACTTCATTTACATCAATAATTGGAAAAAATAAATTCTTCAATGCTTCCCACACTTGCAATTGTACCAATCGTGTCAGGTCACCATTGTCATCAAAACGTTTAGAACAAGGTTTGTCACGTCTATTATTCATGCCCTTCACTGCTAAGTAACTCGAATATGACGAATGCTTAATATTGATTTCTATGGAACATTAATTCACGAACAACTGAATTACAATGAGTTGTACCACAAATTATGACTACTCTGTGTGTTAGGAGTATGGAGGCTGTTTATCTACGCGTAGTTCGGTTAAATTTGAAACGCAGGGAACGTTTTCGTTTCAAAAATATAGTTGTTCAAAACCTAATGAAACAAAAAAATGGTAACACGTTTGCTTCAGTTACTTAAATGTTTTCAAATTCACATTAACTGCACTCTTGCTGTTGATAGCTAAGCAATGAATGTCCTAAACATGAAGAGCACGGCAACTAATTCACTTCAGACAGTCACAAAATTCAAACTACCGCGATGCACGCCTGACTCATGCTGCACCGTGGCTGCGGCCGAGCTTAACGTATCGCACACAAGACGTCCGACTCAAGGGCTGCATCCTGCATCAGCAATAGATCGATTTGTCGTTAAAATTACCCCTCAAAAATAGTTTTATATGTGTTTTTGACAAATTAAATAGGTTTTTCACACAACTGAATTATTTTTGCTGAATAAAACTATAATTTGAGATTTCTTTCAGTTGATTGATGTCAATACCGGATTGTGAAATCAGACTAAACAACCACATACGCTACGTTCATCTGAGCAGCAGATACTGTATATGCGTGCTTGAAAAATTGCTCAAAGAATGATGCATGCCAAATGGGTTATATGGTAGGAATAGGCCTACTCAATACCATCATTACGAAATTAAGTCATTTCTATCATCTATATAAATAACTTTATAAATAACTTTATATCTTTATATCCTCTTAATTCAATGTACATATAGACATTTATTGCTATAGTAACATATGACAAACGATGTTAGCATTTTTTTTTGTAAAAACTAGCCCTTCGAAACTCATTGAACGACTGAAAAAACTAGAACTGTGAACCTGCGAATACAGTAATTCTGAATATACATATTATTGTAACGTATTCATATTTCTTGATATCTGTCATATATATCTGCACTCATTAATGACTGAAATAACTATTCATTAACTTAATTGGTACATTTTATGCAAATTACTCCGTTTTCTTGGCGTACGATATCAACCCAATGTTTGGGCAATGATAATTTATATTTTTACAAATTTTATTAAATTACGATATTTTAATTCATATGAGATAGTTTCCACTTATGTGAATATCGTACATAGATACATACACTGTTAGTTCATTATTAGAAATAAAACTATTTACTACATTGTCCCAATTACAAGTTGATATAATAAATAAATATATCTTTTTTTGATATTGTCTTACTATTAGCCTATTATTGTAATCCAAGATTCCAATATCAGGCCAATAAATAATTATCAACCCAATATTGACCTAATAATTTCTTGCTACCTGGGTATGTTTATCATTTTAAATGAAACGACAAACAGTTGAAGTGTTTAGAATTAATATTTCTCCATGTATTGTTGAACCCCATCATGTATAATCACAGCATGAAATACAGTATTCACCTCCGTTACATAAATAATAATTTTATGATATTGTTGAAATGTATTTGGCTACGCCTGTGCATTTATATCCCAACAAGTTAAATATAATTGAAACGTTCCACAATACACCTCGGCAATTTGATGCACTTTCACTCGACCATAGAGTTGATCATATTTTAAAACGGGAAGTAAACTATTGGCATGAGTCATATTTACCGTATTTGGTTTGGGTGCACATTTAGAACCAGTTGCTGCAGCTACTGACGATCTGCGATAAGGATTAATTTATGCAATTGAGAATTAACCACAAATGCAGAGCAGTAATTATTGAATGGGAGAGGGCATGAGAAACAAGTGTCAGAAAAACACGGTATCAGCGATTCTGAGCCAGATGGCCGTCCTTGGCCAAGTCAACCTCGAATCGCTACTAGATGCCGCGAATTAAAGACGGTGTATGGACGGGAGGCCACGGATGGCAGTGCCAATCATAACATGCTCGTAAATTGGGCGGTGTACCGTTGTTTTATCGGTCGAATGGCCGAATGACCAATAAATCGCGGATAATAAGCCCTGTCAACCATATTCCACCGGTGCACCGTCCTCGATTTTCAATAGGGAAGTTAACTCTTTCATTACTGGATATTACCAACCGAGACAGCGAAATGACCCTAGAATGCATCCGAGCAACAGCAATGCAACGGCCAAATTAATCCAAAGATAGTCACGAAAGTGAACCTTGATAATTTCCAATCTGAAAAAGGTTTTGCACGGCCGTATTTCATCTTTACGAACAGGAGTTGAGGTCAACAAATTAGAGGTTTTCAATGTTTATCTCAGTATATGTATAGCATTGACTTTGTAATACCAGCTGCAGCTATGACAAATACCAATTCAGTTTTTATTGCAGTGAATTTACTGTAGCCCTATTGACATCAACTGTACATAGGGGAATGATGTAGATTAATGCAGCAGAACAGTGGGTAGTGTTACTGACTAACTAGCGCGCAATAGATCTACTACACTGTATATAGCATACGTAGTCGTGTCGTATCTAAGTTAAGCTTACAGAAGCTTATCTTCCGAGTTCATAATTTATGAGAAATTCATTCCAAATCTGACGCATCAATCTTCAAATGTTTCTACCGCTATAGGAATAGCTCTGAGCTTTTTTGGTGAACCAGGCCACCACAGCCCTTGAATAAATTGACCGGTGTAGTGGCATTTGACGCAACCCCTAACAAATGCGGCAGTCCCGAAAACGCTGTGACAAAAGACTTGTCCTTAAAAGGACTCAAGCAACAAGCGACCGATCGTCCGGCGCGGACGACAAATGGCCTGGAAATACACCGTTCGGCCAAATTTTGCGACTGCCCATTCTGCAGCGAATTCTTTATGTTCTCGGGCAGCAGGCCTTGTCAAATAAACTCGCCAACTACAAAGAGGCTTTTTGCATTTTCCGCTTCGACTGACTCAAAGCAATGACTGTTTCTGTAATAAAAAGAGTTTTCCCTTTCGTACCGCTCGTCTTAACCTGGACCGATGGACCGATTCCGTATGAAAGAATTCAAGTTTTCTGAAGATGTCGCTTCCCCAAAATATGGTCCTTTGAAAACCATAACAAGTCTCCTTCGCCGATTTCGTTTCGTTTCCATTTTCGTTTTGATTTCTATGAAGCTACATCTCGTTTCTTATTTGTTACAGCCCAAGTTGGATCAAAGTTGACTGGCATTTGCTCAGACGCCTTCAAGTTTACTGAAGTTTTACGGGGTGGGCCAGAAATAACTGACCCCTTCAATTGGCTAGCTGAGTAAATAGGTTACAGCAATAAACCATAAAATATTATTCTTTCAAATAAAAAAAGCTTTCCTTTTGTTGGCAAATCAAAAGGGTCAGGTACTTCTGGCCCGCCCTGCACGTCTTCCTCGGAGGCACCGAGTATAACAACTGTTATCTGTGAAATGCGTAAAACTTATTATTTGACCAACTCATGTTCTTCAATTTAAGCTATCTTTTCTCAAAACACACCGAACGTAAACTTCTCAATTTACGCTATTTTTTAAAAATGCACACCCAACGTTAATTATGAAAGTAATTTAAACTCTGGTGGTGTTGACTTGCGACTTGTGTTCCATGGACTTGAGCTCAACTGCGACTTGTGTTGTATGGACTTGAGCTTTGCATTATGGATAGCCGAAGCAGACTCCGAGTCCAGAGAGGGGAAGCTCTAGCGTGTTGTTACGGAGCCTCGACCTTGGTTAAAATAATGAGGGGGGGGGGGGTAAGCTTTATTGTACCAAGAAAATCTCTTGTTTGAAAGTCGTGGCTCTGGCCAATTGATCGGCTTACAGAGTGTGCATATAAATTTTTTAGCAATATGATTTCCTCAGTATTCTAAAAATAGCACGCCGTTGAGTTTCTTGATGCAGTTCGGGTTAGCTTGTGGGGAAATTGAAGTTTTTGTGGGAGTTAAATGTTCACATTTCTGACGTTTATTTCTGGGTGGGAGTCACAGAGCCAGTTGCTCACCTGCGTCACTTATAGTGACAAATAGACGATATTATTTCAACTGCAGGCCCAATAAACCAAGCCAATGTTGTCACAACAGTCACCAGTAGACTAAGCTATTGATACCTGTTTACCATCAGTAAGATGAACCGGTGTCCTTCATAATTTCACATATTGGCTAAACTCCTGTCACTAGAAAGCCAAACCAGCATCTTTTCTAGTGTTTTCAGGCTGCTAAGCTACTTTCGCACTACTGTCGTCATCGAAAAACCTCAGAGTCATAGTCCCCACGATACCAAGCCAGTGAACTTTCTAATATTACAGGCCGGCTAACCCAGTTTCCTTTAAGACTGTTGCCAATAAACCAAGCCAGTGTCTCTTCTACTGTTACCAGCGGGCTAAGCCACTGCTATCACCACTTGGATTAACCACAGTGGAGACTCTGTCATCGGTAGGCTGAGCCAGTGCCGTCATTAACGACACCAACAGGCAGAGCCAGTGCAGGCACTCATGTCACAATTTGAATAAGCCAACATCCATCTTCACCATAAGCTGCAGCGTTGTAAGTACCGCCGCACATAACATCCAGACGTCCCTTAGTTTAACGCTGAGTTGGGTGGGTCGTTGTATTTAATCTGGAATAGACCATGATAATGTACAGCAACTTCGCTGAGTTGAACTCATGTCGCTTGAATAGAGAGTATCCGAGAAAGATGAGGCAATACAACTTCGTGTTAAATTCATCTTAGGTCCAAATTTAGTAAGGGAGTACTCCTACAATGCCAATCAGTATAAGCTTCAGCATGAAACGCGTATTTGTTTACTCAGTAACTGCAACGGCATTTTTGAGCTACCGTATAAAACTTCTCAGTTACGTTATACGAATTAAATAATTCTATGTATATCAAATTTCAAATACTTTTTCACTCAACCTCATATTTTATGGTAGCGTATCGTTCACGAGAAACCAATTTTATATCATTTCCGACAAGTGTTGAGTTAACTCTGCTTGGCCTGATCACATGAATTCACTAACTTCATTTGGTACAACATGTACATGGAAATTTAAGTTTCTTATGGAAGTACTGCTAAGGACGCATTGGTCTAGTGTTTTTATCAAGACAAGTACATTTTTTTCGTTCGGAATTTGTCATGAACCTCAACGTGCTCATAAATTGTAACGGAACGTACATGTTCTACATTTTAAAATTTTACAGCAGTCTTCTTTGTCATCGTGAAACTTTGTGTCGTAAAACCTACCCAATCAATTTTACCATATTTTGTCTCCTGTTATTCAATTAGCAAGTTATAGCGATCTCCTGCGATAAGTAACTGTTTTAATGAGGCCATATTATCATATCCCGACGGCGGGCACTGCGAGAAAAAGTGCATGATTTATGAGGCAAAAGCTTATCGCTTTTGCGGAGTTCTGAACTTACCTCGAGTAAAGGCCCCGATACACTGGCGTTCATGACTCGAGAAATTGCGGCAGTGGATCCGTCCGCCAGTTGAAGTGAGAACTGGCGACATGATACACTGAGCACGCAAGATGAAGCACCGCGGAATGCAATACAAGGCGCCAGTCTGCCTCATCTTGTCGTACGGGTAGGTGCGCGCTAGCGACCAGCCGTATGGAGCGCAGGATCAAAACGAAGCACACATTGCGCTGTGCTATAGCCTTCTGTAAGCGCTGCTTATCACATTCTGCAAGCGTCGAATTTTTTAAATGCGTCAATACAATTCAGTGTTCGAGTTTTGTCCACTCAATTGCGGAGCAAGACATTGCTGCGCACCACTCCCGTCAACGTTTAAAACTGTACTGCTCATCGCAGTGACGACCGTCCTAATCCAGACATGCTCGGATCGCTGAAAGCTCGGTGGCCACTCTGCCAACTGGCTGGTGTGCAGGGATGGGAGGCACATTGAGAGGCGTGCTGGCGGTTATCACCGCGATTTTTGCCTAGTGTATCGGGGCCTTAAGACGGACGGCACAAGCAGTTGTGACCGTGGTCACACGTTTGTTGACCGTCAAATTCTGCTCATGCATCAACTATCGAAAAAACTCTTCTAAATTGTGCTGTGGCGTCGAGTGAACTTTTGATGCGCCCTAATTAACAGCCAGTTTGCGCGATGTCGCAGCACATCACGACTGGATTTTGGTTGTTTGCAGCACAGAATTGTTTTTCTTCACTTTTAATTGAGAGAGCAAACCTGCCCTCGCACGGTCAAGGTGACGACCATGTAATATACCTGCTCTTCATCTTGTCATTCACTCTCATACATCGCTACAGGTTTACAGCAAAATTTCTGGCAAATGTAGTCTTTACTTCACTTCTGACGAAATGGATCAGATATTGCGAGCTTCCATTAGTAATATTTACATTGGAAAGGATTAGTGTGAATTAAAGCACACGTTATGCTCTGAGTAGGGGGGTGCTTAACTACCTTAATTAGTAAGGGGTTTGCTTAGTTTACACGATATCACTTCAATATGTTTTTCATTGATGATGACTCTAAAAACAAGCTCGAGAAGCGACAATTGATTTGAAATTGCTTCTTTGGTGTACATTTCTATCGCTGAGACAAAACAACACTAGTATCTGAGGTGAGGTTTTCCACTGAATGCGGGGAAATTTGAGAAAACACGATCCTCCACTTTGATCGGAATTTGGAGCCGCAAGATAGCAAAATTGTAAGCAAAAGTACAAAGAAAAGATTTGGAAATTTTCTGATTCGTGCAACACTGATCAATTTTTTACACACACATACTCATTTTCCTGAGAATTTGAGCACGGCAATGCTTTGAGAATCTCGTAATTTACAGCTAGACTTTATCTAATATATTTAGAATGACTCAACAACTTTTGTGGGAGAGCGACGAATAAACTATAGTGCAGCCACTTTTCTGTGTACCTTCCTTTATTTCTGTGCTGAAAATCTTCCGAAATGTTTTAGTATGAAGTAGATGTCCTAAGAATTGTGAATGCCACGTCTCCTTCCATTGCCAGAGCTTTACCGATGTTCGACTTGGGCGTTGGGTGCCATCAATTTTCGTATAGTCTGCGATTATTACCCTAGAAGCGACCATAAGTTTGGACTCGATAGCAGCCGCGACAATACCTCGATGGTCTTCCTTGTAACCAGGGCACATTGGCCAGCGATGTCGACTGCATGACTTTATACCTGACGAATATCACAGGCCGACTTTTATTCGTACCTGACGAATGCCATGCCTCGTCCATAGTTGACACAAATGAGTCCTAAAGGGGGGAAGCTCCCTTTGGGGCCGTGATGCTTTGGGGAGAAGTCAGGCATTTCTATTCTGACCAGCCTTGAGGACGGATTCATTTCGTCACAAATATATAAGTGAATTAAATACAGACTTTCAAGTCCTCCGGAATGTGAACGGCCCACTCTAGATATCGTCTCTCTCCTTCAATCTGCTTTTAACTCAGTGTTCAACCTCGTCTCCCGGCTTTGCGGGCCAAACCAAAATTAATTGAACTCAACTAGACTGTCGTGAAGTCTGTTCGATCCTTCTTAAACTCCATATGTTTTATGTTAACTTTAAACGCGTGTGAGGACATTCCTGTACCGGAGCATTCGAATAGTAACGGACTTACCAGGTAACTTCACAGCGAGAAATTACCACAAGCAATCAGGATTTTCCCAGTAACATCTATGAAACAAAGGAAAATGCACAAATTAGTTATAAAGTTAACATTTAAGTACATTTTTCTGATGCATAATAACATTGCTTATGTTGTTTTCGCATTTGTGGAAAATTTAACAGTGTTTTCAAATTGAAAATGAGAGCTGATGATGCCAGTCAAATACCTGACCTCTTCGTTGCAGCATTGAGCTGTGATATATAACACCGATTAGCTATTTCAGGCCAGTCTTTCAACAAAAACAGTAATAAAAACTATCTTTTTCAGGATTCAATGTAGTTCGAAACGTTCAATTCAAATCCCCAAATATCTTGGATTTTGAGGTTACTTTTTCTGGTTCTATCGCATTCAATACTGGAAATTGGAGCGTAAATAACATAAATCGTTGAATTCTGAGGATGAGCTGGCTGGCTTGCGCAGTGCCGTGAAAACATACTTTGCCATCGCCAATGTATTCCTATTCAACGCTGCTGTAATGAAACAAAGAATTTGAGGAAAACTCTAAGCTCTATTTGGATAGGATAATGTACCACGAAGGCTAACTCGACACAAAAGTTATCAATAGCTTTCTTAGTGGGCTACTTGAAGAAATAATTCTTGCCTGATGATGTAGAAAAACTTGAATAATTAGTTGTTATTTATTATATAAGGCGGCGGTGAATTCTAAACAAACATTAATTTCAAGGTTGTTAAATTTTCCATTGCGAAATTCACAGAATAAATTGAAGGAGAAAAATAATCATCATTATTGCCAGCCTATTTAAACATACCTGTAATTTCTATCTGGGTTACAGCTATTGCGTCTGTGGGAAAAACGCTCCCTAGCTAAGAGAAGTTGTGAGGTCCCGAGGACAATGCTAGGGAGGTGTTCAATTTGTTGCAACAGAATAGTTTTCTATTTTGTTATTTCAAACCATTTTTTTCAGTTAACTCTCCCAGGGGAACCATGTGAGGGCCTGAGCTAAAGGTTAGGTAGGCTTCCTTTTTGTTTTAATAAAATAGGTTTTTGTTTTGTTACGGACCATCTTTTTTCGGTTCACTGCTGTCCTGTTTTTCAGCACCTACTACTTTCTTCTTCAACTTTTTTCTTGTTTCATGAACTTCTTTCCTAGCTTACTGTTTCTGTGCACCTTGTGCATAGGTTCCGCGCTCCCTAAACTCCATACTAAATGGTACCTTCCTCTTTCCTCTCTTGGAACATCTTTGTCGTGGTTAACGGAGGCTAAAACTTTCTTATATAATAATAATAATAATAATAATAATTTTCAGTTAACTAACGCTCCATTACTCATGGTCCTGCTGTTTTTTCAGTACTTATTACTTCTCTCTTAAACTTCCATCTTGTTTCATGTACTTCATTCAATCTCGCTGTTTCTATGCGCATGGTGTGGAGACACCTCGCGCATAAACTCCATATTAAATAACTCCATATTAAATAACTCCATTCCCCAAACTCCACTCTTAACTGTGCCTTCTTTTTCTTCTCTTCGGAATACCATTGTTTTCAGGGAGGCCTGAGCTAACTCACCTTATCTAATCTAAAATAAATTTTCTCCGAAAAACTAGTCAACAAAATTTTGGCTCAATTTGAACGCGTACAATGAATTGTGGGGATATTGTCGCTACATTCAACAAAGAATGGCTTGAATGAAGATAAAAACACGAACGAGCGAGATAAAGCTCTTTTTTCCTTTGTTTTTAAAATCGGTCAAATTTCATGGGACTGAAACTAGGATAAGTAAACTAGGTTAAACATTATTGTACACCTTAGAATAACGTGATGATAGGATGCCCTAGAAGTCGCTGAACTTGTTCGGGCCCACAGGTAGCTATATTTGAAAACTTTGTGGCTGTAATTTATAAAAATAAAGCTCCTTCCGTTTTTTTGGACACCGGTTTCGTGTGGCGGAAGGTTGTCAATGCTCTTCTCCAGGAGTTTCGAACTTCAAATTAGCACCGAAAACTATATTATCCCTTGACGTACGCGAACAAAGTTCTTCATAGGGTTAACTGCGTCTTCAATCATTGTGATTTCATCGGAAGTCAAGCAAAACCAAACAATAGTCAAAGTTTGTTCTGTCGCCGAATAGCAATGCGTCGCCTAGCTATGGCCCTCTATTTCTGTCTCTTTCTGTTCCGGTCATTGTGGACGCTCCAATCTACACCATCCAAGATCAAATTCGCAGTACGAGGAAAAGGCATGCAAAGAAAAGGTCGCTTGCGCCTTTCTGTCATTGACACCAAAAAATCGTCTTTTGCTGTAACTAAATTTTGAAACCTTGCTGTCGCCTTTTAGCTCTCACGTTAGCGTTTAAAAAATGTCATTGAATTTAAATGACAGTTTTCTTCCACTTCAATGGAAATTTCTAGACGGGTTCTTTACAAAGTGGCATCTTAGTCCAGATGAAACATTTGAGTCACATTTTCTCATTGGACTCAATTTCTATTGATCATTGAGTGACCTCAGAATACCTCCATCAGCTGGCCCTGTACTTCAAAGTTTCCCAAGCTATTCCCTGAACATTGACATTTTTAAGAACTTCAATATACTTCATGAGTGATTGTATCTTTCCCCTAAAAATTTTTACCAAGAGTATCGAAAACTTTCCATCAAACCCCACTGAAAGGAGGTTTAAAGAGCAATAATTTTCCCTCTGTCAGTTTCAGAAAATGAAGTAGCTGCAGTAATCTAAGCTCCTGAAAACAAGATGATTGATCGCTTGATGCTAGAGGCTTCTTCGCTGTATTCTGGCGAGCTTGGCTATTGTTTCACTACATTGTGCTGTACGAACTGCGAATTTTCTGCTGCAACTTTAGAGTCTATTGTTCATTGATTTCTGAAGCTTTGTTCTGAAGCACCAATGCAACATATAAGTTCACCTACTCGTAACTTTCTAAATAATGCACGTATCGACTTTAAATTACTCTCAAACTAAAGATTGCAACATTCTTTCGTTTGAGAGCAATTTGAAGTCGACATGTGCATTATTTCGAAAGTTACAAGTGGATGATGAACTAATGTGCTGCATTGGTGGCGGGGCTTATCTGGAAAAGATCCGGTAGGCGTTCATTTTGTCGAAATGAAATAACTTTGTTCCCTCGGATGCGTACAGCTGTTGTTCCTGTGGGAATTACTGTTCCTAAGGGAAAGATGTGATTTTCCGAGGTTATGATGAGGCAAGCCTTCGTTTTGTTGCAACAAAGAAGGTTTCTTGTTTGATACGACCCATCATTTTCGATACACTGGTGTCCTCTTTTACCTCCTAATATTTTCTTTTTCAACTTTACCTTTATTCATTAATTTATTTCAATCTTGCTGTTTCTATGCACAGGGTGGGGGAACATGTATTGTTCATAAATTCCTCGTTTCATTAACTCCTTACAACATGGGGGTCTTCTTCCTTTCTTTCTTTGGAAACCTGTGTTGGGGTTCGAGAGCTTGAATCAATTCATATCCGAGCGCTGAGGTAGGTGTCTCTAATGCACGGCGCGTAAGGAAGATGGAATTGCATGGGAAAATGTTGATATGAAGTTTTACATGAATTTGAATCACTCAGTGATACAATCAAAATGATCACGTCAAAAATGATACTTTCCAAACTCTGAGTAAAGTATTTTGAGAAGATTAAGTCAAACGACTGCAGAAAGGCAATATCCAAGGCACTACGCGTCGCAAAAACTTCCTACTGAACTGCGTGTCGTTTTCTTTTAAATCTCCAGCGTTGTATTTTCTGACCCTCCTAAAGTTCCGGATGCAACTGCAAAAAATCAATCGCACTTCACCAATTCAGTTGATGCAGGACAAAGTCTTTACTTCAGGCAGCAATCTTGGAACACCATTTCTCGTCAGCCTAAAACGATGTGCTTTGTCAGAGCAAAAAAAAGTGTTTTGGCTCAGAGCTAAAGTTTTCCATAGCGGCTTTTGATCTGCAGAAAATTGGAGAGGTGGAATAACGATGAAAGCCGCACAATTGATGCCACTGTCGCTCGCTCACGTGCCAAGGCTGAGATAAAATTCACCATAATATTATTTGAAACTCACAGAACGGCTATTTCTGAGTAAGAGGTGCGAGAAAAATGAGGTGAAAAATAATAAAAATCGGAATTATTACGTGCTCTCACATACCGAAACGAAATCGAATAAAGAATATATTTTTATAATATTTACGTATTTTGAAATTCGTAAAGCTTTTGATCATTCCTGTTCCAAAATAATTTTTTGTTTTATAACCTGCAATTATAGTTGGTAACTATGTAGTCAGTAAAACTAGAAGCTACTTGAAGAATAATGGAATTTGGAAATACTTCAAATTAAAACGAATTTTTTGTGGTGCTTGAATGTGTCAATTTTTTAGAAAGGACTATTATGGGGTTGATTTTTCCAGGAAAACTTGACGGCATGATGCTAGTCGAAAAGTATTTTACCACACTGTGGTCAACATGCGTGTAGCCCAAGTAAGGTATCGTAGTTATAAATCAATCACGATCTGCGTAACAATCGGCAAATTTGGAATTTTTAGAGATTCGTCAGCTGTGCTGTGCTGTAAAAGCTGTTATAAATCACCCGAATCTATAGCAACTGCAATGCATGAATAAATAGAGAAATTGATGGGAAGATAAGCCTGTACACGAGTTTTCAGTCTGCGACAGCAACAAGCCTTTTTTAGTATCAGAGTAAAACGTATGTCGACAAAATTTTTTCAATGTCCCGTAGCCTCACTTTTATATTTTATACAATCATAAACATCTCCCTAAATTATAGGAGACGATTCCACACGGGCGCAAATTTTCGGCTTTCTTGATGCGTAGCGAGCTAGCGTAGAGCCATGATCGAGCGCAAACGCTGACAGCGAATGATAAAACACTGCCAGACCACGAAATTAGGACCCAAATCTTTTGATTTCTCATGGAATTGCCTCCACTCTTTCAGTAGCCAACAAAAGGCAGTGGAAAAGTGTAATTCACGCTTAAACACTTTGGGTGTGAAATAAAGTCGCGTCAGAA
The DNA here is from genome assembly GCA_030386875.1 of Morinoia aosen. Classification (NCBI taxonomy): domain Eukaryota; kingdom Metazoa; phylum Arthropoda; class Malacostraca; order Amphipoda; family Talitridae; genus Morinoia; species Morinoia aosen. The sequence goes on along the minus strand of CM059579.1, from coordinate 59,267,237 downwards.
ATTTACCACTAAGCGGTTAGACCGCCATCAGCTCTAATTACAACTCTCATTTCCTCTGGCATTGATTCTACAAGATTCTGAGTTTTTTAGAGGTTTGTTTTTGAACAATGTGCTCAGACGTTTAATCATTTGCAATAAACCAGTCTTGAAAATTTCTACCTCTGTGGATTCCAGGCTGATCATTGGCATTAGGAAAATAAAACTCCATGGAGGAATAAACGTGGTCAGAAAGTACTTGTAAATAGTTCTGGGCGTTCATTTTGTTCTAGGAAAACAGTGACAGATCCATGTCGCGAAGGCAAAAACAGCTCCAAAGCATTGCACTGCCTCAGATGCCGCGGACAGTGCAACTTGCGTGGATTTAAAGCATCATGTGGCTGTCGCCATACTCTAAAAAGCCCTTCGTTCTGAAGCCTGGTAATTATGGACTCAGTGGACCACATTACATACTTCAATCCTCTGCAGTTCGAGCTCGGTATCTTCTGGCGAATAACGCGCCTTTTTACGATTTCCTACTGACACTGATAGCTTCCTGGGGGATTAACGTCTGTCTAAATTCCTTTTCTTTAGCTCTCAACCGACTATCCTTTGAAAAACTGTTTTTTAACATTTACAAAGCTTGCCAGTTTTCATTTGCACAGATGAACTCCAATTTTTCTTCACCAATCTATTCAAAGAGAGTATGTTTATGCCATCCAGAATGTTAGGCCTTTCAGGATTTCCACGAAATGAATCAGGCTCGCCACGTTGGTTTGAGCGCGCTATTAGTCTCTGTATCGGTCCGGTACTTACACTGGTTATTGTACAAACTTCCCGAGTTGATAATCCACTTTACTGTAATCCAATAATGAATCCTTTCCCAAACACGAACAAATTTTTACACGGATTATCATTTCTCCGATGTAAAGGAAAGCCTGGAAATCTATCTGCACTCAAAATAGGTCTTTACTACTTGATAAACCCTTTTAGTATCTTTCCTAGTATAGTTTTTCTGGAAATATCTAATTCTGAAATAAAATAATGCCAAATATAGTGAAGGTATAAATGCAGTGAGTGATTTTTTGGCTCTTAGTGTAGTTTTTTTGTAATGCACGAAAGTCATTATCAAACTGATTACTGCAATAATTGTAATTTAGGTTTCCGCTATAGGTCTTCAGTACAATTTGCGGCATGAATTTGTTTAGCATTTCAGGAGCAGCCAAAAACTATAAAAGGAGCCACCAAAATTTCTTTGTTGTTCTATTTCGAACGAAGCCGCCATGCATATTCCAGTAGATGTCGAGTTTGCAATGAATTCGTAAGCAACATTTTTTCTAATGCTGGAGGAACAAACCCATTTCCAAGTTTCGGCTCTGACTTCTTTATTCTTTATGGTTGTAGCGAAGATGTGGCTTACTGTTTCTTTAATCATACGACCCGGAATCTAATTTTACGTTTATATATGCCGTGTTCATGGAGCATGAGCTGCTATTTTCTGTGGCTATTTTTTGGTTCAGTTTTTTAGAAAACATTGATAAATCAAATTTTTATATTGAACTCATACTCCTTGCCTTAGTTTTTTAAATCAATCGTGATATATTTTATCACAATCGAAAACGCTATTAGCTGTTTTCTTTATATCTGCTTAGCTCAGATGTTACAGAGATACATTCAAATAGCGAAATAAAAATAGCAACGCGATTATCAAGAGCATCACTCACCTCAAATGCACATGAACTCCTGTGAGGGAGAGCCTATTTTAGGACTGGATAAATTAGCTGATGCGCGTCTTCAAAGAGGTAACGACGCCGCTTCAATCTGTGTCAGCGAATAAAGCTTGCACTTTGGCCCTTATGATAAGCCAGATGGAGCTGAGGTACAGGCACGTGATGTAGAGCCTCATGGCCGACTTCAGGAGTTTTCTCGTTTGCCTCATCGCGGTAATTAGAAGACTTAAGACGCACTTACTAACCTCACTGATGAATTGCTCTCGCCCAATTTCGGGGTAACTTTCATCAACGCTTGGATTTATTATAACAGCCACATCTGTTGTACAGGGTATCTGCCTGGTATCGTGCATTTAGTGGACTCGGTCCATCTTTGTGCAATTTTGCTCTAGATCCATAGTAGCATCATAACGCTTGTTTTGAAGTCTGTTGCATTTTAATTTCCAAGTAGGTATCTTCATTTACATAATTTTGAAGTTATTAGATGTTGAAAATATTAGCTCATTACGCTATTTTTCAGGCTTTGAGCCTAAATTGGTACTGCTTCTGTATTGAGTAGTATTAGAACTTCGTAACTTATTTGGCCTACAACACATTTTTTGCCGTGAAACCTCGTGTATAGTGTGTCGTCCTAGCAATCGAAATCAATTACGAGCTTACGGTGAATAACTATATTAAGTTACCTACTTATTTTCGTTTTGCTTTCTCCAAAGGATAAGTTTACGAATCCTATTTCAATAGTTCATCCCCTTTTTGGCGAAGAAAATGTGAAAAATTTTCAATCTTGATTGCTCTGCAAATTATTTTGTGTGTTCACGAAGTTTCAGAGTAAAGCTCCCTCGATTTGAACAATAACAGTTCAGTCCAGCATGCGCATGTTATTTTTGGGAAAAGTTTTGGGTGCGTTTAGTTCTGCAATCAATCTGGCCTCATCTCTTTGCTTCGTCTCTTTGTTTTTATTAGGAAGAAGACGGTGAGTTGTGCTTCCCTCTCTTCATTTGCAATATTGGTATACTTGAGCGAGTGTTCTTTGAAGCTCCTGTTAATAAACACGTATTAGTGTAAATTGTATCAACAGATTATTCGGTTTGTTTCAATATCTTTTTAGATTATTTTATGGGCTTACCTTGCAGATATAAAAGATAAGTCGATGCTTGATTCACTCACGAAACACACCAAGAAAGTTCTATCGAAAATTTTATTCAATTCTTATCGATACGAGAAAATAGCTGCCTTCTCAATGATAACATGAAAGCGTATAGAAGTGCTATAGTATACACAAGAAGTGTTTAAAACTTTGGTTGCCGAAGCAGAAAATTCATCTCTGTAAGGTAGGTATTTGAGTTAATCAGAATATAACTCTTGTTTTAACTGTCAATTTTGAGAGATAAGGATGATTTTTTAAATACACTAATAAATAGTGAAAATTAATAAGGCTTGGGTATGACAAGTGTTGAAAAAAGAAAGTAATTTTAAAGAGCGGTCTTGCAGAGAGAAAATTGGTTTTTCTTAGCTAGTCATGAGCAGAGCAGTCGAATGAGAACGATTTTCTTTCTTGAATTCGTTGAATAATTTCAAGAAGACTATAATAAAAACAGTGCTAAGTATAAGAATGTAGTCGTCACAACGTATGAGAGCTTCTGTGTGCTGTGTAAATTTGCCTAATTGTCAATCAAGGCATTCAAGATGAGCGTCGAAAGAACTCGACGCAAAGGTCTGAAGAGCAGAGAAGTAATCACAGTGTAGAATCCTTCTAAAGCTCGAGTCTACAAAGCAAAGTTGCCTGTGCAAAATACTCAAGCTCAATTCAGTAATTCTTTGCGCTAATACTGAAAATAGCAACAATAAAGTAAAAATTTCTCCTGTAATATTAACGTAATGTTGTTAGAGTCTTTTGAACCTTCAAATGTGAGAATTTTTTCCTCATGTTGCCGTTATAAGCTGGCTGGCACTGGCATCAGGATGTTACCAATTTCAGAATAGGAACGGAACTGCCACTTGGGAGTAAACTCCAACCGACACAAAACAACACGTATTTGACAAGAAATGAAGTAGATGAGCACTTATATTTAGTGTATCATGTATGACATGGTAGAGAAATGAGGGGCATGCGTCAAAATGGTGATTTTCTAGAAATTACAGCGTTACTGTGAATGGTAAACAAACAGTTGCTTCGGTTTGTACTGGCTTGGAATAGTGTACTACTGAGGAGAGGGAGAGACGTATTCACTCCCGAGGTAAGACGATTTTTGGCTAAAGGAAGAAGATGTCAGGGTTTTTCTTATGGATGTGATCTTACAGCTCGTAGGATGGCAAAAAGCTTTCCGACTGATCGCAGATCAGACATGTTCATCAGAAAGGTCATGTAGTAGTTCCCATCATTTTGCGTGATCCTTACATTGCTATGTTATCATTTTGATCTTATTTTTCAATGCTGTAAATGCAGCCGCTTATCATAAGCATTGGTTTTGACCGCTGCTTCCAAACATGTACGACGCAATTGAGTTCATGAAGAATGCACAACTGACGTCAATTTCGCTTTCCCTGTGCACTTCAGCCAAAATTGCGTGTGAAACAAAATGATGTACTTGAGTTTTATATTTCACTTATCCACAACTTATGAACTAGATTGAATACATTTGAGACATTTTCTAAGTTCCTCAAGCGGTATTATTTTATTGAGATGAGATGTATTATTTCTGTAATTTGTACTAAGATTCGAACGACGTTTGTTTGAATAAGAGAACTCGAAGAATCTTAATGAATTTTCATCGCTATTTTGAACATCAAAGAGGTTCAAAAACATAAACTCGGTGAAAAAATTTTCGCTATCATTGTATCGCGTTTAGAAAGAGGAGTGCAGTGCATTGATGGAAATGAATGATCGTGATTTTATCAGTAACGTATTTGATAGAACCAAGAGCATTATTTAAATTGGCTTGAGTACCTGAATATTAATGATTTGAATTTCTAATTTAAAAACGGGCTCACAAGAAAAGTAGACAAATTTGAATATTATGAAGACTTTGGATCACTCAGAAATGCAACACTTCTTCATCTCTTGATATACTAGATATTTTTTGTACACTACAATTCTTTCGTATCTCCTCAAGATCTTCTTCAACATAAAGTTTAAATCTTTCAATCGGTTTCAGCTCTCTTAAATTCTACCTCATTTACATGTGCGTAACGTAACGTATCATGACCTTATCTCTGGGGTTAGTTTCGCTCCTCTCCCATCGAGCTTGGGTCTGCACTTCGAGACGAGAAAAGGTCGAAATTCACGGAAATGAGAACGTTATTTTGCTCTCCTCGAAAACCTCTCACGGCGAGATGGTTTCTCGGCAGATTTACTTGAAATTAAATCTGCTCTTGACCTGAAACTCAGTGTGAAGCCGAGGGAGAATATTGCATGAGGATGGTACTTGTAGAACGAAGAGAAGGGGACGCGTAGGGTTCAATGCATCAGCTGCTGCGGAGAAGGCCAAGTGAATTTGTGCGAATTGAGGGACTCGAACAAGCTTGCCGTTTCCATTGCCAATTTTTTTGTAAATTTAACGCGATTTGCGTCGACCGAGGCACTTACATTTATTTTAAGAAAAATCCCGGATAAAATCGGATCACTCTTCTTGCTTTGAACATAACCCAAGAAGCGCTTCAGGGTTGCGATGCGTTTGTGTGTTACTCTTGCGACTGATGGATGCAGCGCTGAAAGCGCCGCTCATGTTCCAATTTGGCTCTTCTTCGTACAGTGATTGTATTATCAGAATACGTGGCGCGCAACAATCTGTGATTTGTCTTCTAACAGTAACATGCAAGGGAGCAGAGTGAGTATAATGGCTATCCCACAACCTGTGTAAAAAGTGCTCCCGGAATAAAATTATGGAAGCGCTGATACAATGGCTGGTTTCTCTGCAGGACTTTAAGGCTTTATAGTTCAATTAGCATTCGTGAGCTTAAATGGACTAAGCTAAAGATGAAAGCAGTCAGAAGGTGATAGCTACGTCAAAGTTATAATGGAATGTGTTAGACTAATTCTTCCAGCTTATTTTCACACAGTACCGACCTTCAAACGTGTTTCAAATATATCGTCATTGGGAAAAAATTTTTTAAAGGCAAACAATGAGTGTCGATACTAGGTACAAAAATTATTGTTAAATGTAAATCTGAAATGTTTTATTTTCTTTGAGAGGCCGTGGATGCTGTATCGCTGTCGATCTGAAAGTTAATTGTGCTATCTTCACTGTAAATTTAGATGCCAGTTGATGTATTTTAGCCCTAGATTTTGGAATGACTTTGAGTGTTTTGACTGTAAATTCTGAAGTTGGTTGAGGTATTGTGGCTGTGAATTTAAAAGTTGGTTGAAGCATTGTGGCTGTGAATTTAGAAGTTGGTTGAGGCATTGTGGCTGTGAATTTAGAAGTTGGTTGAGGTATTGTGGCTGTGAATTTAGAAGTTGGTTGAGGTATTGTGGCTGTGAATTTAAAAGTTGGTTGAAGTATCGTGGCTGTGAATTTAGAAGTTGGTTGAGGATTGTGGCTTTAGATTTGTAAGTTGGTTGAGGCATTTTTCCTATAGGTTGGGAGGTCGGTGGAGTTATTTTGGTAATAGTTTTGAAAGTTAATATAAGGATGTCTTAAGTATCACTTGAGTAGATTTCGCAAGTGCTGTCGCACTTGAGTAGATGTCTCAAGTATCATTTAGAAACATCATAGCTGCTTAAAAGTCACTTTATGATAATGTGGTACCTCCCAGGTCCTTTTAAGACTCGGCGAGAGTTAAGTGCATCCTCTGCATCTCACTGCCTAGGCAGCAGAATGAACATTTGTATAGAGCAGCAATGCGGGAGATACTAAGTTCGTGGGGTTTGAGATTGTTTGTGATGAATATAGTGCTCGTCATACTGAAAATATCTCCTGCAATAACTTGAAGTTGACTCGAACACTAAGTTCTTCGCAATGAAAAGTTGGCAATCATTCATTGAGTCGAAGACAAACCTCTCACAAACTCAACCTGAATTAAAAAAATCTTTGCGTCTCGGGTTTTTAAGATGAATGAAGCGAAAATGGTTTTTGAATGAAATTCAAGATTGTAAGAGGCGAAATGAGAATGAAACGTTTCGAGTGTTGCACATATTGAACATTCAATTCAAGAAAGAGAAATTATCTTCCTTAATATGCGGGGTGATTCAAATTTAAATGTATAATGTGATATACTTCTTCTTCTTCGAATTGGCCTTGATTATTAAGATGGGGCTGTGTGAGAAGCCACGAGAACCCAGGATTATTTTTTTAATAAATACGTTTCTATAAAATTGAGGCAGAACCGGGAGGCGAATGACGGTTGTTCTGGTTCGTATTGTTCTTATTCCATTGAGACTCAAGGCATCTGACAATGACTGGATAATTATTCTTGTCTTACTGAAACCCAAGGCTACTGCAGGTGGCAGCCTAATTATTCTTGTGCCATAGCTACGCAAGGCATCAAAAGTAGTAACTTAAATATTTTGTGCCATAGCGACAGAAATCGACTGATAGTGGCAGTATAATTATTTTGTCTATTGAGATACAAGGTTACCACGCTGTCTAACCACCCGCTACATGCCCACCTCAAAATTTCGGTGAGCACACTTGCTTTCCTGCCAACCAAGTTCAGTTCAAAGTTGTGGAAAAGCTTTGCTCACTGGAGTTCGAGGAATTTATTTGTTCGCTAAATATAGTCTCGGGTCTCCTCTTAATTCTCCTTCCCGCTCACGAAAAGTTATGGCGGTCGACGGCCCGTATCACTTAGGATTCTAATTGTTTGTTCTATTTTGTGCAACTGTCAGCTGCTTCAAGGAGCGTTGGCAGCTCAGACTCATTTATTTCATTATGAGTGAAATTTTATTTGTGAGCAGACACGATACATTCGTCGTGTCTTCAGACGCTCGGACGGCAGCACTCGGCTCGGCCGAGCTGCCGCTCCATGCAACACAAAAGGGCACAAACTTGACGAGAAATGAACAATTTGAGCACTTTAATTTAGTGTGCCCTGTACGGCCCGACTCAACATAATTATTTTTACGGATAACATGGTATAAGACTGGCTCCGTTACACCTAAAAACTCAAATTAAATCGTTGTGAATGTTTCATATTTTGAGAGAGTTTATTGATAGATCATTGTCGTTGACCGTAAAATTGAATTTTTAGTAGATCGCTGGCACCCATAATTCTGTATCCCTGCATATGCTGCAAAATAACTAATGCCCAAACATTGAACTCAATTAAAAATTTTTAGTTTTAATTTCCTCATTAGCATTGTTTTGTGCCGGTGTACTTCACTGATCTATAAAATTTTTCTACGCGTACTTCAATGTTCTATTAAATTTTTTTACGCGTACTTCACTATTCTATTAAATATTTCTCCCCTCAGGGGGTTACAACTATTGTATCTATGGGAATTAGCGCTCCCAGGGGGACAATGTGAGGGCCCGAGCTAAAGGTTAGGCAGGCGTTCTTTTTGTTAAAATAACATAGGTTTTTGTTTTGTTACGAACCAACTTTTTTCGGTTCACTGCTGTCCTGTTTTTTCAGCACCTACTACTTTCTTCTTCAACTTTGATCTTGTTTCATGAACTTCTTTCTCATCTTACTGTTTCTATGTCCTTTCTGCATAGATTCCACGTTCCCTTGACTCCATACTAAATGGTGCCTTCTTCCTTCCTCTCTTTGGATCTCATTTGTTGAGGATAGGGAGGCTTAAGCTAACTAATAATCTAATAATCTAATCTATTTAATATTTCTACGCATACTTCACTGTTCTATATTTTTCTACGTGTACTAAACTTCATGATATGAGAGCAAATTAAATGCATTTTAAACGTTTACAAACGCATAGATGTAAACGAGAAAGATGAGATTTGAAGTTTCTAGTTGTCAGCGCCAAAATCCAATATTTGCCACTCAAGTAGCAGTTGCGAAGAGTTGGGGCATGCAACTGTCGCTTCATGCTGCACTGCACGGTGAGAACCGGAATATCTAATGTGAACGAATTAATATTAGATACGTCAGTTAGAGGTGAAGTGAAATTGCATCATTCATGATTCAAAAATGTCACGCGCTCATTGATAGTCACAACGAATTTCAGAAATCAGTTGTGAAGAACCCGTTATTTTTTACTTATCGGTTTTCTTTCGAGCGCAGTAAGTTGGGCACTGTAGATGCGGGCGCGGCGTCAGGGCCATGCTCAGAGTCTCTCCAACAAGGAAATGCTGCCACCCTTCCTGATTTCAACTTTCCGGACTTCTGCCTTTGATTTGCTTCTGAGTTCGAAGTCTGAGTTTCTTGGCATTGTGCGCGCTACCAGTGCCCTCGAGCAATCCTTCTATAGAGTTTGCACTCAAATTCTGCAAAAAAAAACAATGTAGTTCAGGAGTGGTGTGCCGCAAACCTCGATGTATAATTTGAACTTCAAGAATTGTGATATAAAAATAGGATTTTGTTTAAGAACTTTCATATTTATCCTTGAAATTACCCATTTGTTCTGTATAAAAAATAGAACATGAATTTGTCATTTGTTTTATGCTCTACTTCCCTGCCCAGAGTAACTACCGCGTGTATCCTAAGTCATACACTTTGAGTTCAAAAATAGTTAAAAATGATGCTAAACATTCATCGCTTCGTTAGTTGGTAACCTCACTTGATCAGACATTCCAACCCTATTAAAAATTATAGGAGTGGCATCGGTGATTCTTGGGAGCGCTCCCAAATATGCATGGTTGTTTCATCCACGCGTCTCCTATGAGGCAACTTCGAAGTGTCCACTTTATAGGCGCTCCTGCGCCTCTGTCCCAACCGGTGGCCACGCATGGCTCAGCATGGAGCACTACCGTCGCGCTCCCAAGGCGCGACCAGTTTCTCCTATTCACCATCGGAGAATCATGAGAGGCCCAGGATGGCCACCTCTTAATTTAATTTTAAAAAAACGGCTGCGCACAGCTGATTTCCCATTTGTCACACTTTCCAACCGTCACACTGCTCAAACCGATTCTAACCAGTTTGCCCTTGAATTACCTTAGTTCTTGCGCGATTAATCAATTCATCATAAGCAAACACGGTTGATAGCACAAAAAAAATGTACCAGAGTACGTAAATTAAATACATCCCTACTCACTTGCAGAAAATTTCAAGGGTGCGTGTTCATTATTAAGCTGACATTAATGGGACATGTTTGTGACGTATAACTTATGCTTGAAGTTTTCGCAACGCAATAACTAAGGTAATTAATGGGCAACTGGCTATATTTGGCTGAGAAGCGTCAACGGTTGAAAGTGCAATAATGGAAAATTAGCTGTACGCAGCCTTGGAAGCGAAAGCCTGCAGGGAACAATATAAATGTACCTTGTAAAGAATATAGCAAAAATACCCTAGGGTCGTTGAAAGAATATACTCGTAGCTATATATATAACAAAAACAATCGTCTAGCAGATTTTTTATCTTTTATTCCTAAAATTAGAAAGGAAAATAAATTGACTTTACCTTGCCCGAGCTTAATTACACCGGCTATTCATATACACACACTCCCTCACCTATCCCCACACTCAAACCCTCCCCACACCCCCCCCTCCCACACACCTACCCCCACACCCCCCTCCCACACACCTACCCCCACACCCACACACAACCCCCCCCCTACACACACACACACACACAAATATGCATCTGAACACATCGTTGATTACCTTCAAGAACGTCCTTCAATTCAAAGGTTGCTGAAGACTGACGAGTGAAAATTCAGGTTTGGTTTCCACATTTTGTTGTTTTTACATTGCTCACATTGAGGTTTTGCCTTCACTACCAGCCCCACCACAACGATGAATCGTCTAAAATATCAATTGACCGAGGTGGTGACACTAGCAGTGGGGTCCTTGCTCCGTTCATGCTCTTGAAATAATGCCTCTCCAGACCAGCATTCTACGTCTCTTCCATCTCTTGTTTCTTCTGACACCCTCACGTACTATACACCCTCACGTAATACACGCTCGCACTGATATACACTCTAACACTACTTGAAACGTTTTAAATAATAGAGACACGATCCAGACATCTGTCACGCACAACACCAACTTCAAAACTGACGCGAAACACGGCAACCGTCATTTCTCTCGAGAAAGATGGCAGGCATCTCACCTAGAGGCCATCTGCACAGGTGGCCTCTTGGAGCAACATGGGAGAACTTGCTCGCATCGCGCTTATGAGTCGCGCCCTGGAAGTGTCAGAAGGGAAGAGGCCTCGGTTCGCTTAATACTCCTTTAATTCATCGCTGTCTCCTTTAATCAACCATGCTACTCCCTTAATTTTTAATAGGGTTAAAAGCCCAACAGTACTTCACTTAATTTGCCTATTTAACCAAGCTAAACATATCGTAGCAATAACCAAGTAGAATTTTCTTATCGAATCAAAGTAAAATGTCAATAGTCTAGTAACAACAGAACGAGTAAGTCAGTCATCACACTATATAAATCCGAATTCAATTTCGCCTTTGTAGCCAAACAGAACATTTCAATAAAAACCAATAACCCATAGGAAGGTTTCTCTAAGAAATGGGTTTGTTTTGCATGAAGTCGCTGCATGGAAGCAAGTCATTTGGCCAGACCAGGTCACCGATTGCAGCCATCATGTAGCAGGCAGAGTCACGCCACGGCCATTCTTAGGCCTTGCAGCGGGTCTCAGCCTCTGCTATTTTTTGCATTGAATTTTGCAGCTCATCGCTGTTTACACGGGGTAGCACCCAAGAGGGCTGCGCTAATGTGGATTGTAAAACATTTTTATTCTAGTATGTGTCAGAGAAATCAACGGCTACAAGTCAGTGTAAGCCAAAGTTATGATTTGTACCACATCTACAAAAAATTCAGTTATTACAAAACCATTTCGATTCATTTACCCTTATTTGTACCTCGTATCATTCGTGGCACTCTAAATGACAATATTTAGCAGTTTCATATGACACACTCGAGAAAATCGGTGCTTCTCTTGTTTGGTTAGCATGACCTGCTTACACAAGGCGCATGTTGATCGTGTTTGTTCGCCTTGGTAGCCTCTGGGGGTGACAACGCACGACAGAAACGTCCTCATCTGCTTAAGATTCCTAAAACTGGGCAGTCGGAAAGTCCTCTGAGTTTGGATTCAAGCTCGGAGTGTGATCCGGGTGCGGTAAAAACGCGGAATTAGGTTGTGGACGAAAATGTGGGAGAAGATACGATCAAAGCCAACTGTGTGAAAGCAACCAATTAGAGGAGATGAAAAGTAAACTTTTTTACTGTGAAGGCTTAAAATCAGGTATTCTAGAATACAAATCAAAGTTGACGCGTAGATGCATTTTTTTCTGGCTACTACGTATTAGGACAGTACTATTTTTATGTTAGGTTTACCATCTTAATTCATCTGACGGTAACCATAAAAAACAGAATTCAAACCCACCCTGTGATCAAGACCGGATCCGAATTGGGACTAACTGCGTTTCAATTCCTGAGACTGCAACTTCATCTAAGACTAGAAATAAGGCTTGTCTTGGAACTGACCATGGCTGAGATATGAAGTAAAACCAAGACTATGACAATGAATTACACTAAGTCTGAGACAGGGAGTAAAGCTAAGACTGGAACAGGGAGTAAAACCTAGACTGGGACATGGAATAAGACCAAAACTGGGACAGGTAATAAACCCGAATTCTGACTAAGACTGTGAGCAATACCGGAGTTAACACAGAAGTCAATTGACTGAACCTAACGACGGTTTCTGGGTCAACGCAGAGGTCGACGGAAGTGTGGCGGCAGCCCCTGAACTCTCCTTGTTGCTATTGTGTTCATTCGAACAATGGACGTCTGCCTGAGGCAATGAGGCCATGTCGGTGGGCTTTGATGGCTGTGCTGTGCCGGTCGCCCACGTCTCTGCATGCTCCTGTCACGCGTTTGTTTGTTGTACAAAGTCGCAGAAGTATGGATGTCGACTCGGTGCAATGTATTTGGTTTTCATTTCCTTTAATACTGATACTGTTACAGGTTCTATTCAGCGTTTTGATCGGTAGTTTTTTTTCAGTTTGGGGACACATCTTAAACATGAACCTCATTTGATGAAAGAGCAACTAACTTGGTGCTCAAAGATTGTTGTAAGTCTGGTTTGATAATGCTTGTCGACATGGCTTTCCAATAAAACAAATCACGACAAATCTCTAACCGTCATAACTCGATCATGGTATTTTAAAAATGTCTTCCAATTGTGTCATTTTATGGATGTGTCAAATAATACGGTACCGGGTGGAGTGCCATTAATCTACTACAAAGTTTTCTTTTTTCCCCTAGTTTCACCCATGAATTATGAATGTTGTCAATCGAAGGACAGTCGCCTAGAGGATGACAATCTAGAGCCTCAACGCCTGTCTCCCCTATACCTTGCACCTCGACATGCGAATTACACGAGAGGACATCAAAGTTTCCTGCCTTATCATTTCGACGCCAAACTCACTTCACTTATGTTACCGCAATTACCTTCGTCATTCTTACACGAGCTCTAGCATCAAGTTGTACCGACATTCGAAGGAAAAAAAGAGATGCCATTTGACAATGAACTTCAAAAAATCACAAATGGGTGCAAATTTGACAGAAAATAAAATGTATTTAAAGATTTTTCATGAGAGTTTTTTATGTACCTCATGAGTCAACATCATGAGCCATGTGCGGTGGCGGCCAATATTTCCTACTTGTAAAGGATACTGCCATTGGCTGACACTGAAAATTTCACCAATTATTTGAAATGGGAAAACTGCGACATCGTTGAGAACAACGAACTAAATTGAGAACAATTATATTATTCAGTATCGTGCACTTGAAAAAGTCCTCCATAATTACATCCCAGTTGGAATAAGGGCCTTCACAGTTTTACACCAGTACCGTATCCAGTTTTGCATGAAAAAGTTTGAACTAAATGTTGGATCACGCACAACTTCCATATTCAAGATGCGCTTTAAGTGTGAAGGTCACGGTTAAAGTAACCAAGTAGAACCATTGCGGATCAGAGATGTAGTTCAAGTTATTAAGCTTTTATTGAGAGTTAAGATTCAAACTACTGCCGTGCATAGATAATTTCCAAGTGATATGCTACGTTAGAAGTTACAGATTTGAACCATGGCGATTCAGAGACGCATTTTAAGTGTTGAAGTTTTCGTTTGAGGCTACAGATTCTAACCATTGAATCGTTGCTCTCGAGACCGCGTCTTGTACCAGTTGCAATCGAGAGGAGAATGCGCTGTATAGTAGCTTTCGAGAACCTTATGAACGAATAATTTCCTATTTTAGGGCTATTCTTATGAGTAGGTGTTCATCAAATTCTTCCTATGTACTGAGTATATTTCAGTTAGTCCATAATTTCATTACCATTTGCTGACATGAGATTTTAAACTAAAATACTCAGGACAACTATAACTCCTCCAGGATGTCCCCTTTAAGAAATATATTCCATATATTTACGAGAATTAGCGTTCCCAGGGGAAAGATGTGAAGTACCAAACTGAAGAAAATATAGGTGCCTTCCTTCAGTTCAAACAAAATAATTCATTTTCTTACGAGCCAGCCTGCATGTTTCTGTTTTTTACCGTCCTATATTACAGCTCCTGTTTACTTTTTGGCAATGTTTATCTTGTATCATAAACTTTTTTCAATAGTGCTTTTTGAGCACAATATGTCAAAGTATTTTGTGCATAGACTTTCCATTCCCTTAATTCCATATTAAACCGTGGCTTGCCTTTCTCCCTCATCACCGCTTTTCTTGTGGTTAGGGGCGCTTAAACTAACGATTTAACCTTCTACCCTTTAAGTCGTCGGCGCTCGTCAGAACTGCGCCAAAATTCTGTGTGCTGGTAAGAGCCATGAATTCTAGCTACTTTTTCGTTCAAGTATTTTTTTGAAACAGGACAATTACACCACAGAGCAGAGGCGTGAAATGTAATAATAGTTGATGTTCTCATCAATTCGTTCGTTTCATACTGTAAAGATTGCTAAATGTGCTCTCAGCGCTTGATACCAGATAAGCTTGGTGAAATCTCCTATTAGGAAACAATGGACCATTTTTAATAAATGAAGGTGATTGGTCGTCGTTTAGAGCAGGTAATTTTTTAACCGAGTCAAACTAGTATTACTGCAATGAGATTTGAATTCTATCCGATTAAAGGTAATTGAAATTAATTTTTTTTAGAATTGCGAAGATCTAACTGCAATTTTTCATACCGTCAAGCTTTTATTCGGACTTAAAAAATGTACAAGTCGACAGCAGTCAAAATATACAAGTCAAAAAATATGCAAGTCAAAAAAATGTACATGTCAAAAAAAATGTACATGTCAAAAAAATGTACATGTCAAAAAAATGTACACGTCGAAAAAAGTTACTAGTCAAAAAATGTACAAGTCAAAAAAATGGTTAAGTCAAAAAATGGCCAAGTCAAAAAAATGGCCAAGTCAATAAAATGGTCATGTCAAAAAAATGATCAAGTCAAAAAAATGATCAAGTCAAAAAAATGGTCAAGTCAAAAAAATGGCCGTCATAAAAATGGTCAAGTCAAAAAAATGGTCAAGTCAAAAAAATGGTCGTCGAAAAAATGGTCAAGTCAAAAAAATGGTCAAGTCAAAAAAAATGGTCAAGTCAAAAAAATTGTCAAGTCAAAAAAATGGTCAAGTCAAAAAAATGGTCAAGTCAAAAAAATGGTCAAGTCAAAAAAATGGTCAAGTCAAAAAATGGTCGTCAAAAAATGGTCAAGTCAAAAGAATGGCCAAGTGAAAAGAATGGTCAAGTGAAAAGAATGGTCAAGTCAAAAGAATGGTCAAGTCAAAAGAATGGTCAAGTCAAAAGAATGGTCAAGTCAAAAGAATGGTCAAGTCAAAAGAATGTTCAAGTCAAAAGAATGGTCAAGTCAAAAAAATGGTCAAGTCAAAAAAATGTACAAGTCAAAAAATGTACAAGTCAAAAAAAATGTACAAGTCAAAAAAATGTACAAGTCAAAAAAAAGTACAAGTCAAAAAAATGTACAAGTCAAAAAAATGCACAAGTCAAAAAAATGCACAAGTCAAAAAAATGCACAAGTCAAAAAAATGCACAAGTCAAAAAAATGCACAAGTCAAAAAAATGCACAAGTCAAAAAAATGCACAAGTCAAAAAAATGCACAAGGTAAAAAAATGCACAAGGTAAAAAAATGCACAAGGTAAAAAAATGCACAAGTCAAAAAAATGTACAAGTCAAAACAATGTACAAGTCATTTTGGTGCATTGATTTACTACGTTTTGATACAGTTGATCAAGTGGTAAGCAGCGAATGTTATTTGTGTTCCTGTTTATCACGTAAAACCTCAGTGCGCACCCATAAACGCGCCAAGAAATGGGATGATGATAATTTAACATCCTCTGCCTAAATCTTAATATCTGTGCATGTTATAATATCTCTACAGAGCTTGCTTACCTCTGCGACGAACATCAAAAAATCGTAAATCTTTCGTGTTCATAATGCATGTGAAGTGAAGCTAACTCGAACGCGAGTAAAAGTTAGCCTGGTAAGTGCACTCGCAGCGTAATATTTCCAGTGAGAGCGGCACATCTGCGCAAGCTCTTGGCTCGAGCACCAGCCTAACACTCACAGCGAGGGACAGCTTATTAAATATTTTCCGTGACGAAAACATAAGCGAGCGGCAAATTAGTATCGAGTGACAGTTCCAGTTAAAAGTGCGACATTGGCAGGAAGCGTTATTGAGGGATTTTGTCTCATCAGGGTTTGAGCCGCCGCAATATTTACGGGAGGAAGTGCTCCAGAGTTTGATATTTTTCTTGCGTCTAAATCTTGACACCTTGACAGCGAAGACGTGGCCAAAGCCAAGGCTTAAATCACGAGGATCCCCGAAGAAAATTCGTCTCGAAAAGAAGAATTGCCGGAAAATTCTCTAAAATTTCCGTTAGATTCATTTCACGGAAGCGGGTGAAGAGCCCAGATGATATTTCACTTCAATTTAAGACGGCAGCGAGATTCATGCCGGTTGCACTTGGACGCAAGAAGACCTGAATAAAGCCGTGTGTGCGTGCACCCTCAGGCAAGATGCCAAGTCTCACTGACTGACTACCATGCAAGGTCACACTCACACCAGCGGCTCACGTTTTGTCCACCACGAACTCAATCTTATGTAAAGTTAGGGCTTATCTGTTATTGGGCAGACGCGCAGTGAAAAGATTAATTTTTCCATGCATGCGCAAATATACTCGGGAATAGGAGCGGAAAATGTTTCAACGCAGCGACACAGTTGTGAGAACGTATTGTTGTTACCGGTTTGGTTGGTACAAATCTAATTGAAGTTATGAGAATACAAATGTTTTTCGACTCTCTCGATGCTGTCTGTGCTTTGTGACTTCGCCAATAGATACATCCGTGACGAGTGAAATTTGGTTTAACGGAAAAGTCCTCATCTGGTTTATTTCATTGATTTTTTCTTGGGTCACAGGGAATATCCATGCTGCATTGAAATGCACAATTAATTAGTAAGTAGAATTTTGGGTCGAATTTATTTTGATGAAACACGCAATCGGCGTGAGACAGTTTTTTATTTCCGATCCCTCAAGCAGAGCAAAACTTGGCACTTGTGAGAAGCTACGTACTTAGAAGGTAGGAATTATATTCCTGTAGCGCAACGTTTACAGAATTGCGGTGCTGAATAATGTTACTAAACACATCGATGTGTGAGCTAGAATGGTACGGTTTTAAGACTTGACAGGGCAAATCTGATTTAACGGTATGACGATGGGCTTCACGGAGTTGATTTTTATTTTCTCCAAATCTAGAATCGGCTCATTTGTACATGCGTTTTGCAAAACGAAGCAAAGTTGAGGCTCGAAAGAAGTATCATCTCGGAAATAATTGTTTGTCTCTGCAGAGGAAAAAATTCGTCCGCTCCCCGTAGCAAAATTATACATCCATTACAACAGCTGTAGAATAATTTTTTTGGCAACTTTATTGACCAATGTAAGCCAATGATGTTTTGAATTGAGAATTTACATTTTGTTACACCTTAATTTGCTTAGAGCGCTCGCTAGAGAATGATAATTGCTTCTTGATCCCTTAATTACATCCGGCCAACAATGCTGTCGACGATGGCTTTACCTCCATTATATTTCAACATTTTTATCGCAGACGAGAAAATTTCTCTCATTTTATCTCCTTGTCTCATTTGCAGTGCAATTATTTGCTCATCTGGCCATCGTGACCTGGGTGAGGGTCAAAGGGGAACTGAGGGCTGCTTGGGCCAGATAATTAACGCCCCTTTTCTACACCCACTTCACGTCTAGCTACCGAAGACTTCCAGGAAGCCCACAGCGATCAAAGGCTGCTAGTTGCTTCTAAATTGATTAATATAGAATTACAAGAAACAGAGCCAATAACAAACAACCTCCTTGTAAATAGTCTGCTTATTTTGGCTCTGCGTTATTGTTCTCTACCCTTCACGGTCATTCCCCCAAGTCTCTTGATGCTGCTTTTTGTGCAAGCTGATGAATTATATAAAGCACTCTCGGTCTTTCCCTCAGCTCTACGAGGCTAATTTTATTTTATTTTATTTTCAGTGCCGGAGCGTGAGTCGCTTTGAGAGTTTACGAGCTGCGTGCGTACTTTGCTTGCCATATTTGGAGCCCCAAAAGAGGAGCTTAGGAGGCTGTAGAGATTTTACTGATTTTACTCCTAGTATGTACGGCGCAATATTCAAGTTAGAGCGACTTATATTGCTTCGTGTTAGTTGTTTCTACTGAGGTGTAAGGTGGCATCATTTGTGCATAGAACCCAATAGTTTGAGAGACTTTGCTAAGAATTTTATTATAAGAATTACAGTTGTTTTCGGGTAAGAGAAAATACCGCCATACAGTTATGATTCAAATTTGAATAGATGCATGGCATCATCACCACGTCGAATATTTACTTTCTTTAGCACATGGTCACATTCGCTGAAACCAGGTGCAATTTCAAAATGAGAGGAAGACTAAATTTTGCGCAAAATACAGCGCAGACGATGCGAACGACACAATTTTTAGTGGAGTAGTTCAATATTACATGGTAATCTTTAAGAGCCCTGTCAAGCAGAGAATTTCCGTCGTGAAAACTTCATCAAATTTACGTCCAAACTCAAAATGGACGTCCAATCCTGCACTGACAAGTTAAATCCGAGCCCAATATCGCAGAACGGATGCCGCTCTCATAATTGATGAAGAGCTCCAATCCCATTCTAGCGCTGTGACGACCTCCAGTTCTCTTTGTAAAATTCCTTTTCGTAACCGAGTCAGATTAAAATGAAATTAAAATTGCTTACCCTTCTAAAATTGATGTATTGAATTTTATCATAGGGACGCTCGAAATATTTTATCACGTTTCCAATTTAGATCCATAAGCACCGCCTGCAGTGCGCTGCGCGGCGTCAGGGAATAATCTAATTTATCTATGGGCTGTGCTTGTTGTACTGTAGGTATCTGTCATATCCAGCGTGTGTGGAATTGTAGAGTCGTTATGGCTTCTGCATCAGGGCTCAGAATTGAGAATGGTATCATGGGACCTTTTTTTGAAAACGGTAACATTCAATTGAATTCTACCATTTTCCCAATCGGGGAAAACAGGGTTCTTAGGAAACTTTTATGATGTGAACAAGCTCTAATTTACAAGCAATGCTTGATTATACGAAAAGAAATGGAGACGAAGTACAAGATGCGATTCTGAAATCTTGACTGCACTGACATGCCATTTTATTTGCATACTTTTTGTTAAGAATGAAACGAGTCTCGAAACCTTAAAAGTAATTATTTTAAAGTACTTTTCCTCCATTACTTTTCTTATAAATTTGCTTCGCACAAATTATTTTTATTCATGCATGACCATAATTTTGCCACGAAAATTTTTAAGAACAGATAATTATTATTTGTAATTTTATTGACAGGGCAATGCGTAAATGACCTTTCAGCGAGTGACTGTTATCACAATTTGATGAGTGTCGCAATAAACCGAGTGACCACTGTATACCAGCGCAACTAAACTGGCCGATAGATAAGACGATGTTGATATTTCTGATCTTCGTAACTACGCTACCAAAGCTCGGAGATTAAATTTTTTATCTGACTATTTTTTCACTTTAATGAACTCAGGCATTGGGAGCACCTCTAACGCTAAAATTATCAGCCAGAGTTTTATACTATAAAGGAACCGCTTTGCTACCTTTTCAGGGCATGCGTCTAGTTTATAATTGATACGTAAAATAATGAACTTCCTAATTCAAAAATTTCGTCTACTTAGCTCGTTTATTTTCATTTTTCTTTCTACGCTCGTTGAAATTTACCAACCTGAGTTTTCTCCTGATTTATTCTCCATTTTTTCTTCATCCTTCTTCTGACTTATAATATTATATTGTTTGGAAACTAAACCACTTGCATTTTCATTTGAACTATCACGATGTTTGGTATTTTTATATTATATTTTATTTCACTTGAACATACAGCACGAACATCGTTTAAAAAATAAAGGGGCGTTCTCGAGAAATGAGTTGCGATCAAATTGATTTTGGGCGCATGTAACCTAGGACTCGATTAATTCTTCATACCACTGCCGTATTGTGTAGGCATGCCATTATTGAATTGAATTATGTTATTCATGAAAGTAATTTGCTGGGCAGATGAACACCAAGCCCCAGCTGTGTCTAAATTAGAAACAAAAAAGTGTTGACACAGCGAAGACTGTTGCTGATTCTGAGCGCCCGCGATTACGTTGGCCGACGTAATTTAAAAAGCGCGTTATACACAAATAAAAAGGGCTACGCCAAAAAAATTACTATAGTTTTCATACATCGACTGCAAGTTTCTATTACGAAAACGAAATGATAAATCAAGCAATACATAAGAACGCTGTTTTCTTGAAAAGTTGTTTCAAGTTCCTCAGTTGAAAGTTTTTTTATAACTTAGGGATGAGTATGTTGCTGATCTCAGTTCACTTGAGGGAATTCAATTGTTTGCTTTAATTTTTTCGTATTTTTTGACTCCATACAGATCATTTTAAATTGAAATAAAATTAAATTACCTGATGTCTGACAACAAAGATTATATTACCATTTGTTGTCATTGATATTTACTTCAATTCTTACGTCACACTATTTCTATCCTACATTTTTTCCCCATGTTTCCGAGTAGAATTCGAGACTTCGAGAAACCTCAAGCTAGCTTTTCTTCGTTTTTTCCATAAACAGTAAATTATCATCAGAAATAATTGGTCACGTTAATAGAAGGCCTGCTCTTAATGAGCTCATCATATCCTTTCTCTTGAGCTGGCGAACAATTCAAGAATACTTGAATGTGAGTTAATGTTCCAATAATTCCTTCATATTCAGTGTTTTGTCTTAAGGGCACTTCCTGTCCGGATGCCGTATAAGTCTTCATCCTTTCAAAATATTTTAAAATCTTTTGGAGTAAGTAATGTAAATGTTTAAGTTGATACAATTTCCATCTCTTGAGAAGAAATCGAACGACTTGAAGCCATAGTTGTTTTCCCAAGCCTTCGTTCACTTTGCACAGCTGAAGGTAAGCGACTTGCAACACCCGGCGGCAAATTTTGAGTCGAAGGCAGCTCCCCACTTCGGCCCATAGTGAAATAGGGCAACGAGCTCCGTAGATTGTAAGCCTCGCGTGTAATTTGTGCAAACACAGCAGCAGTTCTGGCGCCTTGCCCGGGTGAAGTTAATTCTATGCTAACAATGCTAACAAGTCAACGGGCTGACAACTTGATTCCACAGCAACATGTCAATACCAGGCCAGCCTAACACGTTAATTATAAAGGGGCGAGCCTATTCTAAACTGACGGACAAGTTGATCCATGCCTACAAGTCCGTGCATGATAACGTCACTCCGTGGGGACTCAAACCCTAGCTCCCTTCCTGCTAGTTCTCGTGTTCATGAATTAATGCAGATTTAGCGGGTTCGTTCTTCAGCGATCAGTATACGAGAACAGTGAACGAATCTAACATTAACTATTCAGAAACTGCTGAGTTGATTCATGGCAACGTTTAAGAAGGGGAAGTGTTTTTCCTTTACTAAGTTTAATGGAAACATCGAACTAAAACATCCTCAGCACTATCCTGAATGAGACTATTTTTTTTGTTTTTGTTTATAGATATCGTAAATTTTGTTTCTTACGTATTTACTCCTGCTTTTTGGGTTATTTAATCACTTAATCTTTTTTTTTCATGACAATTTAGGGCTTCAAAAAGACGCTTTAATCTTCCCAGTGTGGGTGTTTGACCTTCTCGTGGAAATTTACAATATTAAGTAGTAGAGCAGCCTATACGCATCAGTGCTTCTTCCCGTGCTCCCAAAACAAGGCATGTCATGAAGAAAAGAAACCACCTGAAAAATGCGAAGCGCCTTAGTAATTTTTTATTCTCAAAATGCGCAGCTTTTCGTAAAGTAAGAGCGTTTATCATGAAACCTCCCAGCGGCCTCAGAAATACGCGTATAAAAGTGTTGCAAAAGAAGTTATGCTCACTAGACAGGCTTCGAACTCGCCGGTTAGCACACGTGCGTTCTCTTACCGCTTTGCAACATTAAATTTTGATAACAATAATGAACGCAATCCAATTGTGCAGAGATAATTGAAAGCCTAAGGGTTATTTCCGGTGCATGGAACAATTGTCTGTTCGGGCCGATAAATCCCTGGTGCTCGGAAATTAAACTTTAGGGATTCATTTGGGAATGGGGAAAGAGCGCTAGAATATTTTCTGTGGGTAACAATGTCATACGGTTATCTAATTTACCACATTGACCGCGATGGGTTAAAATCAAGTTCAAAATTTGATTCTAATTTAATATCAATTTTAGTGAGCAATTTTGAAAATCGAAAACATGGCTGGCCTTCACTGGCCTTCGTGCCTTCATTCAGCTTTGATTAAGAATTTATAAAAATTGAGTTTGGGACTACTGGTCGGTCATCAGCGTTATGATAATATCCTCTCTGTACGCTCACATCGCGGCCAACGAGTTAAAAGCAGCTGAGCTACAGCGGTAGCTAACCGCGATTTCAACAGTTAGGTGTATCGACTGCTATACCTTCATATTTTCCACAGCAAAGTAACCTGAATCACTAATTATATCGCCACATCGTAAGCGGATGTACCACAAAATCGCCAGATGGGGATCCCGAACTCCGAAGTGGCCGCAAGAAAGCGACTTCTCCCTCCACTTGTTGTGATTCTCACCCGGTGCATTTGTACCACTGTACGCATTGGTGTCCGTTACGTCACACAGCCGTAGCAAGCGCCGAGCAGGAACAGCCAACAAAGAAGATAGCTAAGACTGCGAGCCTGACAAAAGATTACCTCAACTAATGTCGTCTAACCAAACATTTTTGCACCCGAGTTGTGGTTGTCACATCATACATTTGCGACCACTGGAAACGTAAAGATAGGACATTTAACTCGCTGACTACATTTATGCTGTTACGACGGTTTATTCTGTTAGGCTGTAAGAAGTACGGTTGAAAAACTGACTTTACTATTCGAATACATTTCTATCCTTCCTTTGAATTATAAAAATACATTTAAACGAAAATATTTCACCATGTTTGATAAAGCCTATTTCGAAAAAGTGAAATACTTGAGATGGCACGCATTTTTGCCGTAACGTAAGTGAACAGTTTATTTAATGGTACACACATACATATGTTCCAGCACAGGGTCGACGTGATGAGGTGCGCAGTGTAGCATTGGATGCGCGGAGTTGACGGACACCGCAAGCAGCGGCCTCCCCCTCATACGCCACGCTTCAGATCATACGCGTCCTCACGGCGACAAGTAAAGCCACTCGAGCGCGAGAGTGACTCCTCAGCTTCCAGCCGCAGGCTGAAGCGCTTAAACCAACTTGATCCTCGCTAGCATATCATGGAGACTTCGCTCTTTCCGGGGTTGTTCTCAGAACTCGTGATCATGAGACGTGGTCATCGACTTAGTCTAGACTGGTTGATTTGATCTCCGTGCTTTCTCTCGAAAAGAATATGGTTATTTTTAATTATTTGAAGTTCTTTTCGTGGAATTGATTCTTGTTATCCTTCCTGCTCTTGTCCTCTTCGCAAACTTATGACACTTAAAAGCAAATTGCAATAAGCCTCATGAGCGCCCTTACAGAGATACTGTGGGTACTTCAGCTGTAGATAAGCCCTTGAGAGCCTGTCATTCGTGCCCGATTTGATTTTTGATGTTTCATTCTTTTTTTGCACTCATTCCTTTGTCTTTTTTCCTCTCCTTTCCTAACTTTTTGTTTCTATGCGTTTAGTATAAGTGGGAACACAATTTGTTCGAAGATTCTTGTTTTCTACAGTCCATTCAAAATGGTCTCTAGTCTTCTCTTTCTTGAATTCATCTCTGTTTTGGATAGCAGGTCTTAAGCATACTGAAATATTAGTGTTGAGAGTGGTACTAGCATAAAAATTTTCTACTTATAAAATGAAGTAAAACATTTTTCAGGATATGTGAAGCCCAGAGTTAATTTTGAGCGTTTTGCGAGAAATACTTCTTTCCTTTCATTGTGGATTATTTTTAACAGATGTTAACGATATAACGAGCAATTAAAATATTACATTTCTGTAATTTTCAGGATGTTTTAATAAGTTTCGTTAAAAGAGGGAAATTATTCTCATAGAATGAAGCATTAAAATTGTTTCATGAACGATCCCAAGAGTTTCAAGAGAGTGTATCAGTTATTTGAGCTATCAAACATGCAGCGGTCGCTCAGTTGCTTGGTTCTCAGTACCATGCAACGACCCTCGAGGTCATGCGATCTGTTCGGTGCACGAACTGAGTTTCTAAAAGTGCTCTTTTTTGTTGTCATACAACTAAAAGTGTTGTCATACAACAGAATGGAATTGAATCTTTTAGGTAGTAGGGTAAGTTGGCTGCAGCATATTTAATCTCAAGACGAGAGTCCAAAATCCATCTTCATAAGTGTCAAAACTGGCTCACATTTTATACACGCGTTCAATCATGATTCTTGCAGCTCCATACAACTGAGTTATCTCTGACATCTTTATTGCTCAAGCACAATGGGCATCGAAAATGAAAGGAAATAGCGTTATTGATTTATGCGAAACGAGCCCTTTTTAAAAGCGGATCTATGCGACACAGATCGGCACAGAAGCGTCAACGCGATTGAAGAAGAGCAGCGAGCTATGTAAACGCAATTTGATCGAACATACACATCCTTTAGATCGCACTAAGAGGGCGAGTAGATTTCTAGCTCAAGCGTGGATAAGTATCTGAGTTATCAAACTGCTTAAAGTAGAATATGAGGAACGTAACTTTATCAGTCAACTCGTTTTGTAGCTCTTACGAGTATAAACGGTTAACGGCAACATTTACCGGTTGGCGAAGACCAACGTTTTACCAGAATTAATTTACACCTATATAAAAGAGCTATTTATTTCAGGAGTTGATCATCGTTCTAGCGAGCGCTACAGCGTGTGGACTTCAATGAACGACGTTCAAACAGACTGGTTCGATTGCTGACGTGAGGCGTGAATGGAAAGTCAGTAGCTTCATGTACTGGACCAGGAGGCACTGCGAAGTTAAAGTAATGAAGGTAGCGAGTAAAACAAGTTACTACACATTCTGGTCTTGCGGTCATGAATGCAAGTCAGACAGAAATAACTCAGCGTTTTTTGTAAATTCCAAACACATACTAAAAGGGAAATTTTACTATTCTTAAGTTGCTAAGGCTCTATAGTTATTTGGGGGGGAAGAATCTTAGCAGTAAAATTTTTTAGGAGAACGCAAACGCTTGTAAAAATTCGTCATACATCAAGGATACAATTTACTGAGCTTTAGTTTCCAGTTATAAACTATTCCTAAAAATGGTTCCGGTAGCTAGCAATAAAAACGCATGAAAATCTTGGAAATTTGGAAGCTATTGTTTCCAATTATAAAGCTAAATTATGCGAGCATGGGTGAAAATTACGCACACTTCCCATAGAATGGTTTTTAAACAAAGCTGGGTGGTTGAAAGCCTCAACATTGACTTATTCATAGGAGACGCAACCTCGTTGATGGTGACTTGCCAATGGGCAAAATCCTCTCTTTGCTTGAGAAATGTTGTTTGAGTGATCAAAATCGGCAGCGTTCTGCTTTCTTTCTCCCAGTTGCGCTTGCCCGCCCTCATGCCTCTCAGGTGGTATAGGACAGGCAATAAGGTTAGTTTAGTTAGGCCTGTCTCGTATGGAGACAAGCGCCCCTAGGAGGGATATTGAGAGGTGACTTGTCGACAGCCTTTGGGACGTCTATCTTTCGAGCTCACTTTGCTTTCTTTAATTTTCATTCGTTCATAGCAATGATTTCTTTGTTTTTTCTTCTTCATCTTAACTTGGGTTTCCTATCTGTGTAGGGCATCTTGTATAGGAACAAACCTTGTGTATAGATTTCTTGTTTTCCACAGTCCATATTAAATTGTTCCTTCTCGTTGCTCTCCTTGGATCGCCTTTGTTGTGGGTAAAGATTTTTAAACTTATATAATAATAATGTCCAGCTTCAGAAGAACTCCCCGGACTCTTAAACTACTAGTACAGATATGACAGACTTCATATGAACTTTTCGATCCATAAAATCATTACCCCAAATTGAAGCACTGTTCCCATACTTTGGTCCACTGTACTACAGCGACTTAAACACACTGACAACAGCACTACTGAAGAATTGCTCTTCGTTGTCAGTTGATGTAAACTGATGATGAAAATTCCAGATAACTGACGCTATAGTGACAAAACTGCACCCTAAATTACAGTAGCAGCCGTACAGTATACTTCAAACGAACTAGAACGCATCTCTTCCAAGGCCCGTTATGGCGCTAGCATATAATTTCCAAAGCCCGTTATGGCGCCAGCATATAATTTCCAAGGTCCGTTATGGCGCCAGCATATAATTTCCTAGGCCCGTTATGGCGCCAGCGTATAATTTATCATTTGCACTTTTCGTATTCTTGCGCCGATACGTCACTCTTTAAAGTGGGAAAAATTTTCGTTTTTCATGTATTTCAGTTACCTTCGTACACCATAACAAACGACCTTAACACTTCTATTGCTTCTGATACAGTGCTACAAAAATCAGTATTCCAACACCCTTGCCTGGAAAAATATTAGGTCAATGGTATGACCTCTCAAGGGAATGAAACTATTTAATCCGTGGGAATTGGTGCTCCCACGGGGAAATGTAAGGCCCCGAACTCAATGCTAGGTAGGCCTTTTTATTGAAGTAAATAATTTTTTTTGCTTCTCTTAGAATCGTGTTTTCCCGGCTTACTGTTGTCCTGTTTTTCAGCACCTATTACTTTCTTTTTAACATTTATTGCGTTTCATGAAAATTTCTCGAGCGTGTTGTTTCAGATCATCAAAGATACAGGGTATGGGGACACAGCTTTGGGCTAAGATTCCGGTCCCCCAAATTCCATTGGAAATGCTTCCTCTCTCTTACCCTCATTGGAGCACCTTTGATATATTTAGGCAGGCTTGAACTAACTTATATTCTAATCTCAGCGCCCATTTCTCCACGTGCATAGAGATCGAAAAGTTACTCACCATTTCAACTCTCACACAAGCTCAAAAAGTCAGAGAAATCACCACCAGATGCAAGAAGCAGCAGTTATTTCATTTCGTGCCGGGTTTCAATGGCTGTGTAATGTCAACACCGGGCTAGCACCATCGTCCAGCGTCGCACGAACGCAGAAAGGAAGTGGCGTTCCAGCGACCGGCAACGCCGAAATGAAAGCCCTCAGCTCGCCGCCTCCGGGTGTTGCCGCAGTTCGCTCAATAAAGCAGCCCGTGTTGGGCTTCTTAATTCAATCCTAGCTCAGAACACGAGCAAATTGGTTGTTTCTCTTCAGCTCGAATGTCTTATGTACTTTTAAACTAATTCAAACGCCGGTCCAGCCGAGGAGAATATCATGGAGAAGTGAGTTTCTGGATGAACTTCACATCTCAGGAGGGTGTTTCCTTTTAGTATTCCTTTCTCTGAAACGACCCATGATTTCGTTTTTAGTTTCATTTCCTTGTTTTTGTTTATAAATATTGTATTTTCTGTTCCACTCGAAGACCGAAGCCTGATCGTTTCTCATTTCAGTTCCATGTTTCTGTCTAGGAGTGTTGTATTTTCTGTTGAACTTGGTTTCTTGGTATTCAAGCATAATTAAATTTTTTCCAAGTTCTCGCTCAGTATCATTCTTATTGATTGAGAATACTAAGTCACATTGTTGCACTGTCGGTGTTGGTCAACGAAAAAGGCTGCAATTTGAGCTAAGAAAGTGCGTGCACGGCCGGACTTGCAGGTCAGAACCGTTTTTCCATGTTAATGATGTTACCATAATTCAAGTTCACTCTATTGGAGCTCCAGCTCGACTAACCCATGGCTGATATCGTGTCTTTATCTATTGATTTGTGCTGGGGTTTTCCCTTTGCAAGGAGTGACTTAGAAGCAGATACCTTATAATACTCAACTCCCAAGATCGCTGACGAAATTAAAAAGAAAAAAATATGAACATATGCATTAATGATTCGTTGATGTTCTTGATTTTTTGTTTATTTTACTGTTAATACTCTGTTCGCTTGTATTGCAGTTTAATACTGATATTTTTTTGTGTTAATTTCCTAGCACTGTGTCTGGAAATTGTTCAAGAAAGAATTTTTCAGCATAATGATATTTGTTTCCTGCTACCGAGGTTTCGAGATGTCATGCGTAAAGTGAAAGGCCACCCGTTAGTTTTTAAATACGCACCATTAACAGCTCGCTTACACGTCAAGGTTCTCACACATAATTGACGAATACGCCATAAAACGTTGTGTTTTCAGAGCAAGAAACGCAAGTCTCACTTGTTCCTGCTCTGGGGATGTGAAAGACTGCGTTTAGCCGTAAAGGGCAGTCGAACCCTACAGCCTTCGTTTTGGAATGTCGTTTAGGTCGCCGTCACACGGTGGCCAAATGGTAACGTTCCGTCATGACCGTCTACCGTCAGCGGTACCACTCGGTCTGTCCAGTGCCACGAAACAGTCAGGTTTCAGCCTTCGTTAGGGACCTGCTTGGTCTTCCATTGATTTTAGAACCTGAAATCTTAGTATGGTATGGTTTCATAACCTGAAATCGTAGTATGACCGAACTGGTCCCAAACTAAGGCTGAAATCGGACAGTTTCATAGCGCTGGACAGGCCGAGTGGTATCGCTGACTGTAGACCATTGTGATGGAACGTTACCATTTGGTCTCCGTGTGACAGCGGCCTTACCCTCGACATTTCAAAGAATTTTTGAGAAAATAAAGTATTTTGCTTTATATTTCGACGTCTGAATCATTTACGGACCATTTTTTGGTTCACGCTCTCATTTTTTGCTGTTCGTGTTGCTTTCTTTTTCGCCTTTATTCTTGTTCTGTTACTGCTTTCAATCTTGCTGTTTCTACCCGATGGGTGTGATGCACTCCGCGAGCATAGATTCCCCGTTCCTTTTATTCTTTACAAAATTTTTTTGTCTTTTTCCTCTCTTAAGAACTTCTTTGTTGTTGTTTGTTAGGCTTAAACCAGCTTATGATTGAATAATGTAGTCTATCACGTTCCGTACAAGTGAACTAACATTTTGTTCTGAGTCACCTGACGTCAGCTCAAGGCGATTACAACCCCACGGTAGCGAATGCCTAAGGAAATGCCATGTTTCCTAATGAATATTATTACA
Source organism: Morinoia aosen (assembly GCA_030386875.1). Lineage (NCBI taxonomy): Eukaryota > Metazoa > Arthropoda > Malacostraca > Amphipoda > Talitridae > Morinoia > Morinoia aosen. The sequence goes on along the minus strand of CM059579.1, from coordinate 59,237,761 downwards.
AAACTTTATCTTTTAGTGCAAAATAAGCCAATGGCTAATTTTATGAGAGTATCTTTTTCAGAAAAATACAGTTTCATACCTCATTAGTGAAGCTTTTTAACTAAAATCGTGAAGTCAAAGAAATATCTTTTCGTTCTCATTTTTCTGCAGCTTCATCCTCAAAATTTGACGTGTAAGTTTCACTGACCGCAAGCCTTCACCTGATATTAACGAGCAGAGCTACAACTTGCAAAAAAATGTACCGGCATGGAATTATTTTGAAAAGTATTTTCTCTAAATCAGGATCTTCATTCAGTACTTCCGGAAGAACAGCCATGTCGTGAATGTGTTGGATAATATGTTTCAGTCATAGCAGGTCTTTTTTTCTACAATGATGTGGCAATATTGATTCCAAGTTAATGTGTTTCACCTTCGACTCTGAGGGAGCATCTTACGTCGTAATCCCTCTGTATAGTCATGAACAGTTTGGATGAAACTTGTTTGGTTGCTTCCTTCCTTGTTTGGTTGCTTCCATCCTTGTTTGGTTGCTTCCATCCTTGTTTGATGGTTTCCGTCCTTGTTTGGTGGCTTCCTTCCTTGTTTCGTTGCTTCCTTCCTTGTTTGGTTGCTTCCTTCCTTGTTTGGTTGCTTCCTTCCTTGTTTGGTTGCTTCCTTCCTTGTTTGGTTGCTTCCTTCCTTGTTTGGTTGCTTCCTTCCTTGTTTGGTTGCTTCCTTCCTTGTTTGGTTGCTTCCTTCCTTGTTTAGTTGCTTCCATCCTTGTTTGGTAGCTTCCTTCCTTGTTTGGTTGCTTCCTTCCTTGTTTGGTTGCTTCCATCCTTGTTTGGAGGCTTCCTTCCTTGTTTGGTGGCTTCTTTCCTTGTTTGGTTGCTTCCTTCCTTGTTTGGTTGCTTCCTTCCTTGTTTGGTTGCTTCCTTCCTTGTTTGGTTGCTTCCTTTCTTGTTTGGTTGCTTCCTTCCTTGTTTGGTTGCTTCCTTCCTTATTTGGTTGCTTCCTCCCTTGTTTGGTTGCTTCCTTCCTTGTTCGGTTGCTTCCTTCCTTGTTTGGTTGCTTCCTCCCTTGTTTGGTTGCTTCCTTCCTTGTTTGGTTGCTTCCTTCCTTGTTTGGTTGCTTCCTTCCTTGTTTGGTTGCTTCCTCCCTTGTTTGGTTGCTTCCTTCCTTGTTTGGTTGCTTCCTTCCTTGTTTGGTTGCTTCCTTCCTTGTTTGGTTGCTTCCTTCCTTGTTTGGTTGCTTCCATCCTTGTTTGGTTGCTTCCTTCCTTGTTTGGTTGCTTCCTTCTTTGTTTGGTTGCTTCCATCCTTGTTTGGTTGCTTCCATCCTTGTTCCTTGTTTGGTTGCTTCCTTCCTTTTTTGGTTTTTTCATCCTTGTTTGGAGACTTCCTTCCTTGTTTGGTTGCTTCCTTCATTGTTTGGTTGCTTCCTTCCTTGTTTGGTTGCTTCCTTCCTTGTTTGGTTGCTTCCTTCCTTGTTTGGTTGCTTCCTTCCTTGTTTGGTTGCTTTCTTCCTTATTTGGTTGCTTCCTTCCTTGTTTGGTTTTTTCATCCTTGTTTGGAGACTTCCTTCCTTGTTTGGTTGCTTCCTTCCTTGTTTGGTGGCTTCCTTCCTTGTTTGGTTGCTTCCTTCCTTGTTTGGCTGCTTCCTTCCTTGTTTGGTTGCTTCATTCCTTGTTTGGCTGCTTCCTTCCTTATTTGGTTGCTTCCTCCCTTGTTTGGTTGCTTTCTTCCTTGTTTGGTTGCTTCCTTCCTTGTTTGGTTGCTTCCTTCCTTGTTTGGTTGCTTCCTTCCTTGTTCCTTGTTTGGTTGCTTCCTTCCTTGTTTGGTTTTTTCATCCTTGTTTGGAGACTTCCTTCCTTGTTTGGCTGCTTCCATCCTTGTTTGGTTGCTTCCTTCCTTGTTTGGTTGCTTCCATCCTTGTTTGGTGGCTTCCTTCCTTGTTTGGTGGCTACCTTCCTTGTTTGGTTGCTTCCTTCCTTGTTTGGTTGCTTCCTTCCTTGTTAGGTTTTTTCATCCTTGTTTGGAGACTTCCTTCCTTGTTTGGTTGCTTCCTTCCTTGTTTAGTTGCTTCCATGTTTGCTTGGCTGCATGGTCTGTCAGTACTCTCACCCTGTAAACCGGATACCTGAAAACCACTAAACTGAAAATTCCTGGTTTTAGGGACATCTTTTTTAATTCATTTTGATAGAATTGCATTTTAATGATATCCTAACGCACAAATAGAGAAATCGGATGAAGAAAAAATGCATGCAGAAGAGTAGTTTAAAAAAATTTCTACAAATGAATTATAGCTCTCACCTCAACTAATTGGTCATTTTAGGATTTAGAAGATAATACGTAATCAAAATTTTTCTCATTATGGGACTCGTCAGCATATATTGACACATGAATTAGATTCTTTTTATCTTGGAAGTCGAAGTCCCTAGAATCTATTTTCGTATTTTTTTATTCATTCATTAGATTAAGTTTTTCTTCTAACTGTGGAGGAAATTTGGTGCAAATCTATGAAACCCATTCATGCTGCAGACCTTAAAAATGCTGTTGCTAACCCCAACTTGAACGCTCTTCATTTGTGAGGTTTGAGATGAAACATTCAATGCAGTTCTACGCAAACCTTTGGGGTTAAAAACGAAGAAGGATTTGGTCGCGTTACGCGTATTGAACCTTGCGAATACATCAGACGATCTTGAAGCATTGCAGATAATCTCACCTTGAAGTGTCGCTGCAGCGCCGTGAACTTCTTATCGTCAGCAGAGTTACTCGCGCTGGCTAACCTGCAGCGCGCTGCACAAATCTTCGTGTCGATCTGAGCGAAGACAAAGGGGTTCGGTGTAGCATTGAAAGAGAAAAGGTCACTTCAATACCAGAGGCCGAGTCAAAGTTAGAAGCGGTGATGCATGAGTACGGGCAATCATACATAGCCAGTGATGTTTGGATAGGGCTAAGATACGAGCTCCCGGGAAGATGGTCCAGTACGTTTTTCTTTAGTTGGATTGGAATTTATTTTTTCCATTTGTTACAAATCATAAATATTAATTTCCCTGTTTATTCATCACCTAATACTTTTTTCAACTTTTATCGTGTTCCATCAACGTCTCGCAATCTTGTTGTTTCTCTGCTTGTAGCATAGTGTGTAGTAACGTACAGTATTTGCGCACTAATTTCCCTTCCCTCATTTTTGTACTAAATGGTGTCTTCCTATTTCCTCTCGTGAGAACATATTTCATGAGGGGAAAGCTTAAACCAACTCTTAATTTAATAGAAAAGATTGTTTGGAGATTTATAAGGCGGAATGAATCGTGATTTTGTGTTTTTTTATTGTTTTCCAAATATTATCGGCTTCATAACCTCTATGCATCATAATCGTAAAGCTGGAATACAAATTAAAAAGGGAATCAAATCGAAAATGTTATCTGCCTTTTCTAAATCATATGTGCTTCCACAGCCCTACTCATTTGACGGGCTTCTTTGTCTATAAAAATGCCACAACATTAAATATCTAATGAGTCACTTGACACGCCGTAAATAGCAATTATTTTTTTCAATTCAAAGAGCTTTGAAAAAGCTTTTATTTTATCTCGGAAAGATGTATTTTTAATACTGTGTCTTGGCATTTTCTAAAGCCTTATCCATTGAATGGCTTAATTGAATAGTTTAACGCGTTTATTAGTAGTGTAGAAACGTGTTTTATATATAATTCGTGGTGATGATAACTTCTTTGGTCTTTCCTAGACTGAAAGTCGGGGCGAGTTTTTAATTATTTCTAGACCAGAAACGCCCGTCTCCGTAGCCCATGTATCATTTCTCAAGATCTTCTCGTGAAACTTTTCCTCACACCTTCTCGAGTCGGCTTTATTAGACATCTTGCCTCGGCCTCTTTTTCAGTCACCCTGTGCCATTAACTTTCACAAAAGACTCTTTCAGACATCATTTCCGGACACTGATCGAAGACGGCAGGCAGAAACGAAGTAATGCCCAATTTTCCTGCACAGTGTTTTGTCCCTTATTATTAAATTAGAGTCACTGTCGGGAAGAAGTGCCACAATAATTAGTCGTACGTTTCCTTTCATGCCATTAATACAGTATTGATGATTAACAGCGGCATTCACCCACTTGTTTGTCCTACGTACAGATCCCACTGAAGAGAAGAAAACATAGCATGTGCAAATCCTTCTTCGAATTACTGAAAACCAAAAAATGCGGTAGATGAATTGATTAATTTTAACCCAGTGAGACACTAAAAGCATCATCGATCGTAAATTTAGGCACCCCTAACATTTTAAAAAAAATTAGAGGTAACTTTTGCCACATACTCGTATTTTCCAGAAGCGGGTTTTCTTTCGTATTGACCAGTCAACCACCGGTAATACGAGTACTACAAGAAGGTTCATTTAATCTACGAGCCCTCAACAGGTGCCTATATCTCGGTGGCAACCTGTGCGCCGATCACCTACTTTATATTGAGACCCTATATGAATCTGGGCGTCAATGAAGCACTTCATCGTAGTTGTCGAAGCGGACATGTCGCGAAAATCCTGAGATGAAAAGGCGACCATACAGATACGTCTCATCGCTTATACAGGGTCATCAATACATACCGTTACGTTTTTCGTTCTCAATTCTTCAATACATTTTCAATTTTTTTAATTAACCATTTCGAGAGTCCTAATGATTCCCTTTATTTTTAGGTTTTGAGATTTAACCACCGCTACAAATTTAAGCAAAAGAATTGCTATTATGGAGCTGTATTGGGATGGCAAGTCAGCAAGGGATATTTCCAGAAACTTGAAAGTTAACAGAATGCTTGTCTGGAGGACTCCCGAAAGCTTTGAAGAGACTAGAAAAGAGGAATATCGACCGGGGCAAGGTCGCCCCCGAAGTGTTAAGACCTCAAAATTACTAAAGGCCATCAGAGAAAACCTGCGGAGGAATCCTAAGAGGTCCATCCGAAGTTAAGCCAAACGGCAATGTTTACTGTTTACGTTTATGTTTATGGGACCATGTTTACTGTTCTTCATCAAGATCTGAAGATAAATCCTTACAAACACAAGAAAACACTAGTACTTCCTGTAAAAACTGTACAGAAACGTCTCGCCAGAGCTTGAATTCTCTCTCGTATTAAGAAAGGCACGCTGCCGAAACTTGTATTCAGTGACGAAAAGAAGTTCAACATAGAGCAGCAATTCAACGCCCAGAATGATCGAGTTTGGTCTCGAGATGGCGAAGTTGAGGCCCTAGAATCATAGTTGCCCGAAAACAGAGAGCTGCTACGGTCATGGTTTGGGCCGCCACTACCGAATCTGGTAGGAGCCCAATGATTTTGTGAACCAAGGGGTGAAACTTAATCTAGAAAATTATCGACATGACATTCTTGAACGATCTTTGCTCTCCTAGGTCAGAAAGACTTCAGAAAACGTGTATGGTTTTTTCAAAATGATTTGACAAACTCACACGAGCCTAAGAAAAGGCAAAAGTGATTTTCAACCAATATGTTTCTAATTTCATATCCAAGGAGGAATGACCTCCCTCATTACCAGAGTCGAGACTCCTTTCGACTTTCAGATCTGGTCCATTCTTGAGAACAAGGTTTCGGTAAGCCATCACCAAAGTTTGGAGGCTCTGATGGCTAAACCCTGCAAGGAAGGGGCCAAAATCCCCCAAACTATAATTTGTAACTGTTCTAGATCATTCTCCAAACGTCCCCATCTTGTAATCGATTCTAATTGCAAACATATTCACTCAGTTTTGGTATCCTATCCATTCTTGTAGGAAGATGATCCTCAAATCAGAAAAGTTTTACATGCTCCTTTTGAGCACAATAGAGTCAAATAACCGCCTGAAACTTCAAATGTGAGTCAAGCCAAGACATTGACTCAGCCACAGAAAGACACTTAATTTCGTGCTTGATTTATGTTATGAATTTTGGCTTATATCTGGAGTCATTGTCTAATTGAAAAATTCTCTTGCACCGATCGTAGAAAATTCTTGGACTCGAAAGCAGCATCTGCTCCCGTTTCTGCCTGTAAATGGAACTATCCATTTTTACTTTGAGTACACACGACCCATCAAAAATGTATAACAATGTTCGAAAAATCACGTGACACACGTTTCTACTTATTAACAATACACGTGATAATCATTCCGACTCCAAATCTGATGTATTAATGCATCGAAAATTGTGGAGTTGATGAAAGCTTGTATCACAGATACGCTCATCATACACTGTAGGCTGGTGGTGTGACACACGGACTGACGGACGGACGCGGCTCTTATTATAGTATAAGATGGTGTGGAGCTCCCATACACCATGGGCAGTTCAACAGCTTCAAACTATGATGCATGCTTCTCTATGCTTAAATGTAGGTAGGGTGTTCTTGGGATCATTGGCAGTTCCGGTTTTCCATAAACATGTCAAGCTTGGTTTGATCTCGAAGGGTAAAGTTTGCTTCCATTAGGCCATACGGCTCGTTTCAAAAAACCCTTTTCACACTGAATCGTACATATTTCATTCCTCTCTTCGAAACACTTTTGGTGAGTTTAGTGAGGCTTAACCTATCATATCTAATCTATTAAAGTCTATCTAAGCTAATTTACATGACATGTGCTACGGAAAATTTCTGAAAGTTTCATAAAAGATTTCAATTAAAATACTCAAATTGCGCAACACTATAACAATAATTTAGCATGAAATCAATTTTGGCAATATACTTTCGTCCCTCTGCATAGTTGATTTTATGGTAGTCAAAAACTTGTGGATTGAATAATCTGGCCTTCATTTGTTCTCTGAAATACCTGTAATCTTTCGAAAATATATCGAAATTAGAGTTGTGCAATTACTTATGGCCCCACAGTGCCGACACGGTAAGTCAGCATTGAAAATCTACCCTGGCCTGTGTTCTAAGATTAAGAAGACTTCCAGGCTCTATTTCCTAATTAGCGAGTCACTGCTGATGAGAATCAGATCCTTTAACAAGACGTTACGGCTCTGCTTCCTTTTGATGTATCAAAGAAGCCGACCCACTTAGCGATTCACCCAAATGAGAGCACTGCCCAAACCAGACACCATCAGCAAATTAACTCGAACTTTCGAACCACCATTGCCGCAGCACTTTCAAGACATCTTTACGAATGGAGAATCTGAGATCTTCGGTAGACTTTTAAGGAACGTTCTACGAGCACATTGTTATGCCTGACGTTTGGACGTTATGAATACGCTTATATGTCCCTCCCTTTCATGGAATTTTCTCCAGGGAATCATTTGCATCCTTTTCTGAGGCCTCATCCATAAACCTACCGCTGCATTTTTGTGTGGTACCTTTTTCAGATATTTCATAGATGTTTCTAAAGGCACATTCTTTTGACACTGCAGATCCATATCATGAATCACCAGTCACTAATGTCCTGGACGTCATCAACTTTCTCTTGTTTAGCCCACATACTGCATACAAGAGCGCTGCCTTTCGCGCACTCAGCACAAGTGCATTTGTGATTTTCCTCCCCTGATATTACTTGTTTGCTACTCTTTACGTGTACTATACAGTCGTGTCCTCTACATGTTATCCTCCCATTTCCCCTCGTTACGCAACCTTGTCTCGAAGTCTCGTCACGTAGTCATGTTACGCATCCTTGCTCCATACCCTAGACACATGCCCTTATCGTATGCCTTTATAATATACCCCTATCATATACCTTATCACACACCTCTACCGTTTACCTCTATCATATACCTCCATCATATACCTCTATCGTATACCTCTATCGTATACCTCTATCAAATACCTCTATCAAATACCTCTATCAAATACCTCTATCAAATACCTCTATCAAATACCTCTATCAAATATCTTTCCCATATACCTCTATCATAAACCTCTATAGTATGTCTCAGCATATCATATACTTCATCTCATATCCCTGTCTCACACCCCTGTCACTTGCCCTATCAAATACACATGCCCCAATCACATACCCCTATCACGTGCCCCTATCACGTGCCGTTGACATTATTACGTATCAGTTTATATCATTACATATTATGAGAGATATTTCACGAAAAGTTAGTCTAATGTTTCGACCGCGAAAAAACATTTGATTTTTATGGCGTTAACAATTAATTCTCTCGTATGCGGGCTTATTCGGTTGTTATACGTGAATGATGATTTGTTCGAAAGCTATATTATTCGGGAAATCAATTTCGCATTGCAATTGCAGCAAAAATGTTCCAGTTTATGCCTATGATTTCCGTCGTTTATGATTTCCGATGTGCGCATTGCGCATCTCAGTATGTAGGTTCAACCCAGCGAGCACTGTATATACGGATAGCTGAGCATGCTGGACGGAGTCATCAAACTGGTCGGATATCAGGTTCTCCGTCTCATTCTAGCATAAGGGAGCACTGCAATGCCTCATGTGATCAAGTTATTAATAGTGATCAATTTGAAATACTGGATTCATGTTCAGCTAGTTTTTACCTCCGAATATTAGAGTCATTGTATATAAATAAGGTAAAACCTCCGTTAAATGACATGCAGAGCTCATATCAACTAAAAATTGTAAACCGCTAACTTTTGTCCGTGTTTCTGAATAGTGTCAGCGTAGTGTTAGAAACCTAGTTCACCGCCTTCCTATTTCATGGCTGTCCATTTTGCGATTCTACTTTTGCCTGTCAATATATGAATTTTGTTTGTGAACTGTGCTTAAGTTGTGTCTTTGTATTTGCAGACTTCGTTGAGAATGACCCTAGTGCTCGAAACGTTCGAACTAAATGTTTTAAAATACTTCTTTGCTGTATCATTCCTTTTGAGGTTGCTACGCAAACGTGATGTACCTAATCATATTTGTATATAATTAAAAGTTAACTTTACAGTTGTGAGTGATGTTCTCCCAACTGCGGCACAAGCGCCACCAACAAGCTGAATGAAACAGCCAGCATGTTGAGAACAAGCTGGCTGAAACAGCCTTTGTTTTGACGTAATTAATCGCTTTACATCGGAATCTGCTCTAGATGTAATATTGCACAATTGGGTACAGGTAATGAACTGGTTGGTTCCTTCAGCTATAGAGCTTTTGTTTGGATGCGTCAGATCGTAAGCTTGTATCACGCGTTCCCTAAGGCATAGAAAGCCCTTCAAGGCATTCTATGCGCGATTCTCCGTCGATACATGGAAAGTGGCAGATACGAGATTCCTCCTTCGTTGAGCATTTTGTAACTGAGTTGTCCTGAACAATTGAACGATAGTTTTCATGACTGACAATGATAATTCTTGTAGAAATATAAGTTTCATGATGGTTCTTCACGGAAATTTATGTTTTTTTCAATGGTTATTCATGGAAGAGGGCTTTTTTTGTGATATTTCTTGAAGAATTATAAGTTTTTTTAACTGTAATGGTAACATAAATGTACTCTAGATGATCTGATTGTGAAAATTTGTTAAAAAAGACTGACTCAGAATCTTTTATGACGTTGTAACTTTGTAGACATCATTTTTTCTTGACGTTCCTCCGTAGCTTGCTTTGTTAATTAAGTTTTTGTATCTACCCGTTACTAAATGTTCCGCGAAATTTGCGGCCTGGCCTAGCTAGAAAATCTGTTCATCTTTTTTGATTTTTTGCAACACTTTTTAAACTACACATTTTAATGGAATTTCAAGTTTACGAACGGGGATCGCTTAATGTTATTTTTTGTACTGAGAGGTAAAAGTCTCTCAGTACAAAATCTGATGAGTTTGAGGGGTGAAGAATAACAGCTGCTCCGTTCTAGGCCAAAAAATTCCAGGCCGAGCACAAACGAGTCATGCGGTGTGTCGTGGGGTTGAAAAAACAATTGTTGTTCTTCAAAATTTCAGGCTTCTTACGGCTTACATTGTTCTGCAAACGTCTTTAAACAAGTAACTTAGTACTGCGTATTGATAGTCCTACCTTCAACCACGCATTCATGATGGGAAAGCTCCTTCAAAATTAGTCATAACAAAGCCAACCCCGTTATTTGAAGTAAGAAAGATGGCGAAATGAAATGAGGGCCGAAAAAATAAATAATTTCAATTTCTCGAGAGTGATAGTTGATGAGGATTAATGCACACGGCCCATCAAAAATGTATAATGTTTGTCAAATCGCATGACACATGATCCTATTTCCTAACAATACACGTGATATTCATTCCGACTCCGAATCTGATGGATTAATAGACCGGAAATTGTGGAGTTGATAACAAATTTTCCACAGATAAGCTCATCACACACTTTCTGCTGGTGGGTGTGACGGACAGACGGAGGGACGCAGCTCCTACTATAGTATAAATTACTGTCTCTAGCTCAAACCTTGTCAGTACTAATCTAATGCAGCAAGCAGCGTCTTGTATCAAAATAAACCTTTTTGATGGCTCTCATTCAAGGTAACAGTTCGCAAGTAAATTTCGAAATTGTTTTTTTCAACAGACACCCATGCTAATAATGAATTGTAGATGGTCTGATGGTAGTGCATACTGAATTGAAGGTTGTCTGGTCCTGTTAAATTTCTGGTGGTCTGGAGGTATTTCGTGTTGAATCGATAATGGTCTAACGGTACTTGAAACAAAATTGCAGTTGGTCTGGTAGCGCTTCACCTAATCGTACAGTTGTTTTCGAGTATCTGTGATACGATTACAAGTATTTTTTATCGTTTGTCTGGCTTATAAGAGCTATAAATTTAGCGGCTGCTCGATAGCACACCGTTAATTTTCAAATGAGAACAATGGTCCATGAACAGGAACTGACATCTTCATTGTAAGTAACAGGCTGAATTGAGCCGAGGCTCCTTTCTGGTGCGCTTCATTTAAGCGACATCGCTGGTGCCAGTGAAAACTACGTCTCTCTCACTGGACCTGCCACTCGCACTAATTGGACACCGCTTTATTTAAATTATGCGCTCGTACATGACTCTTCCAGTGATTTATGTTCCTTGCCATTCATTAATGAAACCCTCGAGTGAATGTCAATTATATTGCTGGACTTATACTTCCTACGTAGTTGGTGAGTCTCCCAATAATATCAAATTTGTTTTCGATCATGTATGGAATTCAAGGTTGTTAAAATAATTGAAAGAGCTACACCACTCGTCTCAATTGTGTGTTCTTACTTGCTTGGGATTTTGGTTTTATTCCGTAGCAGTTAAATACGTATGAAATTAGGAGTAAAAAATTCATGGAATTTCTTGGTTTTGAGGTCCAGCGTTCCAGATGCTGCATTTCAGTACGGTGCTAAAATATTTTTTCGTAAAGCTGATTGGCTGTTGTACAAAAAATAACTGAATCCGCCACAAAATGCATCGCCTGGCAAAAAAAGGCGTATGGAAAACATCGGATAACGAAACCAAGTAAAATAATGTACGCAAACTCGCATCACCTTACTTAAAACTTATTACCTTTATTTCATGCAGTTAACTTTGTGCAAGACAACTCAGTGAGGTTACTAGCATGCAGTTAAAACTGTCGATTCAGAATTATTTTTACCTGCTGATACTTCAACCTAAGTACCTAACATAACTAAAACATCTCACTCCTTAACGTAAGGTCTGGTAACTTTTACTAAATTGATACATGTTTACCATTCAGTTAAACTTGGTTCTTCCCATCCAGACACACTCTTACGAGGGATTCTTTGTTTATTTACGTCTTACACGACACAGCCACGCCTGTTTGCTTCCCCAAAATTAATTTAGATTGCAGATTTTTCTCATTATATATGAACAACGCCCTCATTCGCTATTGCCTTCCATCATTATTTTTTATTATTATGATCAACATCATATTTAAAATTTCTTCTCCGCTTACCGCACCGGTAACAAGCAATCATCATCAGAAAAACCACAATATAAATTCATGAGGCTCAACAAGCATAAAACAATCCGCTGTCTTGGTTACCACATTTTGTTACACTGGTAACAGGATGCGAAAGTACGACCAATAGGTAAAATTAAAATAAACTATCAGAGATAAAGAGTCTCGTAAAGGGAGTTGGTTGCATGCTGCGCTGGCCTTCTGACAAGAGAGACGAAGAGATAAATAATGATTATAACAATAAGCAATGAGTCATAAATCCAAATGGACTCCGACAACACATGCTGCTCACTATGTTGTGGTTATGTGGGCTTACTTTCTTTATTTTTATAGTTACTTTTTTATCACTTGAGTTCACTCGTATTTCTTTTTGGTCTTTATTTTTTCTGTTTCAAAACTTTTTTTTTTGCCATTGGAGGTGGAGTGTTCTGTTTGTTGTGGGCCAGTTAAACCTAAATTATACAGTGTAATTAACGCTATGATAAAATTCCACTTAAATCCGTTTATCAAAACCTAACAGACCTTACACCAACTAGCGGGACATTAGGGAGGCGTAAACTACGTGAGTTCTTACACCACCGAGTGGCGACAATTCTGAATGAACAGTCATCACTTTTTGGCTCCTACATGAAGTCAACTCTACGGATTTAACTCCTAATATTTCAATTACTCTAACATTAGCCAACTTGTGAAACCTTTAAAAAAAATTTTTTTGACAATACTACATTTTACAGAGAGCAGGAATATATTTGACGACTTATTAAAACTACACGCTTGTGATTATGGATCTTTTTCAAGGTGTTATTCCCTAAGAGACTATCAATTCTCAACTTGTTCATAGTCACACTGCTATGAACAGAGCTCCCCGGGAAGCAAACTGTAGTCCGTTGGGTCGCTTAATGTTATTCTGATATCGCCAATACAAGAAATTCGTAAAATTAAAGAATTTTTATCCATGTTTGTATGGTACATTTTGAAGAACATGTTTTGTTGGGAGGATATGAAAAGACCCGTTTTTCACGAGCAATTTCAGTGAGGTATTCGGTTTACGGCTCACGAAACATAAATAAATATCAGGGGAATTTTGTCGGGTGTTGCTGAAACTCTGCATCTACGCCAGCCGTACTGAATTAGACGGCTAAATTTTGCTGCGTTCTATATTAAAGAACTAATCACACGGGAAGAATTATCCTGCCACCTGAGAGTAGCAGCGTGTCGTAAGCAATGGAACAGAGCTTTTAAACTGTTTTCCCTAGATAATAGTCTACATAGGCAGTCAATAATGACAGGATTCTTTATTTCCATTGAATTATTTTTCAGATGTAGATGTCAAAAAATATATCGATCTTAATAGAAAATGTGAAGAGATTTTTTTTGCGCTGCGTGGTTGTCAAAAAATATCGACATTTTAAAGTAGCTATGACCTATTTCACAGACAGGGTAGGGAAATAAAGCATATTATTGGGGAGAAGAAGTGTTCATTTTGCATTTTTGTATTCATTTGCTATACCTATGATTCAAAATGCCCGCCACTAGAGTTCTCAGTCATTTAACATTTTCCGCTGTGCGTTCAGAAACTTTTCTTAAAAAATCTTCCTTTATTTATGTTTCTCACGAATAAATGGGATTACCACTTTGGAACTTCCTCTCAATCGCTGTTTTTTTAGGTTTGAATCGGTATTCTAAGAAGAATATCCTCTGACTCCCAACGATGGATACAATTTTCGTCATTTCTTTGATTAAGAACTTGAGTCGCTGAAGAATCAGTTGTGATATGCTTGCTGATTAAAATAATGTTCTCTTCTGCACCCTTGAAGTTTATGCTAATTTGAAGGGTATACGTAAGAAAACATTGAATTCTGTATTTTCGGGTGTTCTATGTTATAGTCTCCTGTTTCATATATTTAAAATTTTATTGGAATGAAAAGGTATGCGTTTTTATCAACCACCCTGTATTTGAGCACTGGTAAAAACTGGTATCACAGATACGGTCGTTAATCATTATGAGCGTGACGAGAGACGGAAGAAGCGGACCCAAAGCAAATATATAAATAAATAAACATACTAAGGATATTATTAGGTTAGATGGCAAATTTAGAATTCTATCATGTTGGAGTTTTTAGCCCCTTGTTAAATAATGCTAACATATACATTTAATTCATTTGACTGCATTTTCATCAAGTAGCGAAAAGTTTCAATTGCTCAATGCGCCTGCATTTGTAGTTGACTAAGGTGAATACTTGTTTTCATCATTGGTATGGAATCTCTGCAGGAGAATACAACTACGTATTATAACTATGGGAATTAGCATTCCCTGGGGAAAATGTAAGGTGCTAAGCTGAAGGTTAGATAGAACATTCTTTATCTATGAAATAGACCAAGTTTTCTGGATTTGTTACGGAACATCTATTTTTGGTTCAGTGCTGTTCTGTTAGAGAGTCTTAAACTAACTTATCAAAGCTTCTCAGAAATTCGTTGTTGCTCGAAATTTAAATTAGCATTCAGTTGTCGAACGTCACTATCGCTATTTCAACTATTGAAACAGTAATTTTTAATTTTCGAAAAGTGACCATTACTAATCCCGATTCTGAATGAACAGTTGGCAAAAAAATTTTTGACCTAGATGATATACATTGAAAATAATAGACAGAATAGATGACTCCTTTGCTAGAATGGAACAGAGCAAGGCTACAATAACGAGCAGCAGGGAGCATTCTATGGTTCGTTACCTCTCGAGCAGATACAACTATTGCATCTATAGGAACTGGTGCTTTCTGGGGGAAAATGTGAGGGCCCGAGCGGAAAGTTAGGCAAGCCTTCTTTCTTCTTAAAACAAAATAGTTTTTAAAGGCTATCTTTTTCAGTTCTCAGCTTGCCTGTTTTTAGCTCACAATTTTTACTTCAAATTTTACCCTTTGTTTCATAAAATTCATTCAAGCTTGACGTTTCTATGCACATTGCGTGTGGGGGACGCACCTAGTGTATAGATTCCTCGTTCTACACTGAATGGCGTACTCCTCCTTCTTTTTTTGGGAAGACAATTGTTGTCAATAGTGAATAGATGGTGTCAATAGTGAATAGATGGTGTCAATAGTGAATAGATGGTGTCAATGGTGAATAGATGGTGTCAATAGTGAATAGATGGTGTCAATAGTGAATGGTAACTTAAATTTTAAGCTAATGGTTCCATTCAAGAAAAAGGAATGTTCTGAAATCATGCAATCGTCATAATCATCAAATATTAGATTTTTACCGATGCAACATTTATACCGTGGTCTTTCCTATATTGTAGTTCATTATGCTTTATTTCAAATATTCAAGCGAAGCACCGAGCGTCCAGTTGTCACATTTGTTTCAAGAGAAACATGTGTTGCTAAGTGCTCGAAAATTCTGGTAAATCAAATGCTACGTCTCATGTATCTGAAATGACAATGCAATTATTTAAGAGCAAGACATTAGTGCCAATTATGCTAATCAGTGCAATCGAAATTATTCAGTGGGCTTCCAGTTGAGTGAATTACTAGGCGTCGCAAAGTATTGCAGAGCGCTAAATTAAACTGTGCTCGTGCTTCTTTAAATGACAGTACAATGTATTTAAATATAAATTCTTCGAGTGCAAATGTTAAATCCACTCAATAAAAGTCGAAGCAGGCTTCGGGGAGTTAAGCAGCTATCTAAAAACCGTGCGTAAAGCTAGTTTATATTAATTTTGAAATTTTCTGACCGCCAGTCTTAAATCCTCTAAACAATCGTGAGACCAACTACTGCAGGTTAAAAGAGAAATATCTTCTACAGGGTAGCGCAAAAGTCACTATTTTGGACATTCTTCAAATCCGTATCATCGATACAGGAAACAATTTGAAATTTTTTTTTTCATTTCATATGTAATGCATCATTAAAGCTGAATTAGTTGTATAATAAATGTTAAAAACGGCGAAGTGACTTTGGCGCCATACGTTATAACTATATAGATCGATCCAACTCTCGTAATGTTCTTGGGTAGGGACTGGCAGTTATCTTCGATTAAGGTTTTGTGGTCTAATTTTAATTGCATTGCTTGCCACTGCTCGTCCATCACACATGATCGATGGAAGGCAGAATAAGTTATAACAAATTTCCCCCTCAGGGGGATACAACTATTGTATCTATGGGAATTAGCGCTCCCAGGGGGACTATATAAGGGCCTGAGCTAAAGGTTAGGTAGGCTTTATTTTTGTTGAGATAGAATAGGTTTTTAGTTTGTTACGGGCCATCTTTTTTCGGTTCACTGCTGTCCTGTTTTTCAGCACCTCCTACTTTCTACAACTTTGATCTTGTTTCATGAACTTTTTTCTCATCTTACTGTTTCTATGCCCTTTCTGCATAGATTCCACGTTCCCTAAACTCCATACTAAATGGTGGCTTCTTCTTTCCTCTCTTTGGATCGCCTTTTTTGTGGATAGGGAGGCTTAAACTAATTAATAATCTAATCTAATCTATAACAAATTTCCAGAGAATGTTTCCTTCAAGTATAGGACGACATTTTGCGAATTGTTTCTTGGTACACAATCAAATTTAACTCTCGTACATTAATAGTCCTGAAATTGAGCTGCAGGCTGTCGAGTGACAATTTTTTTGTTTCAGATTTTTTTTCATTAGCTCCATGCTTATCAAATTTCTGACGATCAAACTTTTAAAATTGAAACATTTCACCGACAGCAGTTTCAGTTCCTGAAAAAGTTCAGTTCCACCGACATTTAGTTTGTGCTGCGGCTTGTGTACGTAGAAACTTCAATATTGTCCTTGTAATCCTCTATTCAATAACACACAACTGTTGCTTGCTTGGTGCATCTTTCTGATCCGTTTCAAGCTTGGTCTTTTTCTCTGGTCCGTCCCTCTGTCATGCTCTTAAGGTTACTTAATGACCATATTTGGGATAAGAGTCTCACCATTACAGAAGTGCAAGAAAATTTTAATCGCCGGTACTATCAGGATGGCTATATTTGTTTATCATCCACATCTGAAAGATTTATTTATGGAAAATATCGAATCCCGTCATTTTTGACGAGCCGCGTACACTATTTACCATGCTATACCATGGTTAATAACAGGGCAAAGTTGCTACAGTTTTCATGTCGGGCTAGATGCTGGTGTTCTACCGTGGCAACATCTCCCGTAAACACACAAGAAAATCGCTATTTTCCAGGGGTGGAAATTGAGATCTGGTCGAGGTAATCGTCACCTTTCTACCGCATTCGTTATTTCCTGCGTCATTGCGTGGGCCTCAACTTCAGCTGATGATTGTAATAAGTCTCGTGAAGCTCAATTATGTTTAGAAGTTCCCTCGAACTTTAGATTGCCTCGGTCACCTTTCACTGTCAAGATTAACTTCTCCAAAAATGTTGTACTCGGAGATTGTTTCAATATCGCAGCTTTTGCCTTGAAACTTCACTGCCGTTCATTTCCATAATGAGTTTTGCGCTCCGGAGGTCGATCTGCGAAATGGCAAATTGATCGCGACTGCCGCAAGTTCGGGTCAAAGGAAGTATCAAATGAGATCTGCATTGAAATGATTTCTCGAGACTTCACTTTGGCAGGTCTCGAAAAGCTTTGAAGTCGCTGTTTCTACGGCGAATAAATTTCATTGGTCTTTGGACTATTCCTTTTTGTATTGTTTCACTTGTTTTGAGAGGGATATTGATGTCTAAAGGCATATTCATAGACTTTTATTGGGCATTGGAGCAGTTTGCCGCTGTGATCGAGGTCATTGGCGATCATTTTGTTGCTCTTTTTATGAATTTTGGATGATCGGTAGCGTAGCTTGATTTAGTTTGAATAGAAAAAGTGCATGAGAGGCTTTCATTAAAATTTTGCATGCATGAAACAATAGCCGAGCTAGGCCTGAACAAAATCTTTGCGTAATGAGGGCCCGAGATGATCGCAGCAAGCTCAATTGAAAAGACTTTAATAAAGAATATCCAGATCAGCGATCATAGAATGTTTACAACCCTCGAACTGGATGTTGTATGCCTCCTAGATACTGTGTGTATTAAAGTGTACTTTTTGGGTGCTTGCATTATTCCCGCTGGAAAATTGGTTCATTGAAAGAGGCCCCAAAAGATGGAGCGGTTGAGTGAGGAGGCTGAAAAGGTTGTCCTTCAGAGCTTCATTGGGGTTAGCCGACCTTCGGAAACGTGCAGGAGTCTTGAGATGCGCTCAGGAAATTAATTGACGGTGCATAGCCCCGACAGTGTACATAGGGTACACACAGCGTTCCTCAGTGGCTCAATCTCAGTTAAATTAGGAACATTTATTAAACATTATGCGGCGGGTTTTGCTTTGCAGTTAGATAGCTCTTGATAGCATGTCATTACCCATCTTTCCACACGTTTACATTCTATTTTTGTTTATGTTTACGCTTTATTTGAATATTCTAGCGCCACTTGAGCCTCATCTCCAGATTCTTACTTGGCTTATTTTGGAGAAAAACCTTAACTGAACGAGAAAGGTGGTTGAAACTTGAATAAATTATAATAATCTAATCCTCCTCACGGGGGATACATCAATTTCATTAATGAGAATTACCGCTCCTTGGGAAATGATGCAAGTCTCAACCTAAAGGTTAAGTGGGCCTTCCTTCAATTGAATCAATCTTTTACTTCTATACAGACCGTCTTTTATTCGGTTCACTGTTGCGTTTTACAGCACCGTTTTACAGTTTCATTTTTAACTCATAATCTTGTTTCATAAACATCCATCAATCTTACTGTTTCCATGCACGAGGCTTTTCCTCACACGCTGTGAACAGAAACAGCAAAATTAATACGTTTCCAGCGATAGGTTAAACTGAAGTTCAGTTATCAATTCAAATTTTAAGTCATTTGTAGTGAGCAATTTTAGAAATAGCTAACATTAACTGGACCGTGCCTTCATTTATCTTTCATTTATTATTTATAAAAATGATAGTAGTGACTGCAGTTCGGTCATCAGCACTATGAAAATCTCCGTAGTGACCACCGGTGGGTCCCATCGCAGGAAACATGTTGAAAGAAGATAATGCAACAAGACTGGAGCAAGATTAAAACGTTGACTGCTATGATGCGATTGTTACTGTTTTAGTTAGGCTGTAAGTAGCAAAATTGGGAGATCGACTACACTACAGGAATATATTTCCATTTCTTAAGAAATATTGCATCTATAATTGCAGGATGACATTTTAACTCGTAAGATAGCCTTTATTTTTTGAGAAGGTTGTGAAATGAAAGAAAGTTTCTTATACCGCTACGTGGTTGAACAATTCACCTAGTGTTACACATATGTCCAAATGCGCAGTGAAAGTATTGGAATAACACTCTTGCTGAGGCTAGAAAAGATTAAAACAACTCATCTGATTTAAAGATAATCTATCCGACATCAATCTCCGATAACCTATGCAGATATTCTTGCTCTTAGATTTTAGGTCGTCCTCCAAGCAGTGGCGGGTGGGCAGTAATCTTAGACACTGTAATTCGGGTACAGCGGATAAACCAATCCTAAAATGAGGATATTCTGGGCAGAGATTTCCTATTTTCGATATCTTAATTCTCGCTTCGCTCTAAAGAAAGATCATCTCATTCAAAAGCGTCGGCTGACAGCCATGTTTGGCTCAGGAATATTTTTGCCCCGTCACAAGTGGCCCAGGCTGATGAGTCTCGAGGTCTGCATCCCAGACAGCGGAAATGATGTGGCATGCGATAAAATTGAAGATGAGAACTGGTTTAATGATGTGAAGTTCAGCCCTCTCAGGAGGATAGAACTATTGTACTGCATATAAGGGAATTATCCCTCCTATGGGGAATATGTGAGGACCCGAGCTAGAGGTTAGGTAGGCTTTCCTTGGGCTGAAACAGAATAGGTTTTTTGTTTTGTTACGGACCATCTTTTTTCGGTTGACTGCTGGCCTGCTTTTCAGCACTTATTACTTTCTTCTTCAACTTTTATCTTGTTTCATGAACTTCTTTCTCAACTTTGTGTTTTTGTTCACCTTGAGCATGAATTGCGCTTTCCCTTAACTTTATACAAAATGGTACTTTCCTCTTTTGGCACGTCTTTCTTGCGGTTAGGAAGGTTAAACTAACATCTAATCTAATCAAATCTGTGAAGTTCAGTTGTTTGATTCATGGGTTTCCCGTTAAATAAGCCTCGAGAAATAAATTACTGCACGGAAACAATAACACTTTGAGTTTGGGTTGAATTCGTTTTTAAAATGGTCCTCCTAAACTGAAACAATTTGCATTCACGAGTTCGATTTTCATTCCAATAACTACGTTCGTTCTATTATTATTATTATATTCCTGGTTCGGTACCTCTGGCAGACTGATAATAAATAGCTTTTAATCCCGCCACTTGATACTAAACTCAAAATGGTGGGTCAGCGTTTTGAAATGGTAATCTTAGTTTAAGTATCTTGTGCTCAAGCTATCCAGCGGTTACGTGAGCACGTGTAATGTGTATAAATGCCACTTGCTCTTCACCTCTCTTGTAATCTATCAAAGTGAACCAATCTAATACTCCCGAAATTAATACTTGTGCTTTCATGAATTTTAATTCACTGAAGTAGCTAAAATTCGGCAGAAGTGTTCGTTGATGCCAACTTTTTGAAATACGAGCTACTTTTCGTGCACCATATGCTTTCAAAAAAACTACTTTCTATCATCAACTCATCACAATTCATTTTCTAACTCTTCAGCCTTACGAAATTGTTCAATTTCTTCACGTGTGAGTCGTTCAGGAATGCACCTAGCATTTTTGCACTAAAACACAGCAATTCATTAAAATCTATGTTCTGTCTACTTATAAAATGCAACGTTTTGACGTATCAAACATCATCCTCAGGCTGGAAAAAAATAGTACAGAATAATTGTCAGTCGCATTGAAAAAAACACAAAAACTAACACCTAAGTACTCGTAATATAGACTGGATATGTAAATCACAAAAGATTTTATTTTTTATTTTATTTTTTATTTTATTTCTTTTAATATATTGATTTTATTTTTTTTCCAGCCTGATGATGATGTTTGATACGTCGAAACGCTACATTTTATAACTAGACAGAAATATAGATTTTAATGAATTGCTGTGTTTTAGTGCAAAAATGCTGGGAGCATTCCTGAACCGACTTACACGTAAAAAAATTTAACAACTTATCACAACTTAATTTTCGCGAGCTGGAATTTAGGTAGGTCTTACTTATGTTGCAACAAAAAATTTTTTTGTCTTCTTACAGACCATGGAATTCTCCCCCGTTCACTACTGTCCTGTTTTTCAACACCTGTTGCTTCCATTTTTAACTTTTATCTTACTTCGAAAACTTTATTTATAACATGCTGTTATAAATAGGAGCTCTAGCGTAGGAGTATTCCTTATGCCTAGATTCCCCGCTCTTTAACTCTATACTGAACGATGCCTTCATTCTTGCAGTTTTTGACAAAAAAAAATTTTGGTTTGGGAGGCCCAAACTAACCTAGTCGAATCTAATCTTATAGCTTATAACTCCTCACTAAAACTGACATTCATCCTTCCTCTCTTTAAAACACTTTTGTCGTGGCCGAACTGACATAATCTAATCTGACAGCGCAATTAACGTATTACCTATCTTAACATGAGCGTTGCGCTAAATTATGCCACATCGCTGTCTAACTGGAACGCCCGTGAAGACAAGTCTGCTCAAATTGAGGTATTACCCCTGAAATGATGCCTGCTACTGCGGTATTGTCTGCCAGAATGCGCTAGCCTCATTGGCTGCGGCCGCTGAACGGAATTACCATACTGTGGAGAGCGAATTTCTCTCCGGGCTTGCGCGCGAATATATTAACGCGGTAGTTTGCCGCAAAATGTCAAGTTTCATCACACTTCAAATTTCGCGTGTGGAATTATTAGGCGCTCCAGTTCTTGCCTGCAGAGAAGGGATAGGGTGTTTATCAGTAGAAATATTTAGAAACCATGCGCAGGATTCTAACATGTGTTATTGAGCATGTTTCTTATTCATTTCGATGTTTCCAAATTAAAAAAATACAGCGCCCTAAGTTTTTTTGGAAAGATATGGGTTAATTTTTTTTTTGACTGGTGCGTACTGAAGGCACAGTACATTATATGTTTTATCTTTCCTGAAATTCTGCTATAAACTCATGATATGAGTGCTGAAGGCCTCGTAACAGATGCTAGCTCAAAATCAATCCACTACATTTTAAGTTCCAAACAAATTAAACAAAAATAACCGTAAATGCTCATATCATTGATTTTGTGTTCCAATTAGAAATAATTTTTCTCTAATTACCCAGGCTGGCTGCAGGGAAACTGATGGGGAGCTACACCAGTCGACTTCAAGGGTACGTAGACCTGACATCTTTTTGTTTTGGTGGACTGAGTTAACGCTAGTCAATGCTCAGGATGACACTCGAAAAACTAGCTTCAAGTAAAAACTCATTGTACTAAAATTCGTCGATGCAGTTATTCCGTAACATAGATACGTGTCAAAAGACTACTATTTCGTCATCTTGTGTACTTTTAAGTTCAGAGGTGATACAGGGAGGCCCAAAAGTCACTTTACCATGTTAAACATTAAATCCTATTTGTGTCATCAGTTCAAAGTTTTATTATGGTTAGTCTGCACAACAGGAAACGGAGTGGTCATAATTGGACTTCTTCTTTGAGACTGAGTCACCATTATATTGAATATAGTAAAGAAACTTTTGGGTCATTCTTTACAAACTATATAGTAAGATTCTACTTTCTGAAGCCGTAATTGGCGTCATTGGGACGTCCAGAACTCCAGCGGTCGCGCAAAGACACTTGGGTACATATGTGCATGTTATTTAACTTCCATTATGTTGACATATATTTTAGTCGTTTGTTTCGGAGCCATCCACTGCAAAATATTTTCAACATCGCAGGTAAGATAAATTTATTCAAAATATTATAACCTCCTATGGTTGCACATAGAGACTTGGGTACACATTTCTGTGTATTATAAAACTGTCGATATATTGAAGAGTTTTCATGTTCTTGTATCGGAGCCATTCACTTCAAAATACCTTCAATATCGCAGGTAAGATGCGTTCACTCTAAACCTTCCACCTGAACTCTAGGAAATATTTCCTGATGCTACTTTCTGTGACCGCCTTATGCGGATGAGCGCATTTCGAATCCTTCAGATGCGCCATTAACATTCCTCCAGAGGGTCAGGTTGGAATGAAATGGTCAGAATAAGCGTTTAATGAGATTAGCTCGGGCTCGGCGAAAAGGTCCCGCCTATAGAGAGGGTATGCAGACCTGACGGCATCGCGTGCGGGGGTCGCGATACAAACAAGCTTTAGAGCTGCAGAATAATCCACGAGGACAGTATAAAAATAACAGAATAGGGCTTTCGTTCTGAGATGCTTTATGTATAACACTTTGAATTATGGCCTAATATTTTGAAATTTGAACGAATAATTTTGACCAGCAGAGTTCGAGTGAAAGCTTCAAAGGAACTCGTTCGCTGTAGAAAAGCTCTTGTTTGCGGAGGAGCTTGAATTTGAGTAAACCACAGCATTACTTCAGCAGCAGAAGGTAAATTTCATGCGCCGCTGCACATCCAGGAACTAATCTCAAATGTTCGGTCTACACAGTAAACCTCAGCGCCGGATTTATTCATGTAGACTCCGCGTCACTTGATTAAGCTTTGACAATCATTCCTGTCTCAACATGGATTGGTATTACCAATTAGATCTGGCGACAACAACACGCTGCAGTTGCTGGAGACGCTCGCGACTGCATCTCGGCACTAAAATACATTGTAGCATTGACTTTGTGCTCTGCTTTACCACGCCAGCTTCGCTTTATACTCTGAATCACGACTGCCACTCGGCATCAAACTGCCGCACAGCGTTAACTTTGTGCTTTGCTTTACCCCTCTGGCATCTCGTTATACTCTCGGTATGACGCGTAGTGTTGCACGGGAACTGTGCTTTGTTCATTGATTGTTATCTTTCTAGAGCTCCATCTTGGAACCTTACTGTATAAAGTATCACTTTTTTACTCTTTACCTTACTCTCTAAATAAATAATTGTCTGTTGGTGGCCTAGTGGTTGAGGACGTTCGCCTTTCATGTTAAATGATCGAAAGTTTGAGACCTCCCAGAGGGAGCCCAGGGTTTCTTCCTATCGGAAAAATAAATAAAGTTGGTTAAAATTCCCCACTTGATCCGACCGCTATTACGTCTTGGCATAAATTATGAAGCAATTGAAATTCTCTTGTATGATGAGATATTCATCTACTTCATTGGAACAAAATTTCTCTACATCGAAGAAACATGACTTCTATTAAATAATAAACTGGTATTTCTGCAATTTTTCGGGGCCTGAGAGCACCAGTTTTACTTCAGCAATTTTCATTCTTCCTGTCGCAGTCTAGTGCAATTTTCTGTACTAAAATCCTTATTAACGGTGCTGTCGTTGGTGCACAGCATCAAGAACAATAACAGCACATTTAGAGCGCTAAGTTAACTGCGATTTTGCCTGTTAATAAGACGTCGTCAGGCTGAGGAAGTTGGGAGGGATCATTTCCAATGAGCCCGTTTTACCTCGCTCATACTTACGTATTATGTACTCGTACGTCCGTCAGTTCTATTCATTTGAATTCAAAACAGGATATTTGGGAAAATGATAAGAAAACTTCACAGTAAGTCTATTAGCTCCGAGGGACTTTATACCTAGAATGAACAAAATGAAATTTCTATGTGGCGATTTCATTATGTGTAATGTTTATTGTGATGCGAAAGCTACGAAAAATACATCCATCATTGAGGCTAGACGCGTAGAAATTTGAAATTTATGTATGTCTTGGAACAAGAGAGACAAGTCGTGTTGCGAATCTTTGATGTAAGCATCTTTACAGTTTCAAGGACTTAGCCTCCCGATTTAGACTGGTTTACCCAGTGATATTTTATTTGTAACCAATTGTTCTGAAAATTGTGCAGTGAATATCATTTTTAAAAGAAATACATACATACTCCTGTGACTTTTTTTTGTCTTAGTTTTTAGAAAAGGGGAAATAATATTTTTTTATATATTTTTCTTGGACAATTCAAAAGAATAGAAGTCTATGAGTTTTATTAATAGAAAAAAACATGCACAGTTTTGGAATCCTTGTAACATTTCTAAAAAATCAATGTGGGAGTTTTTCTAGTTTTTTATGATTTTTTATCAATAAAAACAAGTAATAAAAAATCTTTTTATCACTCTGAACTGTGATAAAAAAATAGGAATAACTGGAAAAACTGCAACATTGGTTTGTTAGAAATGTTTAAAAGATTCCAAAATTGTTTTTGTTTTTTTTTTTAGCACGAAAACTCATTGACTACTATTCTTTTGAAATGTCAAAAAAGAAATGAATGAAAAAATAATATTTTCAATTTTCTGAAATACTAAGGACAAAATCGAGAAATTTGTAGAAGCAAATATGTTTTTTTTTAATTAAATAAACTAGACAAATTTCAGAACAATCGGTCCACAAATAAAAAATCGCTGGGTTGACCCGCTTAGTTAAATATATAGCTATTCGTTGCAGTAACAAGGCTAATACAAAAGCAAATGGATGACCTTGAATTATTGACAGTGCCCCAATGTTGTTGAAAATATCTCTTGCCTACGACAAAATATTTGGCATCATAATTCTTAATTGAGTGCACTATTCGTTTGATAGCCGCACTAAAATAATTCTACGGACAAGGCTCACAAAACTGACCGTAAATGTTAAATGCAGGAATGAACTCGAATAGAATTAATACAACGCACTGAAATTTCCTTGGCGAGTCAAAAACAGGCGAGTTGCATCAGTCTTTGAATGAACTTCAGTTGCGGAGTCGTTTATCTGTAAAATTTTGAATAACTTCTACCAACTTTGACATGTTCGTCGTTCACAAGACTCCGAGTCATAAATAAATGTAGTGAATGTAAACGTTATATATTGTGTAGTTTGAAACTGTAACGAAACAGTTTTCACAAATGTTTACATCTAAAATTATATTTTATAATGAATTAAGCCAAATTAGAAGTTGCAACTCCAAAGATATTATTTTAATTCAAGCAAAAACATGTTCCAAACTTAAAAAAATTGTCTCAATGATGTTGTTGAATACTTAGTGCGGTAATACTTATGGTGTTTTACTGTGCATTGAATAAATCATGAGAAAAGTTTTTGGCACTGTTTTTATTTTATTGAACTGGTGTCTGACGGTTATGCTTGGTGGGGACTTATAGTGACAGCCAGCATAACTGAAGGTTTCTTAAGAGGAGAGTTAATTAATCAGTGCTGCCACCACTTAACACGTTGACTGCGATACGACCCACCGGTGGGTCGTGCTTAGGTTTTTCCTGCTGCAAAACGACCCATCGATGGGTCGTTAGAAAAATTCTAACTTTTTTAAAATTAATAGTATTTAATGGACCCAGCTAGTTAATGTTTGGTATTTTTAAACTTGCTAATCACTTTTGAGTTAATTAAATTGAGTTGAATATTGAACTAAGTTTAACCCATCGCAATCAATGTGTTAAGGGTATAAAGTGGCAGTTTGAAGTAATTTGAGTCTTAGGGCAAAATATGGGGATAACTAGCAACGCTTAGGGTAATCATTACTGCCCCGTAGCCGTATTTTATGACAGTATAATCACTTGAATACAATTTCCCGTTAACTCAGAATTTGTTTCTGCAACAAAGCTCGTAAATTCCGCAACACATTTTCGCATTTTCTGATCAACTTAAAACCGTCTTTTTATGACAATGTCATTTCCTTGATGCTGGGTCAAAGTTCAAACTTAGTTTTCAAAATGAAATTTGAAAATACCTTTTCTTGACTCCGAAAAATATTTTGTCCTTCAATGAACTACACGAGACTTAGTGAAAATTTTCATTTGAAATGAGCAAGGAAACTATAAGCATAAGACAGTTCATCCATGTCCCGGTAATTGTAGTGGTATTCCTGATTGATGATAGCTTCTTGGCCAAATTTTTTCCTTGGTGTTGTAGTTTTGGTATATAAAGAGTAAAATCCAGTTTATTAATTGTTAGTAATGATAAAGCTCGAAATATTTATTCCCCCAAGTTCGGAGCACGCAGTTATGTCGTCTCACCGTGACAGCTGGCATCAAAACTTCTGCTGATTTGGCTACTGGGCGAGGTGTCTCGCTCATTAAAATCTTTAAGTTTTATATTTGTTCACAATATTCAGCACTCAATTTCTGATACCGTGCAAAGCGCGCACTTTATTAACAAAAATGCATAAATTTTTTTCAAAAATAGCTTAAACATGAGTATTTAGCGAGTAAAATAACAGCACGTAGCGAAGCCTCGTTGATAGAAGAACTTTCGTTACCGGCTGTACAACTAAGTAGACGCGAACTGTCAGAATATGCGAACTTAACACGTCCACCGCGTTTCTGCGTTGTTAGCATTTGGTTTAGTTAAATCGTAAGTAGCAGACTTGGGGCGGACTACTGCTCGAATACATTATATTCTGTCAAAAAATATGAAAAATAAAATTGCACTATAACATTTCACATCGTATAAGAACAGTTATTTTTAGAAGGTTGCGAAACAAATAAAATGTCATTCAGCAATTCCGGTACGCGAATGAGCAATTTACGCATGGGTACACATATGACCCAATACACGAGGAACGTGTTAAAAGCATCGCGTGTCGATGGCGTTTTGCGGACACGTGTAGGTGTTCGCAGACTCGCTGGATTCGGAGAAGGGAATTTTTCTAAAGCCAGCAACAAGCTCCGTGAATTGAGCCCCAACTGCAATATCTGCGAACCGCACTCCAATCTCTAGGTCAATGGCATCTGCAATTCCATCGCTTGCTCCCTTTTCCCGAGAATTTTATTTTCAGTTGTGGGGATTGCCGGCATTCCCAGACGAGCTAGGCTTTGCCACCAAAAGAATAGGCATTTCGTATTAAGATGAAAGCTATTCAAGTTATGCGAGTGTTTTCAGGGGCGGTTGCTTTGGGGTTCAAGTGTACATGCTGTCCTCGGCTTCGTAAAATGCTTACTCAAAATGTCTGCTTTGAGGATTGCAGCGAGAGATCGCTGGCTGAGCGTCCTTGACAAAACCGCGTCTAAACTCTGAATGATCTTATTATTCGAAATGAATATGGTTCACATGTTTCTTTCCTTCATGCCATGTTACGACGTCATGAACTTGCACCGTTTCTAGCCCTGTAGCTGAATGGTGAATTAAAAACTTTTCACGATATTTGTCATCTTTTCGTTTCATGAATATTTATCAATCTTAATGTTTATATGCTCAAGGTGTGTGGACATACTTCGTGCTTGAATTCCTTGCTCCCTTAATTTCACACAAAATGGTGCTTCTTTTTTTTATCCCTTGGAACACTTTTGTTGTGGTTTGGGAGGCTTACACGAACTCAGAATATATATTTTTATTGGTCGAGAAGAGGATTATTGCTGACGATATCACAGTTCATTTAGGTCCATCACTTTGGCTACGTTATGGTACCTGAGCGTATGCAAAACTTGTAAAATCGAGGCCATTTACTCTATGGCAATCATATCCCCACTAGGTCAGAGGGAGAGAAACATACGCAGGCTACCCTGCCAGTAAAAATTGCTGCGGTTTCACTGGTACATGGTAACATATTTTTTTAAAATACCTCGTCATATTATTGAAGCCAGCTTAAATCATTTTATTGGCTTCATGCATTCATCGCTCGTTAAAAATTAAAAACTTCTTGATGGCAGAGCTGCAAGCCAAATAATCTGTTGCAGCTGCTAAGCGGGTGTGGACGTGAGCCTCAGTAATACTCTACGCTCTTGCATGAGTAAGTGGCGTGAAAACTGGCCTGTAGGTTGCTAGGGAGCCCTAACTTCTGCGCTAAGCGTGCTCAGTTAGACGACTACGTTGAGCCGACCGCTGTAGTCATAGCAGTGATGGCTCTCAAAAGAGTAGGACGGACAAAATGCAGCGCTTATATTGCGATTTTCGTCGTCAAAATGTGTGAAATGGCTTTAAAGTACGCGTTCCAAGAGTACTGTTATATTGGTAGTTTTGTGCGTGAACTTTCAATTTTTGAAATGCTTGAAGTGAACGTGAAGTAAAAACGCATTTTAATTACTCGAAAATTTGTTCGCCTATAGGTTGAAAAAGATAACTCTTTCTGTCTCAACCCTACCAGCAAAGGTGCACATTAAAATTTGTTGCTTATAGTACTGGTATTTCTTGCAAATCACTTTCGTTCGTAGATTAAGTATCTGTCACTCGAGATAACGGGCTTCTTGTTCAACATTCTCACGAAAGTAAGTAGTTGGTGTCAAATTGCAGAAGATGTTCCTCTTCAGCACTAGAGAGCGTTGTTTTACCTACCCTACATTCACCCGAGTAAAATTGCTACTCACACAAGCCACTTAATGCCACGCTTCCACGCCTTGCTGTTCAATACTGAAGCGAGGAATTTATCTACGAACGACGCCCTCATGCTGTAACGGCCACACACACGACGTTCTTTCTCCAAAAAAAACACTCACTTTACAAGCTGCTCCCATGCCTGCACTTTAGAAATGAATGCTAAGTTAGTTGTCCTCCAGCTATGTTCTTTGTCGAACAAAGTGTGTGGAATAAAGCAATATCCCCGGACTTCGAGCCCTAAATGCTATTGTGTCGGATAACGCGGTGACTCCAGCCATGGGTGTTCCTTTGAAGTGTTTCTACTAACTCAGTAACTGTCAAATTATTGCTTCCCAGCCTACCTGCTTTCCGCTCTCATGACAATTGAAACTCTACGGCCGCTGAAATTCTCCGGGTTTCCATTTGTTGGGCATTGAATGCTCTGTATTTCTGTAACTCTCTGGTGCGGGGCATCATTTTGGTGTTTTGCCTCGATCTCACACGCGAGTGCGGCGACGTCGTTTATTTTCTTTTACCACGTGTTCGCGCGACTGTGCTGAATGAAAGGAAAACGGAAGCAGATTTTTATGCTATTATTCTTACGCAGTCAGGAATACGTGCTCCGTTGATTCTGGAATTCGTTGGCATTGTCGCTGCAGCAGCGACGGACGAGTCGAGCGTACTTCACGGCTTATGCGCCGAAATCGAGCGTTTCGGTCGTAAATGAATCAAGACTTTCTGACGTTGAATGCTCAATGGTGTCTGAAAGGCCAGGAACCGAGCGAGTTTCTGGTTTATCAAAGCCTTTCAATGAAAAGTCAAACAGCGCCTGAGCCGTAGCTGCCAAAACCAGTGTATTGCCTGCACAAGTTCCACGCCAATTGTGCCGTGGCATTGTGTGCTTAACGCGTAAAATGTACCAACGAAGTCAATAGTAATGTTCTAATATGCTCCAAGGCTGAGTTTAGCTCACAATAACTGCCAAAATTTTGCTGCAGCCATCTAAGGCGAAGCACAAATTATAGCACGACGAATGCAGGCTCCTGGGCCAGCACTGCTGTCGAGATTAAGTCAAATATTCCGCAGAGAAGATTAGAAACTGCGGCACGGCCCCGTTTTCCTGTTCCTGGAAAGATTATTATTATCATCATTTTCCTAACCTTTCTTGTACCGGTCGACACGTTTATAATACGAAAGAATAATCAGGGAATATTTTCGATCTAACTGTTAGTGCTCCATTAGTTTTTAAATGAATATAACTCCTATCAGAATGGAAGATACATCTCGTCGTAACAAGCGTGTTGTTGCTGCTCAATCTTTATACTCCGTTCACGCACTCGTTTCCAGTAATTTTTTTCGATGATCGCTCGACACAGCATCAGCGACCTTCACACTATTTATGCTATAGAGGTGTCATGTTGCACCTCAATAGATTTTTTCTTTAGAGGTTCAAATTTATCTGTAGGAGTGTCATTTGGGGCTGGAAAGGCGTCGTTTTGTTCTGGGAGGTGTCGTTTAGGTGATGAAAGGTTTTATTTCTGTGCTGAAAAGGTGTCATGTCCGTGTTGGTAGGGTGTCATTTTCATGCTGACTGATGGGGTTTATTTTTGTGCGGATTGGTGTATTTTTGTGCTTACTGAAAAAGTGTGTTTTTGTGCTGACTGAAGGGGTGTATTTTTGTGCTGACTGAAGGGATTTGTGTTTGTGCTGACTGAAGGGGTGTATTTTGGTGCTGACTGAAGAGGTGTGTTTTTGTTCTGACTGAAGGGGTGTATTTTTGTGCTGACTGAAGGGGTTTGTGTTTGTGCTGACAGATGGGGTGTATTTTGGTGCTGACTGAAGAGGTGTGTTTTTGTGCTGACTGAAGGGGTGTATTTTGGTGCTGACTGTAGGGGTTTGTGTTTGTGCTGACTGAAGGGGTTTGTTTTTGTGCTGACTGATGAGGTGTTTTTTGTGCTGACTGAAGAGGTGTTTTTTTGTGCTGATAGAAGGGGTGTATTTTGGTGCTGACTGAAGATGTGTTTTTTTTATGACTGAAGGGTTGTATTTTTGCGCAGATTGAAGAAGCGTTATTTTTGTGGGGCAAAAATAAGATTATAATAGTGCCTGTCCGACAGCACTAACACGCTGGTCGCGATGTGAGCCGCAGGTGTACACGGAGGGAATTGTCATGATGCATCTGACCTACCATTAGCCACAAACTTGATTTTCATCGTCATGACTGACCTCAATACTTGAAAATCTACCTGCAATTTTCAACGAAAACATCTAGTTGATTCCTTAATATTCATCATTTTTATTTTATTTCTGTGGCGAGTGAAATGAAAATAACTTCAGGGTTATTGCCTGTTCTTTACTGGATTTCTACTGGTAACGACCTGGTGCTTCCTTTCAAAGCTGTTTTACCTTCGTTTTTACGGTCTTAGCTATAACGATATGGTTTCGGGTTATGATAATAAATCTTCAATGTGTTATCTGTATATGCTACAATTTAATAGTTATTCATAAGTGATGAAAAATCAATACATGAGAGGAATCAACTACCTTATAAATATACCTGCAAAGCATCTTCCTAAGATCTTTTAACTCGATGTAAATTTTATCCTGGCCATTCACTCTGCTCACATTATTCCTATTTGAGCTAATTTGAGCATTTTAGTTGGTGACACCAAGTTTAGCAAATCACACTGCACAATTCTGTCGATCTACAAGTCATCTAATACATGCTTCAACTCACACGGATGGAAAGTACTTCAAAGAATTCAACGAATACAATGCTTGATTCTGATCATGAATAAATCGAAATAACAGGGACTATTATTGTTGCAGTTCACCAAAAATGATATACAGTTCGTGGATCGACTGAACAGCTAATTTCATGCAAACACGAATTACGAGAAGCAGATGTAATATCTACAGAGCACAACCGTCAGCTGAAGAAGCCTTGAGCTCGGAGGAAGCCTTGGAGGCAGCTGCTCAAATAAGTTTCCCTTTCTTGATCAGACACAATCTGTGAGAACAACGGAGCGTAATTGCGCTTTAATTCGGCCTGGAACGCACCGCTGGCTAACCCAACGAGCTATGACCGCCTTCCTTTCAAGTAGACTCGTTTCTGGACTTCTGCCTTTAATGTTAGCTTGTACTTTTTGTTCAACTACGATTGCCTCTCCGAACTTTCCAAGCATTATTTGTTTTTTGTTACGCCTTGCTAAGTGCTACTTGACAATTTCTATAGCGGTGAGTTTTATTTAGTTAATTCAGGACAACTATAGCACGTAACGCTAAGTTATGTGCATTTCAGGAAAACTATGACCTATCACGCTAATTAGACGGACTTTAGCATTTTATATATGGCCAAAAAAGGTAATAATTATTCTAATATCGGCATCCTCAACTTGAACATAAATGGCATGTATCTGTTGCATAATAACTCAGTGACACTGCAGTATAATTTATTCGCGCTTTTGATGGTGAGCAGTAACAAAAATGGGTAATAGATATAATGCAAAATATGGTTCTAATGGGAGGAATGATAGATTATTTATTTCATTATTAAGGTATAATGAATAAATTGTGTTGCTCCCTCAGATTCTGTAATAGACAACCTAGACTTCTGGACTGAACACACGTTCACTGCTGCTGAAAACAGGGTAAGCCCCGCGATTTCAACCGTGGTAAAATCCGGTGCTAGCCACCATTTTAAAATACCGAGAATAAGAGACGAAAGAAAAGTCATTAACTTGAAAAGCTCAGCTGCGCTAACCATGTGCAATGGCGATTCTTTGACTCAATCAGTAACATCGCTTCTACTGCCTAAATTTTCTTCCATCATTACCCAGGAAGGATTTTATGATGTGAACTGCTATGTAAATCTTGCAAATCTCGAATGAAGCTAGGTGGAGCATGAGCACTGGATGTTGCCGACCACCTGAGATTACACCGACTTTCGTTAGCGCCGACAGAATCGAAATTGTAATAGAATACGCTGTGTGATGCACTTAACTAATGAACGAAGGAAATATTGTACAGCGCAAATATATATTTTTGATACCTGTCCCATTTGAGGGTAACGCGCTTTTATCACATTTATTTTCTGTGAATCCATCGTTCTCACAGGCATTAACTTTCATGAAACATGTCAGCTTCATGAGTTATAAATGTTTTTAATTTTACCCTTTTTCTCTCTCAAGGACGCATAAGGAGTGCTTCGGTTAAGTAGGTTTATCTTTTCTAGGCTGTGAGGAATGGCTCGTCTGCGTCTCAGGAGAGGTACTGTTAGGTTACTTCAGCTGTAGATAGGGCTATAGGGTTACCTCAACTTCGGCACTTCTATCTTTCGTGCCAACTTTGCATCGCTAAAGTTTCATCTCTTCTTTCTCTTTTCTTCATGTTCCTACTTAATTTGTTGTTTCTATACGGGAGACTTGTTGTTTCTATGTTTTGTTCCTAAGTGGAAACTCATCTTTTTCCGTTGAGTGTTTGAAAGGAAAGCAAATTACTTATATATACGAACACTGATTGTACATTTTTATTTATTTTCTTCAGTTCAAACCAGATGGTCTCTTCTCGTCGCCTATGTTGGGGCTAGGGATTTTACCCTGAAATAATAATTTCACCTGTACGTGTGAGCAATTACTTTACACATTCAGGGGATTCTTTCCTGCATTTGGCATTAAAACCCCGTAACGAAGAGTTTTAGCAAACAATTTATAATTTTGGCTTGCATTTTCTACTTGATGATATGGCACAAGATGAAAGCTATTAATTGTGTTACAAAATAAGCCATAGCTTCACACATTGGGTTAAATGTTTCAGCATACCCTGTAATGAGTGAAAAGTAACATAAAAACTTGCTCTCACATGCCTTGACAGAACTTAATTTAATGAGATTCAAGAAGAGAGAAAAAGGTGTTTAAAATAAGAACAGCAGTGAACCGAAAAGATTGATGAGCCGTAGGATAACAAGACTCAAATATTCCTTTTGAATAGTAAGAATGTATCTCTCACGTATGCATGAGACACCAGTTAGCGAACCAGCCAATTAGAGTTAGAATCCATATTGGACTGCCTTGAAATAAATATCTCCTCCTTGTTTAGGAAGACTTTTTATCGTTTCTAAAATCAATATCGATCGAAATCAAAATTTTGTTTAATAACCGAAGGGATCAATGTGAGTTTTTTAAAAAATAATGAATTTTTCTTTCCTTTTGATTATTGTGAACTGAAGCTAACATTTGATTGTATTTCCTTCCAAATGATTGACGATCAAAATCTACGTTGTATTTTATTGCCTAGCGAATCGACGTCGCTCGAAATCAAAATGAAATTGTGTTTCCTTAAAAATCAACGTCAGTCATATCCAAAGTTGGTATCAAATAATGCTTCGAGTTCAACGCAGCTGGGTCGTTGAACGGTTCATCATAGGAAAAGAGCTTAAGTACAAGGAAACTTGATTCATTCGGGGCCTAAATGTTTTGAGGAAAGACCGAGAAATCGATTTTTTCATTTTAAGCTCCAACCTTCCGGTTGTTGAGCTCAAGAAACTTCATTGAAAATAGCAACAAAAACAATATCAGTAGCTAAGTTACGCTAAACTCATTAGGCGGAGTGCGGACAAAGTTGGAAGACGGACTACCTTTCAATTCATATCCAGATATTGTTGGAATCTTTTTCTTCTTCGCACAAAATTTCACGAGTAAAAAGAAATGTTTTATCAATATTCTTATTTTGTTATTTTTCCAAAAATTTGATGAAACAAATTAGAAACGCGGGACACTGCTAGCTAAGTTGTATCGCGCTGATGAGACTAGATCAGAAATTGATACGTTGCTGAAGCCTCCGAAATTTGCAGCTTATCGCACACTACGTCAACCCGACGAACTAGGAGCTACCGAACATCGTCTTCAAGGTTGTTGCTCTCGAACTTCTCGCATCGCTAAGGTTATCAGAGCCTTCAAAGCAACGGACAGGCAAAGCCCGACGAGGTAATGGCTTAAGATGACAGCAAAAATCAATGTGAGTTCTAAACCCATGAGGAACATTGTTAAAAAATGTGAGTTTCTCATCTGTCATTTATTATCTGAATTGATAGGAACGCACAGATCTCTAAATAAATGATAATCTTGAGTAGAACAAAATATTGTGAGCGTTGAAATTGATTGTTTGTGTCTCTGTTTAGTCATATCGATTTTTGAATCCATGAAAATTGATTGTTTATTTGAAGAGGCGACCATTTCAGCCTGTAGACTTTGTTTGACGAACATCATTTGTCGCATTTTACATTGTGGTTCTGTTCTAAGCATTAAGGGATTTATTTGGTTATTTTCCTAAAGGACTGTTCTTTACATTGACGGAAATATTCGGGTGTTATGAGGATATTTTCGGCGAAAGTTTGTTTCTTTTTACTCTGGTTATGTATCAAAGCCAATACAAAGTTGCATGCTATTCAGCTTTGAACTTTTTCTGCTTGTAAACATCCATTATCCGAAAAAAATGTCATCCGTTGTCTAGTTATCTCTCCAGCTATTTACCGCACATTTTGATTCTGGCTTTTTCCCTACACTGTAATTTTATTTTTTTCCCCACATTGTAATGCTTGCTATTTGCTCCTCCTTGTAAGTCTTGCTATTTACCCAATCTTTAAAGTTTAACTATTTACCCAGCCTTTCAAGTCTAGCTATTTACCCAACCTTTCAAGTCTAGCTATTTACCCAGCCTTTCAAGTCTAGCTATTTACGAAACCTTTCAAATCTAGCTATTTACCCAACCTTTCAAGTCTAGCTATTTACCCAAACTTTCAAGTCTAGCTATTTACCCAACCTTTCAAATCTAGCTATTTACCCAACCTTTCAAGTCTAGCTATTTACCCAACCTTTCAAGTCTAGCTATTTACCCAGCCTTTCAAGTCTAGCTATTTACCCAACCTTTCAAGTCTAGCTATTTACCCAGCCTTTCAAGTCTAGCTATTTACCCAACCTTTCAAGTCTAGCTATTTACCCAACCTTTCAAGTCTAGCTATTTACCCAACCTTTCAAGTCTAGCTATTTACCCAACCTTTCAAGTCTAGCTATTTACCCAACCTTTCAAGTCTAGCTATTTATCCAACCTTTCAAGTCTAGCTATTTACCCAACCTTTCAAGTCTAGCTATTTACCCAACCTTTCAAGTCTAGCTATTTACCCAACCTTTCAAGTCTAGCTATTTACCCAACCTTTCAAATCTAGCTATTTACCCAACCTTTCAAGTCTAGCTATTTACCCAACCTTTCAAGTCTAGCTATTTACCCAACCTTTCAAGTCTAGCTATTTACCCAGCCTTTCAAGTCTAGCTATTTACCCAACCTTTCAAATCTAGCTATTTACCCAACCTTTCAAGTCTAGCTATTTACCCAAACTTTCAAGTCTAGCTATTTACCCAACCTTTCAAGTCTAGCTATTTACCCAACCTTTCAAGTCTAGCTATTTACCCAACCTTTCAAGTCTAGCTATTTACCCAAACTTTCAAGTCTAGCTATTTACCCAACCTTTCAAGTCTAGCTATTTACCCAACCTTTCAAGTCTAGCTATTTACCCAACCTCTCAAGTCTAGCTATTTACCCAGCCTTTCAAGTCTAGCTATTTACCCAACCTTTCAAGTCTAGCTATTTACCCAAACTTTCAAGTCTAGCTATTTACCCAAACTTTCAAGTCTAGCTATTTACCCAACCTTTCAAGGCTAGCTATTTACCCAACCTTTCAAGTCTAGCTATTTACCCAACCTTTCAAGTCTAGCTATTTACCCAGCCTTTCAAGTCTATCTATTTACCCAACCTTTCAAGTCTAGCTATTACCCCCGCATTATGATTCCATCTATTTACCCCCACGTAGTAATTCTGTACCCCCGTGGTCGCTACCCGTTTATGTCATGCGCCGATGACATACCACTTTTAAGACGCCGCCGCCTGTAGACTGCTCAATTTTTGCAAGACGTTTCTCAATTTCGCAGACCCGCTGCCAGCCCTAATCAGAGTTCACTCGGTCTTCCTGACAAGATAAACTATTGAACTGCGGCCCCAATTGTGCTTCGTTCAGCTCTTTTCTTCCCTGTGGTCTGAGGTCAGCCGCATTTCTTTTCGCTCTGCGGCCTTCAAATGCGCGCGTAACTTGAAGACGACAGCGGCAGCCCATCTCAACTGGACCTCACGATTTTATCATTTGATTTCGCTTAAATGTCTTTTTTTACCTCCAATATGATTGGTCTTCCAACCAAAATTCCTGTCTGCAAATTTTAGCGACTGACCTTCTTTCTTTCTCGACAGTATGACAGTTCTTTCAAGTAAATAACCAATTCTCTAACTATTTTGGAGTTTCCTGTTGCGCAGTGTATTGCAAGATATCTATCGAAGAAAGAATTTATTTTCCAAAAACTTTTTTGGATCAACTTTAAAATGTCCATGTCTTCTAATAAAACCTAGACCATGCCTTTGATTTGATTGAATCTGACTTCTCCGTTTGATCTGAGTGTATATTGGTCTTATGTCAAAAATAACTTCTCGGATGGCTTAGAGACTCACGAGATTAATTGATCTTCCAACAAAAAATCAGTCATATTTTCCTCAAAAATCATCGGTGCTTTCAGCTGCAGAAATGGTTTCTGAAACGAAAAAAAAACTTTCGTTCGCAAATTTTTCTTCTTTATAAAATGGGGATTGGTTGCTTGCAAAATGCGGGTAAAAAAGTAGTGGAAAAGTGATCGATACAAAGCGCGATGACATGGCAGAAAACTCCCTTATTTGTTCGTGTATGAAGGAGGAGTGAGGGAGTGAGCTTTTCTGAAGCTCCTGTTGAATGTTCTAAAGGTAATGAGGGATGCCTGTCGAGTGCTACAGGGCTCGGGTCAGGCCTGGTGTTTCGAGAAATGAGATAAATTCGAATACCATTTTGTCTGTTGTTTGTAATAGGTAAGCACACGTTATAACACAGGCTTGAATGGCTTGAAAGAAATGTTAAACGGTAGAACGAACGCAGGTTGTTGTGAGTCGTCTGAAAAAACTTGTTAGGTAATGAAATGGTTTGAACGAAACGAGTAACTAGTTAAATTGAGTTGACCAAACTATAACAATCAAGCTAAAAAACGGACGCAAGATTTATGCGAGCTGCTGTAGCAGCTGGTAAGTCAAGTTTGTTCCGAAGGGATGAATTTCGTGAGTGTTGACATTCATGAATGGGTGAATTAAGTTGCTCAGCGTTGTAGAGGAATCTGTGTACGGAATCCTTTAGGGACGACAGAATGTGAGTAAGGATTTCAGAAAGGTCTTTAGAAGGTGTGTACGGATTGCAGCATGGACTACGGAACGCGTGTGAAGAGTGCACGACGGACGGAACGCGTGCACGGAAATTACAGTTCGAACTTCAGAATCTGTGTACGTATTGTTGCACGGATAAAGAATGTGAATACGGATTGCAGTACGCACGGACTGAATGTACGCTCTACGGAATTAGATTACGGATTGATCGCAGAAACTACGACGGCAGGCGAGGTGGTGACACGCAGGTCATTTTCTGATAAACATTATTAAAGTTTAGTGATTTGCACCTCAAACCCTCATTACCTTAGTTAACTTATATGGACTTTTATCAACTTTAGTAATCTTTCATTAACTTTTGTCGCCATTTGTTCAATTTTCTCTCTTTTATGTCAACATTCCCATATTATGTTTCCGATTGTAAACTTTCATTAGACCGTCATTATGGTATTGTTACCTTTTTAACCATTTGATTATCATTTTATAATCGTTTTGCAAATATTTTCTTACCATATTTTGGCCTCACTTTTTATATTTCTCATGTTTGTTAAAGTTTTCATCACTTTGTTACTTTTTATATTATGCAGCCTATTTACAACGTTTTTCCTTTTTTCTTCCAATCCGCTTGCGTTAACTTTGGCTTTGACATTGTGTTGACTCTTTGATAATTTCGTGTTGACCTCGAGTTAACTGTCTTGGCTCGTGCTGATTGTTTGTGCAGTATCTCTGTGTGGTAATTTGTTATTGCATCTTTTTTTAGTTTTCTGCCTTCTTGATACATTTTTCTTTCAGTCTTGCTGCGGTCTTGTTACAGTCTTATTGTATTGCAATTTCCATTTTGTTGCGTTCTCATACCATAATTTTTCGCTTGCCTTTTCTTGCTGTCTACCTCTTTGATTACCTTTTTTCAGATTTCTGTTTGGTCACCATATTGGTTATTTCTCCATTGCCTGTTTGATTATCGTTTTGATTATAGTTTAATTATCCTTATCGTTTTTTGGTTGACTTTTCGATGACTTTTATGGTCGTGTTTTAATTTTGACTTTGTTTCTTGGGGTTCATCGGTGTTCGTTGACTAATTTTGAATTATTAATTATTCATCAGGTCTTACGCCCCAGGAAAAACATTTCTTTGGACTTCATTAATTGTAAATGTGTTGCTAAAACATTTGTATATAAGAATATATTACGTTAAAATAAGAAATACCTTAGCAGTTGCTGAACGGATCCAGGCCCACAAGTTATTACGTTCAAATTTGTGCTTGTTATAACCTGGAAAAATTAACCGTTTGATGCCCTTGTTTTGTTAAATAAAAATAATCTAAATTTCGAGAATAAGATTCCCTAAGAATCGCCCTATAAGTACTACTATTTTTAAATAAATTGCTTAAATGCTTTTTGATGCATCATTTTTGGTAAATAAATAGTTTAAATTAAATTTAAATCCATCATTTCTGAAGCTGTGTAGTTAGAGTGTGATGATCAAACGGTTACAACATGCTGCGAGCCGCTCTAAGAATTTGAATTTAAAAAGTTTTCCACCTCAGTGCTTTTAATTCATTTATTTGACGTTTCAAGCTGAATAACATAAGCTGACTTTCTTTAAAATGATGATTCTATCTTTTACGCTCAGGAAAACTGAAGAAGTTTCTCCGTCTTATGTGAACCTGGACTTCAATAATTTTGTTCTTTTCTCAGGTTTCGTAAGATCGAAAATGATTTATTTTTGGAGCTCGGTCACCGACTCCATGGAAACCCCTGGTTTCATTTTATCATTGAGTCGCCTTGAGAAGATTGCTAAGGGTATATTTTTGTCTCTAATTTCGTAATCTCTTGACGTAATCTAACGGAACCTTGAAGCTGTCCTAAAGTGACGTTCTTTTGTATCTGTGCAAGAAACTTCATCAGACAAAATTAAGTTGCCTTGAAACTTCGCAATGCGATGTGATTCCAACTTTTTGCTGCTAAAATTCTTGGAACGAACTCCTATTGTAGCCCATGACACCTTGGAACTTTACGCTCGAGACGCTTTTTAAGATATCAGACTCTGACCTGGCTTGCAACTTTTCCACCAAACGTGTGAGGGAACTAAGTTCACCAGGAACCAATTTTAGGCACAACACATGCCGCTGCTCAGCTATGAGAAGCCATAATTTCTTTTCTAGGGCCTCTTTGATAATTCACGGTGAAATATCGACAGCCCCCCGGGCATTACTGGCCATGGACACGACTTACAGGCGCCGCTCTCTTCCTCATGAAGACCTCGCGCTAACGCCGTGCCACGCTCTCCATTTTGCGGTAGTCACGGAAGCAAAGAAACCAACACCTGAGTGACTTGTTTTCGCGCGCCTCAAAAGAAAGGTCGTGCAAGATCACGCACCGCTGTACACCCACCCGCAATGCTGGGCTGCGCTGCAAAAATGAATGACGCCAATTCATTGTCTCCAGACCGAGGTTTTGTTTATAACTTTTGCCAGGCCCCAACCTTGATTCTCCAAAGGTGCCATTTAATTTGAAGAAAGCACCACTAAGTTGTATTTGAAAAGAAAAAGGATGATGGAAACTCGGAGCAGAATTCTTGTGGAAGTGTCCGTAGGCGGTAAGGTTTATTGGCCCAGGCTTGAGGAGGTTTAATGGGAACTGATGGCCATCTCCGTGACATGTTTTGTTGTGGCTCGATAGTGATTACTCCTCTGGTATCGAGCGCGTTATTGCGGGCTATTAAAGCGCCCACAGCTCGCCGTTTTTGCGTCCTCAGACACTGTTTTTAGTCAGAGTGAAGCCGCAAAAAACACTGTTTTATTTCCGCAAGGAACGTAGCAAATGGAGACTGCGTTGTATACATGCATATTAAATACCTTGGCAATTAAGGTAAATTTAAGTGTTAGCTTTTCTCTTTGCGAAAATTATTTTGACAGCTGACGAAGTAATTGGAAGTGCAAGACTCTTATTTGAAAATGTTTGTTTGTCTCAGTTATTATTCCCAAGTAAGTGCTTTTTATGGAAAGATAAATTCCCAAGGGTAAAATTTATTTACTCTCGAGCAACTCGTGTCCGTAAAATATTTATATCTGATATTACATTGATAATTCCACTTTCACAAAGAAATGTAGGCGCTCATTACTATTTCCATATTATTTTACCGAAACATGTGGTTGTAAAAAGATCGTTTACCGCGTCAGATTCTGAAATTTCAAAAACTGTTTGCAGGTAGTGTTTTTTTATTCTTGGTTAATCAGGAGGGATCCTTTGATGCTCAGTAACTCAAATGTTCAATGTGAAACACGCTTATGAAAAGCTTCTGCTCTAAAATTGTTCCATTTATATTTTTGAGGCAAGAATTACTAGGAGATCGCACGATGGCGCATCATCATGGCTGCGTAGACCACACGTTAGCGCATCATCATGGCTGCGTAGATCGCACGTTGGCGCCTCATTATGGTTGCGTAGACCACACGTTAGCGCATCATCATGGCTGCGTAGATCACACGTTGGCGCCTCATCATGGCTGCGTAGATCACACGTTAGCACATCATCATGGCTGCGTAGATCGCACGTTGGAACCTCATCATGGCTGCGTAGATCACACGTTAGCGCATCATCATGGCTGCGTAGATCGCACGTTGGCGCATCATCATGGCTGCGTAGATCGCACGTTGGCGCATCATCATGGCTGCGTAGATCACACGTTGGCGCCTCATCATGGCTGCGTACATCACACGTTGGCGCCTCATTATGGCTGCGTAGATCACACGTTGGCGCCTTATTATGGCTGCGTAGATCACACGCTGGCGCCTTATTATGGCTGCGTTGAAATAGATCATATTTTATCCCCCGGAGGAATGGAAGGCTTGTTCAATCTATTCATAAACAATGTGATTAAATTCAATATTGGAATTATGCTAAATGACTACGATGAAATGTTCCTTGAGACAATTGCGTGCTAATGTATCAAAAAATAAACCAAACCAGCTCGATGTGTTTTACCAGGTTGTATACGAATGCAAATAGTCGACAAAAATCAATGCTTAAAGTCAATTAAAACTAATAATGTTTATTCATCAAAGTTGAAATAAGGATCATGCGAGCAAGCTTGGTCGAAGACCGGCAATTCTATTTCTCCTGATGTTTAACGCCGCCAACCGTCGTATAATTTGACTGAAAATAAAAATAAAAATATTTCGGTAGCAGCTGATGTGTCGGTGGTGGGGAAAGGAGGGGGAGCTCGATGATCTGATTTCATGCGAGAAATTTAGAGGCGAAAAAATCTTCAGCCCTTCAAAACAGGTTCTTGTAAAACTATCGTAAAAACTATTCCATCATGTCCAAACTTTACAGAATCGGTTATTTTTGTAGTTTATTTTGCGATAAATAACTCTGAGAATGATTACAATTTCTATATGTATCTTTATGAACTATTTATCAGAGTTTTTATTTACCTTAAAACCTTGCTACAAAAATTCGTCTCGGAATTCCTAATACGTATCTTGTAACTGAAGTTCGTTTCATAATTCTACCTATAACACAATTGCGGGAAGTTCCCAAAATAGTTAAATACCGCAATTAGAATTCTGGTTCTAGCAGGCCTTGTCTTGTCATTTCCTGATTGTCTAGTCCTATTCCCACCATTCTTACACCTAGTGTGCTCTGATTTACGTAACTACAAAGACTCCAATTTACTATTCCCCCTGTAAACACGTGCTAGTTACTGCTGCTACACCGTATTAGTTCTTTTCCATGGTCTTTTCTAAAATTACAGACCATGCGCTGTGATTGACACCTAAAGTAGCATTTTTTAGTAGCTTATATCTTGTCGGTTGTTTAGTCCCACTTGCTTTTTCTTCGGACTTCGGACGTGCAACCCAGTGGAGTGCATGATTGACTCAATTGCTTTCTTATGTGATATTAGGATGGGTTTCAAATATGTTTTCACACATGGATTTAGTCAGTATATGAATCTATGGCCATATGTAGTCTGATGTATAGACACAAATCATTAATTCTTCACAATTGCTCTGAGGACTTGATACAGAGTTGCGTGGAACTAATTTTAATATCAAACTTACCGATTTGTTTTGCGTTTCACATCCCTGCGTCGTTTTCAAATTATCAGTGTTGATGATTATGAGTTTGGGACTTTGTGAAATAAGAAGCAACGCTCTGCAAGCACAACCTTAGCGTACGTAGGAATATCGTTCAGACCCTAACTGCAAACTCTGTGTGAAAACGTATCAGTGCGTGGTTTTAGGAACCAGGAAAGCCTTTGTTGCTTGTGGGTGATTTGTATCGCATTGGAGCTAAAACAAAAAGTTTCTCCTGGAACAAATTCCCGATGGTGAGCAGTTTTATCCATTTTTGCTTAAACATAAACGGTTCGCGTGCAGTTCATGTAAATAAAATTATTTGCCTCTGACGCATCAGAATCGAGGTTTTGTTCATCAAGAAAACCACTAATATTAAGCCTTGAATATCAGTGTTGAAATGTACCAATATTGGTTGCCAATCCCATCACGGAGATACAACCTTTGTATTTATAGGCATTAACGCTCCCCGACAGAAAATGCTATGCCCTGAGCTGAAGGTTTGGAAGGCCTTCGTCTTTCTTTAGACAGAATAGTTGGTTGCTTGTTTTGTTACCGACAATTATCGCGATTCACTGCTGTCATTTTTTCATCACCTGTGACATTCTTTTGTCTCATGAACTTCTTTCAATTTTGATGCTTGTATGAGAAGGGTATTTGCACGCACATCGCGCATAGATTCCTATTTTCTTTAATTCCATACCAAACGGTGCCTTCCTTCTTCTTATCTATGGAATATCTTTGCTGTGATGAGGGAGGCATAAGCAAGCTTATAATGTACTTCAATCTGGATTATTGATAGTGTTATACTAATAAAGCTGAGCTCTGTCCAATGTTTTAACCAAAATATGAGAAAAAAATTCTAACAACTTTCGAGCGATTCTGTGTGCCATTCCACGTAGCTGCTCTTCAATTAGGCAACTATATTACTTCAATTAGATGCAAAAAACAGCATTACTGAATCATAACAACAGCATAAAATCTTTGACCAGTTTTAGAAATAATCCACCTCTAAGACAAACTTTCTCATAAAATATAGTTGTGTCAAAATTTTTGCTCAAACTTCTGCGTTGTCGGGTGTTTTCTGTCGATGTGAGCGGCAACATCAGGGCTGTGTTCGAATGGCATCAGGTATGGAGGAGAGAAGAGATGCACAACAAAGAAGCAGGAAATAACAATAACGAAGCTCGTCATCAAGAACGAGGAATAATTCATGAGCAGTAACTCTTGCACGTTTACATTCCCCAAGGGGTGATCTCATCCTTGTACCCTAGAATTTTGCCTCGTCATTTTATAACGTAATCTTTCTGAAGAAGGTCTCTTG
The DNA here is from genome assembly GCA_030386875.1 of Morinoia aosen. NCBI lineage: Eukaryota > Metazoa > Arthropoda > Malacostraca > Amphipoda > Talitridae > Morinoia > Morinoia aosen. Next base: position 59,192,868 of record CM059579.1, on the reverse strand, counting down.
GTTCCATTTTTTAGCCGCAATGCATAACCCGACCAGACTGCTGTGCCAATTTTCCATAATTTCTGAATCTGCCCTACACCGATGTAGCTAATTTTCGATACTTGGCCAACTCCGTGAAAAAAAAGGCATCACAAACTAAAAACATCCCATCATTCATGAACAAGCCTCATGGATATCCATAGCAAATGTCTGCCCCCATGTGTTGGAATTGACTTGAGTGGTTTAACGTTTAACAGATAGGGGTTCAGGGCTTCAGGTAAGGTAGAGTTAAAATTGTTCTATATCGCACAGCTAACCAATTGTGCAAAGCTCATACTGCTAACAAGATCAAGTTTTTTGTAGTGCAATTGGTGATAAAAATTATCCAATTCCTACGCCGTTTTGAGTATAAATTTGCCCGTATTTGCTGTTACATGCCTTCTGGAATTATAGTTGCGTCATACGCACCACTCAGAAACCAGTGAAGAAAATTTAGCATCTGTATCTCTCATTTTAGTCCTTGAATGAAAAGTATGGTAACTCCTGCAGTCGTAGGCCCTGATGCAAGCTCACGTAAAAATAGAATAAAAGTTCGCAGACCAGCATTGGGTATTAAACGGCTACCCGCCGTCGTATTCGCTTCCCTAATTCCAACTGATCTCCGTAATCCTGTCTATATTTTTAAGGTGGTTATTTATCTGAGGTATTCCTCAGCTCGAGTTAAAATGTACATTCGAAAATCCACGACGACCGACTCTGACAAAAGATTCCCAAAATGTGTGATATTATTTCCACTGCAGGAAGCGTCGGCGCGTGCGCACACTTCCGTAAGAGTTGGTTTATTGCCGAAGTCAGTTTTGAAATTTCCCGCAAAAATTGACGATGGAGTTTGAAGTTGTTCCAAATTTTTTAACTTCTTGACTGAAGTTGGGCGGCCAAGAGAAGAAACAGTCTTTTTGTGAGGAAAAAACAACTTATTCTTTTCAAATGTACGGAAAATGAATTTCATTTCAACCGCCGGTACCTCAATAATGTTGTGTCAATGTAATGGGATCTAATTCTTTATCTCGTTTGTATTGTTACGGGTGATCTTTTTTCGGTACAGTTGTGTTCTTTTTATAGCACGCAGTACATTCTTCTTCAACTTATGTCTTGTGTCCTCAACTATTTTAACTTCGCTGTTTCTTCTTGCTTCAAAATCACGAAGTACTTTCTTTTAGGATCTTTCACCATTACTATTGTGTGAGAAGGGAAAGAGTGTTCTCCACTTACGCTCAGCTCCCACTTTCTAATTTTTTACCTTTTAAACCTTTTTTTTACCTTCGCCTTTCAGTACTTCAGCCGAGAACTTTTTTGATCCATTTGATTTATTTTTAAATTTGTCTATGCGCGCAATTGGGTATTAAATTGTGCACGCAATTGCGTGCCTGTGTCATGAATACTCTCGTTTTTCTTCATTTATGCGTTACAAATTTGATACTTGCATTTTCCCTTGAATCCCTTTCACGGGGATGCAATTATTGTATATATGTAAATTAATGCTCACTGTGGGGAAATGTGAGGTCCCAAGCCTATGATTGGGTTGGCTCGATCACCAATCTAACCATAAGCCATTTGAAACAGATTAAATTTTTTGTTTGGTTGCATATACCATCTTTTTTTCGTTCAGCGCTGTTATGTTTTTCAGCACATATTACTTTATATTCAACTTGTATTTTTTTGCGTACCCTTATTCGGTAAATAGCTCTATCTATGCTCAAGGAATCTTGTGATGTACACACCTTGTGCGTAGATTCCCCGTTTTCTGAACTTCATAATAAACAGTGCCTTCCACTCTTTGGAACACCTTTGATGTTGTTAAGGAGGGTCAAACAAACTTATCTAAAATGGTATTTCCTATGTATTTCAAACTGTAGGTAGAATCTGGGTATGCTGAGACGTTCGTTAATTAAAATATTTCTTCTTACGTTGTTTTTCGTTTGTATCTTAGCGTGTGCTTTCATCTTATTACAGGAATCTTTCGATTTCTCATTTAATCTCCGGTACATTTATTGAAACCTCACACAGAAGCTTAACGTTTCTGCGTATTTAAATTGGATTCGCTCAATATTTAAGGAGGTTCAGTGTAGTATCATTTACATGACAATCTATTTTTCATTCCGGAAAAAAAAGGAACTATGTCATTTCATAAAAAAACACTTAGTCATTCCATAAAAAATCGGTTTATAATGAAAAAACATCGGCCTTCGATTTAAAATCCATGATTTTAGCGCTAATATCCTCTTAGAAGAAAAATGATTGGATGTAGGGAATTAAAGCGCCCAGAAGGAAAGTCAGGTTCTGCGTTGGAGGTTAGGTAGGCCTTCTCTATGTTGAAATAGTTTTTATCTTGTTTGAAATTCTAGCAGCTTCGACCTAATTCTTTATCTCGTTTGTATTGTTATAGGTCATCTTTTTTCGGTTCAGTTGTGTTCTTTTTATAGCACCGAATACATCCTTTTTCAATACATCTTGTGTCCTCAACTTTTTTAACTTTGCTGTTTTCATACTCAGGGTATGTGCGACACACCTTGTGCATAGACTTCCTTTTCCCATTATTCTGGAAACACCTTTGTTGTCGTTAGGGAATCTTTAAATTTTAATCTTATTTTTAACCCAAGCGGTTTCCGTATCTAGGGCCACACGATTTGCAGTTCCGATCTTCATATGTTCTTCTTTCCTTTTTAGTTCTTAGATACCACTTTTTTGCCTGTTCTTCAGTCAAAGAGCAAAGTTTATACAAGAGGCTTAGGTCAGTTAGATTCTCCAATTCTATGCTACAGGGAAAGGGACTGGTACTCTCAGGATAGGCCTACGTAATAGATAGGTAATATAATAATAGATAGGTGACAGCTATAGGTATGCTACGGGACCACCATTTTGCCCATTTAGCTTTTTCCCGTGCTCATCCATTCTTCGCGATCTCTTATTTACCTGTCTTCTTCGTATAAACTAACCAAAGATAATGCATGATTATCTTTTTTTTAAAATTCGGTGTGTAGAGCAACATAAATAAAATTTTCGTGGGTTAGCGTATTCCTGACCTTTTTTCCTCAGAGATTAGTTTTTTCCATCAGCCCTGCCTGGCAGCGCCAAAAGAGACACCACAATTTATTAGCCGTTTTATTCACTTGAAACGAAGTCTCGTTACATTTTTATCAGAGTGCCCAATTTTGACTTACTCCCTAAAATTTGGCAATGATGATCAGCAAACAAAAAATTAGAAAAATTTACTCAAATTTGGCCAGGATGATAATTAAAACCTCGAAACGTTCGTTTGATTGCCAAATGCGGAGTACTTTTTGCCGCCTGATTATAGACCAAACGCGCAAAAAATACATATATATATATATTTCCGCAATGTCGCGTAAACTTGGCAATTCTGGTAATCTCCAATTTTTACCCTTCCGGTAGCTTCAATCGAGGGTCAACGTCTCGCCAACTATTAATAACATTTCAGCAGCTGCATCTTAAAGAGCTGGTAGCAGAACTTATTTAATTATTCACTTGCTGCCTCGATCTGAAATATAATTAAATGGCAAAAAGCTCATCGTCGGATGTCTCAATCGTTTTCGTGGAATAATTTTCAATAAATTCATGAATGAAATAGGTAGTAAAGTCATCACTTGTGAACTCACAATAGCCTTTGAAAATTCACTATAAGTGACTTTGTAATTCCAGTTTGCTATGAGCAGGAGCGTTAGCTTGGACGTTCGAAATCGACCATTTATTTCACTCTATGAAAACACAGAGCTTTCTGTTGTCTGACTCAAAGTTTCCGAATTATTGCTCTGATGAACATGAAATTCAAAATATGAATATATCTGGAACGTTCCGTGGAGCGAGATAAGGAGGTTATTAGTAAAAGGTCTCCAATACGAATAAGTTTATGGAAACCATCTCAATACACGGCTTAATTTTCGCTAAAATGAGACTACGACATATATACACTATAGTATACAGCCACAGGGTGTCGTACGGAGAGATCAGTGGGATTCTCGACGTCATGCATGAAATGAGTACCTCATCAAGCGACGGCATGCAAAATGCTACAGGTAGAGTGATCGCCTGGTGACGTAACATACGCACATTCATTAAGCGGAGTCCCAAGCAGAAGCGTGGTTTACATCAAGAAACTATGGTTGGGACTCTGTACATCTTCATGTTGCAGTACATGAACTGACGCAAAATATATTTGCAATTTTTGTCGCAAATGACTTAGTAGTCGCCAAAAGTTGCTGGTAAAATCGCTGGTTTATTTTTTTCAAGGAGTTCTTAGTGTCAAACTTTAGAATGGAAATCAATGTTGGATAAGTTTATAACCCGCCCCTTTTAGTGCGTGGTTTTAAACCTCTTGATTAAATGCAACAGTATCGAGTGCTTATTATATGTTTCTTACATATCAATGCATTGATAAAATGAAAACGAATTACAGTATAAAGGAACTGCCTAAGACATATGAACAGGTTTGAAAGCTTTCCACAGAATTTTTACAATAAATACATGAGTACATAGGAGAATATTTATTTATATTTACATGAGTATATGCCCGGACAGCCAGAATTCAAAACTCCTTCTTTACAACATGTAAATTTCAATACACTCATACGTACGGTAACTTTTTACATTTTAAATAAAATTCAATTTCCATTAACTGTAGACACAAAAATAACCAGTATGTAAACATACATAACGATACCAGAGTTCCAAATACATACCCTGCTTGAAATGGTACTTTTTTTGCAGTGAATGCTCTGAAACAATCTCTATTCTGCACCCACTCCAGCCTTTCGAACTACAGTAAGCTAACATGACTCGGAAATGTGAAGTAACTTTGAAGGCATTTAAGTGCGTTGAAATTAGCATGTTCCTGTTCTTCACAACTATTTTACGCAACACGCAGACCTGACAACTCGGAAGAGCAATGAGTGTAGAATATTGATGAGCTCCGGATGTAAAAGTAGAGCAGCGCCAGTCTCACACAAGTTTTGGGCCCCTGAAAGCGGTGTCGCAAGAGCAGGCCTTGCTCCCTTAGCTTACCTTTTTTAATGCCGTAAAGACACAGAACCCAGTTTCTTATACCGACGCTACATCCTTGCGTGCAAACGTCTTCATTAAATGAGGCTTTAGGGTTAGCCTTCGCTGGCACGTCAGCTGTCGAACACAACGTTCAACTCGTCTCATTCTCTGTAGCAAGGGTTCGTTGATAGCATTTTTTCTCCAAAGCATACAATTTGTAGAGTTATGACGGAATGAAAATACATCTTAATTCATGCCTTTTAAAATGGTGTCAGTGTTTTATTTCTTGGGAACACTAAAATTATAACATAAAACTCAGCATAACATGATGATTTTGCAACAAAACATTGCTATAAAGTGTAGCCCCCGCTTTTTCTGGTTTAAATTGAAATAGCTTCACTTGAAAGTGATAAATGCACTTATAACTCATGAGCCCTTCTCTAGCTGATAATAACTTTGGCTACTTGCAGGACAAAGTATATCGTGGATGACATCGGGTGCAAAGTCATGGGTTACGCCAAAGTGCTCCTTGATTGCATCAAAGTAAACTTGTAAGCCAGAGAGAACTCTGTCATGTTGAATCTCTGCAATGAGATAATTGCGTTTCAGGAGGGATATGTAATTTTCCCTTCCTTTATTACTCCTGGCCTCGGCTTTGGAACTGATGGACTGACTTTTTGACCAGAACATTTACCGTCTGATAACTGCACTTTTTCAGCGTTAGTTTGATGCTCTGAAACTGGTACAACCAACTGATCTGAGTGCACCGACAAAGCGCTACAGCAGTCGATTAAAACCGTCAGCAAGTAATGTGCGCGGAAATGTCAAAGATGCGAACAAAATTACCACCTTAAGAAAATATAGATAATTATTGAAGGACCATTGTGGAAACAGTACTCGTCCCTCCAAGAATATTTTGATTTGTAGCTCATGTTCGTACGATAGCTGCAAACAAACATTTTCTATATTGCTGTCAGTGTTCTTATGCACTTAGCTGAGCTCGCCGAACAAGCATTCTTCAGGGCATTTGCGTGCCTGGCGCATCATTCATTACGCGCATTACACTGTTGTCAGTCTGGACTGCCCCCACATCATTCACTTTTAATCATTAATAAACTTGAGTCATCTTCATATTAGAAGGAGGATGACACATCGCGTGAGGGTCCAAAGATCAATCTACCGTTTATTGCCATTAAGATTGAGACTTAGCCGTGATTAATAGCCGTCGGTTGCCATCCAGACACATTAATCCTTGTAAAAGCTGCTAATTTTTCCGTGAATTATCAAGAAGAATGTACGGAAAAGCGAGAGCTTGGAATTTTTGTAATAAGGGAGTTGTTAGAGGCTGCTATTTTTTCCTGTTCTAATTCGCTCGTTCATTTTTAATATTGCACCACGGAAAACTTTGTTGAGTATAGTATTCTAATCCTGAGATGTCACCGGGCGGAAAAATCTGGCCAAATTTTAATTTAAAATTAAGCCTAACAGTAAACCAACGTACAGGAAAATTAACACAGTCGTTTGAGACACACTTATTTGAAAATACTCTATTAAAATGTTATCGTTATTGTTTATTATTTTTTATCTTCTCATAGAGCGTCATAATATTGGATGGTATCTCGTGTTTCGAAATAGAGGAAACTCTAAAAAATGTTATTTCGAGATATAACTCTCGATTGTTCGATGCAGTTCAACTTTACGACAAAAAGTTAGAATAGCCAATTTCAGGTTCATTTCCATGCGCGAAAACGACGCTAGGATAAGATGTCTTTCTCTTCGGGACTAAGTTTTGTACAGCTTAAATATCCCGAAGAAGCTTCAAACAACACTGCTTCCAAGAACTGCCTTTGCTTTGCAAAAAATTATTCATGGTTTCTAAGTTTTTCCGATGTTATAAAAAAATTCTCCCATTCCATAACTTTTAATCTCGTATTTTCCTCGCATGCGTTTCGTATCCAATCTAGCCGCAATGCTTTACGATGTGTCAAAATTTTAGAAGTTTTGCTCTCGTTAGAGAACTTTTCAGAGCGGAAACAAAAGTATACTTTGTGCAAGTATCGCTCGTGTATCTACAGGGATCTCGCTTCGACCGAAACAATTTAGTTGAGACTTATCAGAAGCGAGTTTCATTCGTAGCTTGAATACAGACTTGGTTGCTGAAACGAACCTTACGGAAAGAACGTTGCATTTTTGATGGTGTAAACGTCTCTCAACTTTCCTCTAGGATTATATTTTCAAGTAATAATATATATATATATATATATATATATATATATATATATATATATAATGCCAACATTTCATATCCATCAACAGGGCAATAATGCGCCAAACAATGATGACGCAATATTAAACTTACCTAAAATTATAAAGACTGCAAATAATCATTGTTGCCCGATCATAAATCGTACAATTACACCGAAAAAAGACCAAAGCTTTGGAGTACTGACAACGTCGTTATCAGCGAAAAAAAACGCCAAGCGTACCTAGCTCTAGTCTACGAAAAGGGAATATCTAAAGAAATGTATTACAGATTCAGGAATTACGCGGCGAATCAAATAAAAGTATCGAAAAAACTACTATATGTTCAAGTTCACTCAATTTAAACTGATATTAAAAACCTTGATGCCTGCTTCATTCTTTCCATAAATCGGAAAATAGAGCTACACAGACTATTGAGCCCATTGTTCAAGACTGTAAAATATCACGAGACAAAAGATACTGCAACTGCATTGAACAAATTTTTCATAAACATAGGAAAAACATTGCTGATGGCATTTAAAGTGAACCGGCTTGTGGTATATGGAACGTCTCCGTGAAGACAACTTTTATTTTCTGTACGCCTGCTAATTCCAACGATGTAATTAAGTGCATAGACAATTTAAAAAATGAAGTCGATTATAAACGTTTTAAGTTAAAGTACTGAATGGTAAACAGCTGGTATAGTACAGCACTGCTAATAGCAATATCATTAACCAGTCGCTTTTCCAAGCAATTTTCCCGAACTCTCTCAAAATCGCTGGAGTAACCCCTATTTTTAAAAAGAGATACAAAATCTACGTAAACAATTATAGATCTGTCTCTGTACTACCAATTATTTGCAAAATATTCGAGAAAATTTTGTATAAAATAAAGAGTTTTCTTGTGTCGATCAAGCATAATTTCTCTATGATAAATAGTAAAGTTTTCGTTATAAAAATAGACAACACAGAATGTATTAAATCATTTACAAAACCTTCATTCTAGTTTAGATGCAGGGAGGCTTCTTCGAGTTCCTCGACTTTCGAAAAGCGGTCGATTGCTTTGACAATAGCATTTTACTCTCGAAACTCCACTGTTATGGCATTAGAGGAGTTACACATGTTTGGTTCAAACCATACCTAACGAATCGGGAGCACTACGTTGCCATTGACGATGCACAATCAGAACTAATGACAATTAGCCATGTATTGCCACAGAGATGTGTTCTTGGGGCCCTCCTATTTTTTAATCTTTATAAACGATATAGTTAAATCTACTTCATTTTTTTAAATTCATACCTTTTGACAACGACAGCACGCTTTCTACGGCTCTTCGTAGTGGAAATCCCATTATAATTGCAGAGAGTATAAATAAAGAGCTCCAAAGTTTTCAATTTGGCTCAAAACTAATAAAATAAGCCACGATATTGAAAAGAAAAAGCATATTTTATTCTTTTAGAAGCGAAATGCATCTCTTTCAAGCATCGAGATAAATGATGGTAAATTCGAAAAACCAACTCGTATAAGTTCTTAGGCATTTTTATACATCAGCATCTGACCTTAAAAGAGCATAGCATATTGCGCATTTCAGTACTAACTTATCAAAATCTTTTGGAATCCTGAATAAAGTAAAAAATTTATTACCTAAAATGTTTTGAAAATACTTCATCGAACGCTCTTTTCACCATACTTACAATACGAATAGAAGTATGGCACAAATCTGATAAAAATAAAACCCATTTGCTCATAGGGCTGCAAAAATAATTACAGCGGTAAGAAAATTAGAATATAATGCTCAGACGAAAGATTCATTCAAAAGTTTTAAAATAATTCATGTTTTGGGCCTCTACAAACTCTCCGTATGTAATTTCATACATAAAATATTGACTAATGGGAGCGACAAAGACACGAAACAATTATTAACTGCACAAACTGGCCATCAAAATCACACAACCCGAAATAAAAGTAACTTCATACATCCTTATTATTCAAAAGCTCGGTCACAACACAGTCTTCTTTTCATTGGAACTAAGACTTAGAACTCTATCTCAGCTGAAATCTGAGAAAAAAGTTCTTAAAAAGCCTTCAAAACGAACTTTGAAATTCTATTTCTATCTGAATATCAATTGAATGATGGAACCTCGTAAAATCTTTCCTGCCATATGATTTATCTTGATAATGTAAATTTCCATGATTAATGACGTAGATATTAAGTCTTTCAAAAAAATATACTGTTTCCATCAAGCCCGTATTAACTATAGTTGTATAATTGACCATTGAATCTCAAGCAAACCCATTCATTGACTATTCTCGTGTGCAGCTTGAATTAGGTAAAACATAACTGTACACCTTAAAATAGCGTTGATGATAGGATGTCCTAGTAGTCGCTGAACTTATTCGGGCCCACAAGTAGCAACACTCAAATGTGACCAGTATAATATCCTTTAGATTCCATCCGCTAATACGTCTCTTGTGATAAATAAATTGTTCTAAGTCTGTTCATAACGAAATGATGGCATCAAAAGGAGTGGAAATCGTTTTGCAGAAGTAATCCTTGAATTAAATCAAATTGCATTGTGAAGCTATTAATTCTGACAATGAAATGAGCTATAAAAATCAAGAGTGATCCGAAATGAAGCGTCGGATGAATGGAGATGACGTTTTTGCAATATGAGGTGCATGCGGAGGATTAATATTGACAACAATACCCCTATAAGTGAAAATAACACCATTGTGGTCTGAGAACTACGAACACGAATTGTAAATTTTGATTATGACATATTTATGAAGAAGGAGCAGTTCTCCTCAACTTCTTGATTTCAATTAAATTAACGAAAAACACAGTAGACGATTTTCAATTCTGCAAAGCGAAACCCATGATATGTGGCTTCTTGGAAGAGAATATTGTGCATTGCTTTGTATCGATCATCCGATATCCTGCTTTCGTTGCACTAATTTTGTCACTCTGATGTGCTTCATGAGCGCTGTTTTGCAGTTGTTTGAGCACCGAGAAAGCGGCAGCTGTCATGGTCGTCGGGGATCAAAAGTTGTTCTGGTAATCAAATGAATGAAAGAACATTATATTTTGGACAGACTTGTACATTATGCCAAGTCGCACTCAGCATAACGGTAGCCTTACACAAATGATTCATTGAGTGGCCCACTTAAGGTAAAAATTTCGTGTGGTAAATGAAATGAAGCATTGAAATTGGAGACCATGTACCGTAATGGCGGTATAGGAACGAAGTTTTAAAATGGATTCAATGTGTATACAAAAAGTTCCTCAGTCTTCAAATCCTGTGAATCGTTTTAGCATGGATCTTTTCACTTTCTGGGTCGGTTTTGATTAACTATCATTACGCGAATTTTTTTTTCATAGAAAATAAGAACGTACGTACCAAGCCTCGTAAGTTTCTTCATACATATTTTTAAAATGATCAGTTCCATCAGCCTATTTGGCATATTTTCAGCACGTTATTTCTAATTTGAACAACATTCCTTGAGGAAATGACAAAAAATATAAATTAATTTTAATGAAAAATCGAAGTAACGAAAGTTCTTTTTTAATATTAAAGTATGCTTGTTCTTTCTGTCCCTTTTTTGGCTTATTTCTTGGATTGTTACTTTGAATTTGCAGCTTTTTTAGAGGGGATCATGAATGAAATTAACATCGACGGCATGCCTGTAGACCGCCTCGCTTGCTCCGCGACCCCAATCGTCTCTCGCTAGCCATGCTGGTCTTTTTTGCTTCGTACGCTCACGTTATTTGCCAGACGGTCGGGTGAGATCGAAGGGGAGTCAGAAATTTTTTAAACCTCCTTTCGAAGATGTATTCATTGGATTCAATTAAATTCCATCGTGACTCTTTGAATTTCGATGATGGAATGAACACTAGAACGTAAAGCGTAGTGCGGAGTAGAGCTTCAAATGAATGGGGGTAATATTTTTGCAGCCCACAGCAGGACAAATGGAAGATGAATATCGGTCGTCAATACCACCATGAGTAAAAAAGACCACCATTGCGACCTGAGAGTCATAATGCCAGTAAATCACAAATACTCACAATCACTAAACCGATTTCCAAAACCTCACTTTGTAATGCGAGGTATGGTATGTTATAGCAAGGTGGTTCTTATCTTTTTCTCCTGTTCATTTTCTCTTTTCTATTCATTGATTCTTCTTAATAGATCGAGAATAAATGGCTTATGAGTAAGAAAAATACTCATAATTACCTGGTTTTAATTTAGGCTCAGTTCAATAACGACTGTAATCCTGAAGCAATATATATAACTCAAATCCTGCCAACTAGCACACCCAATGGACTTTGTCCTGAACTAGATAATAAAGGGTAAACTCCATAATGCAATATAGAGATGTAGGAACCGTCATGAAGCTATGCAAGTGCGGCTGAATCTATAGCTCTGTAGTAACATACCAGAAGCAGTCTCGAGGCGAAGCAATACGAAACAATACGAGGGAGCCTACAATGCGGGTAACCGTGAAGAAACTTACTTGCAGCTAAAGTATTGTGGCTACAAAAGCATGGTGAGGCAATATAAGGAGGCTTGAAGCGAGGCAAAGGCGGAAAATTGAGAGGGTTGAAGTTGTGTTTCGAGATGCACTTGATCTCGCACAGCTTCTGAATGACAAGGTGTCCGTGCCTTCGTTTGCTGCACTTGAGCGAGCCTAATTAGGCCAAACTTGCAGCTCCTCTCCTGAACTTTAATGAACTAACCTTGTTTGAGGCAGCAATAGGTTCTCGTTTTCTCCAAACTGAGCGAAAAACACGGTTTTGCTCTGGCTGCAGGTTTAGTTCCACTCTAGGCAGTAATGCTCCTCCTCGTCCCACAATGGGGACATAAATCTTTTTCTGAGTAGAGGGTACGATCTCTGTAGGGGAACGTTCATACATCACCTGATGTACACTTATAAACGAGAAAATTGATCGTGAACCTAAATACTAAACTATTAGGAGAATTTAATATCTGAAATACTTAGCGATAAAATGAATTGCGTGCTTTAATTATTTTCTGTTGATGCCTAAACTCAGGGAAAAGTTTCAAATTAATCTTTCGCTTAAAGGTTTTATTATATTCACCGGCTTAAGAAAATTTACGTTTCATGCATTGAAATGAGCATTACCAATGAAGCAGTAATTCACACGAGCTCATTCATGTTACATATAATGTAAAGCATTAATGTTTTCTAGGTATATATATAGAACTCACCCCCGCCTAGAAATCCAAGACACACCAGGAAGTTGACATGATGGTGAAAGCTCCCTCGCTTAAATTGAAATACTCGTATTTTCCTCAGTCTTTTTCTACGTTAGAGAACAATCCTGATTGGAAGATCTGTGAATGAACTCTGTAAATGAGTATGAAGATTCAAAAAGGCATTCCGTGTTTGTGAAGAATTAACTTCATTAGAATGTAGCATTAGTTTTGGCTGTCAAACAAATATGAAGACACGTGACATGGTCGTTACGTCAGAAAAAAAAGCTTCTTAGCATGCACGACTGAGCGCGCACGTGACGCCCGAACATCAATGCTGCCCACTCAAGCAAATGATAGTTTTGGGCCTCGAGTCAGGCCGCCGTGGGCCAAAAGGTCCCGCCGCAAAATTGACTTTTGTCATCCAACGCGGTAGAGAGAAGAAACTTCTCAAAACTACTTTCAATGCAACTTTTTTCATTAGTGGAATGCTACATTTTTCCTCGTTTTTATGTTGCACGCACCTGAATATCGGTCAGTCAAATGCACTGGAAGATTTTATTGGAAAAGAATTCGTTTGTTCAAGCAGTTGAGTGAAGCCTTCATTCTCCGCCGAGGAGTACATTCCCGCATATGTCTAATTTTGTTCTGGTCTTGATAGCCAATTTCAAATGAAGTGCAGACACTCAGGAGTAAAATATGCTAGATAAACATTGTTATCAAATACTGGAGAACAAATTCACGAATAATTTGATTACAAATTCATAGACTCTTGACTTAAAAACATTTGTTTTAAGCAATGGAAAATTATAGCACTTGTTGACTCAGATCAATGGATTTGTACTGGACGTTATACCATGAAAATCCCATTCATAAAGAATGAGAACTAATCTCTCGATTTTATTTTCTGGCTAGGTTTGACTTGAAATTCCCAGTTGCTCACACGGAAGAGTAAAATCAAAGTTCTTCTGTGATTGTAGCAGTTCGAATAGATACCACATGAGATAGGTAAACCGATGTGCCTAAAGGTAGCTCAATGCAATGATCCAATTATTTTTAAACGTAGATTATCGCTTGATGATTATTTCCAATTATCTCAGTAAGACCGTATTCAACCACTTCTTATCTCCCGCCACATTAAATTGATGAATAACCACGTCGACTTCACTATTTTGTTAACCACATATTTAACCACACCGACCGATACTTTCGGTGCCACTACTCAAGCTCGTACTCGTTCCACCACATCCACAACAGCTCGTTCCACCACATCAACCTTTACATTATCGCCACATCTCCGCTCCATCTTTCTACGTTCTCTTGCACATCGCCTGCCACAACTTCCTCCACGCCTTCCATCACTTCTCGTGCCACTCGACGCGCTCCGCATAAATTATCCCTCGAAAAAAACTCTCTCCCGTTCTTGGGAATGCACTAGAGTCACGCTGAGATACATAATTCCTTCTGATCTACTTCACTCCGTCTTAAAAGTAATTTCTCTGGGTGTTTTACTGTACTTTCGAGGAATTTACCTTCTATTTATGACTGAAAATTTTTCTGGGGCTTTTAAAGCCCTGCGTTATTCGATGTTTCTTTCCAATAATTATAAGGAAATACAAGAATTTGTTGAAGCAAACTTGTTTCATTGAAAATGGCGTTCAGTTAGATTTGACGATTCCCACTTTAATTTATAATTAGTTTACTTTTTTTATTTTTCTTTTGCATTACATTCAGTAAATATATGTTTATTACACAAACGACATCTGTACAACTACGATGGTTATTGCATTACACAAATTAACACTGTAAAGATCTCTGTATTTACAAGAAACTGACACTGAAACCATCACGTCATTCAGTGGGAGCAATTATTTGATGTTCTACTTCTTTACTGCAGACGCGAAACTTAGAACACCCACCCAAATAAAAGTTGTGATACCATGCTTGTTCCAGCCCGTTCTGAGAAGAAAATTTCCGAAAACCAGAACAATTTCTTTGCAATTCCCGTTCGTTGGCCATTTCACGTAAGTTATCATAGTCTATCATGGAGTTGAAGTCACAGAAAGGCCACTCCCTCATTTCGAATACTTTAGTCTCACTCTCGGAGCCTAGAATTCTTCCATTGACTACGTCCGGGGCGTCGGAGAAGTGGCCTGGTCGTGGTGACCCGTCACTGCCACAATTTGCGTCGGATCTTCGTTCCCTGCCATTTAGACGGCACTTGCTACCGCTGTCATTTAGACTCCAATTGAGGCGGTCGCTTTCTGGCCTGCCATTACCGCTGGGGGTAGCGCTGAGTACTTGCTGCTTCTGCGGAACGTACTTGCCCAGCGCGTCGCTTGCAGTGCGGAGAGGACACTTGCAGAGGGTTTCAAGTATCTCCTCAGGGTTGCATTTTCGTCCCTCCTCACAAATGTCACGCTTTTCGTTCGAGTCATATTTTCCTGAAGCCGTTGTGCCTTTGAAGCGCTGCTCACTTGCAGCCTCGAAACTTTTCAGTGAATCGACGATTCCACTGATATCAACATCAGTTTCTTTGAGACCTTTTTTATTAGAATCGCCTTTGGTATTACTGGCACTACTTCTGCTCAAGGTATGGGCCTCTTTCGGGCCGCGTTTTCCTCGGGGACTATATTCACTAGTGACTCCAAAAATGAACACGAGCAGAACCAGCCCCAGAAGGGGCCCAGATAGGCCCAGGACTAATTTGGAAGGTTGTCCCCTAGAGACTCCTCCAGTTTCGACGTCCCGAGGCTGCACCGCTGCGATTTGGTTCACTGAGGAAAAAGGGGGAAAACTGTGAGACTGGCGTAAAAGATACAAGTGGCTTCCTAAATGCAAATTTCATATCTGAAAGAATATTGATGCTGTAAAATTTCGGATGGATGCCCCGGCATAGAAAAGCAGGAGTTTTCTGTGGCTTGCATTTGCAAAAACCGGCTGTATTTTATTTAAATTTATGGAGAGTTGGGGCTTTGCCAAAACCAACGAACGAATTTGGTCACGCGGACTTCAGCTTATATGTATTGCAACTTAAATGCTGTAAGCCTTTCGGTATGGTGTTGTTTATGAGCATGGAGAATTAGTGACGCATCTGGGCAAGCTTTTTGGCGTTAAAAAGAGTAGGTATTTTCAAATGAATTGTTTTTGCTTTAAAAAGAGTGGGTTTATTTTTGTTGCGACACTGTATCGACTCGGAAATTTTTCACAGTACAAGCAACCATTAAGCAATTGATGTGAATTCAAACACATACACTAAATCATGAGATTATCCGCCCGTCTTTTAATCTTAACTTTCAGAAATACTTAGAATATCATTACGTGTGTTGAATATTTCCCAGTGCAAAACATTTGTTCAGAGCATTTTCGAAACAACTTTTGTGTAAGAAAATCTCCTGAAAGTCTATCATTTTTTTCCAAAATTGTCGTGATATGAGAAAGAGTATCCGAAGTGTTCTCTTTTCGGTTCGTAGTGAGGTTTGTACCATTACGACTCATCACAATATAACACTTAACGTTTCAGACTATGAAGGGATTAAACTCAGGTAAAATAAACCTATCACAAACAAATCAGTACTGTTAAGGCCGATTAATTAATGTTGAATATATAAACTTCGACAAAAATTTTCTTTTTTTAATTGGACAAATCAAACATCGATTTTCGCACCCTGTATAACATAATCTTTGAGGGTAGATCATATGCATGAATAATAATCAATATAATCTTCGCATAGTTTTAAATTTATATAGTGTTGGCCATAAGGAGATTCAGTATATTCTTGTACCAATATTCAAATGAAAATACTATTCTGTGAAATATCTTCGTCAAGCGATAGCAAGAACATAACCAATCCGAGTCATAGCTATCACGCACGGCAAGCCATCGTCAGTCTAACACTCAGCTTAAATGCTTAAATGCAATACGGTGATTCCAGCTTTCACGAGACGGACTGCGCCTGTACTTCGTTACTTAGATTTTCCTTTTCGATATTCATTCTCTGCACTGGCGACACGTGCGTTGTCGAGTGGCTAACACCTGCATGAGTGGTGATGTCAGGCAGCTCTCGTCTCTTGAATTATGCGAGGCACCAACACTTCACCTGCAATCTTGCTCCCCTCCACTGCTTCAACGCAGGGTCGATAATGAAGTACATTTTTTGTTCTGGATTCAGCGAGGAATTTTTGTGCGACTCATGATTTGAAAATACGTTAATTAGGCGTCTAGTTCTTATTTGTATATGATTTTTGATGTCTCTGAAATATCTCCTCTCAGACCAGTTATTTTTGTAAGGGAGTTAGTTCCAGTTCGACGTTCACTGTGAGAGATAAACAATCATAGCACGCTTTGTATTGACAATCATACACACAAACGATGCAGAGCCGTTCATGCACTTCTTATGAAGCATGAGTACGCTACACGCTATGATGCACAGAACTGCTACCTCCGTCCTGTGCGATGTATTCTGACACTTCACCCACACTGTTGGGGGCAAACAATTGCTACGCTACACACACCCTTACACAGGCGCACATGTGTACATTTCTGGCAGACCCCAGTATGACGCACACAACTGCCACACCCACCCTGCATGACGCACACAACTGCCACACCCACCCAGCATTACGCACACAACTGATACACCCACTCTGCATGACGCACACAACTGATACACCCACCCTGCATGACTCACACAACTGATACACCTACCCTGCATGACGCACACAACTGATACACCCACCCTGCATGACGCACACAACTGATACACCCACCCTGCATGACGCACACAACTGATACACCCACCCTGCATGACTCATACAACTGCCACATCCACCCTGCATGACGCACATAACTGCTACGCCCACCCTGCATGACGCACACAACTGATACACCCACCCTGCATGACGCACACAACTGATACACCCACTCTGCATGACTCACACAACTGCCACACCCACCCTGCATGATACACACAACTGCCACACCCACCCTGCATGCGCACACAACTGATACACCCACCCTGGATGACGCACACAACTGATACACCCACCCTGCATGACTCACACAACTGTTACACCCACCCTGCATGACTCACACAACTGCCAAACCCACCCTGCATGACGCACACAACTGCCACACCCACCCTGCGTGATGTACACGGTGATGCTGTCGGGCTCGGTGTTGGCTGCGTCGCAGGTGTAGTTGCCGGAGTCGGCGAGCCGAGCGCCCGAGATGGTGAGGCGGGAGCGGACGCGAGGCTTGCTGTCGATCTCCACAGATATGCCCCCGCGCTGCGTGTCGTAGTTGATCATGCGCGAGTTGTGGTACCAGAAGATGAACTGCGGCGGCACCTGGCTCTGAAATGTAGTCGACGGTTGTGGTTGTAGGGATTTTGTTTAGTGGGGGATGAATTTTTCGATACTTGACTATAAATTTAAATTACTGTTGTGTTAATTTGAATGGAAATTAAAGTGGTTATTTGGATTTTGTTCAGCGGAAGACGAATTTTTTCGGTACTTGACTACACAATTTAAATTACGATTGTAGCAATTTAAATGTAATTTAAGAGTGGTTATAGGAATTTTATTTAGTAGGAGATAAAACGTTTCAGCTCTTGACAACAAAATTAAAATTACGGTTGTGGTTATTTAACTAACTCAGAACTCGAATTACCTAGGTACCTGACTATTAATCATCGAACAATGGTTGTTCAAATGTTATTGTATTTATTTTAAGATAAACTACGGCGGCACATAACAATGAGTTTTAAATAACAATCGTGCTAACACTATATTATTTATTATTCCATGAACTGCAGCAGAACATGACTCGGAACTTTGAACAACAGCTGTGGTAACAGTAATTTTATTTAATATATCATGAGTTACTATAGTACATAACTCTAAAAATTAAACAACGGATGTGCGTTGACAGATGATCCCCAATTTCGCATACTGTAAAATTAACGCGTTTCTTAAGATTAGATCAATTCTTTCATTGTGCAGCTGCTTTAAAATATTGAGAAGCATATGAGAGGCGTAATCATGGTTCACATCTTATCCATACATAATGGGTAAATGATGATGCTGTGTTAAAATGCTAGAATTTCCACATTTGCCCATTTTCACTCTAATATAGTATTTACAATAAGCATTTCCCCTGAACCGCGGTCGTTCATGGAAGGAAAATGTATTGTGAGTAAATATTAAAAGAAACTTAGAGCGCACGACTGTAACATGCCCGTGATGCGAGGTCGAATGCATGGTTATACGAGCAAAAGTACAAGAGTAAACGAGAAACGTTCATTCTTAGCATTAGTATGTACATGAGTATAATTGCGAGTTGTGACTTAAGTCAAGATGAGTCTTTATGAATTAATTATGTATATAATTCATCCATTACTACAAACTGCACCTGATGCTAATTTCACGTCAAGAACCAACAAAAATGTTAGGATATTATTTAATTGTTGAGATACATACATCGGCACATTAAGAAATATCTTCAATGATAAAATAAAGCATGCAATGGTTTCATGAAAATTAAAGATATTCATGCAATGTTACGTTCCCTACTGCATGAAGATGAGGCAAGCCCATGAAAGGCACAATGACTTGGACTAGCCCGGGCAAATATATTAACGCCGCTTTTTCAGCCGCCCTCAAAATAGCGCCGGTAGTCTGTGGCTACCGTCTTTTGGATGGTTTCTTATTGTTCCCGAGAATGATTGATACTTTGTCTTCCTTGGGAAGGTTATACATTCTGTGGATACATTGCGATTGCAGAATAAATCTAAAGTAAATACAGCAGCAGAAGCAGCTGCTGCTGCTGCTGAGCAGTGAGGGGCAAATTATTTCGTTGAAAACATTAAATTCATTCTGAGATACACATAAATCTGTTCATGATGCTTACACTTTTTCGGAAACTTAAGATAATCGTGATAGCAAAATAATACAAGGGTCAGAGGCTTCAAAGGGTGAGAAAAAACTTGAGATAAAAATTTTATGCATAATATTTGAAGTCTATCAAATTCCTCTCTTTCGGTCACTTCTCTGCCTCTTGTACAGTACTGCGATCTCTGGCTTCCACAAACTCATAAGTTTTTGATACCGCCTAATTCCCATCTTTTCGAACGCCATTTTCTAAATTTGCCAAAAAATCACCCTACGGTATAGTGAGTTTAACAGTGGTCGAATCTCGAGTCAAACGACGTGATCTCATGCAACCCAAAATTCATCGTGACGATTATTTCAAGGTATTAACTAATCCTACTTGATTCAAGTCTATTAATACTGTTTGTACACTGCTTGATTCATGCCGTGAACAACTGGAATTAATAGTCATCCATGCAAGTTGAGGTTCTCATATATGATGACGTTGTATAGCTCGAGTCAACAAAGTCACACACACTCTCTGTCCTTAAAATGAAAAGTAAGGCGAAAATCGCTGAACGAATGGCCATTTTATTAATACAAATAGTAAAGTCGAAATGAATAAAATTAAATTTTATTTCTTTATTTTTCTTTTTAATTTTATTCATTTAGACTTCAAATAAAATGGCCATTCGTACAGAGATTTTCGCCTTGCTTTTCATTTTGAGAATAAGACGCATCAATGCGAATTTAATTTTAGATCACTTTCTGTCCACCTCACCTCTTCGATGTAGCAGGACAGGGAGATGGTAGAGCCGGCGTCCACATGGTACTCGCCGTTGCCAGGAATGACAGCGCGCGGCGTCACCACCGCCAAGTGCACCAGCTGCGACATGCTCGTCATGCCTCCCACGATCTGGGAAAACGCAGGAAAAATGCTCTGAATGTCTTGGTCAAGCATAGAAATATTTTTAGAAACTTATAAGCGATGAACGCTGTTAATATTGAAATCATATTTATTAGCACTGCACAAGGTCTTTGAATAAAATATTTACAAAAAATCTATTCACTCCATAAAATGTTTCGGAGACCAGCTCCATTCTCAGTAAGTCATTCTGTAAAAGGCAGAAAAATTGAATAGAGATAAATTCAGTTAATTTCAACATTAACAATTTACAACATTCTTTGTTTATAAGTTTCTAAAGAAAATTAGGTTGAAGAAAAATGACTTTCCTGAATTTATAAAAAGAAATGTTTTTTAGAATGATGTTCTTAAAATGCTCGATCTGTGTTTTGGAAACTTTCTGATATATCTTGGGACTGTATTTCACATTATGGGATTATTCACAATGAAATCGAAATATCCTGATATGTCATGCGAATAATTTGAACTGGGCCAAAACGTGGTGGAATGTCATACTCTGCTCTGTAAATATCGCTTAAACGCCAAGAAAATACTTTCAAATGCTGTGGAATTGTTCTGAAAATGAGACGTTGGCGGAGAGACATGCTCTGAAATCGGTTTAATCTTGCGCTAAACTTATAATGAATTTGGCTTTCTGGCGCGAGAAATGCACATGTTATGAAATCCGACGCTGCACAAAGTAGTGGATTAGCATGTAACGAAAAAATTCTCAATTTAGCGCATGTTCAAGCAAATGCAGTCTAGCCTCGAGTTATGGACATCAATTTAATGTGAACCTCAGCTTATGGAGGTAAAATTGGTTCCAATTTTTAACAAATGCGACGCTTGATTAGAGTTTTTAAAAACAGGGACTAATTTTCATCAGTTTAAGGGAAGGCTCGCATAGGATGATGTGGCACGATTCAAAGGTCGACAGTAACTGAAAAACTCCTTGGTTCAAGTTAGCACTCTTCGCTCGTCAGCTGTCACGCGTTCTTTCAGAAACTTACCTTTGCTTCACGAAGTTTATGTTTCACTTAAACAGTGACACAAAAACTTCATGCACACGAGAAAAATATGAAACTTTTTCTATGAGTGAAGTAGTACGTCAAAGTTTAAAGGAAAAATAGCAGCAAAGTTATACTTCGAGAACTCCTCTTTTGTACTGGGGGCAGACAAGTGTGAAACTTGCGAGCGAGAAATGGTATGCTAATGAATACGTGACCATAAATGCCAAACTCGTATATTTAAGTCGTACCTAAACTGCGATCTGATCCAAAACGTCAAGGAATGCAATTTTAGACAAAACAGACTTCAAGGTTCTTTGAGAAATGGTAATTTTGAGCATCAGGAAACATTGATAGCTACCTATCGCAAGTTCATTTGTCGCTTCAGGATCAACCGTACGAGAAAACGACGAAACCATTCGTACATCGTTATGACAAACATAGAAGTTGGAACACCCAGACATTAAAGCTTAGAATCAATCGAAATTTTCCAGTTTTTGGGTGTAGACCGAGGATTTAACTCCGTGTGTTCTTCATAGTAGCTGAAAAATGCAATGTATAGAGCACTAAACCCACGAGTGTGTCCATAGAAGCCCTATTCCATGAAAATCTAGCTCTGTGACATGTTTCATGACTTTATTAGGCCGCGCTGTTAAGCCGTCCATTGCAGCAGTTTACATTCACAGCTGAAGAAGCCTCCCATATGCGCAACAGCTAATTAAATTATGCTTCATGGAATAATGGGAATGAAATTTGTTGATTAATACGCCTTCATAAGACGTAGGAGTGCAGAAATTTAGTTGACTTGCTCTTCGCACAAAAGCGCTTGCTTATTTTTCTGCTCATACAGATATTAATTGCTTATTTTTCACAGAGTTGTTTACCGACCCAAATGCAAAAGAGTGTAATCAAATGAAGTTGTTGACTTCGATAATGCTTCTTCATGCGAATGAAGAAAGTTAATGTATCTAAAATTAATGAAACCTCATGTTTCGCTAAACATCAACCTTCTAGTAGCTGTAGTTTGTATAACATGACAAGGTTCGTGCTGCAGGATGGGCGATGTTCTTTGAACAACCGCCCTCGTCCTTCTAGACTTTAGACAAGCTGGTAAACGATACCTCCTCAAGAAATGAAAGGACTTCGAAGGCTGTAATTATATGCCTAAGTCATCGAATGGTCTTTAAGCCAAACATTTAATTTGCTCACACACAAAAAAAAACTCCTACGCCCGTCGCCTTCTGAAGCTCTCGACTTCAAACTGCAATCATTTCTCACTTCAATGGTATTAGCCGCCATCACTTTACGGGCGCTTTTCCGCATTTACAACACAGCTCATTAGTGTTCAACGGATACGCATTTAGCGTACTTTAGTCAAGTTCATATCTGTGTTACGAGACGGTTATAAGACGTGCTAAGTCAGCATCACTCAAGACAAGTCAGATTGACTGTTGTATTGGGTTCCGTTTAGGTGATGTGAGCGAACCAATCTAGACCACGTTTTTATTCAAGTAATACTACTCACAAGATTTTATTGCTCTCCCTTGAAGGAACTATAGGAGAGACACTTCCTGTGTATTGGTTGAAGAACTTGGCGAACACGTTAGGGATAATGTCGTGGTATTTGTTAAGGATCCTTGCAGCTTAACTTGATATAGGGTTGCGAGACTGATCCCAACCTGGTTGAGTCACCTGATGCAGCGATGCGAGACTGATCCTGACCTGCTTACATCTCTTTCAACTCTGCTGGTCATGTTATAATAAAACACATTAACTTTAGAATATTGAGTAATGTTTAAATTTATCGACATTTCGTTTATTTTTTCGCTTTGGTCGTGAAAAACTCTAATACAGTGTAAGACGTGACAACTCAATTCCATTATTTTGTAAAGGGGGTTCCCTTGATTAAGTCGTCATTTTCGATTTCGACTTTCTTAACTATTTTGGTGTATTAAAATTTTTATTGTTGTGCTGGGATATGATATTCCATGGAAGACGGGTAATTTCAAATGGATGCTCACACAATTGTTTTTTCAATGTTACAATAATGCTATATACAATATACAATAATATTTGTTCAACATTGTAAACATTGCTATATTTTAACATGACCTTCATTCTCATAAAATATGCGTGTTGGCACAGTAAAGTTAATTAATTTATTGAATCTAAGTTTCAAATGCACGAAAGTGAGTGGTTAAATCGATTATGCGTTAGGAGAATTTCAAGCATGCTCCGAACGACACAGTCATTTAGGTCGAGCTAGCATTTGCTGCTTATTTCACTAGAGCTTTATTCTGTCACCCTGACCTTTGATTAAAGCTTTGCGTTTTTTCATACTTTGCGATATCATTTCATAAACCTCCACTTCGGTATAATCAACATTAACCGAAACCAATTAATGCCAATCAAAAAATGCATTGCCGCCTCCAGCTGCACCAGCCTTGATCGAATGATAAAATTCACTTGTGCCAAATTAGCTCGGTTGTTTTCAGAGAAAAATTTAACCTTTGATGACGGGCTAGCAATTTTGGGCCGCTTGAACGTTCGTTCATCCGTGCCTTCCATCGCTCGAATGTCATGGAGAATGGAAATGAAATGTTCAAATTGAAATTAGTCTTTTTTTAAAAAAATCATTTGCGTTAGCGATGGCATTAGCGATGGTATACGTATAAAACACGCAGTTGAAATATGTCAGTATTTTTTCTACCCTTAATATTAATATGTGGTGTAAATCTGTTAAAAAATAAAATTCATAACGAAAACAATCGACTTGTAGAAGTTGATATTTACATCAGACGTATTGATCACAAAAATTATCACATAAGTTAATCTGAAATGAGGCACAAGCGCTTGTGTTTACCAAAACAAAGTTAATCACTAAAATGAGGCAATACATTGAACTTTAGGAGGAAATTAGGGAATATTTTTGCATTTCCCTTCTTTTAGGATAAATTTCCCCCTACCAATACGATTTCATTGCGTCTTCAACTTAGCACGTACGAAATGAGTCCTGTGAGTACCGGCGCTGTCACAGCTGCAGTATATCCTATCGGTTGTATATCGGGTGTCTATGTTGTGCATATCAGTACCGATATAAACAGCTATGCATATCATTTAAAAAGTGTAAAAGCTTAATTAAACCTGACGTCATAGTCCAGTGTAAACTATTTATGCTTTGTTTTCTTTAAATTTTGTATCGCGTTTTCTTTGCATAGATGAATGTGCTAGGGCCTCGTTTCAGACAACCGCTGACGATGACCATGATGGTCCAATCGTAAAATTTTAACAGAAGTATTCTCTCACTCGATTTTATTCGCATTATCTTTCATTCGTGTCGTCGTGACGTGCAATATAATCAAATCTACCTACAAGATTTAACGTAAATTCAACATTACATCTAGGTTAGGATTGATGAGGTTTCTGCGACCCGAGAATGAAACTTCGGTAAAATTGAAGCAATAGGCAACGTTTAAATAATAATCGTGATTTAACACCCATTTATATCTGTTATTAGGTTCGTTTGCTCTGTGGCGTCACGTTAAATTTCACAGGTCGCCCAATACCCCGTGAAGCGACACAATGACATCATGGACTCTACGGAGATTAAAACCAGTATTTTAGTTATTCCCCCATGAGCACTTTGACTCCCACGTGAACCATAGTCACTGAGGGAAATTTCATTACGCTGCTGACCAACCACTGACCGCAAAATTAATTTGACCTTTGAATCAATAAATCAATCAATACTAAATGAATATACAATCCAGTAAATGTTTACTGTTTTCAAAATTGCTTACTTCCATTGACTAAAACCCTTAATCGCCCAAATTTTCCTGCTCATATCCTCAATAACACGACCAATATTATTAGACTGACGCGGGCATCAGTTCATCACCAACATCAAAATATGAACTGAACTGCCGTTTGGTATAAAGCTTCAAAAATAACATTAATGCAACAATTCAACAAGAAATAAATTGTGTATAGCATTTTAGTGAGTGGATCATGTATGGCACGTTGGGATGTTAAGGATTTAAATTTGAATTAAAAATTAAACTTCAGTATTACCTTATGCAGTCAAAGCGTTGGTACGAGTTTTTCGAATCCGAAAGCGCATCATACATACGCATAGAAAAACTAAATTAAACGTGTCAATAATTTTAAAACAAACTATCATATGAGCTACGCTAAAAGCGTGTACTTTAGTTGGAACTCTTAAATCGACTTCAGCAGCTAAAAATTAGTCTTAAAGGACAGTTTTTTCACAGATATACTTGGTAACCGAAGTTTTGTTGCTCTTAAAATTCATTCACCCCAAAATTCGAAGCTAGAATCGATGGCGAGAAAGTGACAGTCTCAATTCAGCCTGTCCTTTACGTTTGCATTTTTCATCTTTTTGAAGTGAAAACATAGGGTGTGGGGCAATAGTATGATACATCAGCTGTGGACAGGCTCTAGACGTTCATGCGGTGCCGGACAATGTGGGCGCATCCGAGAACGATGAGATTTGGTGCTGGAGCTGACACTAACGATCCCGTCGCGACACACCTCAGCTATTTGAAAAAATGATTCAGGGAAATACGTTTCGGTTTGAACTTTATAAGCTGGAATATGTATTCGTTGCAATACATTCGAGATCCCTTGAGAAAATTCTTTGTCGTTATACTATGAAATATTGCACCTCTAGCTCAAGAGGGAATTACTCAGTATAGAGAATCCGCACGTTGAAAATGGAGTCCAAAATGTCTTCCTTATGGCGAGATTTAAGAATTTTGAACAGAATTTCTCATAAGCTCAAGCAAAGTTTTCAAGATTCACCTCTTTCGACCTCAAACGCACGTAAGATTTGAGTTATGCAATTTTTACATTTTTAGAATTCAAACGTTGTGGTGTGGATAAACGTTATAGGCATTTAGGAAGTAGGAAGTCTAACCACTGGGTGCAAATTCGTCGGTCAGTTTTCTAAAATTGAATAACTTGTGCGCTTTCATTTTTGCAAGAAACTCAGTGGGAATGTTGCACCATCAGAATGACCTCAGCAACACTAACAATAGACAGATAAATTAAAATACCAACACTAAATTGCCCTGTTACAGCTTGTGCTAGTGATTTTCTCATTTTGTCTGCTTAGAGCAGAAGCTTACTGCATCTAAAATGCATTTTATGAACCATTTTAAAGCTTGAAACTACTTGAACGGTATGTTTACTGGACCAGATGCTCTAGCTTTCTTATCCAAAACCGAACTAGCATTGAGCATTTATTGTGGGTATCTATTCATTGTCTGATGACTTCCAAGTCACTTTTTTCTTTTAACGTATCACTGAATCGACAGCTTTACTGCTACCAGCTCCCAGCTAAATTTGCCGAGTACAGTAAAGTGTGTTAACAGCGATGCCAAAATTCAACGCCTTGTAGTGCCCCTCAAGGTAATTTACCCCTGAACTGGACTGAGATCGTCAAAAGCTGTGGTACTGATTGCATAAACGTTCTTTCTAAAATGCGAACGGTTAAGGGGAATCTCACCTGACACTCGTAGGTCCCAGCATCGGACGGACGGACATATTTGATGACCAACGTCCATCGGTTACTGTCGTTCGGATGGTGGACGGAGAACCGCTGTTCCTTAGTGTAGGTCTGCAGCCCTGACGTCAGAATGTGCCAGTCCTGGCGTCGGACCCACGACACCTGCTTGGAACGCTGCGTCGTCAGTTAAAATTAACTGTTACTAAGGGAATGTAGAATGCGTCCACAAATTGATATTGCCTTAGCATTTAAAATCTTTGTTCCAGAAAATCATGTGAAACAAGTGCATTTTCCATACGTAAATACCGAATATTTATGATCAGAGGAAACAGAGCGCAACCGCCATGTGATTTGAGATATGGCAAGTCCTTAAAATTGACATTTCAGAATATCAAGGAGAACATGCGTGTTTCCTTTTCGTATTTACTGAATGTTTACCATCAGAAGAAATCATTTCGCGACAGCAATATGATTTAATATTTAACAATACGAGACTCTAGCATTAGCTAAAATATTTTGTCAACCAGTGTAACACAAGCACATGCTCTGTTTGCAGTTGCTGAAAATTTT
Source organism: Morinoia aosen (assembly GCA_030386875.1). Taxonomy (NCBI): domain Eukaryota; kingdom Metazoa; phylum Arthropoda; class Malacostraca; order Amphipoda; family Talitridae; genus Morinoia; species Morinoia aosen. The sequence goes on along the minus strand of CM059579.1, from coordinate 59,165,500 downwards.
GCATGAGCGAAAGCGTTATTATTGATCGAAAAGAATTTAGCCATCAGTGTCCAAATGAATCTTTTTCGGAGCATTTTGTACTAAACTTCTGATGTTTTGAGGTAAATATTTCTTGGCTGATGAATTGTTAGAAGAATAACTTTTCGTTTAAATGGTGAACTCGGTTTCTATTCCCTTGAAATCATTTTGATGAACGTCCAAGTTTATGCTAATAATAATGATACTTTTAGAACAAGTGCTAAAGTACGCTTTGTGTATCTAACAGCTCATGCTTTGAAGTTTATTTGAGCCTATTTTTGGAATTGCATAAATTTGATTCGTAGCTTTGATTCTAAACTCGCCAAAAAATTTATTATGTGCTAGGGTTGAAATTCTCGGATATTCGGTTCTATTGACAGCTTGCTATTTAGAATCAATAAAAAATGTAAACATCAGTATATTTGCGAGCTAAATTCAAATATTTTGGTCGTGTATTGTATCTTCCAATAACTTGATACATATGTACGTACGATACTCTCATCCGACTTTAATTTGACGGGCATTAAATTCCATTTCTCATAATATGCCCTCATTGAATTTAGTAATAGGCAATAAGCCAAAGCTATCCTGCAATACTGTCTTCTATTACTAGATGAAATTGGCTGCATCTTGCGGCAAGTTCAGATTGTCTCTGTCAACTATAACATGGCACACACAATACCACCGTTCCTCGTAGTGTCCTGTGACGCAAGAGACTACAAGAAACATTACCTTCTAGATTAGTAACTCGTGTCATTCGAAGCGATAATTCTTTGGCTTCTGTCAGAGCGTCTAGTGCATCGAGGCATGAAGAGTTCTTTTGATTAGAGTTGCTCATCGTAACGGATGAGAGAAAGTTGAGTTTTATAAACGAGACATCAGATCTCGCGTTCAAGTAGCCAATTAGTCTTTTGTTACATTCTGTTCAGTTGTTCAGTACTCATAAATGGCTGCTAGTGTACTTCTTGAGATACAATAAAGTTAGAAAACGGGGAGGATTTGTACACTTTTATTGTTCATATCAAACAGCCTGAAATATGACTCCGACATCACAAAGCTAGATCAAGATTTATTGTTCGTCGATTGGAGACACGAAACAATAATCTAATAATCACTTCTGTCATTTTTAGATAAGCATTAATGTAACTTATTGATGCTAATATAATTTTCTATCGCCCCCCCCCCTCCCCCTAATGGAAACTATTAAATAAATTGTAATGAGAAATTTGATGGTATGCAGACGTTTTCTGAGCATTCAATACGTCTAAATTGAAAATAATTCGATCATATGTAAATTTTAGCAACTTCTAACTACGCCCCACACTCCCTCTTTGTTCAATTTGATTTTAGATATTTATATCCATTTTTTTTCTTTAAAACCTCGCTACACCCACACTTATGGAATTAAAGTAATGTGAAAAATAACGAACCGCTGGATGAATTTTTCCTCAATAAAACTGCTGAGGAGAGCGACACGTGTGTTAGCTTGAGTTGTAAGATGAGTGGGAGACTGCCACATGCACCGCAATTTTTATTCAACTTCCTCTAGAAGTGGATGTACGAGCAACGAAAGAGTGTTTCTTTTCAAACAGCATTAAAGCCTCAAATTTTATGAAACTGCTGAGTACTGTCATGAAGTTTTAACTTGCGTTTTTTACATTCTTGCTTGCAGAGGTAACTATAATGCAGTGATTCTAGTGGAAATTGTTCGAAAATTTGAGCCGACAGTGGATTTTAATCTCATGATACAAAAAAATTTATTATGCACTAATGTAATTAAATTTATTATTATTATAATTCAGTTTGTAGGACGATGATGAATTCTAAAAAATTTAAATTGCCTATTCATCATCGCACTTTATTCAACAGCACAACTTTTGCAAGATATTCTAAAAGTGTGAATTAACATCTTGCGCTTAGAACATTTATTCAGGATCTTTAATTTTGTCTAACTTCTTCATAAAAATATGAACAGTAAACGCAATGCGCTTTGCACAATCTCATAAATATTTCAGTTTCAAAAAAATGTAAGCATAGGAATAATATTTTCCCAACGACTTTAGCATTTTAGGTTTGACGTGTATTGAAGCTTCTCATCGCTGTGCAGCCAAAGGAACAGAAATAACATTGGCAGCAAGTCACAGCCTGAATTCAGATATTATTCTTTAGTTCTTTTGTCAGACTTTTCCCTTCAATTTCCCGCGGTGTTTAGAGATAAATTTTGTAATTTGCTGGGACTGGCAAAAACTTTTCTGACTGATGGCCAACAAGTTTGGTATTTTTATTACTTGCGTGCCTTATTATTTCATTCGAAAATTAAATTAGGCTTCCAAGCCTGCAAAGTGAATTTTTTGAATGGAAATTTATCATTTCTTTTCCTTTTGGTAGAGAAGAGAATGAAATGATACTCATAGCAACTGGGATGAAATTTATCAGACGAAAGTTCCGAGTATTATGACTGTTCACGACCTGGATGTAAGAGCGAGAGCCAATGTGTGAGAAATTTTCTGTCGTAGTAAACCTGTTCCCTTAATTAATTCCAAGTCAACCATGTGCACTGAATATCAGAGTTGCAGCGGCGGTGTTCTGCGTCCTGCCTGCCTTCTAAACTCCAGATATGCTAAGAATTTTTTATGGCACTGCTCAGTCCGAGGTCAAACAACTGAAGAAAAACTACGAAAACCTGTCTTTCGCACAGCGACGGAGTCAAAACTGGAAAAAAATTTATGCCTTTAGGCAATTGTTGGCGAGATTAAGGAAATTCAAATATCTGGAACTACGGAAATGAATTTGAGCATAATTTGATACGAAATAAAATGTTGCCAAACTATTAACTACAGAGCAGAGTTCGTAGTCTAAATAAATTTTCTTACCCACACCGAATAAATCACTGTTGTTTTGCACTCCATTTCATTTGGTTTCACTCGCTCTTTTTATAACGGACTTTTTGTTTAGAGTTCATTAGCCTCAATGTAACTTCAATGTAACTTCATGTCCAATTATAGAAAGCTGCTTTTCATCATTCTGTCGCAAAATTCATTTCCTATCATACACGGCCGAACCACTGCAAGTCAGTGACTACGGTATAGCGCCAAACATATCTGACTTAACCCTTTGTCTTCTGACGGCTACTCCAGTGCCAAGATAGCCAGTCCTTCCAGTTTAGGGAAATATTTTTAACTAAAGAACAGAATTATGGAAATTAATAGCATACATGCAAATAGGGTTTTAGAGGTTCTAAAAGCCTTGTACGTGCAATTTGCTTTTAATTTCCACTCAGTTTAAGCTTCGTGGTCTTCGCAGCACATTTAATACCTTTTTTATTGCTCTTAAGCAAGTTTTTTGACACGTCCATTGATTTACTAATAAGTTTAGGCAAAAACTTAATTGATTTTTCTCAGATTTTTCCAGCATTTTTATGTAAGATTTGTCTCGCTTAGCAAGCATATTTAACGAAGCATTATTTTTCAACTTTAAAAGAGAAGTAATCACCTGCTTGTGCAGAAAAACGGTTAGTCAATTTTACTGACATTTCAGAGAACTGACAGCATTTATTCCTGAAAATCTCTCCCTAAGCTGTTAGAATTTCATTAGACAAAGGGTTAAGATATTCCTCATGGTGTTACTGTAGTTTCGTTCATATGGTACGAGACAAAGCTTAGACCGAATCGTGCATACTAAATCTTCGGCGCCTGACTGATCGAAGTGCTCTCATCGGCTGTAGAACTGCTCCCACCCAGTATACGTCAAAAACAAAAGAGAACCCTTCCTACGAAACTCTTTTGGTCTTCAATGTTCTATCCTTGGCCTATTCTTACACCTCAATTTTTGTTAACAATTTCAATGAAAAGCTATTAAATACAAGAAACTCTATGAACGCAATGGTTTCCAAACAGCAACAAACCTTTACGATGCAATATTGGAAACACTGCAAAGTAATATCTTGAAATCATGGTAACAAAAATGGCATCAAACTCAACGCGGGCAAAAAGCAGTGTGTCATTTTCAGATCTGAAGATGCAATTAAAAATTACCAAAATCAAGTCTGAAACTATACAATTATGCAGCTGAGCCACAAAATTAGCAAATACTGATGAGACTCGTTCGACTAGAACTTGATTTGAAATGAGAAACACGTAAACTGTAAACTCATTGCTGTTTAATGGCGTTGAAAATATCTACAACGACAGTGCTACGTTAACACACGTTCAGTCTTCAGTATTCTTGCATTTTAATTATTGCAGCCTAACCAAGGGATGTATGCATCGATATCCTCACTAGAAGTTATGGGATTAACAAAATACTGTTTGGAAGATTGCATGCAAAGGTGAATCATCTTGCAGCCGCTCTCCATAGGAAACTTTGCTATTCCTTTTAGCAAGAAAAAATTCTCATTCAAAAAGTGCGAAACACATTTTCCTCTCTATGTCTTCTTTAGCGCTACACTGATATAGCAAAATTTCTCCCGTCCACTTTAACGAGCAAAAAGACAACTCTGGGAAATGATGTCTTAGTGAGCTACCGTTCATCTGACATTGAGCAAGAGCCTCAGCCAGTCTCAGTTAGGGGCCTTACTACGGAGCTAACTCTCTCAGACACAGAACTTCCCATCTCCGAAGAAATTCGAGGCGAACGGGGTGTGCTATTTTAACTCTCAAAAGTATCTTGTACAATTTATGACAGAACGCTCGTGTAGTAATTGAAATGCTCAATCTCATTTTCTATAATTCTCGTTAGTAACGCTTTGTTGTGGGCGTGTGAATACCATTCAGTGTTTCGATCGGTTCTTAATTTCTCAAATTTTGAGCTGTTATTTTTCACTTCTGTGGCACTGGAATTTTTCTTACGATTGATTGCTTTGTTTGTTTTATAAAGCGGCTTCCTTCTCAGTATGCCCAGCCTGTAAGTTTACATTGCTGGTGAACAAAACTAGTGAATCTATTGCGTACTGGCGAACTCTCTTCGCGCAGTCCATCGTGAAGTTGTGTAAGCTGTTTGCTGCTAATTTTTTGACACAATTATGTTAAACTATAGAAAGATTATAGAAAGTGATTCAAAAGTTATTTCTCGTAAAATAAACAATGTCATAGAAATTGCACCTTTTATAATGAACTTCAAGTAACTTTATCAATGAAAAATGACCAATTTGTTGCTCTGACGTCAAACATAAAGTGCCAAAGTTTGCCTTCATCCCAAAACGGTTTTCTTCCTCATCTAATTTAGCATCATGTGCGCCCGGACATTATAATGCGAACCATGAACAGACGGTACCTGTTTCCGCAGCAAAATTTCGAATGCAATTTCTAAACAAAACCCCGGCAACCGAATTTGAATATTGCAAATTTAGAATATTAATTAAAACTATCGCAGCTTCCTGTGAATAAGTGCAACGATACATGTGCAGATATTTACCAGTATCTCCTTACGCTGCTTTGAAAGTGTCTGTACGAATACTTGTTGTAGAATCACTATACACATTTCTTTTAGTTGTAATCCAAATACGGAATGCCTCATTTGGACTTACATGTCATGGTATGTTAAAATTTTTTAAGCGACCCACAATGAGCTACTTCAAAATTTTAGACAGGCTGCAACTTCTGCTGGACTGCCGATGTTTTAATCTTGAAAATTAGAACTTTTTGTTTTCAGCTCACGATCTATGTCTCTTTAACCCGTTCACCTCGTTTCCGCGGTCGTTAACGGTTAGTTTTTTAGGTTGTAAGTGGCAGAATTGAGAAATCGACTTAATGCTCGGATACATTTTTTTCCATCTTAAGGAAAATGGAAATACAGTGCACTATAACATTTCCCCTCTTACGATAACAGTCATTTCTTAAAAAGGTCGCAAAATAGATAAAATGTCATTCATTTATACCGGTACGTGAATGAGCAATTTACCTAGTTGGACTCATATGGCCCAATACGCGGGAACGTCTTAAGTGCATGGCCATTGATCGATTTTAAAGAAGTAGAGGAAATGTTTTGTTTATAGTAAAATAATTGGAAATTCTGGTGCTAACAATCGACGTTGTTCCACCCATGAGTTTTATACAACAAACTGAACATAATTTCTGTGTATGGTAATTCTCATTCGGATGTAGGTCCCTAAAAAAGATACAACTATTGTATCTATGGGAATTAGTGATTCCAGCGAAAAAATGTGTGTTCCCAAGCTGAAGTTTGGGTAGGCCTACCATTTGTTGAAATAAAATAGTTGATTTTTATTTTGGTCCAAGCAATCTTTTTTTCGATTAAGTGCCGTTCTGTTGTTCAGTACAGGCTAAATTATTTTTTCAAACTTTATCTTGTTTCTTAATATTCACTGACGATCTTACTATATTTCTATGCGCAAAGAATCCTGTGTGGGAAGATTTGAGTATTAATTCCCCACTTCCGTAGTTTTATATTTTGTTGGTGAATTTCTCTCTCCCCTCATTATCATACATTTTATGGGGCTTGGGACTTATGATCTTATTTAACCTGATATTGATTCATTTAAGTGAAAAAAATAATAACCACACTCCAAGGACCTAGTCATTCGATACTCCGAAAATCAACTTACAGGAAGGCCGACGGTATTTAAACCGTTAAGCTTGCTAATTCGGGCGCATTTTATTATACGAGATCATACAAATATACGAGTATTTAAGAATGAATGATTGTTTTTCGTTTTTTTTTTGTAGTTTCGCGTCTTATGCAATGTTTTTGGTAATGTTCGACAATCTTTTGTATTTATCGAAAGTCGTTCTGAATTGTGTGAGTTTGGAATATTTGGTGAGCATCTTGTGATAAGCTGTGGCGCCTAACTGGTGCGAGATTATTACTATTATAATTACTACTACTCAATTTACTCGTTTTTGTGTGGCCACGAAAAGTTGCTTCATATTACTGACAAGCCAACTTTTGGGGCTTAAATGTGTGATATTTTTTTCTTTCGCTTAATTTCTAACGCATCATTGGCTAATCCGGTACAATTGTGAAGCTCGTTTGTGAACTTTAGTTCCGACCTCATACAATGTGTTCATTTTTAACTCCTGAAGATTCTTTCATCAGCATATTTAAATATATCTTGGAGCTCGAGTACAGCATATTGTTTTGTGCCTTTCTTTTAGTCACGCCATTCATTATGAAATATATTTAGAAGTTAATGATTTTCGTTTAACACTTTGGATATTTATTGTTTTCCGGTTTATTTCCATCCTCTGCCCAAAATATCTGTGATGGCATAGCATGCTAAGAGTACAGTGAGCACCTTGGAGACGAGCTCTTAAATGTCAATACCCACACCTGCATTCCTGCTTAATGCGATTGATCTGTTCAGACATTCCAAGTGTAACTTCGTGGTACCGCTCTAATAAATTAAGTGATTTTACTATGAGGTCCCATGAAGTTCATTCATTTGTTTGGTACATGTTCAAATTATCCGCCCTGAGCGGAACATTTGAAAACAATGGTGACCGAAGAGACTGAAATTATTTTAGTTTATCGTAATTATCAACGTGGGCGTGTAGGTTTGCCTATGTGTAGATTACACGATCTGGGTGTGTTGGTGGGTGTGTGTGAGTGCGTAGGTAGTCAAGAGTGTGCGTGTATGTTGCTGGATGTATACGTGTAGGTGTGTAGATGGTGGTTGTGTATGTAGGTGAGGTGTGTCCGCGTACGTAGTTGGATGTCTGTATATTTGTAGACGAGCGTGTGTGTGTGTAGGTAGTTAGGATTGAGCTTATCGGTATGGAAGTGTACGCATCCAGGTAATTTAGTCTATGTGTGTTATTATTGGGTGTGTGCTGGTGAGGAGTAGTTGCGCATGTGTGCTTAAGATAGAGCGTGTGTTGCATGCAGGGAGGTTATGAGGAAAGCAATATATTCGGGCCGACAAGATCTATTTGCCTCATGGCGAATAACAGAAACCATTCCAATGTCAGTCATGGCTGATATAATCAGGTTGACTCAAACGACTCAGCTATAAAAATTTAATGTTTGTTTCATCAGTTGCTAAACAAGCCAGACTGCTGGGAAATAACTTTTCTTAGTGTTGAGTATTTTCGTTGTCTATTAGACAGTTTTTCAGTCGTATTTATCGTGCAAGAACGAAAAAATAACGATATTTTTCAAGTTAAGCTAAATGGGTGATTCCGTAGATGCCCATGTCTATGTTGAATTGGAGTTCTTGGAGTTGGAGTTATTCACGCGTTAAAATATGAAGATAGTCACTTATCATTTTCATTCTCAATTACTAAAATTTTATAACTGCCATTCTATAATAGCAACGTTTCGATGTTACACATACCATCTTCAGGCTGGAAATACAAAGAAAAAACTATTACATTGAGAAATAAAATTGAAATTCAAAATTCAAATACATCAATATTAAAATAAAATAAAAGTAAAAATATTTGTAATCACAGCGCTAAGAGACTAAAGCAGACTAGTTATTGCACAGTAGATATTTGTATGTTCACTGCACAAAATATAGAGGTAAAATGGGCTTAAGCTCCTTTTCGACGTATTGATACTTGTTTGTTCCGCCAGGTTGATGATGTGGCTATGGATTTCACTTTAGTGTCCACGTTCGCTAACTTTTACGGGTTCTGCGTCGAAAACCTGGTGTTGAACTCTATACCGGCTTAGCCGGTTTTGTACGGCAGATACGTTGATCATATTTTCGTTGAAATAGAGAGCGTAGAACAGTTCGAGATATTGATAAATTTGATGACAGATAATTTGGTATTGCGTTTCACGTGTGAGCTGGGTGTACATGGGAAGCGGCCATTTCTGGATGTTTGAGTTGAAGCTTCACAGGGTGCTTTTCTGAGATCACTGTATGTAAAGCCCTCTCATGCTGGTGAAACCATAAACTATGTGATGCCCCGCAAGTGTGTAAAGAGGGCGTTATTCATACCACATTAAATAGAGCTTATAAAGTGAGAAGCAACTGTGTTAGTTTTCATTCAGAAATGCTAAGAGTTAAATGGATGTTAGTTAGTAACAGTTTCCTCAATACTTTTATTGATAAAATTATCGGTAAATATATGAAAAGAGTTTTGAATATGACCAAAATCCAAATCTTAATACGCGGCATACAAATATATTTTATGGAAATCAAATGTATAATAATCGCAAAATTTATGAAAAAGTCTTTAAGAATGTTGTCAAAACTTTTGTGAAACCCACAGATCCAGCTACAGTGATTAAGTTTGTGTATTTTACATGAATCTCAAAATCAGTGATCGTTTAGTGAGAAATAATATTCCCATTTACAGGGTCAATGACCATCGACAGAGCCAACGTGATACACCAGTTCAAGTGCAACAGGAGAGAATGTAAGTCTCTCAATAAATGTTACATTGGCATGACCAGGATGACCTTGAAACAAAAATTAATTGCGCACAGATATCATTGTTCTATTTTTGATTATTTCTGAGTCGATCATAGCTGTAAACCCTCAAATGAAGATCGATATTAAAATACGGTAATTTTGTACGATGTCGTAAAAGAGAGTATATTCAACTAATAGAAACATTGCATATTCATAAATCCTCAACGAAAATGCAAATTTTTTTCTTTTATATTATTCAACAGGACTGCCGCGTAGAAGTTTGAAACCTCCACTAGATCGGTCATTTTGCATCTATCTTTAGTGCTTTGAACATACAAATATCTGGTGTACGATAATAACTAGTCATCTGCAAGTTCGTACCCTGTTGTACAAAATTTGCCTTTTTTAGTCTTCTTGCTCTGTGAATAAAAATATTTTTCTTCATTCTGATGTAGCTTGATTGTTGAATTTTAATTTTTTTATCCATGTGACTGTTTCCACTGTATTTTTAGCCTGCAATTAATGTGCGAAACATGGAAATATGGTCATTTATAGACTGACAGTTATAAAATTTTAACAGTTGAGCGTGTTTAGTACAAATGAGAAGTGATTATTTTCATATTTTAGCACGTGAAGACCTTGAACAATATTGCAAACTTGGAAAGTTGAAAAAGATGGAATAAATAGTTAATAAAAAAGAGAATTTGCTATTCATATTATACGGATACCAAATTTACAAACAAGGATAGTGTTCAATAGCATTCGAATATTAACGAATTGGCGTTTATTCGTTATTAAACTCGAAGGTTTGAAAATATTTCGTAGCGATGAGAGGAACAGCAAGCTAAAATAGCGCCGGCTTCTTCAACAAAATAACTGCATGCAGATTTAGTACATCGACTTTCGTTGAAATGATCAACGGACGTCAAAATTAATTAACCCCTTCCCCGGCAGAAACGTGTATACTCGTTTTCACAAAATGATCTTTTTTCAGTCGTCGACGAGTTTGCGCGTCTGAAACTTTACCTCCAAAAACCAGCAACATACGAATATACTCGTCAATTTTAAGCCTTTGAAAACCATTCTACGTGTGAAACGAGTATTCTCGTCAAATCGTACACCTGGCAGAGGCGATAGGGTAGAGCTGTGGGATTTTAAGGACATTGTTACTAGACTTGCTCCAACAGCCATTGACGTCGATGGGTGTTGTTTGCATCCACACTTCCATTCATTTTTTTGTAGCATTTTCAAGTGTTACACCCCAAATGTCTAGTTCAACGGAAAATGGTGAATATGAACCTTCCCTCAGAAGCTTGAATACTTCTGATAACTCTGCCAGTTCATCAGACAATGACTATTTCTCGACATCAGACAATGACTATTTCTCGACATCAGACAATGACTATTTCTCGACATCAGACAATGACTATTTGACTCGTTTTTGTCAACAAAGGTATTTTCAAAATAAAAAGTTAACCACAAAAATGGGAAGAAAAAATAATTACAAACTGTTTTCATGACCAGCATCAAAAATACTGTATAGAACTAAAATGGAAAAATTAGTCTGAAAAAGAAACGTTTTTAACAAAAAAATTGTTGGGAAGGGGTTAAAAACCTTGTTCCACATGACATACGATGTTTAAAAATAAATTCAAACTCCAGTTTATTTAGTGCGTGAGGGACAGCCAGCAATGCGAATGCTACATTCATGGAATAAATCGATGACGTTCCCACAGAGCTTGAAAAATGAACAAGGTTTTCTCATGTGGCTCAAATAAATCATAATTTACTATAGCATATGTTTAAAGAGCAGCAAAAAACGCGTTCCGAAGCCAACAACATTGGCGTCACATTCCGCTGTAGTGCTGAGCCGATAGACGTGTTGTTGTGTTCCTTGTAGACCAGTCACGCTTTGCCGTGTTTACAGAGTTTAACGAATCGTGCAGCCATTGAAAACTCCCTGATTTATAGAATGTATTTATATTCGAACGGCGAAATTGAATGATACAGATTCCAAGTAAAATTCTGAGTGACACTGAGTGGAGACCGGCCTCAGGGAGAAAACGATGAGCGTACAAGCCCGAGTGATTTATTTGCAAAAATTATCCGTTTTCAAAACGTAATTTACGGCTTCGGAATTGGCAGCGATGTTTTGGGCGTGACTGAAGTCAAGGAAAGACATATTTGAAGTTTGACTGCACATGGGCCTTTTCAGTGCTTTTGAGACGGACCTGTGAAATCTGGGAAAATCACGGAAAAAATGTCAAGACTCAACGTTTTCTGAAAATTTAGCCAAAACTAGTTTTATAACGAACGGCGTTTGCCGTTTGTTGGCAACGGCTTGAAATTGATTTTCATGCCTGCAATATCTCAGTACCTGTCTCTCGTTCAGACAAAAATTGAAATTGATTTAGGAGGGCAAACAAAGGAGGCATCGATCACTGAGCGCCTTTGTGCCTGATTTATTTTAGAGCCAAAAAGTAGAGCTCGTTGAAGTGGCGCCCTTTTGATTCATGCTTCTGCTTGAAATTTTGATGCAGCACATTTGTTGAATTATAATTTAATGAACCGCACTGGTATGTTCACAATGCTGATTGACCTGCCTGAGAAAGCCTTTTCGCCACAACACCTCGTTTGAAATGAATTGATATTATTTTCTGTTTAAAGTCCCTTAAATTAGGTACAATCTATTTGGTGTCCACTACCAAACTCATATTTAGGTCAGAACTTGATACTCGACTAGAAAAATTTTCTCTTTTTGTAATCCCACTTTTCAACTATTGACGGTTGCAGGTCAATGGTGGGTGGTCAACCTGATAGTATCGTGGTTGTTTGTAGGTGAATGAATTCGTGTACGTGTGTTTCATGGTTGGTAGTGTGTACGGAGTCGTTATAATACGATTTGTACATGCGTGCCTATAGATATATGAATGCATGTAAGTATTTGGGCGTGTTATTAGGTGTGCACGCGTTCATGCAGGTGAATACAGGAGTGTTAGAATTACTTCGGTCAGTTGAGAATACCAGGCGTTAATATCAATATTTTTGATCAATTTGCGCCAGTGGGAGACTCTATTCAAAAAAGAGTTTCGTTGTACATAAAGAAAAGTAGAAAAATGCAGAAAGCCGATCATCCTAAACTGACGCTGGAGTCGTCAGACAGAGCTGAGCCCTAGATCGAACGTGAAAAAACGTCTGAGAAAGCACTCCTGCATCCCGATTCAAACAAGAAAATGTCCACCCTTTTAAATATTCTTCACGCCTTTGACAACAAACTACATGCCGTTTTATTTCTGGAGCACGATCAGACCCACAAACAAACCTTACGCCAAATTATCACCATTTCATTTGCTGAATTTTACTCTTAAATTACAGCTTAAAGCTTCCTCGCTTCCAGCATGAACTGCTAAAAGATTTCCCACTTTCCGATTCAAATTTTTCTCTAAATCGGCCCTCGAATTCCCGGCGTTCAAGCCCTGTTTCCTCTAATTTGAGACCGAGCTCTGGCCGTAACTTCTTCTCTAATAAGTTCATTTATTCCCGCTAGAGTCAAGTTGTAAGAAGGAAGAGGCTCTCTTGAGCCAACATTAACTCGCTTGCAGAGTTATTTTGCGTGAGAAATTATGCGACAACGCCACTGCAGTGCACCGAATGAATGACCATGCAGAAGCTCATGAAATTGAGATTATGTACCCGACTGGACCGTCGTTTTCTATGGCTCTTGTTCACAATAACAGGAGGAAAGTTCGGCTCGAGTTCTTTTCCCAAGAAGGTTCGTGCGCTCAGAGACGCTAGAAAATAGCATAAATGGCCTGAAATTAATTCCTTGCGACTCTGCAATTTTTAATAGAACAATCTATCTTGGAGACCAGTCTGGAAGTGAAGAAAATTACCGGAAAATGGATTTTTACTTTCGCTGCACTTTTAGGCGGCAGATTTTAGCTGATGTTTAGAACGGCTGGAGTCTTTGAGGAAAAATTTTAGGGTCGTAAATCCCTTGGCGTCATAAATCTCAGTAGGTTAAGTCGTGCCATTACAGAGCGAATATCGATGCCATTTCACTGAAATATGGATTCAAGTTTTTCAAAGACTAAGATGAATGAAATAAATTATTTTGAACTTCTTAAATTCTTTCAAAGAAACCTATAGTTAGCTGCTCATCAGAGACGTTCATAGGTTTGAAAGAGGGAATCATGAGGCAAAAGTTTTTTCCGAGGTTGTTTTTCAGCTAAACTCACATCGCTCAAAGTTCAAAATTTGTTTTTACAAAATCGTTGAGTTCAAATTATTTATTATGAGATCGGAAAATGAAATCAAATTCTTAACAAATGAAAGTGTTCCAATAATGATTTGTATTAGAAGTTCCACATAATTTATTGGATGTTCAAAATAAATCACGCTATTAGATAAACGTATAAGTGATGATGAAAGATGATTTTCCCAGCATTAAATATGATCGCATGCACATCATTCATTGAGCGCGTTTTAGGTACAGAATGATTTTCTTCAAAGATTCCTGATAAAAGCTCAACATTTATTCCATGAAAATAATATAGCATCAAAAGCCAGTTGAGTGCTATAACATAAGCGCTCAGAAACAGGCTCTAATCTCCGTTAGCACGCAGAGAAATATGAAGTGAGGTGTGCGCTTCCTGCCCTCTCGCATTATTTAAACATTTCTGATTTTCTCCTCCGATTTCTTGCGAGGAAAAATATTGATATTTTTTTGTTCGTTTTTCTCGATTTCGTCCACGGCAAAATATTACAACTTATGTTCATTTTCGATTCCTTCCAAGATAGTAATTTTCTGCTCGTCTTCCAATTTCATTGAAGAAAAAATAAACTTTTTGTTAATCTTCTCCCACTTTTGTCAATGGAAAAAGTATATTCCTGCCCAATCTGTTTTCGAATGAGTTCCATTTATTGATTTAGTTACTTTATCTAAATGTAAAAGTAATTTACATTTTAGGAAGATGCCTGGGATCATTTGAATTTCGAACACCCCTTAGTTACATAAGCTTCTTTCTTAGTTACACAACTAAAAAGAAAGTTGTCAGTTTTACCGCTGTCAATGCCCTATAACTTGTACCCCTGGTAATGCCCTACACCCTGTACCCCTGGCAATCCCCTATACCTTGTACCCCTGTCAATGCCCTACACCCTGTACCCCTGGCAATCCCCTATACCTTGTACCCCTGTCAATGCCCTACACCCTGTACCCCTGGCAATGCCCTTCCCCTTGTACCCCTGTCAATGCTCCACGGTCTGACGCAGTCAGCCTAGGCAACTGAGATGCTCGAGCGCTCGCCAAGATCCAATCGTTGTGCAGAGCACTTGATTTCAGCCTGAGGTTTAGGCTGCAGTGATGAGAGATCTTGTGCGAAAATGTGAAGACACAATAGCTGTACTCAGAGAGTGAGCGAGAGAATGAACTGAAGAAAGAGAGGGAGAGAATGAAGGAAAAACATGGCTACTGAGGAAAAATATTTCTGAAAGTTAGAGAAAGAAAGAGAAAAAAGGCCAGCACTGTGAACTATTTGTATTTGCATCTACTTGGCTCTACGATTCTCTCACGGAGCGGTCTTCACGAAACCAAAGAACATCAGAAGTGTACGTATCGTAATGACCAAACATATATTTGTCAAAAAATATGAAGCGTAAGATAAAATATTATCTCATCATACTGTTCTAACAGCAATTTTGGAGTTCAAAAATTAAAAATGATATCGGTCCTGACTACGAAATTTCTCTGCTTTTGTCATCGCTTTCTAATTTACCATCATGGAGCAATTATTTCCGCTACCTTCAAAACATTTTACATATTTTTATTTCTGAACTTCAGGTCCATGATTTCAAATTACCAAACTAATTGTCGCTTCAAACCTGGGATTTCTAATTTTTTATCAAATTAGAGCCTTTCGGGAGACGAACTTGAAAAATATTCAGCTAAAATAATATGATAAAATCCTTTTTGGGTTAGGAAGTGAATTAATTCTCCAAATTTGATAATATTTTGATGGAATATCTTGCCATTGTGAATGAGCAAATTGGTAAAATAATTTGATAAATGAATGGCTATTTTGTATGAAGGATATTGTTTATTGTTGAGTATTCATTTCATATTTAGAAAATAGTTATAAAAATCAGAGAGTTATGTTAAATTCCAAGCTAAACTCTTCTGCTGCAATAAGCCAGGCTTGACATGTCGATGATGTGCTCCGTGCTTCGTTTAAAAGGACTTCATTTTTAAATCGACAGCGCAATTGGAAGCCCCGTTTCCATCTGAGCCCAATCCTAATTTTGTGTTCAGCTAAAAGGGATCTCTATTAGCTACCGCATGCTATGCTGGAATTCACGAGCTTTCATAATATAAATCATTTTAATTCTGACAGGAAAGCAATAAGTTCATATCATGGCACTAACGAGATATTAATAATCAAAATAATTATGATTTTTTTTTAGCTTATGATTATTCTGCGATTCGTTTAACTGGGAGTATTTGCAAATGCAAAACTTTTACTTGTTATTGCGAGGTTTGTAATGCAAAGCGGTTACCTATGCAGTGTCCACAAAGTTTAGAATTCGAACAATGTATTTTGATCAAATATTGTATTTTAATTTGCGAGTGTTATGCACAGCGGTTACCAATGCAGCTTCTACCTAGCGTAAAAATCGTGTATTGGTCCAGGAACACGTACGAAACAAATACATGGAGTCGTAAAACGTTCTCAAGATGCGTGCATCGTAAAAATTACTTTCCTGAACTCGGAAGAGAACACTTTGCAATGCTTGTTCATGATGTGCATTTAAAATTAATTTTGCACCTACAAAATAAGTTTTATCGGTGCACTGTGAACTATACTCTACATAACATTATTTGAAGTGAACTGAATCCCAGATAGTTTTTATATTTTTTGGAACGTTGAGCAGCCTACATATCATTCTCATTCAAGTATCAGAGCGCTTTAGCGCTTGATTAAACGAGCAAATGAAAGAAGATTTTGAATATTAAGCTCAGAGACTCACATCTCTTCTTCTGGCGTCTTGTGTTCGTTCCACTTAGACCTGGGCAATGGCGACAAAAGTCTTGTGAATTTTTGGTCACTTAAATTGGAGGAAATTTTAAAATGCTGGCCACTAACATACTGCTGTAATTATAAAAAGAATCATGAAGTGATGTTGTACGAGCGAGTAACGAATGGGGTTCATCACAACTAAGGCGTTCGACGAGTAATGAAGCTTTGCCTAAGTAACGGTTCTTTACACAAGAGCCGTCTTCAACTTTAAAGCCATATTGCACAGCTTCGAACTATCAGAAAAATCTTATTTACTATTTGCACTGCCGCTGAGGTCACTAAATATTAGAACTATTTTGGTAACGCGTGCATCGAGCCACAAAACACGATTCGTTTCGAAGTCGATGTGTATCGTTGTGGAACGAAGACCGTTTTGATGTTGGCATGAAGGTCATAAAAATTATTTGTTCCAATTTGGATCGTTTTCGACCGCTGCTCAATACCAAACCAGGCAAACGGCAGACACTCGAGTTCTCTCATTTGATGCTGATTCTTCATTTGGGGTCGCAAGGCCAGGTCGATGAAAAATGACCAGCTGCAGTTCAGGGACACCTGCAGCCTTGAGCGATATCGAGGAAAACTTTCGACTACAGCTTTTCGGAATTATTCACAAGCGACTCATCAAATCGATGCAGATCCTACTCTCCTTATTGGGATATAACTATTGTGTCGATAAGAATTAGAGCTCCCAGAGGGTGATGTGAAATCCCGAGCTGAGAGATAGGTGGGCCTTCATTTAAATGTTTTTTGTTTCACTAGCGACCATCATTTTTTTGCTTACAGCTGTCCTGTTTTTCAACGCCTCGTACTCTTTTCTTCAACTTTTATCGCGTTTCCTAGCCGTCCTTTTTAATTTACTGTTTTTACA
This sequence comes from Morinoia aosen, assembly GCA_030386875.1. Lineage (NCBI taxonomy): Eukaryota > Metazoa > Arthropoda > Malacostraca > Amphipoda > Talitridae > Morinoia > Morinoia aosen. The sequence goes on along the minus strand of CM059579.1, from coordinate 59,148,219 downwards.
TATGCGCATTAGATCTTGCGCGGAACTCACTTTGTGCATAGATTCTGTGTTCCGTTAACGCCATCCTTAATGATGCCTTCATCCTTCCTCTATTTGGAACGCCTTTATTGCGCTTAGGGAGGCTTAGACTAACAACTAATGCCCAAGTTACTAGCATACACCTAAGTACTGTTCCTTTTTTTGACCATTTCCTTGAAAGTACATATGAAGTAAGGGGTGGGAAAATGGTGAAATATATTGAGAGCTAACGAGTGCTTGAAATGTGTAACGCAGTAACATACTATAGCTAGGTGTGATATATCGTCTTAAAAGATAATAAATGATGAAACTGCAATATGGCCGGGCGCGCTGCGTTGGTACCTCGGGGTTTCAGCGTGGGTAAGGCGTCCGGCAATAAATGGGTGGGCAGCTGAAACCCCCTACGGGGTTTAGCTGCCCAGTGCGTTAGAATGTATAGTACTATGTACAAAATCTTAATTGCGTTACAAAATTCTGACTTGCTGTATCACTAATGATCAACTCCAAGTGCTGCATAGTAAAACTTTTTCCCTTCTGTCAAACCAGACCCAGCTCTGACGAGAGAAACATACACTCAGTCGTGGAGCTGCATGGAGACCTCTTCGAAGCTCCAATAAACCTCAACCAAAGAAAAAACAAAAAGAAAGACTAACATATAATTTAGGTTTACGCTGTTATAGTCAAGTGCTGCATTGTAAAGACGTGTAGGGTATATTTTTTCGCAGAGACAAAGCCGCAGTTAATGTGTTTTTTATCGTGTGCACTTGTGTTTTTTTCAAAATTTATTAATTCATCGTATGCAGATTAACTAGCCCTTCATGAAAATCAAATGAACCTCGCGCAGGAATTTTTATGCCAACCCAAGAATTAATAAACATCGTTTGGTAAGAAAACTCGCGTGACATATCAGAAATGAATTACAGTTCCATATGCGAGCAAAATCTGTGGCAGATCCTGCAATAATTAAGCAGCTGGGCAGTTAGCATTTCATTCTAGGAAAATGAATTGGAATTCAGCGAAATTTATTGGACTGCATTATTCGCATGCCTTTCCCAGTATTTTAAGTCTGCTCGAGTATTTTGAGACGCCGCTCTCCTCTGCGCCGGAGACGGTTGAGGTATTCACCGGCGGTTCGACTGCTCTCTGTACTTCCGTGTTTTACCTCAGCGTGGATGGGATTCTATGAGAATATTTCGTACATTGTTGAAAATTTTGAACCTCAATGTACATTGTTGCAGTTATCCCCCTGGATAGGTGCGATAATGTGGATGAAGCGAGAAATTTGCTTTCTGGAAATGAGAGCTTCTGAAGACTTGACTGTATTGCATACCAGTTGAGAATAAAAGTGTTTGATTGAATGAAATGACCATCCACGAGACGCGATGAAAAATACACAGGCGTTCATGTCATTTGAAAAAGCCCAAGGTGATCTTTTTTAAAACGCTGAAAACCTTTGAGTAAGACGATCATTCCCTCATGGTGACCTCAAAATAATACTTCGCTCAAAATTTTCATGGAGATTTCTATTTGAATATTCTATCAAAATGTGCGTTGAGTAAAGAAAAAATAAGCCCTTAAAAACATACCGTGTGCTAATGAGAAGCTCGCTGAGTTGCATTTGAATGCATTAAAATTTGGGCTTCTGAAATTTTTTATAACAGCAGCAATTAGTCCCGAATGTTGCATGCATATTTAAGTCGAGCTCATAAATTTTGGGCCATTATTTCCACGGACACATCCGGCCACTAATGATCTGTCTTGTGTAAACTCATCGCTCGTAAACTGGCCATAAATATTTATCAAGCCATTTTTCGCCTAAAAACGATTCATCTAGGCGCGGAAATTGCGATGACCTGTTTGGTTTGGGACCGGTCGGACGAGCTCGTCAGGCCGTAACTTCAATCGAGGTTCTGGTGTTGAGGGCCGTGAAGTGGGTGCTCGGTGACCCTATTTTTAGGAGTCAGCCTTGTGTAGTGCTCCAGTTCCTGATCCATCCGTATTTGCGCAAGTTGTGAAGCCCAAATTGACTTTCCGAATGAACGCGTCTAAGTGAACTGGGGCATAAGGAGAAAATTGTTTTTATCAAATGGTGCATAAAGTAAAATTCGGGTTTAGAGCCATGTTCCATCTTTGGCAGAATACGCGCGAAGTACGATGTGTTTACACCAACATGACTGTAGGTGTAGTATGGACTGAATAATGCCAGTAAAAAAAATGTCAGTTTAGAAATTCTTTCATTTGCATGACAACCCATTTATTATCTTGAATTTGACACTAACGGCATTCACTCACAAGAGCAAATAATTTACCATTCGTTGTCTACCTGCACAGCTCAGAATAGGAAATTTTGCTTGTCGGAACATACATCTGCAATATTTGTGGGCAAATTGAAGCCTGTTGGTGAATAGCAATTTGCAAATATACTTTCAAAGTTCACCTAACAATGAAAAAATTATTCTGGAGAAATATACGTTGCATGACTAGCTACTTGTTGAAAATGACCAGTCGTTCAGTATGAAATTTTTTTTGCAGTGTCACATATATGCAGATTTACGGAATATGACATGATTACAGGTCTTTTTTTCAATTGTGAGGTAATTCGTTATGTTTCTTGCAAACCTATCAGTGTGCCTCATATGTGAGAGACCTGATGTTACAGTAAGGGGTGAGCATAACTTGGATCACCACCATTTTTTAATTTAGGAATCGTTCGCATGTCATTTGTTCCTGCGGTGACTTGTGACTGACATGAGGGCACATGACCGCGCTGCACCAGGTCATGTCGTCCTCAATTCCCTGTTTAAAAATTCATTTGTGATAATAACAATAATCATAACTTATGACATTCTTTACCAATTTTAGGACATCCGTCGTAACCTAATTTTTGGTTTAGAACCACCAGCCTCGAGTTCATTTACGTATGCGGAGAATGATTACCTCATGTAAAATGCCAAATTGGATGCACTCGCACACTTTGCCTCCTAGCATTCTCGGGGTTTATTTGGCTTTTCACTATGATTGTGGGAATTATATTGTGCATGGCGAATTTAATTGGGTTAGAGAAGGTCTGTTTTCTCCTAACAGAAATGAACGTTTAATTAGGAAGTTGAAATATAAGTTACAGTAATCTTCAAAATCAAGATAAATGCTAGCTTTGTGCTGATTTCTGGGTTGGTTTAGCATAAGCAAAGCTGAACAGTATTTTATGTTTTCGAACGTAACAATAGGGAAAATGTGAAATAGGGATGATATTTTTGAGCAAAAGTCATATCCTTGTTTTCTAAATTATTGTAATCTTGCTAGCCTTGACTCTTAATGTTTTAGTGCGTTGGTCATTAGCGTTGTTGTATTTCACCATCAAACCTTTGTATTTTTATTGTACCCTCAGACCTTTGTAACTTACTGACGCGTTTAAAGAAACAAAGGGCCTGTATGACCTGGCTACCGGTAATTATTTGTGATGTACAGGGTAAAGTAACGGTTAGATAAACTATGAAATTTCTATCATTTTATCTATGAAGCGCATTGCATAAGTTATTACTCTTGACCATAGCTATGATACATCGAGTGAAACGCTCATCCGCCGTTGTGAGGTCGACGAACACAAGCCTGAGCTCGGTCAATAGTGGTCATGGCATCATGTTCACGTTGGTCATGAGGCAGCACAAGGGCCAGCAATGTGGCGAACACACCTACACTTCACAGCCCGCGTGGTTTACTGCCCCTAATCCGAGAGTGCGAGTGTCAAACGACTGCAATACTTTTGGAACCTTATTTACGACACCTTGGGGAAACGGAACAGAAATGAGGGATTTGCATTGAAATATGATTTGATGATGCCTTATTTTTGGTTGATCATTTCACGTTACTCAACGAGAGAAAGAGGTATTGAGCAAAATTTAATTTAATCGTATGATCTTGACTGTCCGCGCGATCGTACCAGCTCATGGCTCTACAATTAAAATAAAATGCGATTGTGCTTGTTTCAAGTTACTAAATAATGGCACATGCTTACGCTTTTTGCAATGGAAACCAACACTGCTGATACCAAAGGCTGCGCCATCATGGGTACGATGCCTTTGCCCCTTTTGTGTGTCCCTCATGAATGCCATGCCCTCCCACGCCCGAGGCCCTGTGGACACAGGCTCAACCTTCTCATACGTGAGTGCTCTTTGTGCGCATTGCGCTTCAGTGAACACGAAACGCTTGTGTGCGCACACTAAGGTAAATGCCAGGCTTTTGTGAATTGAGGGCAGAGGTGAACGACAGGCTATCCTGGATGCATAAGTCGATGGAATGTATTGCTGCTATAGATCCGAGATACCGGGGATACGTGGCCATCGTGGTTGCGAGACATAATTGAATGAATGTAAGATATCGAAGATACCTGTTTTTCATGGCTGCGAGATTAAGTTAATGCATGGCTATTATGCGTTAAGATACCGGTGGATGTGAGTTTAGAGGCAGCGCTACCCGAATGGGTGCATTGCTGTTATATCTGTAAGATACACTTGGATTTGAAATTTTCAAGGGTGCAAGACCAAAGTGGATACAGTGTTATTATGGATGCAAGATCTCGAAAACTGAAGAGTTAGGATGACTACAAGACCCTGAGTGAATGAACAGGACAAGGCTTCGATGCTTCTTCTGATGAATTCCAGGAATGGCGTATGAGAAATTGTAATGTATGCCCTATTTTTATGCTAACGACGCTATTCTAAACAAAAGTTTTGTACTTGTGGGCCCTTTTGAGCACAAAAATTTCCTGAGATTACGGTCTTTGTGAACGCTAGATAATCAAGGGGATGAATCATCAGCACAAGCGAGATTTTTGAGTCGTGTGAGTTCGATGTACAAGTACAATAATTCTTTTTGGCATGGAAAACCACGCGTCTAAGTCTAGAGCTTAACTCGCGCGCTATGATTGTGGAGAAGGTGTCGGAATAGCGGTTACGTATCAGGTTAATGGGGCAGCAAAAGTAAGAATACATGTAGAGCATTTGAAGTCTTCCCTTGCCCTGAAGCCTTGAGTGATCACGAGACTATTACTGCATGGCGTAAAATGAACTTAAAATGAAAGCCGCCGTAGCCTTGTTCCCGGTGGTATCATCAGCTACGTTTAATGTAATTGAACTACAACGTAAAAGTTTGAGTTAGAGATAGGCAGGAAAGTGCAAGACAGTTTTCAGGCCCAACAATTTACAACCGTTCATCGTAACCTAAAAATCGCCGTAGTTTGAAAGCGTTAGCTTTCAAACACTTCTGGAGCCCTAATTTGCTGAAGTCATTTTTGTGTGAACTCGATGCATTTTTCACTAACTTGGCACCTTGACATGCACTCGCCTCACGAAGTTGATTTTAGTCGGTCTGTGGTCATGCAGTTTGACGACCAGCACAGCGCCGCAACATTAGTAAAGCTGCTCAAGTGAGCCATGCTAAGGAATTTCAGATCGGTTCATCTAACGGACTGCCATTTTGAGAAGGTCAATGCATCACATTAAGGCCGATCGCGACTAAATTCCTGATAGACCATTTGTGAGACAGCGATTAATAGGAAAATATTGCTGGTTCTATGAAAGAAGGCTTGAAAATGTATTTCACTGGATTCCGTAGGGTTGCTTAGTCGAATTGTGAGTGGAAAGTGGGTCAATAACGCCTAAAAAACATTCTTTCATAAAATTTTAGTATTTCGAGTATCTCAAACAAAAATTTTACGGAAAAAATTTGTTTTGCTGCAGAGTAAAATCTAAAGATGACAAGCCATCATCACCTTTAATTGAAGCTTTTGACTCGAGCTTATTAAATTTTTTTTCAATGCATTTTCATGTCAAAAATGTTACATTTGAAATTGGACTTGTCTGAATTTTGTTTGAAGTGTGTCCAAATTTTTCAGCATACTTCTGAATTTTCCAACCGATTTTTATAAACGAATATGTTTATGTTTACTGTATATTATGATCTCATTTTCGGACTCTACAATTATCTATGTTTTCTCCATCACGCGTGTGCATAATGAAAGAAGTTCAAGTGCGTTTTTGTCTTTTCCGTATTATTTATCTTCATTTCTTTAGCTAAGCAGCAATTTTGTACTGGCAAGTTCATGCAGGTCAGTTTATGACCAGCGACAGTCATTGCTTTGCTCTATAAATGCCGTTTCTATATTTTTTAACAGGTCTTACACAGATCAAATTAAACCGGGAGTCACGAAAGCAATTTCGACTTCAAAAACAGCTGGACATTCTCAACGAAACGAAGGCAGTAAGAAGGCATGTGGGGCTAACAGCTTGTAGCGTATTTCGACATCAAGACAGACCGCTAATGTGAAAAAACTTAACGACAATACGTTGAGCGACTCTCAAAAATACCAGCTGCACCTCCCTGCCTCAAGGGGAGAGCGGTGCACTATGTACTCAGGTTACATACTCATTATTGAACGTTATTGAACGTTATTGAACCAGATGGAAAAGCCAGCAAAGTTTACGGTTTCATTATCGCGTGAGTGCGGCTTTCAACTCGTCATCGATTAACGCACTTACTGAAGCTCAAATGAAGAGGTTTTACCTTGAAAAGTTCATTTCAGGTGCACTAAATTCTGACAAGTTGAAGTCGTGTCTGGCTAAACGCTACAGCTTACACGAGTCTTAATAATTAAAACCTTCAACACGAGCCCTGAGTTTGCGTCTGCGTAGAGTTGTTTCTTTCACTTTGGTGTTGTGTATTGAGATATAAATGTCCCTAAGGAGGGTGGGCTGGAAGGGATTGTCCTCCAGCACCTCTTGGGGACTTGGCACCTCTTGGGGACTTAGCGCTTATCGGGGACTTAGCGTTCCTCGAGGGTGTGTAGGGTATTTCAGCTATTCCTAGGGAATATACTGAGAGTTTCTGTCGTCGTCAGCGTACCTTGGGAAAGCAGCCCTCCTCAGTGGCTACCCAAGCTACGAACCACAGATTAAGCAACACTTGTTGCAAGAGTCTCTTGTGGGCTTTGATTTATAGATAGGTAGGCCTCATTTTCGAGTATTTACTTCTCGGTGTCTCTCGTGGAGTAAGGCAGCGAAACGTGCAGCCGATCTCCTGCTGGAGCCTCTTTGTATTTTATCCCTTTTTCTCACTAATATTTTGTCTCATAGAAATGCTCACGCCTTTTTTGCCATCGTTTCGAGCTGTGGATTGACATATATAATTATTGGACTTTCTTATCAGCGGTGCAACCGACCACGCACTCAAAAGATTAGGAGCGAAATGACAGAAAATGATGTTGCACTATAGTTAATATCTACATCCCTCTAATCTAAACCTAGAAATGAATGATGGTTGCTGGCTTTGTGCAGTGTACCTCCTTCATGCGAGATCTATGCGTGAATTAGGAATACAAGCACAATATTCGGCATTCGAACATCTTCCCTTAACCGACTAACAAGATTCGCATTCGGAGCCCCGCGCGTTTTAATTAAATTTTTCAAGGAACTTGTCACAGAACGTCATAGAATAATTACTGAAATGTAAATAACACTTGCGAGAACTTCCCGTTTCCTTGAATTGAATATTAACGAGCTTCGAAGATAGAGAGGGTAGTTCGGTTGGGTGCATTTCCTGCCTTAAATGAATGTACTGAATGAAAAGACTTGATTTTGAATTTCTATGTCTGACCGCTGCAATCTGGTGTTGGAGGAAAGTCTTACCCGAGTTGTGTGTAAATTTCATCCAATGCGAAATGTTGTTGCCAATATGACCATGTTGAAGAGATTTTGAACAGAAATGCATTTGAGTTTTAATTTATTGGCGGCAATCGAACCTTCCAACCCTTGGGGGAATACGAGCTCTGAACTTACTGTATATATTTGAGCTACTGCCAAAACTAACTGCGATATGAACTCCTGAAACTATACACAAACTACAAACCATACAAAAATAAAATCCTTAAGTTCAACTATTCTTAATGAGCTAAACGTGATTAACAATAATACATACCATCAATCTCTTGAATAACATGAAGGTGAAGACTCTGAGTTGTTTAGGTTGTTACTTCATATATTTGCTATTTCATTTTTGAAACATACAATCAACGTATGTGATGATTAAATTTCAGTCCCCTATTTCGTCATCGTTTAGTAGTCTTCAAAAAAGACCTGAAACCAAACGACAGTGACGCCTAAGCCCGATATTAGCAAGCCATTCAAAAAGAACAAATTAAATTGCGCAATCAAATCACGAAAATTCAGTCAAACTTCTTCGCCGGAGCATGCATGTTTTTCGTCACCAAAGCGATTTAATTACTGGGGTGACAAAAAACATGCATGCATGCAGGCGGCGAAAAAGTTAGACTGGGGAGTAACGAACAAAATTTGCTCCCAACAGCTGGAAGGCAGACGAAAATATTGTCTTGATAACTAGTTTTCAAAAGAGAACTGATACTATGCGACTGTGACAGATAAACCTGATACATTTCAATCATTCTATGAGGACAAAATGAATCACTGATTTCACACCACAAAAATCAAAGTAAACAAATTTGCCTTGGACACTTTTCAGGCAGAAAAAGAGTCCGTACCTGCTTGCCCATGGACTGCGGAGTTTCGCACGGGAGGAAGACAACGTCGCCGGTCCTGGCGGTGGTGTTGGTGGTGGTGGTGACGGTGGACGGCCGCCGTAGCGCCACCACCTGGCTCAGGGGGAACTTGGCAGCAACGCCCTCAGCGTACCCTGCCGGCGGCAGCGCCGTGGTGGACTCCGTGGTCGTCAGCGCCGGTGGGCCTCCGCCTCCTAGTGGGGGTGAAACGAACAGTTTTTATTGTCGTTCACACAGGGGAATTTTCTTTAAACGCTAGTGGGTTTTCTGCTTAACTAAGTGTTTTTTGAAACACGTTTGTATTTATTTATTCTTTTTAACGCTCATGGAAATGCTACTACGCTGACTGTTTTTGAAACCTGAGCTTTGGATTTGTTACTCACGCGCTTATCGGTTTTTCTAATATCGTACTAAAATATCATTTTACCAGCAATTTCCAAAACATATTTTCTGTTAACCACACGTATTCGTGCTATTTAGTCACTCACGCACGATTACTTTTTTAACCTTTACCAAGATATTAAATCACATTGTTACCTACGCTCAAAGTTTTGTTAAGCCACTCAATTGCCAAACGTATTTCAAACTCCTTTTCCATTTGCTTTGATACATCAATTTCCGATTAGCCGCTCACATAAACTTACGTTTTAACAAACCATTATTAAAATACCTTTTTACTTGCTGATATTTAGGCTCCAATTTTATTACAACACTCACTAACACTAACTGTTTTCAAACATGTGCCGAAATTTTTCCTCTTGAATATTTTAACGAAAGTCATGACACATGCGACGACCATTACTTGATCACTACTTGAGACGGACCCAAAATGCACACTCTACTTCGGATCTACAAGCTTTGTCCTGACGCTCATCGCGCCATTTGTCACGGTACCTTGATAGATGTATATATTTACGGTACTCTGGCATATATTTATTCGAGTGTATAATTTGGTTCTCAGTGCACTATCTATCAGGAAATCCATGACTTAAAGATAGCCGTGAACAATTTATAAAGCATTGTGAACGTGGTCTTCAGAGAAAGTCATTTAATAAAAAAGAAGGCGAATGAAATCATTAATACATGGCTTTGAAATCAATTCTGCCACACACGGCGGTATGGTGATACAAGGGCGGCCGGGGGTGCTGCGTGCGGTCTGCCAGTCGGGCTTGTACTGAATTATTCAAGGGCGACTCATTAATTTTACAGGATGATCCCTTAGAAAATCATTCAGAATTTCGTCTGGGATTGCATATTAGATTAACATCTGAGTGGTAATGAAGACATTCTACGTGTTCGTCAAAGAGAAGTCTAAATTTTTAATGATAACTCTTTAAATAAGAGGTAAAATTTGTTTTTAAAACTCAATGGAATTAGAAATCAACACTTTTACGTTGATGAAAAATGTAAAATCCTCTAAACGTTTTCAATAAAGTACTCTCAACGAAATAATTAGTTCAAGCGAGAGCACTTGATCAGTTTAAAATGCAAAAGTTTAACTTCTTTCAAGTTTTTCTCGGCAGCATATCCAGTCCCCTGAGGCATGTTGTTTTTTTCAAGTCAACCAATGTATGGTTTCAGCAAAAAGTTGCACCAACTTAAGAAAATAAATATTCTAGCACCCGTAAAAAACAATATTGAACAACACGTTAAAATTTTCGTAGGTTTTGCTCACTCGCACGAGAGTAATGCGAGCGCAGATATGATTCCCCTCGCTCGACGCTGGAGTCGAGTCACGCTTCAGTAACTGGCTGAGTGAAAAAGTCGTTGCATTCTATAGCGAACGCTGAATAAAAAGTGCACTTTAGCACGGCGCTTCCGTGAGCGCTGCAGTATTCAGCGGTTCCGAGTCTTGCCCGGCGACAAGCGGCAATCCGTCATGATGGTGCCAGTAGCGACTGGAGCATGTAATATCTTGGGTAAAATGCAATCACTGCAGGCAACGACCGTCCTTTTGAATGTTTCATGGAAGCCAAATTAAAGTCAAAAAGCGTATCGCTGAATTGCTTATGCTGTCGTCGGTGTGCTGTGAAATCGATTAATTAAATGCCACTCATACTTTCGCAGTATTGGAAATTCTTTATTCATGTATGGATGTGGTCCCAGCCGCCGTTATTCGACAGCTCCAATAGCGTGATTGATGACAGAGCTCTTCTTGTAGCTACCCTGGCTGATGCGTTGAATTTGGCTGTATATTCTGTAGTCCTGACCGTAAACACCGTTTTTTATGCGTGTGACATGGATTCTGTTTCTTTATTTCGTCTGCTGCTCACGTTGAAGCACATGGAAATATTTGACAATGTACTTTGAAACGAAATGGTTTGTGGTTTAGCTATGGTGTGAAATTATTTCAGGCTTGGGCTTTGTTCTCCTCTTTGAATTAAACGCCGGTGTCCCTACCCTATAATCTCAAGTGTGCGGTGGATGCTTTAAAATGTTTGCTATTCTCAGACCACGTACGTTTTGATGTCATAATTTTAAAGTCGGAAGGTTCGAATAGAAGCTTACGGTAGTCCTTTAGTTTGGTGAATCTGTTCTCAAATGTCCAATTATGGAACCTTGCCAACATTTATTTCTAAAGAGCATCCATTTAATGGTAGTGCTCCGTTTTAAGAACAACTGTTCAAAATTCCCAGAGCTGAGCGAAGCTGCTATGCAAAAGTTGGGAAGTTTTTCAGTTCTCTCTCAACTGTACAAACAACGTAAAAATGCCTGGCTGCTCAACTCGTGATGGTAAAAATTCAAGGTGCAGGTCTGTAAAACATTGCAACATTTTAAAGTATTTTTTTTTTGTAGCTTCCCGTACTGTTTGTACAAGAAATTAAAGCATCATGAGTCAGTAGGTGAGTGACTTTGTGCAATTTTAATGAGTGCCTATGAGTGGATAATTGAAAATCAATCCTCCGTATGTTCCAGCGTGAATGTGAGCTAAACTGCGCCTAATTACGTGCTTCATTGACGCTTCGAAATTAGACAGACACTTTCATGTCGAATAGCTTTGTTAGGTTCCCAAATTTGTTCACGTGAGTGCGTCTCATTTTTTATGGACAGACTAAGGCTTCACAAAGGAGGCTTCGAAGTGCATTTATCGACAGGCGCATAAATTATCCTTCTCTTCCGTGAGCCAATGGAGGGCTGCAATAGAGGACAACGTACGTTTTCTGGAAAGCCAGGCCGAACAGCCGAAGAGACCTGCCTGAAAAACCTAAACAACGAAAACAACGCAATTAAACCACCGTTTCAACGACATCAGTAACCTAAGACTTGAACACGTAAACACTGAAGAACCTAAACAACCTGAACAACGCAATTAAATAACCATTCTAACGAACCTCAATAACCTAAGACTTGAAAAACATAAACACTAAAAAATCCAAACAAACCAAAAAACAACGCAATTAACCAACCATTCTAACGAACATCAGTAACCGAAGATGTCAAAAACGTAAGCAGTCTGAGCTACCCCTGTAAACAATTTGAACAGCCTAAATAATCTAAGCAGCCTGATGAACCCTTGCGAACGTTTGGGTTAGCCTAAATAACCTGTTTGAACTTCCAGTGCGAACTTGCTGATCAACACGAAGTACGAGATCCTGGTTTGACTGCTACTTCGTCATCGGTTCTGTTTGGTGGGAGAATTGATCTATGGGAATTAGCGCTCCCAGGGGGACAATGTGAGGGCCCGAGCTGAAGGTTAGGTAGGCTTACTTTTTTGTTAAAATAGAATAGGTTTTTATTTTGTTACGGACCATCTTTTTTCGGTTCACTGCTGTCCTGTTTTTTCAGCACCTACTACTTTCTTCTTCAACTTTGATCTTGTTTCAAGAACTTCTCTCTCATCTTACTGTTTCTATGACCTTTCTGCATAGATTCACCATTCTCTCATCTCCATACTAAATGGTACCTTCCTCCTTCCTCTCTTCGATACGCTCTTTTTTGTAGCGGTTAGGGAGGCTTAAACGAACATATAATCTAATCTAATCTTAAATCGAAGCATTTTCTCCATTATTTTAGTTTTTAGGCTCTGAATACCACTTCTAACGCAGCCTTTCAAAGCCGGGTAACCGTGGAAGGGCTCATTTGAGTAGCTCCTACGCTATGCATAAATATTTGAAAAATTTCTGTATAGTGCATCAGCGCTTGGAAATTGAGCTTCCTAATCAACGAACAGTTATGTTATATGAAATTTTCAATGATCCCCTTGCTGTAATCTTTGGAGTTCGTTTCAATAATGCGCTCAACATTTCGATTAGTATTCCTGGAATTATAAGGTGACCTCACCATGACGTGCTCTAGCCAGGGGTTTTAAAATCTCAATGACGTTCGAAAAATGACGCTCGTTAACTTTTTTTAGAGCTTCACTACGTAGTTTAATACCTAAAACTAACGAACTTTCCACAGAAGACTGTTTATGGAGCGTAGATCCCTTCTTTATTGATTCCAGTGGATTCATTTGTATCGAAAAGAGGTTTTAAAATATGCAGCAAATTCAGGTACAATGGCCAAAAGTTTTCAGCAAAGGTATTTAGTTTCCATTAAATTTTCAAAAGGTGTCGATAGTACGTAAATAAAGAAACATCTGAAACGTTATAAAGCAATTCAGACTCGCACAAAAGTGAACACTGACTCCAACTTCTTTTCAGACTTTAGGCAACAAGTATAAATTAAAGATTTTACGGCCATTTTATCAACTGGTGGACGAACCCACGGTCTGATTTGGTCAAGGCGTTTTCTCACAAAATCGTTTTCTTTCGTGTCTTATGTTAAACCTTCGACGGCAAGATATTTTAGACGATAAATTTCAGCTGCATTGAAGAGGGGCCGGCTTCTTTTCTCCATGGACACATTTCTTATTCTTTGAAATCTTGACTTAAAGAGTTCACTTTTTTTGACATGCATGAATGAATATTGCAATGTTTTTTGATTAATATTTATTATTTATTTTATATGATATTATTTAGGGAAATAATTCATTTTTATGCATATTCTGATGTATGCAGCTTAACGTTATTTTTGATATCTGTTAGTTTGAGAGGCTACGGTCGATTTCTACATAATTCTCAATTTAAGGCTATTTGTGATGGCAAGTAAAAGGTAGAGAAAATGAAACAAAACAAAAAGTGTTACTGAAAAAGCCGTTGAATTTATTTATATGATATCAATTTACTTTCTCTCATACTACGCTTAATTTTGAAATAAGGAACTGAAAACTTGTATGCGTACAAGTCTAAATAAAAAGTTGTTAGTTACTGAGCCAGCATGGATGAGAAGAAAGGTGAAAAGCATTTACAATTTCTCTGGTGTGCTGCAATGCAGGGGCAGAATAATTGTCAGCAAATAAATTTTTGCTTATACGAGTAATATAAGCTTCGTTGCCAAGTAAACTTTGTACGGTAAATTCAAAATTAACCTTAAAACGATAATACGAAACCGTTCTTAGGTAACAGTAGCAAATTCTTCTTACATCACTACGTTTAAAATTCTCAAAAAAGTTTACAAAATATCGTGTGACAGCATCATATTTAAAATTTTCAGGATAAGCCAATGACCAGCAAAGTCACTCTCGACTCAAGTCGTGTAATTAAGTTTTTTCGCTTATATTTATTTTCAATTCTTTCACGGTGCTTCATTACGACGCATGCATATAAAGACTATTCTTGAAGATAATTGTACCGAAGACAATTTCACCATCTTTAGGTACGATGGCAATTAACTTTTTTCGCCGACTCATCTTCACTTACGAACAGACAAGAGCTATTAAAGCTCTTCCCATGGTACTTATACTCAAGGAAAAAAGGCTGTTGACGCACGCATCCTTCAGAAGGCAATCTTGGGCACCCTGCAACATTCCAGCTCCGTCCAGTTGCCTCGGAGGGCATCAGGGTGCCACAGCACTCCTGCTTTCTCATTTAGGATAATGCGATTATGCCCCGACGCTTCACTCCGCTATTCATGACTTCATTAATTCCTAATTAGCTGGAGGAGAAGATTGTCGGTTGCGCACAGGAGACAGGGAGGCGTAAAAACCTCAGTTTCCGGCGCGTATTGGCATTGAGATCGACGTATAATCAGCCTTGAGTCGGTCGGCGAATGGAGGCTTTTATAATATCTCAATCGCTCGAGTTATTAGCCTTGAACATTAAGTGCTCCCGTTGAGTGATGAAGCGTAGATGTTAGTAAGGAGTTTCGAATTCAAATTAATGGCCTAGTAAGTGCGGATGAATTAGTGTGGTTGGCTACTCTACTTTGTAGTGAGTGTTATTAGGGGTATTCCAAAGTGCTCTGGGTACTCAGCTCACAGATCTAATCTAACCCTACCATGTATTTCTGACCTATTATTGGCTCGCAGGCTAGTAATACCTGAGTAAGGTCGCAAGTTTAATTTACCTCACAATAGTAATGAGGACTGCCGCTGTTCTTGTGGAACAATTGTCATGATTTAAGACCTCTTTGCAGTTTGGGCTGTGTGGTGTTGAAAAATGCTTTCAAAGCACACAATTACAGCTAAGAGCTGAAGCTCCAGCAGATTTTGCATTATTGCTATAGAATATTTGAGCACAAGTATTAAAACGCCAAAATAATGTTAAAGCTAGTGGATCGTATGAGAATTAGCATGTTAATTATCGTAAAAAAATTAAACTTGTATCAATATTGCGCGTCTTAGAGTCGTTTCAAATCTCTCCCAATTATAGAGAGGAGATATTTACTGAACTCTGTTTCCTCGTACAATTACCTAAATTAACGTCATGATCGACAGTAGCACGCAGCTTTCAGCGAATGAACAAGCAATCTCGACTAAAATTGTGACATCAGACACATCAAGCCTAATCAGACCGCCATTTCACGAATTGTAACGTAAAATTCAACTCATCACTCTATTGTGAGAGACGTGATTTATGAACTCAGTATCTCAGATACCATCGTGTTTAACAATCAAATGTGTTCCATGCGCTACAAAGTGTGATAAATAATCTTGTGCTGATGTGAACATATCGCTGGAGTGTCGCAGTCCGAAGAGAACTGTTTGCGAGTGCGCTGCAAAACTGCGCAACCACTGCAATTAATGGAACTTTTTCGCGAGCCATAAAGCCTAGAGATTTCCGAAGGCGGCAGCCAACCATTGTTAGAAAAATTCAACGTTTGCTGGCGTGGAACAAAAAGTGGACAAGACGAGATAGTGCCGCCGCGGAAAAGAACGGGATCGGTGCTGATCTCCCTTTAGAAAACATGTCGGTAACGGCCCAGGAACGTTTACTGCGTGTATTTTGGTTTTGACCTTAACTTACATTCACGCTCGGCTGGATTGCTGCACTATTTTCTGCGTCTGTGTTCGTTACATGAATTTAAAATTGGACTGCACGCTGTAATTGTCAGAAGCAGAGGAAATAAAACATTTTAGACAGGGATTTTAATTTTATGTACAAAAGACTCACAGTCCATCGTAACACAAAGAGACGCACAAATTGCTTGCCGAAAGCGTAACTCAAAAATAAAATGGCGGATACGAAACAAAGATCACTTAAAAAGATACACTGTTAATTTGTTTCGCTACATAGATGTGAGCTATTTAATAGCATACATACATACAGACATACATATACCAGGCTTCTCCTCCCTAAGGGAGGGTAACCGACAGCAGGCCACTATCAACACTCTTAGCACTAGGAGGCGAGAGAGGCAGCACTGGCCGCACCAGACTGCCAGGATCAGCAGCAGCCCAGCACAACCACCTTCCACAGTCAGGCCCGACAGCCACAGCTGGTTTACCCCGACCGCTTCATTGAGTGCAGCCCTCCCCCCGCATAGAATAGGTCAACCCCATCACATGCGGGCAACTTCCAGTACCGCGTCAAAAATAAAATTACCTTCTTACGCACTGCCCCCACTCACTTCTGTCCGCAGTCATCCCTCTCGCCACGTCCACAGTCAGACTCCTCTCATACAAAGCACGTTTCAACCCATCCATTCAACTCATCCGTGGTCTACCTCGCGCTCTAAAACCACTCACTTCCGACGTATAAACCTTTTTCACCAGCCGCTCAACATTCATTCTTTCAACATGCCCAAACCATCCAAGCACTCTTTCATCCACTCGCCTACTCAACTGTTTGATAACACCCGTCTGCCCCCTAACCAACTCATTCCTGATCCTATCTCTTCTTGTTACTCTACGAGGCCTGTCTAAAAAGTATCCGACCTTTGGCCAGAAAAAATATTTCGAATACCTGTCGGAGTTGGGACCCTAATCCCCTTCAAAGTATGCCCCTTGTGCTTGCACACACTTAGCCCACCGATCCTTCCACTGCTGGAAACACCTCTGGTAGTTTTTTTTTAGAATGGTGTTCAGCTCCATCGTCGCATTGCCTGTTTGACTCCTTCGATGCTGACTGTTTTCTTTGATGTCCGTGGAATTGTGCATCACGAATACGCACCGGAAGGACAAACAGTGACAAAGGAGTACTATCAGGATGTTCTCCGGCGACTTCGTGATGCAGTTCGGCGCAAAAGACCAGACATGTGGACTGCGAACAACTGGCACTTGCATCACGACAACGCGCCCGCACATTCATCCCATTTGATCCGCAATTTCTTGGCCAAACATGGAATTACGACCGTTCGCCAACCTCCCTACTCTCCAGACCTGGCTCCTTGCGACTTCTGGTTGTTTCCAAAATTGAAGACACCACTGAAAGGATCCCGTTTTGAGAGTAGAGAAGAGATAATGCGGAACGCGACGACAGAGCTGAACACCATTCCAAAAGAAGACTTCCAGAGGTGTTTCCGGCAGTGGAAGGATCGGTGGGCTAAGTGTGTGGAAGCACAAGGAGCCTACTTTGAAGGGGATTAGGGTCCCAACCCCGTCAGGTTGTTGAAGTATTTTTTCTGGCCAAAGGTCGGATACTTTTTCGACAGGCCTCGTATACATGCTCCTCAAACACTTCATCTCAAGTACATCCAACTTCTTCCTCTCAGCTGCTCTCAACCCCCAGGACTCTGCTCCATACAACAAAACTGGCACGATCAAGCTTTCATACAGTCCCCTCTTAGCAATCATACTCAAACTCCTGCATTCAAACACTTTCCTCATTGCACCCAATGTCTTACAGCCTTCACTCACTCGATGCCTCACTTCTACTTCCATGCTATCCTTAACAGCCACATCCGACCCGAGGTACCTAAAATGCTCCACCTCCTCTAACATTTCACCATTCATCCTCACATCCGAAGTTTCAAACACATCTCATCTTGAACATCTCATCACCTTACTTTTATTCACATTTCCCGTCTATTTACGCCTTTCGCACACTCTACCAAACTCTGCAACCAGTCTCCTCAGTTTTACCTCTGAATCAGCCACAAGCGCTGTATCATCTGCAAACAACAGCTGACACACTTCCCAATACATACCATTTTGTCCCACCAACTGCGCACCTTTTCCCAACACTCTGGCATTCACTTCTCTCACCACACCATCCATAAGCAAATTAAGCAACCACGGCGACATCACACAACCCTGTCTCACACCTGTCACAACTGGAAACCACTCACTCACCTCATTCCCTACTCTCACACATGCTCTGCTATCAACGTAGAAACTCTTGATCGCATTCAACAGTCTCCCACCCACCCCATACAAGCTTACAACTTGCCATAGAGCCTCAAGATCCACTCTGTCATACGCCTTCTCTAGATCCATAAATGCCCAATATAAATCTTCACCTTTTGCCAAGTATTTCTCATTTACCTGCCTCAGAGCAAACATTTGATCAACACAACCTCTACCACTTCTAAAACCACATTGTTCTTCAGCAAGCACACGATCCGTCATCACTCGCACTCTTTCAATCAAAACTCTTCCATACAGCTTCCCAACGACACTCAGTACACTTATACCCCTAGAATTACTGCACTCCTTCCTGTCACCTTTCCCCATGTACAACGGAACTACCCACGCGCTACTCCAATCCACCCGCACCTTACTAGCCTCGAAACACACATTAAATTAATGTACCAACCATTCTACCACCACATTTCATTCTTTCTTTAGACATTCAGCCGTGCAGCCATCCATATACCTGGAGCTTTTCCCCTTTTTCAACACATCCAACGCACCTTTCACTTCCACACTTCTTATTCGACTACTATTCACTTCACCAAACACAGCCACTCTAACATCACTTCCAACAGCTACCACTCTCGCAACCCTATCATCCTTCATATTCAGCAGTTCCTCAAAATACTCCGCCCATCTCCTTCTCACATCACTATCCTCCACTAGCAACCTACCATTTGCATCCTTCACTCTTGCCTCACTCTCCACCTGTCCTTCCCTCATTCTCTTCACTTCCTTCCAGAAGCCTTCCTTCTCTTCATGAAGTTCCCTCCCAACTTTCTCTCCCACTCCTCATCCGCCTCCCTCTTTGCTCTCCTTACCATTCTTTGTACCTCCTTCTTTCTCTCCTAATACTCTTCGAAATTTTGCTGGCTGCCCCTTTGCAGCCACCTTTCGAACGCCCCCCGCTTTCTTTTCACAGCCGCTCCTACTTCTCCGTTCCATCATTCACTCCCCTTTCTAATCCCCCCTCCAACCTTCCTTGCCCCACACACTTCCCTCGCACATTTCTCCACCGCATCTTTAAACAACTGCCATTCTCCTTCCACTCCACCAACCTCACTTACCTTCACCCTCTCATACTCTACTTTCATCTTCTCCTGATCCTCATATCCACGCTCAGAATCATGCAACTTGCTTACATTTAGCACCTCCCTACCACTCCTCCTTTTCACACCTCCCCACACTCCACTTACTCTCAACTTTCCTTCGACCAAGTAATGATCTGATATCCCATTCATCTCACCACGGAACACATGCACATCGACAAACGACCCATCACTCCCCTGCTAACCAAAATATAATCCATCAATGCTCTCTCCACTATCACACCTCCATTTGTCCTCACATATGTATACTTGTTTATACTTTTTTTCTGAAACATACTATTCCCAATTACTAACTCACTCTCTATACATAACTCCACCAAGTATTCACCACTCTCATTCACCCCAGCTACTCCATACCTACCACCAACACCAGCCACCACCTCATCGCCCACTCTCGCATTCAGGTTCCCCATCACCACAACTCTACAACCATTCCCCACTTTTGCAACACACTCGGACAACTTCTCCCAAAACTCCTCTCTCTTCTCCCCGCTCCTCTCCGATCCCGGTCCGTACGCGCTCACAAACACCCATGACTCTACCCCCCATTTCACTCGCACCCACATTATTCTTGCTCACAACCCACCCCATTCAACCACTTTCTCTATGATTCTTTCACTCAATAGCATACACAGGTACATAATATAGAGATCAGTACTTCGCAGTAGCAAAAAATCATCTTTTAGAGCGTTTTTCGGAGAACGGACGGTCATTCAAACGAAAGGAGTTTCCATGACGTCCTAGTTCGGAAATATGAATATTTCTCAGATAATGTCAATGTTTTTAATTCAAATTTCGAATCCGACTACGGGCATTTGCCTAGAGTCAATATGAACAGTTTCAACAAGTTGACTACGTAGCGATACATGTGGGTACCACTAGGTGTAATGCTCATTTATGAACCGGTAAAAATGCGTACCATTTCAACTAGTTCAATTACTTTTCTAAGAAAGATGTTGGCGCACAATGTTATATATTATCGTGCAGTTACATTATCCCACTTCTTAGAATGGACAAAAATGTTCTCAAACAGTGAAGTCGGGTTTTCAATGAATTCTGCTACTCACAACCTAACATTGCAGGCCGTAGCACTCGCGCAAATGTCGTCAACGTGTAAAAAGATAAAATATCAAAGTTTTGGGAACTGATTCGTTCTTAAAGCGTCTGTTAGAATGTAACATGATGCAATATTTACAACACAATAACTTTCAATTTTGATAGCATTCATAAATGTAAGAATAGTATTAACATGATACAACAAAACGATTGCGATTTCAGAATCTTATCAAAATAATTTTGATCCGATCGACAATGCGGTAAGCGAATATTTTTACAATTTTGGTTATCATGTAAACAATGAGACATTTGAAACAAATTTATAAAATACATTGCACTTGTCGTTTGCTTGTTCTTTTATTTATTTCCTCATTTATTTCTAAGAGATTTTTTTATCTCCTTGTGAGTACATATTTTCTCTGCGAATTATTCGATGTCACTCATTATTGAGTGACATTATTAGTTATTCGATGCGAATTATTCGATGTGAATAACTAAATACTAGAAAATTCAAAAGAATTCCTTTCCCTTGAACTGCGATGAATTCATTTCTTAAAATGCTCGTCTTTTGCCCTCAAAAAATAAAAAATCTAAAACTTTGTCTTCTATTCATTTTCGGATATCACCGAATGAATGCCGTCATTTTGACTGAGTACTTACTCGGGCACTCAATATGCATTACAGTGAAGTGCTACATTTTCCTTTCAGCTCCGACACTCGAATATATTTACTTCAAAACTATTACGTTAGGCACAGATGTAATTTATTGAAAATTATGTTTAATTTTCTTGATGTTATTGCCTTCACACAAGTACAGTGGATAGAGACAGTATTACAATTAAGAATGAACAACAAACTTAAGCAGTTTATGGTATTGTCCGGAGAAAATTTTTCTAAATTTTGTCGTTCACATTGAAATAATTATTAAGGAATAAAAGATTTTCGATCGGTGCAGTTGAAAAACAGATGCCATTAGGGTGCGTAAATATTCCGTCTTTTTTAACGGCACCATTACCCCTGCAGGATGCTTAATATTATACAAGTATTCCTGATGACTACTTTCATTACAAGGACTCTAGTTAACAGTTCGCCGTCATCGAACTAGCCAGCAGTGCGGGGTCCGTGTGTGCGCACTTCCCTCCTCCACCTGCTCTGTCCGGTGGGCCTGCAAGCATGGGTGTTTGAAAGAAATTGCGAATAAACTTTGAAGTGTTACGTGCTTGCGTGAATAAAAGTTTCAATTAATTTATGGGGTAGAATTTAAAAACTTCAACGATGCTCTGGAAAAAACTCTTTTTGATGCTCGCAAGAATCGGTTGGAAACATTCGTAGTATACATATCCTTCTAATTCTGGATAATGAACATTTTCGCAGTTGGTTGAATATTTCCAATGAAAATTAAATATTGTGTTGACAAACATCTTTATTGTTCAATAAAACTTCGTTCTGTAGATATTGCGATTTGTGAACACTTTCCTAGTAATTGAAAGAATTATAAAGGAGAAACGATTTTGCTGTAAAATTTTAACTTTCGATCAAAGTTATAGCTAACACAAATTAGGGGTATTTTCGGAGTTAGTAGTACGTGTTCGACGAAAATCACGAACACGTTAGTTAGATAATATCGCTAAATGAAAATTGTCTTCTGAACATAATGTTCCAATTTTGTCAGTCAGCTGGGTGTTACTGAGAAATTTTAAGTTTCAGCTGGTGGGCGGCTACGACTCTCCCATGAGCCACATCCCATACCATACACGAATGAGTTAGAAATAACAAATATGCAGCGCACCGTCAGCATAAAACCGACTTTCCTGAGTCGATCCCCTCGTGTTGCACTCATGCAAACTCCTTTAGAGACTGCAAGTCGACTGGCAGGCTTAGGACTGTAGGCATTATGGCGAGAGATCACTTACATGATAAGCCGGTATTCCTATCTAGGATACAGAGATTTATGAAAACTGTGAAGTTATAGATTAGGTGTCCCCTCGTTCATACAAAACTCTCGTAGTTTCTCTGCCAGATACATGGATAGCTTCGTGTCGTTTGTTCTGTTTATGGAGAATGGAGCTCGTCCCTTAACTCCTTCTGATAGATAAACCCAGATGCACAATTATCCATATGGGATTTAGGGAATATAAGAATATGGGGTTTTGCCCGAGGCCTTCGTAGTAATTCGAATACATTTGGGTGACCAACAAATGGCAACATCGACATCTGTCGCTTCTAGAAGCTGAATAATATTTTTCCTCGACAGCTTTCTCGATTACTGCGATGGCTGGGGCAGCTGCAGGAGATGCAAAACAGGAATTTTCTCTTATGAAGCCTGTCATTCTGCCGAGTGTATTTTCTTGCTCATTTTGGAATTTTGAAACCAAATCTGCGTTGTTGCAGAGCTCAGCGTATAACTAACTGAAACTCTTTCATGCAAGAAAAATCTGACAGATTTTTGATGGCAAAAATTAAATTAGTTTTTTAAACTTAAAAAATTAGAACTGATGTTTTATAAGTTAAATTGATCAATTATTTAATGGTATTCAATACTCACTAATTTCTGTTGGTTAAATGAACTCTACAGAGAAGCAAGAAGAGCATTTGACCATCAAGTTTGACGGTCGTTCTGCATCCGCTCACGATAATGACCGTTAATGTTAATGAATACATAAACGCGATCGCGCACCAACAAGACGGCTCGTTAAGATATGCACGTGTCCTAATGAAGTGATCCACGTAATGCTATGCAAACACAAATTTCAAGGAGGAAAATGCGCTTATCTCAGTGCTTCGCTCTAATTAACTTTTATTGCCACGCCGCTGATGGCCGTCTTTGTTGCCTCATTCAGATTAAATGGAGTTGGGCACTCTATCATTCGCATAATCGTGATATTGATCATCGGATCGCTTGCTCCGATTGTCCTCATCGGGGCATCAAAATAATTAAGCCAGGAGATGATTTGAATGATTCGCGTTTTGATCAAGAGGCGCGTGTGTCAATCCCGTGACTGTTTCATCTGGCAAACTGGGCTTCATGTCACTGTGAAATAGAAAAATTGGGGTGTGCTCTTGAAAAACCGCCTGCGCTGGCTGTTTTGAAGTACTTTAATTTTTGCACTCTTTCTATTATTCTCGGGAAAAATGTTGCTTCGGCATTAAAAGGATTTAAACATCATACTAGGTAATCTGGTCTAAAATCGAACTCCGGAAATAGGAGTATATATTGGAAAAATTTATCAGTTGAGGTTAAAACTATTGAGTTCTGTTTTCGTCTAGGATCTTTGAATCATAAAATAGATGCAATTTACGCAAATTCGGTGTATCAAGGACATAAGCTACATTGCTGATTTTATATATTCGTGTAAGAAATAGTGCACATATCTATGCTGTGCGACAAAACTCATTTTCTGCCAGCCACAACATGTAAAACTAAAGTTTTCACAACTTTGTAGCGAGCTGCTGCTAAATTCACTCCCTTATTGTGGGGTCCCGACACCAGCTGAATTTAAAATGACATTTTCCCGGCCAGATTTAGGAGCGAGGGCAAGGCGTTTGTATCCAGGTTACCAGTTCCTGCCTTCACTCGCTCCGATTCCCGATTCTAACTTCCAGCTTTGTCCCCTTGTGCTTAGCATCAATTACATTGCGCCCTTCGGAATGCAAGGGGAGGCTTGAGGTTAATTGTGCACCCCAGTGGCGAGCTTGCAAGAACTTTGCGCAACGAATACCATTGGTACCGTGAAAAATGCAGTAGTTCGAGAATGAACGAAAAAAACAGAATTCAGCGTTCTCCATGAAGGTTCACTCCCCAAAAGTGGTTGAACACTCGTTGACGTAGCCTGTCACCATGTCGTTGACAGGTTGGGACTCACAAGATTGAAAGCTCTATACCGGCAAAAGTTTCAGTGTAAACAGTGAGCTGTAAAGGCTTAAGGAACTAATTTTCATCAGATACGTTGTGCAGCTCAAGCAAATGTTAGGAGGCTAAAGAACTGAGCGGATTGATTAAATAAAACGACTGCAACAAGTGATAATTGGAGAGTGACAACTACGCTCAGTGAGCGTGAGCACAAGCGTTTTCCAACACATTAGCATCCTTATTTTCAGATTTAACGTGCATAGATGTTAGCCAAGAAGTTATACTTTTAAACTAAAATTTTTTTGAACTACAATTAAATAAACTGATCTTCATTTGTTTATTATAGTATTCTCTCGACTAGTGCACTAAAACTGTACTACAGAATAGAATAAAAAGACAAGCCGTTGTAACGCACAAAATTTTCCATGAATTGCGTTGTACTCTGAATTTGAAATCACAACCGCACCTTTAGAACGCAGCTTTCCTTGAAAAACGTCACTTTTCCCTTATTTAGAGAACCCGCTTTTTCCTTCGCAAATTACATTGCGCTTCGAGTCACCATATTTATCTCAGTCCCTCGCCTTCCATTGAGATGCTCCGTTTTTCTGGGAGTGCAGGTTTTTGCGCTCAGATGTGTGCACAGGAGACCCGCCTCTCGAGTGCGGTAGGCTGGCTACTTTTAGGCGCGCGCCACAGCGTGCAACACGCAGCGCACGCCGCGTGTCCTCACGCTCGGATTTGCGTCCTCTTGCTGCGTGTCAAGTGCGGCTGGAAATTTTTACGCTCCGCACTAATCTGTAATAAGTAATTGAAATAAGTAATTTGTACGCACACTGATGGGTTGGAAATGGTGATCGCATATATAATTAGGAGTAATGAAACTCACATTGCTTGGAATTACGAGTGACCAAATTGAGCGATGGGGAAACAATAACATTGACTCGTGCGAGCACGGGAATTACGCTATACTGTTTTTTATTAACTCGAGTCTGCATGTGTACCGTAACTGGTATTTAATAACGAATAAACTTTGCCTGTAATCCCCTTCACACTTTCAATTTGAATCAGATTGCTAGAAATTATGATGATTGTTCGGGTAATTGGTGATTTCTCATGACAGTAATTTGTTTAATATCATCAAGCAAAGAAACACGCCTGTGCTGGTCAACAGCAGACATAACAAGCGCAACTAAATGATTTTATTTTTGATATTTAGCTCGGTTTTACCATTCTTAACTTTCGAATAAAAAATTCATTGCGTACGGAATGAATTTGTATTTTATTCCCCAACTGAACATTGTCAGAATTAGCACCTCGGTTTAGCTCTCATGAGCGTCAAGAAGTAGCGGGAGAACTGCGCCCCTAAAAGACAACTTTTGCCACTATCTTTGGCTGCAATCTATCTTCTATAATATAATAAGAGCCGCGTCCGTCTGTCTGTCCGAAGCCAGCCGAAAGTGTGCGATGAGCGTATCTGTGATACGAGCTCCAGCCCTCTATATTTTGACGGGCCGTGTTCACGCGGCCTCATCAACTCTCGAGAGATTGTATTTTTTTATTTCTCTCGGATTTTCTTTCATTTCGCCTTCTTTCTTATTTCAAATAAAGAGGGGTGGACTAGTGCTACATAGTATGATGCAAGCTGTACTCTCCAATTTAAAACAGAACTGCTAAACAAAACGTATAATTTGATTCCTTTTACAAACGATGATGAATGAATTCCGATTTCCTTGAGATTTTTTCGCAGCTGCTCGACACATTTCATTAGAAACGTGCTGTAAAAGAGGGCTGCTACGTTACTGTTCAGCCCCGTTGGAGAAGCATTCTAACTGATGCGACATGGATGCGAGAATCATGATGAAATGCATTTATGCAGCATAGAGAGAAACAGTTTTTCATGTGTGTGAAGCACTCATGATAAAACACAACCAAGTTGCGTAAAAGAATTAATCTTGTGTGTAAGCAGCATGTATGGTAAACCGGAATTTTGTAGTCAGAACATGGATAGAAGCAATCATGTTGCATGTAGAGAAGAAATCATGTGACATAAAGAGAAGTAATCATGCAGCATGGAGAAAATCAATCATGTGACACGTAGAGAAACAATCGTGTGGCATGGAAAGCAGCAATCATGTGACACGTAGAAAAGCAATCATGTGGCATGGAAAGCATCAATCATGTGACACGTAGAGAAGCAATCATGTGGCATGGAAAGCAGCAATCATGTGACACGTAGAGAAGCAATCTTGTGGCATGGAAAGCAGCAATCATGTGACACGTAGAGAAGCAATCTTGTGGCATGGAAAGCAGCAATCATGTGACACGTAGAGAAGCAATCTTGTGGCATGAAAAGTAGCAATCATGTGACACGTAGAGAAGCAATCTTGTGGCATGGAAAGCAGCAATCATGTGACACGTAGAGAAGCAATCTTGTGGCATGGAAAGCAGCAATCATGTGACACGTAGAGAAGCAATCTTGTGGCATGAAAAGCAGCAATCATGTGACACGTAGAGAAGCAATCTTGTGGCATGGAAAGCAGCAATCATGTGACACGTAGAGAAGCAATCTTGTGGCATGAAAAGCAGCAATCATGTGACACGTAGAGAAGCAATCTTGTGGCATGGAAAGCAGCAATCATGTGACACGTAGAGGAGCAATCTTGTGGCATGGAAAGCAGCAATCATGTGACACGTAGAGAAGCAATCTTGTGGCATGAAAAGTAGCAATCATGTGACACGTAGAGAAGCAATCTTGTGGCATGGAAAGCAGCAATCATGTGACACGTAGAGAAGCAATCTTGTGGCATGGAAAGCAGCAATCATGTGACACGTAGAGAAGCAATCTTGTGGCATGAAAAGCAGCAATCATGTGACACGTAGAGAAGCAATCTTGTGGCATGGAAAGCAGCAATCATGTGACACGTAGAGGAGCAATCTTGTGGCATGGAAAGCAGCAATCATGTGACACGTAGAGAAGCAATCTTGTGGCATGAAAAGCAGCAATCATGTGACACGTAGAGAAGCAATCTTGTGGCATGAAAAGCAGCAATCATGTGACACGTAGAGGAGCAATCTTGTGGCATGGAAAGCAGCAATCATGTGACACGTAGAGAAGCAATCTTGTGGCATGAAAAGTAGCAATCATGTGACACGTAGAGAAGCAATCTTGTGGCATGGAAAGCAGCAATCATGTGACACGTAGAGAAGCAATCTTGTGGCATGGAAAGCAGCAATCATGTGACACGTAGAGAAGCAATCTTGTGGCATGGAAAGCAGCAATCATGTGACACGTAGAGAAGCAATCTTGTGGCATGGAAAGCAGCAATCATGTGACACGTAGAGAAGCAATCTTGTGGCATGAAAAGTAGCAATCATGTGACACGTAGAGAAGCAATCTTGTGGCATGAAAAGCAGCAATCATGTGACACGTAGAGAAGCAATCTTGTGGCATGGAAAGCAGCAATCATGTGACACGTAGAGAAGCAATCTTGTGGCATGAAAAGCAGCAATCATGTGACACGTAGAGAAGCAATCTTGTGGCATGGAAAGCAGCAATCATGTGACACGCAGAGAAGCAATCTTGTGGCATGGAAAGCAGCAATCATGTGACACGTAGAGAAGCAATCTTGTGGCATGAAAAGTAGCAATCATGTGACACGTAGAGAAGCAATCTTGTGGCATGGAAAGCAGCAATCATGTGACACGTAGAGAAGCAATCTTGTGGCATGGAAAGCAGCAATCATGTGACACGTAGAGAAGCAATCAAGTGGCATGGAAAGCAGCAATCATGTGACACGTAGAGAAGCAATCTTGTGGCATGGAAAGCAGCAATCATGTGACACGTAGAGAAGCGATCGTGTGGCATGGAAAGCAGCAATCATGTGACACGTAGAGAAGCAATCTTGTGGCATGGAAAGCAGCAATCATGTGACACGTAGAGAAGCAATCTTGTGGCATGGAAAGCAGCAATCATGTGACACGTAGAGAAGCAATCTTGTGGCATGGAAAGCAGCAATCATGTGACACGTAGAGAAGCAATCAAGTGGCATGGAAAGCAGCAATCATGTAGCACGTAGAGAAGCAATCATGTGGCATGGAAAGCAGCAATCATGTGACACGTAGAGAAGCAATCAAGTGGCATGGAAAGCAGCAATCATGTAGCACGTAGAGAAGCAATCTTGTGGCATGGAAAGCAGCAATCATGTGACACGTAGAGAAGCAATCTTGTGGCATGGAAAGCAGCAATCATGTGACACGTAGAGAAGCAATCAAGTGGCATGGAAAGCAGCAATCATGTAGCACGTAGAGAAGCAATCTTGTGGCATGGAAAGCAGCAATCATGTGACACGTAGAGAAGCAATCAAGTGGCATGGAAAGCAGCAATCATGTAGCACGTAGAGAAGCAATCATGTGGCATTGACAGAAGTAATCATGTGGTGTTGACAGGAGCAATTACGCGCTGCTTGGTGAATCAATCATACTACGCTGAAAGGAGAATCAATCACGTTGCTTGAACAGAAGCCATCAAACCGATTCACATTTCCTGAGCTTCGCTACTCTGTCAAGGCACGAAGTCAACATTCTCAACCCAGAACCCATTTACAAACTGGAAACTGTCGCAAGCTCATTGAACCCATCGATTGTTTCTTCAAGCTGCAGCTCACCACTATTACAGGGCCACAGATGGCTCTGAAACACCCAAAGGTCTCCAGGCCACGCAAGATCGGAAGTATCTCTTAGTTTTGATTCATTTGTAGCAATCGCATCGCACCATCAATATCTATCAAGAACTTGACGCTCTGAAATCTGTCAAGTAATTTCATCCGTCTTGAAAGTTTGGGTCGAGTCTACTCAACGTTTGATTGTTGGTACAGATCACGGTAACACGACTTTATTCTTTCGTCGGCAACAATGCGGACTGTATTGTTCGATTACCGGGAACACGACTGTATTGTTCCATTACTGGCAACACGACTGTATTGTTCCATTACTGGCAACACGACTGTATTGTTCCATTACCGGCAACACGACTGTATTGTTCCATTACTGGCAACACGACTGTATTGTTCCATTACCGGCAACACGACTGTATTGTTCCATTACTGGCAATACAAATTTTCTAGCCCTTGCACGACTGCACCAATCTCTCGACTCTGTCAACGACTGTAGCTAACAGAAAAAAAAAAGTTACGAAGATCGATAACGCGTTTTTTTATAGAATAAAATAATTTACAATTTTATAGTCTTCCCTGACGACTGGTATTATGAGCTACTTTACTCCTTCAATATTCCATCTGTTAATTATATTCTATCTATTAGTTCAATCCTGCAAAACAGGATAGTGGCTTTCAATATTTTGATTTTATGGTTCATGAAAAATTAAAACGCTGAGTGACAATTTTAGTTAAATCGACTGGGTAAATTTTTGTCTTTGTGAGATCGAGAATAGGTAACTAGTATTCAAATATGCTCACCAACTTTTGTTCCTCAAACATACTTATAGAGGTCACATTTTATCTGGCGATATCTTCGTTGAAGCTAGCGAAGGCTTCGATCGCATCCTTTTTGTGCACCAAATCGGAACTTTCATTTTAATTAAGTCATGCATGCTGTACTTACCAGTGCACAGATCAATTTTGCCTTCTCAGGAATACCACGTTTGCATAATTTCCATTTCGAGAAACATAAGATTTTCCCTAGAACAGATCTCGCTTTCTAGGTAACATTGGTTTCCGCGGCGACATATCATGTTCGATTTTTTCAGGATCGTATCTTTTCTCACCAACATATTTAGTTTCCTCATCAACATATCTTGCATTTTCCGAAGCAAATCTCGTTTCTTCAACTACAAATCTTTTACAAATCACAGAAGCATATCTGGTTTTCTTAGCGACATAGCTTGTTTTCTCAGCTACATATCTTCTTTCTGCAGCAGCATATCATAGCTCCTCAACAACATATCTCGTTTCCTCAGCAACATATCTTGTTTCCTCAACAACATATCTTGTTTCCTCAACAACATATCTTGTTTCCTCAACAACATATCTTGTTTCCTCAACAACATATCTTGTTTCCTCAACAACATATCTTGTTTCCTTAACAACATATCTTGTTTCCTCAACAACATATCTTGTTTCCTCAACAACATATCTTGTTTCCTCAACAGCATATCTTGTTTCCTCAACAACATATCTTGTTTCCTCAACAACATATCTTGTTTCCTCAACAACATATCTTGTTTCAACAACATATCTTGTTTCCTCAACGACATATCTTGTTTCCTCAACAACATATCTTGTTTCCTCAACAAAATATCTTGTTTCGTCAACAACATATCTTGTTTCCTCAACAACATATCTTGTTTCCTCAACAACATATCTTGTTTCCTCAACAACATATCTTGTTTCCTCAACAACATATCTTGTTTCCTCAACAACATATCTTGTTTCCTCAACAACATATCTTGTTTCCTCAACAACATATCTTGTTTCCTCAACAACATATCTTGTTTCCTCAACAACATATCTTGTTTCCTCAACAACATATCTTGTTTCCTCAACAACATATCTTGTTTCCTCAACAACATATCTTGTTTCCTCAACAACATATCTTGTTTCCTCAACAACATATCTTGTTTCCTCAACAACATATCTTGTTTCCTCAACAACATATCTTGTTTCAACAACATATCTTGTTTCCTCAACAACATATCTTGTTTCCTCAACAACATATCTTGTTTCCTCAACAACATATCTCGTTTCCTCAACAACATATCTTGTTTCCTCAACAACATATCTTGTTTCCTCAACAACATATCTTGTTTCCTCAACAACATATCTTGTTTCCTCAACAACATATCTTGTTTCCTCAAAAACATATCTTGTTTCCTCAACAACATATCTTGTTTCCTCAACAACAAATCTTGTTTCCTCAACAACATATCTTGTTTCCTCAGCAACATATCTTGTTTCCTCAACAACATATCTTGTTTCCTCAGCAACATATCTTGTTTCCTCAGCAACATATCTTGTTTCCTCAGCAACATATCTTGTTTCCTCAGCAACATATCTTGTTTCCTCAGCAACATATCTTGTTTCCTCAACAACATATCTTGTTTCCTCAGCAACATATCTTGTTTCCTCAGCAACATATCTTGTTTCCTCAGCAACATATCTTGTTTCCTCAACAACATATCTTGTTTCCTCAACAACATATCTTGTTTCCTCAACAACATATCTTGTTTCCTCAGCAACATATCTTGTTTCCTCTACAACATATCTTGTTTCCTCAGCAACATATCTTGTTTCCTCAGCAACATATCTTGTTTCCTCAGCAACATATCTTGTTTCCTCAACAACATATCTTGTTTCCTCAGCAACATCTTGTTTCCTCAGCAACATATCTTGTTTCCTCAGCAACATATCTTGTTTCCTCAGCAACATATCTTGTTTCCTCAGCAACATGGCTCGCTCGTTGATTAGCAGGCTTCAGAGTTTATAAATTTTTACGTTGCCTGGATCCTCTCACTCGAGCTCTTTTCAAATATCAACGCATCTTAGCGTGTCGTTTGGGCAATCATGAACATGATTGCTATGCTCCTTGTGCTTTGATAGCCAAATAGGAATATAAATGTTTGGCGGAAAAAATAAATGCAAAGAAATGTGTTCAAATTTAAATTCTGAACACATTTTAAGCCATTCACGGGTGTGAAATGGAACTCTTAAAAGACGTGGGTCATAAATTATAAGTTTCATCGTTGTAGATTAGACCAAAAATCTCATATATTGTTGCTCTCTTCAGAATATGTCTACAAGAAACGACTATCTTGCAAGCAAAA
Organism: Morinoia aosen; assembly: GCA_030386875.1. Taxonomy (NCBI): domain Eukaryota; kingdom Metazoa; phylum Arthropoda; class Malacostraca; order Amphipoda; family Talitridae; genus Morinoia; species Morinoia aosen. The sequence continues at coordinate 59,116,167 of CM059579.1, read as the reverse complement.
CGGTTGTATTTTTAAAGCTTGCTTTAAAATAAGTTTACTCTACTATGAAGAGCCTGTACTGTTTTTTGCAAATGGTGGTTGCAGTTGACGTATTGATAAAATCGTACCCAGAAGTTAGTTATCCGTGGCTCCGCCAGTCACTCCTCGGATTATTGCACCGATTTCTTCCCAGGTTATTTCTTTAAATCCTTCAAGTTCGAGGAATTTTTATTCCATGTTGTGCCTCATGAGAAATTAACAGATGTCTAAATCAGGCGATCTCGTCAGCCAACTCGCAATCGACGACAAGATCTCTTCGAAGAAATCTCGGAAAAAGGTTGGAGGATTTGTTCGCGATTAAAACATTTTTACGTTATAACTCAGGAAATTTCATTGTAATTATTTTGCGGGTCCCCCAGAATGAGACGGCACCAAGCACCATGTACAGTGACAACGATTTATGTCTACCACCGTCATTCCAAGACCTTCCAATGTATAGAGAAGGAGTCGTAAGTACTGAACAGAGAGTCGCAAAATGACCGAATGCCTCTTTCGTTGCTCAGACGCACGGGTTTCTGAGCCGCC